>OV702282.1:299409066-300013788 GCA_916181665.1 Avena sativa
CCGGAAACATTATTTTTTGTGTGATTTGTAACTAAATTAGAGTCCCTAGTAAAGCCTCTTTATAATACTAGTTTGTTGGTTAATAGATGATCATGGTTTCCTGATCATGAACATTGAGATGTTGTTGACAACAATATCATATCATTAGGAGAATGGTACGATGGACATACTCCTATAGATAAGCGTAGCATAAAGATCAAGTCATTTTAATAGTTCAATTGCTATAAGCTTTCTGATACATAGTAACCTAATTCCTTCGACCATGAGATCATGCTTATCACCATCACCAGAATGATGCTTTGATGACATCAAACACCACACCGTAACTGGGTGGCTATAAAGGTGGCATTGAGTGTTCGAAAAGTATGGGTTGAGACACATGGATCAAGAGTGGGATTTGTCCATCCATATGACGGATAGATATACTCTGGGCCCTCTTAGTGGAATGTCATCCAATTAGCTTGCAAGCATGTGACTGGCTCACAAGGGATCACATTGTTGAAGTGTATAAGTGGATTGCACTAGCCCTTTCCATCAGTTCGGACTTTTGGTTGCGTTGGCTAGTGCATGAAGCTTTACATGGTATCAGAGCCTAAGGTCTCGAGTTCGAGTCTTGGCTTTCGTAATTTATCCTAAAATTGTTGTTGACCCCTCTGTGTCCACGTATAGGCCTCCTGAGTCATACGTGAGTTTCGCGCGCCGTCGCTCTCTTCCGGTTGCACGTGCTGACTTCTCCCCGTCCCACGTGAGAGGGGGCGTTGAATAGTATAAGTGGGTTGCACTAGCCCTTTCCATCAGTTCAGACTTTTGGTTGCGTTGGCTAGTGCATGAAGCTTTACACACATATCACGGGAACAAGAAAAGAGTACTTATCGGTAACAAGGTTGAACTAGGTATGCAGAGATACCGACGATCAAAACCTCAGATAAGTAAACTATCGTGAGACAAAGGGAAAATTGGTATCGAATGTGAGTGGTTCATTCGATCACAAAGTAATCGTAGAAATATGTGGGAGCCATATGAATTTCCAGATTCCTCTATTGGTTATTGATCGGAGAAGTGTCTCGATCATGTCCGCATAATTCACGAATCGTAGGGAGACACACTCAAGGATTCAATGTTGTTGAGTAGTTATGGAATAATGAGAAAGAGACCGAATGTTGTTCGGAGTCTCGGATGGGATCCGGGATATCACGAGGAGATCCGGAATGGTCCGGAGAATAAGATTCATATAAGGAAAGTCCCGTTTCGGAGTTGGGGAATGATTCTGATGTTTTCACCGGGAATGTTCTAGAAGGGTCCGGAAGGTCCTGCACTCCGGAGGGGAAGGGTACATGAATGTGTCATGACAATATGGAATGGTTGCATCATGTACTAGATCACTTGGCTGGGAAAAATAAAGGGAGAAATCAAATCCTAGTTTGAAAGTCAAACGCCAATTTGAAAAAGTCAAACGGCAAGTTTGCTTGGTGGAGGGAGAGTAGGAAACCTACTCGGGGAGGAGTTCCTCTCCCTCCACCCGCCGGCCAAGGAGGCCGACTTGGGGGAGGACTCCCTCCTCCCAAGCCGCGCCCTCCCACCTATATAAGGAGGGGCAGGGTTGCCCCTCTTCCCTATACCCAACACCACCCAAAACCCTAGCCCTAGACGCCGACCTCCTCCAAGTCGCCGCCGCCCCTAGGGTTTCTCCAAGTCGCCGACTTGGGGCTTCCCCAAGCCCTAAACGTCGTCCAAACTTTCCCCCTTGGTGCCTCTAAACCCTAGATCACCAAGGCCTCTCTCATAGTCCACCATACTCGCTCCGGCTTAAGGCGAAGCCCTGCGAGATCTCCCCTCTACTTCCGGTACCACGACGTCGTGTTGCCGCGCGAGGAGAGTGCTATAACCTCCGCTGCCTGCTGGAACAAGGGATAGGAAGGTCTTCATCGAGTACCGAACGTGTGACCGACTGCGGAAGCGCTGCCGGAACGCAGCGCCGGAAGGATCGTCTACGCAATCTTGAGATCGGCAAGAGTAGGACTACATCACCCACGAGAATCTGCTCTAGTTAACCGCTTTGGAATCTTTGAGGGTGAGTTCCTCTATCGACTCGTTGCTACAATCTAGTAGATAGATCTTGGCTTGTTTGTTTGCATGCGGTAGATTTTTTTTGTTTTCCATGCTACGAACCCCTATAGTGGTATCAGAGCCGTGTCTATATGTAGATCAGTTGCACGAGTAAAACACAATGGTCATTGTGGGCGGTGGTGCTTCTATTATCAATTGCTTCTTGTGTACTTTGCATCTTGCGGTATGATGGGATGAAGCGGCCCGGGCTAACCTTACATGACATCGTTCATGAGACTTGCTCCACGCTCAACATGCAAATTGTATTGCATAAGTGGCTTTGCGGGTGCCTGTCTCTCCCATCATAGTATAGATCCAATTTACAACGGGCGCTTGATAGTTCAAACATCAACGTTGTGGTTCTTGTTCGTAAGTTAGATCGACACTTATTGAAAGCCCCAAACCATGTAAAATATGTAAAGAAAATTAGAGGCGTCTAACTTTGTTTTGCAGGGGTGTGCTGTGATGTGATATGGCCATGATTGTGATTATATTTGATGTATGCAATGTTCCTTATTGTAAGATGGCAACCGGCAGGAGCCATATGGTTGTCTTTAAATTCTGTTAAGACCCGCGTGTCTATTCAAAGTAGTTGTAATAGTTGGAGCTGGTGGACGACAACCATGAAACGACGCCATTGACCTTGACGCTATACCGGTGATGATGGAGATCATGTTCGTGCTTGAAGATGGAGATCGGAAGCACAAGAAGAAAGGCCATATCATATCACATATTATGAATTGCATGTGATGTTAATCCTTTATGCATCTTGTATTGCTTAGTTAACGATGGTAGCATTATAAGGTGATCCCTCAAGCACACAAATTTCAAGTTTTAAAGTGTTCATCCTTAATAAGCACCGTTGCTAAAGCTCGTTGTTTCGAAGCACCACGTGATGATCGAGTGTGTTAGATTCTGCTGGTGTATATAACATGAGCAATCCAGATTTGCTCATGCGGAAGCTAAGGTTTGATCTTGACGAGCCTAGCATGTACAGACATGGTCTCGGAACACGGATCACTAAAAGGTAAAGCATGAGTCATATAGTAGATATGATGAACATGTTGATTGTTCGCCATTGAAGCTACATCAACTCTCGTGATGATCGGTTTTGATGTGGTGGATTTGGTTCGTGTGATCACTAAAACAATGCGAGGGATATTGTTTTGAGTGGGAGTTCACCTAGATTAATTTAACTATTAATTAGAACTCAATTTGTCATAAACTTAGTCTAAACTATTGCAAATATGTTGTAGATCAATGGCGGCCCTTACCATCAATTTTAATGCGTTCCTAGAGAAAGAAAAGTTGAAAACAATGGAAGCAACTTCGAGGATTGGTTCCGCAATTTGAGGATTGTCCTCAATGCTGGTAATTTGACCTATGTGCTGGATGCACCGCTGGGTGACCCGCCTGCAGCTACTGCTACCGATGAAGTAAAGAATGTTTACCTCACTCGGAAGAATCAGTACTCCACAGTTCAGTGTGCTATCTTGTATGGTTTAGAATCGGAGCTTCAGAAAAGGTTTGAGAATTCAGACCCACATGATATTGTCCGTGAACTCAAATTGATCTTTGAGACTCACGCGGCAATTGAGAGCTATGAGGCTTCTGAAAAGTTCTTTAACTGCAAGATGGAAGAGGGCAGCTCCGTCAGTGAGCATGTGCTTAAGATGTCTGGGCACGCAAACAAACTTCAAAGCTTGGGTATAGTGATTCCTAATGCTTTGGGGATTTACCGTGTCCTACAATCACTAACACCAAGTTACAAGAACTTTGTGATGAACTACAACATGCAGAACATGAACAAGACGTTGCCAGAACTCTTTGCCATGTTGAAATCTGCAGAAGTGGAGATAAAGAAAGAGCACCAAGTGTTGTTGGTCAATAAGACCACCAAATTCAAGAAAGGCAAGTCTAAGCAAAAGGGACACTTCAAGAAGGGTGGTAAGAAAGTTACCACGCCGGCGAAGAAGACCAAGGCTTTTACTGAAAGGGAGAAGGTCACTGGAAGCGGAATTGCCCAAAGTACTTGGCGGATCTGAAGAACGGCAACATCAAGAAGAAAGGTATATCTGATATACATGTTATTGATGTGTATCTCACTAGTACTCATAGTAGTGCCTGGGTATTTGATACTGGTTCGGTTGCTCATATTTGTAACTCGAAACAGGTGCTGCAGAATAAACGGAAGCTAGCGAAGAACGAGGTGACGATGCGCGTGGGAAATGGATCAAAGGTTGATGTGATCGCGGTCGGCACGCTACCCCTTCATCTACCATCGGGATTAGTTTTATACTTAAATAATTGTTATTTGGTGCCTGCGTTGAGCATGAACATTATATCGGGATCTTGTTTATTGCGAGACGGTTACTTGTTTAAGTCTGAGAATAATGGTTGTTCGATTTATATGAGTAATATGTTTTATGCACATGCACCTTTGATAGATGGTCTATTCTTATTGAATCTCGATAGTGGAAATACACATATCAACAACATTGAGGCTAAACGTTTGAAATCAAGCGATAATTCGACCTATATGTGGCACTGTCGTCTTGGTCACATTGGAGTGAAACGTATGAAGAAACTCCATTCCGATGGACTTCTTGAATCACTTGATTTTGAATCACTTGAAAGATGCGAAGCATGTCTGATGGGAAAAATGACTACGACTCCATTTTCTGGTATGATGGAGCGAGCTACAGACTTATTGGAAATCATACATACCGATGTGTGTGGTCCAATGAGTGTAGCATCGCGCGGTGGTTATCGTTATGTTCTTACCTTCACGGATGACTTGAGTAGATATGGGTATATCTATTTCATGAAACATAAGTCCGAAACTTTCGAGAAGTTTAAAGAGTTTCAAAGTGAGGTAGAGAATCAACGTAACAAGAAGATTAAATTTCTACGTTCTGATCGTGGAGGTGAATATCTAAGTTACGAGTTTGGCGAGCATTTGAAGAAATGCGGAATACTTTCACAGTTGACACCGCCGGGAACACCACAGCGTAATGGTGTGTCCGAACGTCGTAATCGAACTCTCTTAGATATGGTTCGTTCTATGATGTCACTTACAGATTTACCGCTATCGTTTTGGGGTTATGCATTAGAAACAACCGCATTCACTTTAAATAGGGCACCATCTAAATCCGTTGAAACGACACCGTATGAATTATGGTTTGGGAAGAAACCTAGATTGTCGTTCCTTAAAGTTTGGGGTTGCGAAGCCTATGTAAAGAAGTTACAGCCGGACAAGCTTGAACCCAAAGCGGAAAAATGCGTCTTCATAGGATACCCGAAGGAAACTATTGGGTATACCTTCTATAATAGATCCGAGGGCAAAATCTTTGTTGCTAAGAATGGATCCTTTCTAGAGAAGGAAATTCTCTCGAAAGAAGTGACTGGAAGGAAAGTAGAACTCGACGAGGTTGTCGAACCTTCTCTCGAACTTGCGAGTAGCGCAGCACCGGAAGTAGTTCCAGTGGCGCCTACACCAATAAGAGAGGAAGCTAATGATGATGATCATGAAACTTCGGTTGAAGTTGCTACAGAACCTCGCAGGTCAACGAGAACTCGTACCACTCCTGATTGGTATGATCCCGTTATGAGTGTCATGTTGGTGGACAACACCGATGACCCTGCGACATATGAGGAAGCGATGATGAGCCCAGATTCCAATAAATGGCAAGAAGCCATGAAATCCGAGATTGGATCCATGTACGAAAACCAAGTATGGACTTTGGTGGACTTACCAGATGGCCAGAAGGCTGTCAAGAACAAATGGATTTTCAAGAAGAAAACATATGCTGGTGGTAATGTTACTGTCTATAAAGCTCGACTTGTCGCAAAATGGTTTCGACAAATTCAAGGAGTTGACTACGATGAGACTTTCTCACCAGTAGCGAAGCTAAAGTCTATGAAGATTATGTTAGCAATTGCTGCATATTATGATTATGAGATATGGCAGATGGATGTCAAAACAACGTTCCTCAATGGAGACATTGATGAAGAGTTGTATATGATGCAACCCAAAGGTTTTGTCGATCCTAAAGATGCTAACAAGGTATGCAAACTTCAACGGTCCATATATGGATTGAAGCAAGCATCCCGAAGTTGGAGTCAACGTTTTGATAAGGTAATCAAAAGCTTTGGTTTTATACAAACTTATGGAGAAGCTTGTATTTACAAGAAAGTGAGTGGGAGCTCTGTAGCATTCTTAATACTATATGTAGATGACATATTATTGATTGGGAATGATGTAGACCTTCTTAATAGTGTCAAGGAATATTTGAATAATAGTTTTTCAATGAAAGATCTTGGTGAAGCAGCTTAAATATTAGGCATAAAGATTTATAGAGATAGATCAAGACGCCTAATATCATTATCACAAAGTACATATTTGGACAAAGTTCTAAAGAGGTTTGGAATGGAAGATAGCAAGAAAGGGTTCTTGCCCATGTTGCCCAATACGACCTTGAGTAAAACTCAAAGTCCTGCAACGGCAGAAGATAGAGAAAGGATGAGTAAGACTCCCTATGCCTCAACCATAGGATCTCTAATGTATGCCATGCTATGTACTAGACCCGACATTGCATATGCGGTTAGTTTGACTAGTAGATATCAAAGTGATCCAGGAGTGGATCATTGGACAGCGGTCAAAAATATCCTTAAGTACTTGAGAAGAACTAAGGATATAGTTCTTTCTTATGGAGGTGATGAACATCTCGTTGTTAATGGTTACACCGATGCTAGTTGGAACACCAATCCGGATGATTCTAAATATCAATCTGGATACGTATTTAGTTTGAATGGTGCAACAGTTAGCTAGAGGAGTGCAAAGCAAAGCGTTGTGGCGAGATCTTCAACTGAATCGGAATACATAGCTGCTTCGGAGGCTTCACAAGAAGCGATATGGATGAAGGAGTTCATTAGAGAGCTCGGTGTGGTTCCAAGTGCGCTGGACCCATTGTCTATCTACTGTGATAACATGGGCGCCATAGCCAATGCGCAAGAACCAAGGTCACACAAGAAGCTGAAGCACATCAAGCTATGTTTTCACGCTATTCAAGAACATGTCCAGGATGGTGACATAAAGATTTGCAAAGTACACACAGATCTGAATGTGGCGGATCCGTTGACTAAACCTCTCTCGAGGGCAAAACATGACCAACACCAAACTGCCATGGGTGTTCGGTATATTACCATGTAATCTAGATTAGTTGACTCTAGTGCAAGTGGGAGACTGTTGGAGATATGCCCTAGAGGCAATAATAAATGTAGTTATTATTATATCTTTGTGTTTATGATAAATGTTTACATTCATGCTATAACAATATTAATCGGAAACATTAATACTTGTGTGATTTGTAAACTAAATTAGCGTCCCTAGTAAAGCCTCTTTATAATACTAGCTTGTTGGTTAATAGATGATCATGGTTTCCTGATCATGAACATTGAGATGTTGTTGACAACAAGATCATATCATTAGGAGAATGGTATGATGGACATACTCCTATAGATAAGCGTAGCATAAAGATCAAGTCATTTTAATAGTTCAATTGCTATAAGCTTTCTGATACATAGTAACCTAATTCCTTCGACCATGAGATCATGCTTATCACCATCACCGGAAGGATGCTTTGATGACATCAAACACCACACCGTAATTGGGTGGCTATAAAGGTGGCATTGAGTGTTCGGAAAGTATGGGTTGAGACACATGGATCAAGAGTGGGATTTATCCATCCATATGATGGATAGATATACTCTGGGCCCTCTCGGTGGAATGTCATCCAATTAGCTTGCAAGCATGTGACTGTCTCACAAGGGATCACATATCACGACAACGAGAAAAGAGTACTTATTGGTAACGAGGTTGAACTAGGTATGCAGAGATACCGACGATCAAAACCTCGGATAAGTAAACTATCGTGAGACAAAGGGAAAATTGGTATCGTATGTGAGTGGTTCATTCGATCGCAAAGTAATCGTAGAAATATGTGGGAGACATATGAATTTCCAGATTCCTCTTTTTGTTATTGATCGGAGAAGTGTCTCGATCATGTCCTCATAATTCACGAACCGTAGGGAGACACACTTAAGGATTCGATGTTGTTGAGTAGTTATGGAATGATGAGAAAGAGACCGAATGTTGTTCGGAGTCTCGGATGGGATCCGAGATATCACGAGGAGATCCGGAATGGTTCGGAGAATAGGATTCATATAAGGAAAGTCCTGTTTCGGAGTTGGGGAATGATTCCGATGTTTTCACCGGGAATGTTCTAGAAGGGTCCGGAAGGTCCGGCACTCCGGAGGGGAAGGGTACATGAATGTGTCATGACAATATGGAATGGTTGCATCATGTTCTAGGTCACTTGGCTGGGCAAAATAAAGGGAGAAACCAAATCCTAGTTTGAAATTCAAACGCCAATTTGAAAAAGTCAAACGGCAGGTTTGCTTGGTGGAGGGAGAGTAGGAAACCTACTTGGGGAGGATTTCCTCTCCCTCCACCCGCCGGCCAAGGAGGCCAACTTGGGGGAGTACTCCCTCCTCCCAAGCCGCGCCCTCCCACCTATATAAGGAGGGGCAGGGTTGCCCCTCTTCCCTACACCCAACACCACCCAAAACCCTAGCCCTAGCCGCCGGCCTCCTCCAAGTCGCCGCCGCCCCTAGGGTTTCTCCAAGTCGCCGACTTGGGGCTTCCCCAAGCCCTAGCCGCCGGCCAAGCTTTCCCCCTTGGTGCCTCTAAACCCTAGATCACCAAGGCCTCTCTCATAGTCCACCATACTCGCTCTGGCTTAAGGCGAAGCCCTGCGAGATCTCCCCTCTACTTCCTGTACCACGCCGTCGTGTTGCCGGAATCGCGAGGACAGTGCTACAACCTCCGCTGCCTGCTGGAACAAGGGAGAGGAAGGTCTTCATCGAGTACCGAACGTGTGACCGACTGCGGAAGCGCTGCCGGAATGCAGCGCCGGAAGGATCGTCTACGCGATCTTGAGATCGGCAAGAGTACGACTACATCACCCACGAGAATCTTCTCTCGTTAACCGCTTTGGAATCTTCGAGGGTGAGTTCCTATATCGACTCGTTGCTACAATCTAGTAGATAGATCTTGGCTTGTTTGTTTGCATGCGGTAGAATTTTTTTGTTTTCCATGCTACGAACCCCTACAGCTTTGACCTTAGGCTGGAAACCTAGTAAATGGGTAGAATCTATAGGACACATCCTAGAAATAATGAAGATTTCTCTAGTGATATGAGGGATATTCACTTGAGAATAATCTTGTTATGTTACTAGTGCGATAACTCTTTTGTATGATCGCAATTCCAATCATTACCCAAGGTGACTGATGATAATTTCTTATCCAGAGTTCCACATGGCACCTCGATATCCACCCCGGAATGTTCAAGTGATGAACAGGACATTGGATGACTACGGAGGGGATTAGACAGACAATCTCCGACAACTTCTATGGAGTTTGGAGTGTGAATCAAGACTTATGGTCAAGATTTACAGTTACTATGATGGGCAGGTATTAGCTAAATACCGTGTCATGATCATGTTACCCAAGAAGTTAGGACTTAAGGGAGAAATGCTAGCAGGAGAGGCAAGGTGCATGGCATCTGCATATTAGATTGCCGTAGCTGCAGCCATAACCATGATCCGAAAGCATAAATCCCAAGCTCTAGAAGGTAGTACTCACACATTATACCACATGAAACCTCAAACTCAGAGCATGAGTTAGATCACTCTACCTTAGTCCAAGCTGAACCTACTCTAGCTGTAGAGTATATGGATCGTTATCGGTCTTTGCTAAACACTTATCATAACACTCACCAAGTATTAGTTCAGGAGCTGGATACGGTCATTGAGGATTTTACTAATCCTGATAAAGCAATGGCTCGTAGGAAGAACTTAGATAAAGAAGCTAGGCATCCCAAATACATACCTCTAGAAGAGGTGTTTGAGGAAACTAAGTTCGATGACCCAAACTCAGAAAATTATGCCTATTACCAGAATGACTTCAAGCCACCTGAAGACCTATGGACCAAGTATAATTCCGAACAACAGGAATGGAATAAAGTTATTCCAAATAAACATGAGCTTAACAAGTATGGATGGGAAATAGAATCTCAAGGTAAAACCATAGGGAATCCTATACCTTGTGATGCGGGTATTGAAGAAGAGACCAATTATAACCATAGAGAGCCTTATGAACCATATGGGGGTAATACGAATCCAATCAACTTAGAAGAGTACTCCAATAGCTAATATACCAACATATATGACTGGATCCAAGAAAAAGCTAAGGAATCAACTTACTATGAGGAAGCGTTGCCAGAAAACCTGAACTATTCGGTGGAAGATTACGCCAACTCTAGTTATTTTTCAATGACTAATCTCAGTCTTGGTACTTCTAATCAAGATTACGCACCTCCTGGATGCTCCTATGCTCCAGAAGGCAGTCGTAGGACTTCACGTCATCATGGACGGAACTCTAGGAAGCACTATAGGAAGATGAAAGTGAGACAGAAACAACATCCCAAGGGATGAGGGCTTGAATAATGTATATAAAGGGTAATGCGTATTGTAGTTTGAAGAGTTTGCCGAAATAAGTGAGGATATATCCACAAGAGCAAGAAGTTCTTGTAAGATAGTTGTGTAAATAGGTTTGGAGCAAACCGTTGGAACATCTAATACATTTGTAAATTAGTTAAAACCTATGTGTAATACAGGGTATATGCTTTGTTGTTTATCGACTTTTGGATCTTATTGGATCTTCTTGATTGACTAGTGACATGGTTATACCCTACGGGTACGTGACTTCAGCATACCTGGTCCATCCCAAGGAAGGCCCACAGCAGATATAAGCTGGCCCATGAAGATTTTCGGGTGGCCAAGGCCCATGACGCCTTCGGATCCTTGGAGAACAAGACTAGCATAGATAGGAAATTCAAAGGGGTAAAACCCTAGAACCTGTAACCGACTAGGACTATGCCCGGGACCTGCCTAAGTCTATATAGAGGCTAGGAGGGCACGTCCTAGATCTCTCGACTCATACTTTTCGCACACACCTCCACGCCAGATCGAATCTGCGCACCCTGTAACCTTCGGTTCCGCCGTAATCAAGAGCAGACAAGCAGGAGTAGGGTTTTCACTCCGGGGGCCTAAACCTGGGTAAATCTCGTGTCCCCTGGTTGCTTGTCTGTTAACCGTGCCACGATCTCCAGCATCCCCATCTTCTCCAAAACCCAAGTCCATAACAATGGGCATTGACGAGATTAAACCTCGTCAATTGGCGCCGTCTGTGGGAATCGGGGCTGCTGATTGTGCGATCGTGACGGTCCCAACCCGATCGATCTACAACTCCGCGACGTCGAAAAATCACCTCCTCTTCGGCACTTTCAACTTCACCGCCCACTCGCCGGCCACCATGAAGGATTTCGAGCCCGTAGGCGACGGACTCGAAATTTTGTTCGGAAGCTTCTGCTTCCAGGTGGGACAAACTGGCACACTCCGCCTTCCTGAGCGGGTGCCCGTGCCATCAATCAGGCCCGCTTCATGGGCTCCACACCCCGTGCTACGCACATCACCATCGATAGATGAGTTCTACAACAGCAGCAGCTACAACTCCGATCTGTGCGATCCGCCTTCGGATGAAGGGACCTATGGTTCCGGATCTGAAAGCTGCGGCAGCAGCGAACCGATCTATGAGCGTTACCTATGCGCCGCAGTCATCCAGGATCAACAAACGCCTAACCCGCCGCCCAGCACAAACCCGAACCCGCAGGATAGAAACGGCGGAAACAGCGGAAACAGAAGAAGCCAGTCCCCCCCACCCAAAGGGGAAAACAATGGCCACGTCATCCAACTTAGCAAAGAAGGATGGGTCCAAGCACGTCGTGCCGTTGCAGGCGACATAGTCCTACCCGTGGACTCCCCACGTGACCTACTGATGGCGTACCACTACCTCCTCATCGAGGAGCACAAGAAGCAAGTCAAGATGCAGGAGACGCTCGACAAACGCAAGCAAGCAGCCTCCGATTCCACGCGCGACGAGATGCGCTCTCCGCCATGGCACCCGGCTCTAGCACGAACGGAAACCAGGGAAACAAGCACCGCTCGCGGGTGGAGAACATGGATCCCAAGGAACGCTGTGATGTGACCCGAACTCTCCACACATCGTTCATGGATATGGATGCCGACGGCAACATCGTACCGAAGACACCGCAAGCTGCGATCATGGCAGCCACTGTGTATCTCGCGGCCCACCAACCTCCGGAAGGGGACCTGAAAAGAGCCATGCATAAGTCCGCACTCACCGGACTCGGACTCATCGGAGCTGCGCTCCACGAAGACGCTCCTGCGGAGCCAAAGAAGAAAGCTCCGGTCAGGCGCGACCGGAGCCCCACCCCTTCATCCGAAGAGGAGGAGGAGCACGACCTTCCTCGAAGGAAGAAGAGCTCGCATCGCCATAAACGCGACTACGACGCCAGAGACGCACTTACACAGCGCAAAATCGACAAAGCAAGAGCCAAATGCGCATGCTCGTCCGAGTCCGAGATGGACGAAGATGAAGGAGAACTCTGTGGAGCTCGATGCTTCCGCAGATCTGTTCGGAGAACACAGATGCCACGCAATTTCAAGCTTCCTTTGGATACTCCGAAGTTCAACGGCACGCAAGATCCAAAATCTTGGCTCAGCGATCATCTGTCATCCGTCAAGCTGCACGGCGGTAACAAAGAAACCGCCATGCAATGCCTCCAGCTGCAGCTGACAGGCGCGGCGCGGGTCTGGCTCAGCAGCCTATCATCAGGATCCATCCGAAGTTGGGAGGAGCTAGCTTACAGCTTCATCCGAAATTTCAAGGGCACCAGCAAGAGGCCCGCCTCAATCGAAGAGTTGCGAGCCTGCACTCAGAGAACAGGGGAATCTATTTGATCGTACATATTACGCTGGTCTACCACCAAGAACTCCGCAGCGCATATCTCTGAGGAGAGGGCCATCGACGCCTTCAGAGACGGCGTAAAATGCCAAGATTTCAAGGAAAAACTTGGGCGTGTCAAGCCCAAGACACTCAACCACCTCATGGAAATTGCCAACAGTTGGGCAGACGGCGAAGATTGCATCCAGCGAGCGCAATCAGATGAAGAGGATGACTACGGCCGAAGGCGAGAACGCCGTAGCAAGAGGAGATCACGTGTCTACGAAGACCACGATGGAACCGACATGGTCGCGGCTGGCTACGCCGACCGCCGCAACGACAACAGCCGCAACAGCGGAGGATACCGCGGAGGAAATTTCCGTGACAATGGATGACCAGCGCAATCGTGGCAACGCCGCGACCGCGACAACGGACCCTCAGCATTCGACAAACTTTCGGGTCCATGCACTATCCACTTCTACATCGACAAACAAGATGGAAAAAATAAATCCAGTCACATGCTCAAGGACTGCCGCGAGTTTCAGAAACTCAGTGAAATCATGGTGCAGATGAGGCAACAAGCACCAACCCCTGCGTTCGGAAACGCACCCGCGCCGGGAGAAATAGCACACGGAGCTCCTCCACCGCCACCTATTGGAGGCCCAAACCAACCAGTCGCACCAGCGCAAAACAACGCCGGGGTCGGATACCCCCCACCAAAGGGAGCACTAAATATGATCCAGAAGGGACGCCCCACAAACAGGGTGCAGAAGAAAATCACCCGACAAATCAACTTGGCCGTGGCAACTCCGCCTGTAATCCCTGAGTACCTCAGCGGATCGGAGTCCTGCATCACGTTCACTCGCGCGGATCACCCTTGCCAGATCCCTCGCCCAGGTCATGTTGTCCTGGTGCTGGAGGCGCAGATCGGAGGCTTCGAGATGAGTCGCGTCTTCATGGACGGCGGCAGCGGCATCAATCTAATGTTCGCAAGCATCCTAGCAGCTATGCGGATCCCGCAATGCAGCCTGGAACAATCAGATACAACGTTCCACGGCATTGTCCCAGGAAAGGGCATATTCCCCCTGGGCAAAATAGGGCTCGACGTCATCTTCGGGAAGCTGGACAACTTTCGGCAGGAGCGACTCGAATTCGAAGTGGTGGACTGGCCGTCACAATACCACGCCATCCTGGGGCGTGTAACATTCGCAAGGTTCCTGGCCGTCCCACACTACGCATACCTACTACTCAAGATGCCAGGACCAAGGGGCGTCATCACAGTCCACGGGAGCTTCACCCGATCGGACCAATGCGACAGGGATTTCAACAAAATCTCCCAGTCTTTCGGCATGCAAGACGAGCTTGTAAGGCTCCGCGAGGTGACGGACAATGGGGTTGTTGTAGATATGCCCAAGAGGCAATAATAAAGTGGTTATTATCATATCTTCACACTTATGATAAATGTTTACATACCATGCTATAATTGTATTAACCGGAAACATTAATACTTGTGTGATTTGTAAACTAAAATAAGAGTCCCTAGTAAAGCCTCTTGTTAAACTAGCTTGTTGGTTGATATATGATCATGGTTTCCTGATCATGAACATAGAGATGTTATTAACAACAGGGTCATATCATTAGGAGAATGATGTGATGGACATACTCCTATAGATAAGCGTAGCATAAAGATCAAGTCATTTCATTAGTTCAATTGCTATATGCTTTCTGATACATAGTAACCTAATTCCTTCGACCATGAGATCATGCATATCACCTTTACCGGATGGATGCTTTGATGTCATCAAACACCACACCGTAACAGGGTGGCTATAAAGGTGGCATTAAGTGTTCAGAAAGTATTGGTTGAAACACATGGATCAAGAGTGGGATTTGTCCATCCATATGACGGATAGATATACTCTGGGCCCTCTCGGTGAAATGTCATCCAATTAGCTTGCAAGCATGTGACTGGCTCACAAGGGATCACATATCACGGGAACGAGAAAAGAGTACTTATCGGTAACGAGGTTGAACTAGGTATACAGAGATACCGACGATCATAACCTTGGATAAGTAAACTATCGTGAGACAAAGGGAAATTGGTATCATATGTAAGTGGTTCATTCGATCGCAAAGTAATCGTAGAAATATGTGGGAGCCATATGAATTTCCAGATTCCTCTATTGGTTATTGTTCGGAGAAGTGTCTCGATCATGTCCGCATAATTCACGAACTGTAGGGAGACACACTTAAGGATTCGACATTGTTTGAGTAGTTATGGTATTATGAGAAAGAGACCGAATGTTGTTCGGAGTCTCGGATGGGATTCGGGATATCACGAGGTGATCCGGAATGGTCCGGAGAATAAGATTCATATAAGGAAAGTCCCGTTTCGGCGTTCGGGAATGATTCCGGTGTTTTCATCGGGAATGTTCTAGAAGGGTCCGGATTGTCCGGCACTCCGGGGGGGAGGGTACATGAGTGTGTCATTGAATGATTGCATCATGTACTAAGTGTTCTTGCTGTTCCAAAAACATGAAAGTCAAATTGCCAGTTTGAAAGTCAAACGGCTAAAACAGGAAACTGTGGAAAACAGGAAACTGTGGGAAACAAGCAAAAGGAGGTTGAAACCAACTTGGAGGAGGAGTTCCTCTCCTCCTTGGCCGGCGCCCAGCCCTAGGCCGAGTTGGGGAGGGACTCCCTCCCTCCCTGGCGCGCCTAGCCCCTCCACCTATAAAAGGAGGGGCAGGGCTCCTCCTTGAGACACACAAGTTTCTACCTCTAATCTCCGGTTTAGAGCCGTTCTGGTTTAGAGCTTCTAATTGCTTTAGCCTGCGGTTTAGAGCCTTCTAATTGGTGTGTATAATCTCTAGACCACTAATAGCCCTCTCTCATACTCCACCATACTCGCTCCGGCTTAAGGCGAAGCCCTGCGGGATCTCCCCTCTACTTCCGGTACCACGCCGTTGTGCTGCCGGAATCGCGAGGAGAGTGCTACAACCTCCGCTGCCTGCTGGAACAAGGGAGAGGAAGGTCTTCGTCGAGTACCGAACGTGTGACCGACTGCGGAAGCGCTGCCGGAACGCAGCGCCGGAAGGATCGTCTACGCGATCTTGAGATCGGAAAGAGTACGACTACATCACCCACGAGAATCTGCTCTCGTTAACCGCTTTGGAATCTTCGAGGGTGAGTTCCTCTATCGACTCGTTGCTACAATCTAGTAGATAGATCTTGGCTTGTTTGTTTGTATGCGATAGAAATTTTTTGTTTTCCATGCTACGAACCCCTACAGTGGTATCAGAGCCGTGTCTATATGTAGATCTGTTGCACGAGTAGAACACAATGGTCATTGTGTGCGTTGATGCTTTTATTGTCGATTGCTTCTTGTGTACTTTGCATCTTGCGGTATGTTGGGATGAAGCGGCCCGGGCTAACCTTACATGACATCGTTCATGAGACTTGCTCCACGCTTGACATGCAACTTGTATTGCATAAGTGGCTTTGCGGGTGCCTGTTTCTCCTAGCATAGTTAAGATCCAATTTACAACGGGTGATCAACAATGCTAGTATCAATGTTGTGGTTCTTGTTCGTAAGTTAGAACGACACTCATTGAAAGCCCCAAACCACGTAAAACATGCAAAGAAAGTAGAGGCGTCTAACTTTGTTTTGCAGGGGTGTGCAGTGATGTGATATGGCCATGATTGTGATTATATATGATGTATGCAATGTTCCTTATTGTAAGTTGGCAACCGGCAGGAGCCATATGGTTGTCTTTAATTTATGTTAAGACCCGCGTGTCTATTCAAAGTAGTTGTAATAGTTGAAGCTGGTGGACGACAACCATGGAGAAGCGTCATTGACCTTGATGCAATGCCGGTGATGATGGAGATCATGTTCGTGCTTGAAGATGGAGATCAGAAGCACAAAGAAGAAAGGCCATATCATATCACATATTATGAATTGCATGTGATGTTAATCCTTTATGCATCTTGTATTGCTTAGTAGACGACGGTAGCATTATAAGATGATCCCTCATGCACATGAATTTCAAGTTCGAAAGTGTTCACCCTTAGTATGAACCGTTGCTAATGCTTGTTGTTTCGAAGCACCACGTGATGATCGGGTGTGTTAGATTCCGCAAGTGTATACAACGTAAGCAAGCCAGATTTGCTTATGCGGTAGCTAAGGTTTGATCTTGACGAGCCTAGCATGTACAGACATGGCCTCAGGAACACGGATTACCGAAAGGTAGAGCACGAGTCATATAGTAGATATGATGAACATGTTGATTGTTCGCCATTGAAGCTATATCAACTCTCGTGATGATCGGTTTTGATGTGGTGGATTTGGTTCGTGTGATCACTAAAACAATGTGAGGGATATTGTTTTGAGTGGGAGTTCACCTAGATTAATTTAATTATTAATTAGAACTCAATTTATCATAAACTAAATCAAAGTAAATTTGCATAGTTGTTGTAGTCATTGGCATCCGTTTACCACCTTGCGCTTAGTTATAATTGAGATGATAGAACTATAAAATTCTGGTAAGTTACTTTACGAACTGGTATCGTATTGTTTTTGAAGTGTTAATCTAAAGTTTAAAAGTCCTATTGCAAACTTTCAGTAAGTTCCGGTTACTCCATGAAGTTTAATAATTGGTATTAAAACAAGAGTAACGATTCCAAGTGTTAGTATATAAGTATCATGTTTGTCTCCATGATTCTTGATATTCAAAGGATTCTCTTAATATCAAGGTTATCTAGGATCTGAAAGAGTTGTTTCAGAAACCATGATGTGTGGAAGATATTGTGATATCTGAAACGAAGTTTTGGTTGCAACATGATAGAGTATAATATGGCAAAGTTCATGTTCTCATATTTTGATGAGAATTTGCAAAGGGTTGTAGACACTTGTTGTCCTAATCCTCCAAAAGGTTTTGGATAGCAACATTATACTCATAATTCATCGTTATAAGCTAAAAGTAGCTTGATCATGGACGATTCCATGATAAGGTGAATATTTGATGTAGGTAAAATGTTTACTACACCAAGAGATTACTAAAGAAAGGAATTTGAAAGAACACCAAACATTTGATGATGGTGATCTACTTCAAAGTGCAAGTCCAAAGACATTGGTATTTAACTATACACGCTTTGGACTATGTGTCATATGTATGACTCCACTATTGATGTTGATAGATTCTTTCAAACAGAAAAGGAAATACTGAAAGAGAATCTCATAAATATATGGCAGAAAAGAAAAGACTAGAATTGTTTAGTTTAAGTATATGGATGATATACATGTTATGGCTATATTCTTTGCTTATTAAACAATGTGGTTCTTAAGTATTTGATACTGAATTTGTTGGTGTGAATCGTCATACGAAACAACACAATTCATGAACTACAATGGCCTAAGTAACTAGCAAAAGAATATGTGATGATGTTCATTGAGAACAAATAAAGGGTTATTGTGTTGCTCGTTAAACATCAAAGCTTGCCTTCAAAGATTTGTTTTATCAGGTATTATGAGAACAAAAGGGTTGTTCAAATAATTGCCGTAATCCATAAAAGATGGATTCGCAAATCTCGTTGGAGACATCACATCCATAAAACTTGTGCTAAAGATGTCGAAAGACAAATTGATTGAAAGATCACTTAGGAAGTGACATCGCCGTTTAAATTATACTGGAAAGAAAACATGAAGAAACTCCATGTGGATGGAATTTTGGAGTCCTTTTGATTTTTGATCAAATGACGCTTGTGAAACTTTCCTAGAGATAATTAAAACTTCGTTCATAGGCCAAAAGGGAACGAATGACTAGCTTATTGGAACTTGTACATATTGTTGTACGAAGTCCATTATGTGTAGTCAAGAGCGATGGATTTCAACTTCATATGCTTTCTCCGAAAATTTGAGTGAATATATGAATATTTACTTAATAAGGATGAAGTATGAAACATTTGAAAAGTTCAAAGACTTTCAAGATGAAGTGCAAAATCATTGTAACAAGAATATAAATAGTTTATGATAAGATCATAAAAGAAGATATTTGAGTTACAAGTTTAGCATAATACCTAAGATTTAAGGAATCGTTCCGTGGATTTGCATTTCCCGAAACACCATAAGAGTATGGAGCGTTCGAGATATGTAATTAAACCTTGTTTGACATGGTAAAATCAAAGGTATAATTCATAATAATGCCATTATATTTTAAAGATTAAAAGCTTTAGAGATTACCGTTTTTCCACTGAAAAGAGCTCCATCATAATCCGTTGAAATGACACCATATAAGGTTATGGTTTGGGATAAAACCCAAGTTGTCCTTTCTTAAACATTGGTATGATATGCATAAGAAAGATGTGTGCAACCAAAGTCGGATGAACCTGTCTTTGTATAAACTGTTAAGTATTCCTCCATAAACACCGGAGACAAAAGTGTTTGTTGCTTAGAACGTCAAGTTTCTTTGAGAAGGAATTTTTCGTGAAAAGTTAAGTGGGAGGACAATAGAATTTTGATAAGGTTAAAAGAACCTTAGCTATATATGCAGAGTTGCGCAGCGCCGAAAAGTGTTTCGGAGGCAACAACAATGCTCATGGCTCACGTACCTCAAAGGTTGTGGTCACGGAGATCTAAGTTCCTATTGAAACAAGTAGGTCAAGTAAACAATCAAATACCAAGATTTGAGGGTTGAATCATTATTTGAGAATAATGAACGTACTACATGCAAAGAAGCGATGATGAGCCCTGACTCCGTAAAATGGCTTGAAGCCATAAAATCCGTGATAGTTCCATACACGAGAAATCAAGTTTTGAACTTGAAGGACCCTCGAGAAAGGTGTAAGACCTTATAGTTGTGTTTGGATCTATAAAATAAATAGACATGGATGTTGCACATCTATGAAATAGTCGACATGTTGGGAAAGAGTTCACAACAATGTTCAAAGGTTGACTATGACAAGATTTGATCTTTCATAAGTGATATTTAGTCTAGACGGATTAATATAGCAGCCACTACATATAATTCTGTTATATGGTAGTTGAATAAACAAAACAAGTTCTTCTAATAGAATTGTTACCTAGGACGTGTGCATGACACGGTCCATAGGGTTTTGTTAAATCAAAGGATGCTAAATGCATATGCAAACTTCAATGGTTGAAGTAAGCATTGCGGAGTTGGAATCTTCACTATGATGAAACTGTTAAAGGAGTTTAAATTCGTCGAAGATGATGAAAATGCTTGCATTTGCAAGAAATTAAGTGGGAGCGCTAAGACATATTTTCTAATACATTATGTGGAAGACATATTGTTGATTGGAAATAATGTATCTTTTAACACATATTAAGAATTTCATCCCGATGAAAGACTTAGGCAAAACCCAAATATTTGGCATCAATAGACGCTAATATGGTTGTGCCAGAAGTACATAGACAAGATATTGAATGAGTTCAATATAGAAACTACAAGAGAGGTTCTTGTGGCACAGAAAGGATTGAAAGAGTTCAATGTTGATGATATATTCAAGTGTATTGACATTTGGTAAAGTGAAACAAATAATCAAGTATAGATTGATACTTGATGTATGAAATCACAAAGAGTATTTATATCAATCATACTGTGATATGTACAAATCCAGATATGTCCTATGCTCTAAATGTTGTGAGCATATACCAGAATGATTCGTAAGATGATCATTGGACAATAGTAAAGATATTCTTATGATCTTTTGGAAGAACTAAGAGTATAATATTTGTAGAAGTGACAAATAGATGGTTAGTTCATTGTAAAAGTACTACATTGATACTAGTTTTGTCACAAAGTACAAATTAAGTTTATCTCAATCTAAACTAAGGGTGGCACAATATAATGGAAAGTGAGTTCCATAATGGATTTGGATGAGTTCCACAGTTAAGACATTGTGACAGATACTACAACAAAAGGCCAAGTATATGACTGCTATTTTAGCAGCAAAAGAGGGCATTTGTGTCAAGTAGTTTGTTATCAAACTAGGTGTAGTTCACAGTGGGATAATACTATGAAGATATATTGTGCGACAATATTATCAACATGTTTTAACCCCAAAGAGCTAAAGGTCACACCAAAAGACCAAATTTATACAAAGCCGTCTCATTAGAGAATGAGTGATGCGTAGAGACGCAAAGACATGCAATTACACATGGACCTGGAAGTGTCAGATCCAGAGATCAGTTGACCACTAGCAATCGTGTACATACAACACCGGAAAGCCATAGGTGTTGAATACACAAAGGTTTGAAACTAGATTATTGACTCTAGTGCAAGTGGGAGACTGTTGGAGATATGCCCAAGAGGCAATAATAAAGTGGTTATTATCATATCTTCACACTTATGATAAATGTTTACATACCATGCTATAATTGTATTAACCGGAAACATTAATACTTGTGTGATTTGTAAACTAAAATAAGAGTCCCTAGTAAAGCCTCTTGTTAAACTAGCTTGTTGGTTGATATATGATCATGGTTTCCTGATCATGAACATAGAGATGTTATTAACAACAGGGTCATATCATTAGGAGAATGATGTGATGGACATACTCCTATAGATAAGCGTAGCATAAAGATCAAGTCATTTCATTAGTTCAATTGCTATATGCTTTCTGATACATAGTAACCTAATTCCTTCGACCATGAGATCATGCATATCACCTTTACCGGATGGATGCTTTGATGTCATCAAACACCACACCGTAACAGGGTGGCTATAAAGGTGGCATTAAGTGTTCAGAAAGTATTGGTTGAAACACATGGATCAAGAGTGGGATTTGTCCATCCATATGACGGATAGATATACTCTGGGCCCTCTCGGTGAAATGTCATCCAATTAGCTTGCAAGCATGTGACTGGCTCACAAGGGATCACATATCACGGGAACGAGAAAAGAGTACTTATCGGTAACGAGGTTGAACTAGGTATACAGAGATACCGACGATCATAACCTTGGATAAGTAAACTATCGTGAGACAAAGGGAAATTGGTATCGTATGTAAGTGGTTCATTCGATCGCAAAGTAATCGTATAAATATGTGGGAGCCATATGAATTTCCAGATTCCTCTATTGGTTATTGTTCGGAGAAGTGTCTCGATCATGTCCGCATAATTCACGAACCGTAGGGAGACACACTTAAGGATTCGACGTTGTTTG
Source organism: Avena sativa (assembly GCA_916181665.1). Lineage (NCBI taxonomy): Eukaryota > Viridiplantae > Streptophyta > Magnoliopsida > Poales > Poaceae > Avena > Avena sativa. Next base: position 299,431,285 of record OV702282.1, read on the forward strand.
AGTAGTTATGGTATTATGAGAAAGAGACCGAATGTTGTTCGGAGTCTCGGATGGGATCCGGGATATCACGAGGTGATCCGGAATGGTCCGGAGAATAAGATTCATATAAGGAAAGTCCCGTTTCGGAGTTCGGGAATGATTCCGGTGTTTTCATCTGGAATGTTCTAGAAGGGTCCGGATTGTCCGGCACTCCGGGGGGGAGGGTACATGAGTGTGTCATTGAATGATTGCATCATGTACTAAGTGTTCTTGCTGTTCCAAAAACATGAAAGTCAAATTGCCAGTTTGAAAGTCAAACGGCTAAAACAGGAAACTGTGGAAAACAGGAAACTGTGGGAAACAGGAAACTGTGGGAAACAAGCAAAAGGAGGTTGAAACCAACTTGGAGGAGGAGTTCCTCTCCTCCTTGGCCGGCGCCCAGCCCTAGGCCGAGTTGGGGAGGGACTCCCTCCCTCCCTGGCGCGCCTAGCCCCTCCACCTATAAAAGGAGGGGCAGGGCTCCTCCTTGAGACACACAAGTTTCTACCTCTAATCTCCGGTTTAGAGCCGTTCTGGTTTAGAGCTTCTAATTGCTTTAGCCTGCGGTTTAGAGCCTTCTAATTGGTGTGTCTAATCTCTAGACCACTAATAGCCCTCTCTCATACTCCACCATACTCGCTCCGGCTTAAGGCGAAGCCCTACGGGATCTCCCCTCTACTTCCGGTACCACGCCGTTGTGCTGCCGGAATCGCGAGGAGAGTGCTACAACCTCCGCTGCCTGCTGGAACAAGGGAGAGGAAGGTCTTCGTCGAGTACCGAACGTGTGACCGACTGTGGAAGCGCTGCCGGAACGCAGCGCTTGAAGGATCGTCTACGCGATCTTGAGATCGGAAAGAGTACGACTACATCACCCACGAGAATCTGCTCTCGTTAACCGCTTTGGAATCTTCGACGGTGAGTTCCTCTATCGACTCGTTGCTACAATCTAGTAGATAGATCTTGGCTTGTTTGTTTGTATGCGATAGAAAATTTTTGTTTTCCATGCTACGAACCCCTACAGGGGTACCCCCAGTCACAAGGCAGAACGCACCTGACATGTCCTTCGACTCCACCGTCAACACCAAGAAAGTACAGGTCCATCCGACGGATGCCTCCAAGACGGCCTTGATCGCCAATGACCTCAGCACCGCATAGGAAGGCGCGCTCGTCGAATTCCTCCGTGAGCGCTGGGAAATCTTCGCCTGGTGTCCTGCGGACATGCCAGGAGTTCCCAGGGAATTCGCCGAGCACGCACTCAACGTCTTTCCAGACACCAAGCCAGTCAAGCAGTCCATCCGAAGACTGTCGGAGCCACGAGCCGAAGCTATCGGCAAGGAAATCAATAGACTACTCGCTGCAGACTTCATCAGGGAAATCAAAGAAAGCGAGTGGCTTACAAACACGGTGATGGTCCCGAAGAAGGACACGGACATCCTGCGGATGTGCAAGGACTTCACGTCACTAAATAAGCATTGCCCAAAGGACCACTTCCCTCTTCCACGGATCGACCAGATCATTGATTCGACTGCAGGTTGCGAGAAACTCTCCTTCCTCGACGCCTACTCAGGCTATAACCATATTCGGCTCAAGGTCGAAGATCAGGAGAAAACGGCGTTTATCACACCGTTCGGAGTTTTCTGTTACAACACAATGCCCTTCGGGCTAAAGAACGCGGGTGCCACGTACCAGCGATGCATGCAGGCCTGCCTCAAGGACCAGATCGGTCGCAACATCCAAGTCTATGTCGATGACATAGTAATAAAAACTAGGGAGGCAAGGACACTTATCGACGATCTCTGCAAGACGTTCGACAACCTTGATTGCTACAGGATCAAGCTCAATCCCGAAAAGTGCGCCTTCGGCGTCCCATCAGGTCAACTGCTCGGGTACTTCATCTCTCAATGAGGGATCGAGGCGAACCCAAAGAAAATCAAAGCCATCATGACGATGGAGAAGCCGAAAAACCTCAAGGGCGTCCAGCAGCTCGCAGGACGAGTAGCGGCGCTAAGCAGGTTCATCAGCCGTATGGGCGAGAAGGCCCTACCATTCTACTAGCTGCTGCGTAAAGCAGACAAGTTCGACTGGACACCAGAAGCCAACGACGCATTCGAAAGCCTCAAGCGGCTCCTCTCCACCTCGCCCGTTTTGGTCACGCCAAAGGAGCGCGAGCCCCTGCTGCTATACATAGCAGCCACACATCAGGTGGTCAGCACCGTACTCGTGGTCGAATGACCCGAAGAAGGCAAGACCCACGGGTCCAGCGCCCAATTTACTACCTCAGCGAGGTACTGACACCAACAAAGCAGAGGTACCCTCACTACCAGAAGCTAGCCTACGGCGTGTTCATGACGGCTCGATGGCTGAGCCATTACTTCCAGGAGCACCAAGTGATGGTCGTCAACGAGGCACCCCTGAACAACATCCTGAATAATCCAGAGGCCACAGGACGGGTGGCCCTGTGGGGCATCGAACTGTCACCCTTGGACATCGTCTACGAGAAGCGACACGCAATTAAATCTCAAGTCCTTCTAGACTTTCTGGTACATTGGATGGAGCTGCAGCTGCCAGACACCCCAGACATGTTGCAGTCATGGACAATGCACTTCGACGGCTCCAAGCGTGAAGCCGGAGCAGGGGCAGGGGTCATACTTGAAGGGTTTCGCGGCATAGTAAATCAAAATTTTCTACGGATGCGAACAGAGGGAAGCCAAGATCTAATCTAGGAGATGCAAACAACGAGAGAGATTGGATTAGATCTTCATACCCTTGAAGATTCGCACAGCGGAACGTTCGTCGGAACGTGGGTGATGTAGTCGTACTCGCTTCTCCTCCTCCCGATCCGATCCGATCTAGCACCACAAGTGGCGGTGCCTCCGTGAGATGCACACGTGCAGCACCTCGACGTCTCCTCCTTCCTTGGTCCAGCAAGTATGGTGGAGAGATGGGTTGGATCTACAATGCGACGGCGCGGTGCAATTGGTGGAGAATTTCTGCAGCAGGGCTTCGCCTACAAGCAGTCGGGAGGGAGAGAGGAGGGCAGCAGGGCGGGTAGGATTGGAGGGGAAGGTGTAGGGGGTTGGTGCGCCCCCAGCCCTCTATATATAGAGGGGTGGGCGCAGCCCTAGCCCCTCCCCCAAGCCAAGGCCGGCGGCCCCAAGGAGGAAGAGTGGGGGGCAAGGAAACCCCCCTTCTAGAAGCTCTATCTAGAGTTTAAACCTCTCTTGGCCGGCTGGGCCCTATGGGGCCTTGTGCCCCTGGCCCAATGCGGACAGGGCACTCCCTCATAGGCCCATGCCCCCTCCCGGAAGGTGGGGCCACGTTGGTCCCCTTCCGGAAGGTTCTAGAAGCTTCCGATACAATACCGATTAACCCGGAACAATTCCGAACTCCAAAAACTGCACTGCCTAATATGAATCTTATTCTCCGGACCACTCCGGAACCTCTCGTGATGTCCCGGATCCCATCCGAGACTCCGAACAAAAACTCATAAACCAATTGTCCAATCTATCCTAGCGTCGAGACACGTTAAGTGTGTGACCCTGCGGGTTCGAGAATATGCAGACATGATCTTCTATCAATAATCAACAACGGGGTCTGGAAACCCATATTGACTCCCACACATTCATCGATGATCATATAGGATGAACCACGATGCCAGGATTCAATCAATCCCATATATATATTCCCTTCATCTCGCGATATTTTACTTGCCCGAGATTTGATCGTCGGTACCGTCATACCTAGTTCAATCTCGTTCACAGCAAGTACTTTACTCGTTCCGTAATCCGATATCACTTTGTGATTAACTCCTTAACCACATGCTTGCAAGCGGTGTTGATATCGATTATCGAGTGGGCCCGAAGTATATCTCTCCGACTTGGGAGGGACAAATCCCATCTCGATACATACAACCCAACAGATACTTTCCGATCACCTGAGAGACACCTTTATGATCACCCTCTCATAGGATGACGTTTGATGACCTCAAAGCTTTCTTCCGATACCAGGGAGTTGTATTATCTCATGGTCTAAGGAATACAATATTTGACATAAGAAAAGCTTCGCAAAGACGAACACGATGACACGATCTAATTGCTTCGCTTAGTTTGGGTCTGTCCACCATATCATTCTCCCAATGATATGATCTCATTATTAATTGACAACTCATGTCCATGGTTAGGAAACCTGAACCATCATCAATCAATGAGCTAGTCCATAGAGGCATACTAGGGACACGGTGTCGTTCACAAACCACACAAGTATTAAAGTTTCCGCTTAATACAATTCTAGCATGGAATATAAACATTATCATGAACAAGAATTATAATAATAACATCTTTATTATTGCCTCTAGGGCATAATTCCAACAGTCTCCCACTTGCACTAGAGTCAATAATCTAGTTTACATTTGGCAACAATCTCACACCCATGGCACTGAGGTGTTGATCATGTTTTACACGTGGAAGAGATTTAGTCAATGGATCTGTGACATTCAGATCTGTATGTACTTTGCTAATCTTCAGATCTCCATCTGCTATATAATCTCGGATTATATGAAACTTGCGGTTGATATGCTTGGTCTTTGGATGATATCTTGGTTCCTTAGCAAGTTCTATGGCGCCAGTGTTGTCACACAATATCTCCAGTGGGTCCAATGCACTTGGAACCACGCCAAGCTCAGTGATGAAGTTTCTGATCCAAACTCCTTCACTTGACGCTTCTGCAGCAGCCATGTATTCCGCTTCTACTGTAGATCCCGCGATCACGCTTTGCTTGCAGCTTCTCCAGCTCACAGCTCCTCCATTCAAAATATACACGTATCCTGTCTGAGATTTAGAATCATCCTTGTCGGTGTCGAAACTAGCGTCGACGTAACCTTTTACGACGAGTTGTTCATCACCCCCATAGACTAAGAACATTTCTTTAGTCCTATTCAGGTACTTTAGGATGTTCTTCACGGCTGTCCAGTGTTCCACTCCTGGATCACTTTGATATCTGCTCGTCAAACTAAGAGCATTGGACACATCCGGTCTAGTACACAACATGGCATACATGATAGAACCTATGGCTGAGGCATAAGGCACTTTGCTCATAGCTTCCCTATCATTTACCGTAGCTGGACACCGAGCCTTGCTCAATATCTTACCTGACAACATAGGCACTGAACCTTTCTTTGCCTTATCCATTCTGAACCTTTTCAGAACTTTGTCTAGGTATGTACTCTGGCTTAAAGCTATCAGTCGTCTTTGTATATCGCTATAGATCTTGATGCCCAACATATAAGCAGCTTCACCTAGGTCTTTCATTGAAAAACACTTGTTCAAATAACTCTTCACATCGTTAAGCATGTTGATGTCATTTCCAATAATCAATATGTCATCCACATATAGTACCAGAAACGTCACCGAGCTCCCACTCACTTTCTTGTAGATACAAGCTTCGTAGCAATTTGGAACAAATCCAAAGCTCTTGATCACTTGATCAAAACGAAGGTTCCAACTCCGAGATGCTTGCTTCAGTCCATAAATGGAATGCTCAAGTTTGCATACTTTATCAGCATCCTTAGGATCGACAAAACCTTCGGGTTGCATCATATACAACTCTTCATCAATGTTGCCATTGAGGAACGCAGTCTTGACATCCATCTGCCATATTTCATAATCATGAAACGCAGCAATTGCTAATAAAATCCGAATGGACTTAAACATCTCTACGGGAGAGAAAGTCTCATCGTAGTCAACACCTTGAACTTGTCGAAAACCTTTCGCGACAAGCCGTGCTTTATAGACGGTAACATTACCATCTGCGTCCGTTTTCTTCTTGAAGATCCATTTGCACTCAACGGCCTTTCGGTCGCTAGGAGGGTCCACCAAAGTCGACAACTTAGGTTTAGCACCAAACCACAGTTCATACGGTGTCGTCTCAACGGATTTAGATGGTGCCCTATTTAAAGTGAATGCAACGGTTTCTAATGCATAACCCCAAAATGATAACGGCAAATCAGTAAGAGACATCATTGATCGGACCATATCTAATAGGGTTCGATTCCGGCGTTCAGACACACCATTGCGCTGTGGTGTTCCGGGTGGCGTGAGTTGCGAAACAATTCCGCTTGCTTTAAGATGCGTGAGAAAATCATAACTCAAATATTCGCCCCCACGATCATATACAACTCTTCATCAATGTTGCCATTGAGGAACGCAGTCTTGACATCCATCTGCCATATTTCATAATCATGAAACGCAGCAATTGCTAATAAAATCCGAATGGACTTAAACATCTCTACGGGAGAGAAAGTCTCATCGTAGTCAACACCTTGAACTTGTCGAAAACCTTTCGCGACAAGCCGTGCTTTATAGACGGTAACATTACCATCTGCGTCCGTTTTCTTCTTGAAGATCCATTTGCACTCAACGGCCTTTCGGTCGCTAGGAGGGTCCACCAAAGTCCATACTTGGTTTTCGCTCATGGACCCCAATTCGGATTTCATGGCTTCTAGCCATTTCTCAGAGTCTGGGCTCATCATCGCTTCCTCATAGTTCTTAGGTTCACTGTCTTCTACTAACAAGACAGTTAAGACAGGGTTGCCGTACCACTCAGGAGGGGCACGCGACCTTGTCGACCTGCGACGTTCAGTAGCAGCATCGTCCGAAGCTTCATGATCCTTGTCATTAGCTTCCTCTATCGTTGGTGCAGGCGGCACTGGAACAATTTCAGGTGCTACGCTACTTTCCAACTCAAGAGAAGGTTCAATAACCTCGTCTAGCTCTACTTTCCCCCCACTCACTTCTTTCGAGAGAAACTCCTTCTCAAGAAAGGAACCGTTCTTTGTGACAAACACTTTACCTTCGGTTCTGTGATAGAAGGTATACCCAATAGTTTCCTTAGGGTATCCTATGAAGACGCATTTCTCCGCTTTGGGTTCGAGCTTGTCCGGCATCAACTTCTTGACGTAAGCTTCGCATCCCCAAACTTTAAGAAACGACAACTTAGGTTTAGCACCAAACCACAGTTCATACGGTGTCGTCTCAACGGATTTAGATGGTGCCCTATTTAAAGTGAATGCAACGGTTTCTAATGCATAACCCCAAAATGATAACGGCAAATCAGTAAGAGACATCATTGATCGGACCATATCTAATAGGGTTCGATTCCGGCGTTCAGACACACCATTGCGCTGTGGTGTTCCGGGTGGCGTGAGTTGCGAAACAATTCCGCTTGCTTTAAGATGCGTGAGAAAATCATAACTCAAATATTCGCCCCCACGATCGGATCGTAGAAACTTAATCTTTCTGTTACGATGGTTCTCCACTTCATTCTGAAATTCTTTGAACTTTTCAAACGTTTCAGATATATGTTTCATTAAATAGATATACCCATATCTACTCAAGTCAACGGTAAAAGTGAGAAAATAGCGATATCCACCGCGCGTCGAAACACTCATCGGTCCGCATACATCGGTATGTATGATTTCCAACAAGTCCGTTGCTCGCTCCATCATACCGGAGAACGGGGTTTTGATCATCTTGCCCATGAGGCATGGTTCGCATGTGTCAAATGATTCAAAATCAAGAGACTCCAAAAGTCCATCAGAATGGAGTTTCTTCATGCGCTTTACACCAATATGACCTAGACGACAGTGCCACAAATAAGTAGTATTATCACTATCTACTTTGCATCTCTTAGCCTTAATGTTATGGATGTGTGTTTCATCCCTTTCGAGATTTAGAAGAAATAAACCATTCACAAGAGGTGCATGACCATAAAAGATGTTACTCAAATAAATAGAACAACCATTATTCTCCGATTTAAATGAATAACCGTTTTGCAATAAACAAGATCCAGAAATAATGTTCATGCTCAACGCAGGCACATAATAACACTTATTAAGGTTTAAAACTAATCCCGAAGGTAAAACTAAGGAGAGCGTGCCAACGACCATCACATCAACTCTTGATCCGTTGCCAACGCGCATCGTCACCTCATCCCTTGCAAGCCGCCGTCTATTCCGTAGCCCCTATTTCGAGTTACAAATATTAGCAACTGAACCGGTATCAAATACCCAGGCACTACAACGAGGGCTAGTAAGGAAAACATCAATAACATGTATATCAAATATACCTTTGATGGTGCCAGCCTTCTTGTCCGCTAAGTACTTCGGACAGTTGCGCTTCCAGTGACCCTTGTCCTTGCAATAGAAGCACTCAGTGTCCGGCTTAGGACCAGACTTGAGCTTCTTCTCAACAGGGGCAATGCGCTTGCCGCCGCCCTTCTTGAAGGGCTTCTTTGCTCCCTTACCTTTCTTAAAGGTGGGCTTGTTGACCATCATTACATGATTATCCTTTTTGAAGTCCACTTCCGCGGCCTTCAGCTTTGCGAAGAGCTCGGTGATCGTATCAGTGGAACCAATCTGATTATGAGTCACTACAAAACTTTTGTAGCTGGGAGGGAGTGATTGCAGAACCCTGTCAATCTTGAGCTCCTCTGGAATCGTGCATTCCAGTTGCTCAAGGCGTTGAGTGTAGCCCGTCATCTTAATGGCGTGCTCACTAACGGAACTCCCTTCCTCCATCTTGCAGTTAAAGAACTTCTCAGAGATCTCATATCTCTCAGAACGGGCCTGAGTCTGAAACATGGTTTTCAGCTCTTCGAGAATCTCAAAGGGCCCGGGATAGTCTTCAAAACGATTTTGAAGTTCCGGTTCCATATCAAACAACATGGTGCTCTTAATCACACCATAATCATCTTTCCGCGACTGATAGACAGCTTTCTCATCAGCCGGCGCAGTTGCAGCAGGGGGGTCACCTAACGCTTTCCCAAGGACATAGTCCTTTTGACCGCCAGAGAGAATGATTCTAAGATTGCGGAACCAATTGGTGAAGTTAGACCCATTGTTTCTAAGCTTTTCCTTCTCAGCGAAAACGTTGAAGTTGAAGTTGGACTTAGCCATTTGATCTACAGTATTTGCAAGTACAAATTAGACTATGTTCATGATAACTAGTTCAACTTAATCAAATTACTAGATGAACTCCCACTAAATTCAACATCCCTCAAGTTGTTTAGTGAACACGATCCAAATTCACCACACCTAATCCGATCATCACGAGAAGAGATGTGGTTTCAATGGTGGAAAACGAAGTGTCGATCATATCATTCATATGACTCGTGCTTAACCTTTCGATTCATGTGTTCCGAGGCCATGTCTGTATATGCTAGGCTCGTCAAGTTAGACCCAAGTATTTCCGCGTGTGCAAAATTGGCTTGCACCCGTTGTATGTGAGTGTAGAGTCTATAGCACCCGATCATCACGTGATGCTTGGACACGACGAACTTTCGCAGCGGTGCATAATTGGGGAGAACACAGTTTTTATCTTGATCTTTAAGTGAGGAATCATCTTATAATGCTACCGTCGCGATCTAAGCATATTAAGATACATAAAAGGATAAACATCACATGCATATAACTTTATGTGACATGGTATAGCCAATCTTCGCGCAATGATCTCCATCTTGTGCGTTCCGGCATGATCTCCATCACTCCACCATGATTGCCTCCACCACGAATAGCAACTACAACTATTGCTAACTACTTAGCGATAAAGTAAAGCTATTACATGGCGTATAAGAAGTTGACTTGATGGGGATATGCCTACTGGGGTATACCCAGCAGGGCGTTTCCGACTGGCCCGTGAGCTGGCGAGTGGGCCTGCAGAACGGCGAGTGGATTGAAGCCCAGCAAGATACCGAGCGACTGGAACCTGAAGGCCCAGGCGAGTAGATAGGCCCAGTCGGTCTAGGTTAAACGATTACTGAAGCTGTAACCGAATCGGTTGAGATATGTAAACCCTAGGGGAGGTGAGCCTATATAAACCTCCCTATGGGGTGAGTAGAGACACGTTCCCTCATACACCCAAGCGACTCGCCGCCTAGCCGCCGAGCTCGCCCCTTGTAACACCTCCATAATACGATCTAGCAGGAGTAGGTCTTTACCCTCCGGGGGGCCGAACCTGGGTAAAACCCTGTGTCTTTGCCCTCATCTCGCACCGCAGATGGCTGGCCGCCCTTGCCCCTCGTTCTACTACTCGCTGCCGATTGCAGCATCTGCCGTGACCATTCCCACGACAGTGGCGCCCACCGTGGGGCCTGGCCGGTCTGGCCGGTGATCTGTGGCGAGATCCAATCTGCCTATCAACGAGACGGTCGCCACCGGCCGCATGATAGCGATCGGCGAGATGCTCCAGATCTTGCCGAGCAGCTACATCCCGGCGGCGCGACCCGTCACGCACAGCGTGATCTTGCCAATCGGCACGATCAGCCTCTTCGTCGGCCTCACCGACGTCATCGTCTCGGAGGACTCGGCTCGCATCCGCGAGTCGCCGCCACGCGATCGGCTCTCCGAGAGCCAGGTTCGCACGATCCACCGCCTTGCCTCCGAGTACAACTCGGCCCACAACAACGTGGCCGGGAATTCAGCGGCCGCAGAAGATGCGGCCCTCACCGACGACGCCGACTCGGCAACCCCGGCGTCACTCGCCGGATCCATCACCGCGGCCTCGTCCGCGGGCTCCATCGCCCAGGTCTCCAACGCGGGAGACTTCGAGGACCCCTCCATCCTCGGGATCTTCGAATTCGACTCCGGGTCGGAGAACTCCGCCGACCTCCGCGACGGAGCCAGCCGCCACGCCGCGGCCTACATGGCCACCGGCACCGATCCGCCGGAGGATCCTTTCTCCACCCCAATCCCTCCTAACGCCACGGCAACGGAGGTCAAGGAACTCCGCCTGAAACTGGCGGAGGCGGTACGCAAGGAGCAGGCCGAGCGCGAAAAATTTCGCCTCGAGCAGGTGACGGCGCAGGAGCTGTCACGCTACCACCAGCAGCGGATCAGGTCACGTTTGAACCCCACCGTTCAAGGGCGTGCCCTGAACTTCGACGACGAAAACGACCCGGCCCGCATAGCCGAGCGCGCGATCTGCGAGAACGGGCCACCAGGAGGAAGCGCCCGGCCCCCGCCAGGATCGACGGCGATGGGTGCCCCACCACCACCCAACCGCACCCCTCCCAGGGACCAGCCGCGGATAGTTGTCTCCTCACAGGAGCGAGACGCAAACGGCCTCCCACTGTTCTCCACCCCGATGGACAACCTCATGGCAGGCCGAGCAGCAGCCGACAGCATCACGGCCACTGGCGACGGCGCCCTACAGATCCAGTACGTCAGGGCCCTGCTCGCGAAGGCCGTGGAGCAGCAAAGAGCGGGCGCCGACTCGCAAGGTCGAGTATACTCGCGTTCCTCGGGAAGCAGAGCGGCCTCCAGCGGCGGCCCAGCGGCGGCAAACACCCTCAATTGCCCGCCACCAGAGCCACTGCAGCTCCAACACCGACCCGCGAACGCGGCACTCTCCACCAACGACCCCAGGCCGGCGACCAACTTCGTCGCCGCTAACGGACAACCCATCGACGCCCGCACCCACATCATCAACAACCAAAGTTGGCGCGCACGCCAGCCTGACGACTTGCGGCACACTCTAACTAATCGCCGCGACGGCGAGCCTATGGGGTCGCTCAGTCGACTCGGGCCCAAGTTCTTCGGACCAATGATCCGAGGCGAGAAGTGCCCGCCGAACTTCAAGGCGCCAAAGGAGATAGAAAAGTACGACTCCTCGTACGACCCCGCAGTCTGGCTCGACACATACCTCATGGCAATGGGGATCGCGGGTCACACTGACCTACTCGCCGCCCGTTACCTCCCACTGATGATGGAGGGGACGTGCAGGCAGTGGATCAACACTCTCCCCCAGGACAGTATCGACTCCTGGGAGGAAATGCGCGACGCCTTCGTCAGGCACTTCGAGTGCTCCTACACCCGCGCCACCACCATTGAGGACCTGGAACGATGCGTCCAGGGACCCCGTGAGTCGACCCGCAACTGGGTCCAACGGTGGCAAGAGCTTTGGTACAACGCGGTCGGCATCCACCCGGACACCGCGATCCATTGCTTCAAGACCTCGTGCCGCTACGAGCCTCTAGTCGCCAAGCTCAAGCGACACTCCCGCACACTCGACAACATCCCCGACCTCCTCGAGATCGCCAAACGGTACGCCGAGGAAGACCCAAACCAGGAAACTGACGACGAGTCAGGAGGGCAACGCCGCACGGGTGACAACGACAGCGGACGCCGAACCGACCTACGCTACAGCGGCACCCGCCTCACTGGCAAGCGCCGCAGCGACGGGCGAGTCGACTTCGTCGCCAACGCTGGGCACGCACAGCGCGAGCCCAAGAGCTACCGCCGCGACGGAGGGCAACGCCGCGATGGCGGCAATTACAAGAACAAGCCAAGGTTCGATCCCGCGGCCCTCCTTAACCAACCATGTGCGTTCCATAGCAGGGAAGGAAAACCCGCAACGCACACCACCGCCGACTGCCACACCCTCAGGGAAATCGAGAAGGCACGGCAAGCGCGGGAGGACACCGACAACGACCCGCCAAATGGCGGAAAATTCGGCAAAGTGGCCGGCTCGCTCCACACCTTCACAGGCTTCAACACGAAGCGCGAGAAGAAGGTCATCGCCCGCGCCGTCGCCGTCAATGCGGTGGCCCAAATAGACGTCCCCCAGTTCCTGAACTGGTCGGAACAGCCCATCACCTGGAGCCGGCAAGATCACTCGCCGCGCATCGAGTACCCAGGACGAGTCGCCCTGGTGGTCAAGCCCAAGGTTGGCGACTACTGGCTCCCCAAGACACTGATGGACGGCGGTAGCTCCATCAACATCCTCTACCTCGACACCTTCAGGCGGCTGCGGCTCCCGCAGTCGATGATCGAGACGACCCACACCACGTTCCACGGCATCGTCCCCGGTCAGAAGGCGTATCCGATCGGCAAGGTCACACTGCCAGTCACTTTTGGCACACCGGCAAACTTCCGCACCGAGCGGATCGTCTTCGAGCTGGTGCCCTTCGACAGCCCTTACCACTGCGTCCTGGGGCGCCAGGCGTTCGCTAAATTCATGGCAGCGCCCCACTACGCGTACAACGCGATGAAGCTCCCCGGGCCGTGCGGCGTCATCACCATCAACGGCGACCCCGACATGGCCGCCGAGTGCGAGGCCAAAGGAGCCGAGCTCGCCGACGCCGTCATCGCGGCAGAGACTAATCACGCCGACGAACTCGCCAAATACGCGAGCGGGGTCAACAATGACGACCCCACAATACTCAAGAAGCCCAACTCAGAGGGCGCAAACACCTCAACCTTTGAGGCCATGACGCACACTCGCACCGTCGAGCTGGTCCCAGGCGACTCCAGCCAGACGGTAACGATCAGGACAGGCATGAACCCAGCCTAGGAAGGCGTGCTCATCGAGTTCCTCCGTGAGAACAGGGACATCTTCGCATGGAAACCCTCCGACATGCCCGGTGTCCCTAGGGAGCTCGCTGAGCACAAACTAAACGCCGACCCCAAAGTGCGACCTGTCAAGCAGTCGCTACGGCCCTTCAATGAAGAACGCCGTCGAGCAATCGCCGAGGAAGTGCAGTGTCTACTCGCTGCCGGCTTCATCCGGCCAATCAAATACTCCAAGTGGCTGGCAAACCCAGTCCTGGTCGAGAAGAAAAACGGGACCTGGAGAATGTGTATCGACTACACAAACCTGAACAGCGCCTGCCCAAAGGAGCAGTTCGTCCTCCTGCGGATCGATCAGATAATCGATTCAACCGCGGGTTCGGAGTCGCTATGTTTCCTCGACGCCTACTCCGGGTACAACCAGATCAAAATGGCCGTCGAAGACGAGGAGAAGACGGCGTTCATCACGCCATTCGGAGCCTTCTGCTACACCGCCATGACCTTCGGCCTCAAGAACGCCGGGGCAACCTACCAGCGGTGCATGCAAGAATGCCTCGCGAGCCAAATTGGCCGCAACATCCACGTCTACATCGACGACGTGGTCGTGAAATCCGCTCGCCAAGGCGACCTACTCGCCGACCTGGCGGAAACCTTCGCCAATCTGCGAAGGTACAAGATAAAGCTCAACCCAGGCAAGTGCACCTTCGGCGTACCCGCCGGACAACTACTGGGGTACGTCGTCTCCAAACGAGGAATCGAGGCGAACCCAGCAAAGATCGACACGATCGCCCGGCTCGGCAAACCCGAGTGCCTGCGGGACGTCCAGAAACTGGCCGGGCGAGTAGCGGCTCTCAGTCGCTTCATCCCCCGCCTGGGCGAAAAGGCGATGCCCCTATACCGCCTGATGCGCAAGAACCCCACCTTCCAGTGGGACAATGAGGCGGACGACGCGCTCCGCGACCTCAAAAAGGTGCTACTCTCCGCACCACTACTCGCCGCCCCCGCCGACAAAGAACCTATGCTGGTTTACGTCGCGGCGTCCGAGCGCGTCGTCAGTGCTGTGATGGTCGTCGAACGACCAGAGGAAGGAAAGGAGCGCCCGGTTCAGCGGCCGGTGTACTACATCAGCGAGGTCCTCACCGAGTCGCGCCAGCGGTACCCACAGTACCAAAAGCTAGTATACGCGGTCTTCAGGGCTCAGCGGCGCCTGCCGCACTACTTCCAGGAGCACCCGGTCACGGTCGTCTCCTCAGCGCCACTGCAAGACATCATCCGCAACCGCGAGGCGACCGGGCGGGTCGCCAAGTGGGCCGTCGAGATCGGCGTCCACAACATCAAATACGAGCCAAGAAGGGCAATTAAGTCGCAGGCACTGGCAGACTTCATCGCCGACTGGGAGGAGGCCCAACAGCCAGAGAAGCTGCCGTACCTCCACTACTGGAGCCTGCACTTCGACGGTTCCAAGAACGCGGACGGCGCAGGAGCGGGGATAGTGTTGACGTCACCAAAGGGCGACAAGCTCCGCTACATCCTCTGCCTCGACTTCACGCCCTGCACCAACAACATGGCTGAATACGAGGCCCTACTCCACGGCATGCGAGCTGCCAAGGAGATGAACGTCAATCGCCTCCGATGCTACGGAGATTCCGACCTCGTCGCGGGGCAAGTCGCCGGCACCTGCGACGCCGTCTCACCCACCATGGCGGCGTACCGCCAAGCGGTGGACAAGTTGGGCGGCCACTTCACCGGCTACTCCGTCGAGTGGATAGACAGGCGGAAAAACGAGGAGGCCGACGCCCTCTCTCGCATCGGGTCAGCTCGACTCGCACCACCCGCCGGCGTGTTCCTCGACACAATCTCCAAACCATCAGTCTCTCCCCCGAGGGAGATCGACATCGGAGTCCCACTCCAACCAGAGGCAGCCTTGGTCGCACTCATCAACGAGCCAGACGATTGGACCAAGCCTTACACCGCCTACCTGGAAGCCGGCACCCTGCCAGCAGACGAGACAGACGCTCGAATGATCGCTCGCCGATGCAAGTCCTACGCCATCATCAACGGCGAGCTACACAAGCGCAGCGTCACCGGCGTGTTCCAACGCTGCGTCCAACCGGCTGAAGGGCGCAAAATCCTCCACGACATTCACTCAGGTGACTGCGGCCACCACGCCGCCGCTCGCTCCCTGGTCGCCAAGGCTATGCGACACGGCTTCTACTGGCCCACCGCACACGCTGACGCTGTCGACATCGTCCAGCGATGCGCCGGGTGCCAGAAGTACGCCAGTCAGACGCACGTACCGAGCTCGGCGCTCAAAACAATCTCTATCACCTGGCCATTCGCCGTATGGAGCATGGACATGGTAGGCCCCTTCAAGAAAGCCCCCTCCGGCTACACCCACCTGCTAGTCGCCGTTGACAAATTCACTAAGTGGGTGGAAGCCAAGCCAGTCCGGAAATGCGACGGGAAGACCGCCACCAAATTCCTACGCGAGCTCATATATCGCTACGGGTTCCCAAACAGTATCATCACGGACAACGGCACCAACTTCGCCAAGGGAGCCATGGCCGAATTCTGCGAAGAGCACCACATCCGGCTCGATCTCGCGTCAGTCGCCCACCCGGAATCCAACGGCCAGGCGGAACGAGCCAACCAAAGCATCCTCCACGGCCTGAAGCCGCGACTCCAAGTACCACTCGAGCGCACCGCTGGGTGCTGGGTCGAAGAATTGCCCTCCGTCATCTGGGGAATCCGTACCTCGGTTAACAGATCGACGGGATTCACTCCCTTCTTCATGGTTTACGGCGCCGAAGCAGTCATGCCCACCGACCTCGAACACGACTCACCGCGGATCGTCCATTATACGGAGGCTGCGAACGAGCTGGCCCGCCAAGACGGGCTCGATCAGCTCGATGAAGCACGCGACCTCGCTAGGTCACGCACCGCCATCTACCAGCAAGGACTCCGCCGCTACCACAGCCGACGGGTGAAAGCCCGCACCTTCCAGGAAGGCGACCTGGTGTTACGCCTCATCCAGGACAAAAAGGGCATGCACAAGCTCTCCCCTCCGTGGGAGGGCCCGTTCGCTATCGGGCGCGTACTCGGCAACGACGCCTACTACCTCATCGACGTCCGCGGGGACGGCGAGCTCGACGTCAAGCGACCATGGAATGTAAACCTCCTCAGGAAGTTCTACTCCTAGAACCCCACATATGTACTCTCCAGTCGCCATGAAATAAAAGAAACGGTTACCGCAAATTGCGCCTACTCTCCATGTCTTGTGCCACTCGCACTCGTAATAACAGCGGTATGCTAAAATGCAGAAGTCAACCTTTGGTACAGCGATCGGCACGGCTAAGTAGTGCGGTGTAAGAGCACTGAATCACTTCAGGTCTTGCACCGTCCACGAAAAACGCCAACCCAGAGCCCCATTGGAGTCGCCTAGCTCGACTGGTTTTACGAGCCAAGACAACTGCCCTCGCTTCTCACAGCGACCTTGGTCCTCCGCATCCTCGGCATAGCGACTCGAACGGCTAAGTACCACGCTCGGGGACTGAATACCAGTTCGTCGCGATCGGTCAGGGAAAACGCCAAGTAAGAGAGCATGCCCAGGACTCGCCAAGCGACTGACCTTACGGGCCAGGCAGGAGTGACGCGCTCACACCAACGCGCTAAGTCCTCAACCACCCTCGAGTTGCGCCTAGAACTACCAAGTACCACGCTCGGGGACTCGGCCACCCGACTTCGTTCGCGTACGGGAAAACGGTAAAGTACAGAGCACTCCAGGGAGTCGCCTTGCGACTGGCTCTCCGAGCTCGGGCGAGTCGACCAAAGCAACAACACACATGATAACAACACACATCATATACGAGGTAAACCCAACAAAAGGGCGGACGCGCTCGGGAACTCGTCCAAAATCAACCCAAAACACACAAACAAATACCAAATAGACACGACATCCCATTCAATCGCATATTGCATTGTCTTATGTTACAAAATATGCCCACATGGCAGAACTGCTGTTAACGCTTCAAGGCAAACTACCCTATTCTGCAGGCTTTGATGATGACTCGTCAGCATCCCGGCGATTACGGATGAACGCGGTGTACGGGTTTGATGGATACGTCGTCAGTTCACCCGCCATCGCCGCGCGAAAAGGCTGCTCGACCTTGAAGTCACGATGCGGCGGCTCGGGGTCGTTTGGCGCGACGACCGTTTCCTGGTAGGGAAGGAGGTCGCCCATCGCCCAGACACGCTCCGAGTACGTGGCGGCACGCTCTTGCAACTTGAGAACCTCGGACAGATCCACCGCGCCAGTCGACGATGGATACCCACTCGTCACATCGTCAACGTCGAAATCTTCGGGGAAGTGGGCGAGTCCAAGGCTCAGCGCTGTTGACGCTCCATGCCGAAACGCCGACCGCGTCATGAACTCAACGACCGCGGGCGCCTTCTCCAAATATTTCCACACCTCAACGAGGTCGCTGGGAATCACCTCCGTGGGCGATATTTCTTGGAGGTAGGCGCGGATGCACGTTGCCAACAGCGTCGCCGAGTCGACAAGCATGCTTATGCACCGCCTCGCATCGAGCGAACTCGCTTCTTCGTCGTCATCAATGATGCGACCTGCGAGCAGAAGACAACGATGAGTACAACGGACACCACAAAAATCACAACTAATAGAAAGGGAAGATGCACTCACCAAGCAACGGGCGGGCGAGTCCCGTGATGAAGCACTGAAGCGACGTGTGGTCGTCCTGAAGCCCAGCAATAAGGACCTCCGACACCTTGCGATCCTCCTCTGCGGCCGCAACGGCGGCCCTCGCTCGCCCGTCCGCCGAGCTCGCTTCTTCTCTCGCCTCCCGCAGTTCGCGCTCAAGGTCAGCGATCCGTTGTTCAGCGGCACCCAGAGCAGATCGCACCGCCACCAACTCTCCAGCGGATACAAGCCCCTGGCGAGCTTCCTCTGCCTTCGCAGCAACAGCCTGAAGCCCTTTGTTCGCCTCTTGGACGATGAACAGCTCCTTCTCAGCGCGCTGTTTCGCGGCCAATCGTTCTGCCGACTCAAGCTGCAGACCCTGCACATCATCGAACAAGTTAGTCAAAACGAACTTCCTAAGTGCCCACCCGCTGAAATTCAGCGAGTGCGCACTCGGGGACTGGCGCTCAAAAACTTCCTAAGTGCCTACCCGCTGAAATTCAGCGAGTACGCACTCGGGGACTGGCGATCAAGAAATTCCTAAGTGCCCACCCGCTAAAATTTAGCGCGTGCGCACTCGGGGACTGGACACGAAAACAAAAGATGAGAAATTATAAGAATCAAGCCGCTGCAAAGCACCGACCTGATCCTCGGGGACTGGATGTACCTGGATGGCTGCGCCAAGCATACCATGGAGTTGTATCGCGTCCACGGACGCGAGTAACGCTGGCGTGTGCCCACGACGCTGGTCGACTTCAGCATCGGCGGTCCCCGGAGCAAGGCTCGAGGGCACAGCCCCGCTCGCCTCGGCCGCCTTGGTCACGAAGCGGGGGAAGGTAGCGATAGAGGCACCCGCTCCAAAGGAAGTCGCCTCCGTCGTTCCAGGCAAGGAAGCGCCCTCCTTCGTAGACGCGGCTGCCTCCACCACGGGCCTGGCCGGCGCGGCCGCCGTATCGTCAGAGATAGTGACGATGTCGTCACCCTTGGCTTTCTTGCTGCCATCCGCTGAGGTGACGACCTCGTCTGCTTTCCTCTTGCGGGAAGGATCTTCCTCGCTAGCGGCGGAGGGCACCTTGGCCACGGTCGGATGGCCCATCCTTTTCACTCCGGTCCTGCGCATTAATCGAATCAACAAAGACAATTGAAATAGTTATGGAAACTAAGGAAGGGTGAGCGCACTCACTTGGCGACTGGGATGAAACGTAGCCCTGTACGAAGGCCGGCCAGTTTTTCCAGTTCAGGGCCCAGTCGGCGATTGAGCCCCAGATCCAGGACGTCGCGTGCCCAAGACACGGACGGCTTCTTCGTCGTTGAAGCCGCGGCTGGTGCCTCTGGGACATCCTCGGCAGGAACTTCCTCGCGAGTTGGAGCCGCTATAGCCGGAGCCTCCTTGTGGGGCGAAGCCGCCGCAGCCGGAACCTCCTTGCGAGGCGAAGTCGCTGCAGCTGGAGCCTCCCCCAGCCCAGAGACTGGGGCGAATGGCGGAGGAATCGAGGCCAGCGGCACTTCCACGGTCGCCGTGTCCAGCGCGGCTGTCGCTGGGGGCGCGCCGTCACCAGCTGGGCTGGGAGCATCGGAGCTGCTCGCCGAGTGCGGCGGTGAAGCCGTCCTCGATGGTTTCGTTTTCCTCTTCGGGAGGGCCCTCGCCTCCCTTTCTTTCTTCTTCTTCTTCTTCTTCGACGGAGTGGCTTGACGGCGCGAGGTGGTCTCTGGGAGCTCGTCGTCGTCGTCATGACGCTCGAGGCTTCTGCTCGCCTCGATCTCGCGCTGACGCTGCCCGCGGGTCTTTCGGACCAGCGGGGCGACTTCCTCTTCGGACTCTTCATCGTCGTCCTCGTTGCCCCTCGCGGGTGGCGATTTGCCTATGTCCTGGGCGGATGGCCCCGGGCTCTCATCGTCCGAAGGTGGGAGCCACCCTTCCACCACTTGGAATAGCTGCGATAAATACAAAACAGAATCAGAATTACCGCGACTGCATACACTGCGACTGCGAACAAGGTAAAGAAATTACCGTTGGAGCCGGACGCTTCGCGGTGTAGGGGGCGACCCCAGCCTGCGCATCCAGGTACACCGCCTGGGTGATCTTCTTCAACGCTGGGATATAATCCTCTAGCTTCCACTCGTCGAGGCAGGCCTTCGTCGAATCTCCCCGGCCCGTGTACTGGTACATATAGTGGTCGCGTTGGGCGAGTGGAACGAGCCGTCGCCCAAGCCAGCAATTGTACAAGTTTATCGTCTGAAGGCCCTTCTTTTTAAGACCGCGGATGGTCTGGAGCATCTCGTCAACGACCATCCGCTGGTCGTCGGGGAGCTTGCCGACTTGGAAATGGCGCGGCTCAGAACGATTGGCCGAGTACCGCGGGATCGCCGCCTCGTCCTCCGGGGTCGCCTCGGCCACGTAGAACCACGACTTCTTCCAGTCGCTCGCTGCCTTGGAGGGTAGCATCAGATCAAAGAAAGAAGCTTTGGACTTGAGCTGGAACGTCAAGCCGCCCGCGGCTAGCATTGGGCCGCCTGCCTCCTCGCGGCTGATCCGTCCGTGGAACAGATCTTGCCACAAGGGAAAGTAGGGCCGGCAGCCCAAGTAGCACTCGCAGAACGCCACAAAGATGGCGAGCTGTTCGATGCTGTGGGGACCCAGATCTGAAGGCTGGATCCCGTAGTAAGCGCAAAAACGCCGGAAGAACAAAGATGTGGGAAACCCTAGCCCCCGCTCGAGATGACTGGTGAAACAGACGAATTCCCTCTCTCGCGGGTTTGGGGTCGTCTCTCCGGCTGCGGGGATACGCCAACAGCCGGCTCGCAGGATCCCGGCTTCCTCAAAAGAGGCCAGCTGCGCCCTCGTACACTTGGACCTGCCCCATGGTTCGGTGGAAAGGGCCATGGCTGAGAGGTTGGTTGGAGATCGGGGGATTTCGAGTCGATTGGATCGCGGAGCAGGGGAAGGAAAATGTGCGTACTCGGAAGAAGTGGTGGGCAGTTGGCTCTACGATTGCCTGCCATTCCCCTTATATAGCGGGAGTTGCCCGCCAAATCAGGGGGCCGTTACCGCGCGATGATTACGCCAAAAGTTACCGTTGGATTACCCCCAACGGCTAGTTTGACTATGCCTGACGGTCCAACTTCAGCCACTCGGCTCGCCGGGTCAATCGCCATGACCGCGTTCCGCCGACTCGACTCGCCCAAGCCGCGACTTGGTTCACCAGATTTTTCTCCTTCATACAGGAGCCCGCCGACGATTCGACTGGATGCCTACTTCGAAGCCGTATACTCCGACTGCCAGCAGCCACTTACGCCCAATCGACGACGGCCTCGGGGACTACTGATGGGGATATGCCTACTGGGGTATACCCAGCAGGGCGTTTCCGACTGGCCCGTGAGCTGGCGAGTGGGCCTGCAGAACGGCGAGTGGATTGAAGCCCAGCAAGATACCGAGCGACTGGAAGCTGAAGGCCCAGGCGAGTAGATAGGCCCAGTCGGTCTAGGTTAAACGATTACTGAAGCTGTAACCGAATCGGTTGAGATATGTAAACCCTAGGGGAGGTGAGCCTATATAAACCTCCCTATGGGGTGAGTAGAGACACGTTCCCTCATACACCCAAGCGACTCGCCGCCTAGCCGCCGAGCTCACCCCTTGTAACACCTCCATAATACGATCTAGCAGGAGTAGGTCTTTACCCTCCGGGGGGCCGAACCTGGGTAAAACCCTGTGTCTTTGCCCTCATCTCGCACCGCAGATGGCTGGCCGCCCTTGCCCCTCGTTCTACTACTCGCTGCCGATTGCAGCATCTGCCGTGACCATTCCCACGACATGACTCGCAGGTCATACACAATTATAAAGACAACCATATGGCTCCTGCCGGTTGTGTACTCATCGACATGCAAGTCGTGAAACATTACAAAACATGATCATCGCATACAATATACACATCACATCTTGGGCCATACCATATCACAGAAAACACTCCCTGCAAAAACAAGTTAGACGCCTCTACTTTGATGTTGCATGTTTTACGTGGCTTATGGGAGTAGATGCTAAGAACGATTCTTACCTACGGAAAGCCACAACGGTGATATTATGGTTGCCAAACTCCGGTGTTAATCCCATGACAACTATAGTGAGAGAAACTGACATCCACCAGCCGCATGTGTGGAACAAGCCACACGTCAAGTGCGGAGCCGGTCTCGCGAACGACGTCGCGTAAGGTTGGCCTGGACCGCTTCAATCTCACTATCCCGCGTGATAAGAAGAACACAAACAAGAGGCTTGCAACAGAAAACATTAACGCCCGCAACAACCATGTTGCGTTCTACTCGTGAAACACATCTACGCATAGATCTAGCTCTGATACCACTTAAGGGTTTCGCGGCATTGTAAATCAAAATTTTCTACGGATGCGAACAGAGGGAAGCCAAGATCTAATCTAGGAGATGCAAACAACGAGAGAGATTGGATTAGATCTTCATACCCTTGAAGATTCGCATAGCGGAACGTTCGTCGGAACGTGGGTGATGTAGTCGTACTCGCTTCTCCTCCTCCTGATCCGATCCGATCCGATCTAGCACCACAAGTGGCGGTGCCTCCGTGAGATGCACACGTGCAGCACCTCGACGTCTCCTCCTTCCTTGGTCCAGCAAGTATGGTGGAGAGATGGGTTGGATCTACAACGCGACGACGCGGTGCAATTGGTGGAGAATTTCTGCAGCAGGGCTTCGCCTACAAGTAGTCGGGAGGGAGAGAGGAGGGCAGCAGGGCGGCTAGGGTTGGAGGGGAAGGTGTAGGGGGTTGGTGTGCCCCAAGCCCTCTATATATAGAGGGGTGGGCGCAGCCCTAGCCCCTCCCCCAAGCCAAGGCCGGCGGCCCCAAGGAGGAAGAGTAGGGGGCAAGGAAACCCCCCCTTCTAGAAGCTCTATCTAGAGTTTAAACCTCTCTTGGCCGGCTGGGCCCTATGGGGCCTTGTGCCCCTGGCCCAATGCGGCCAGGGCACTCCCTCATAGGCCCATGCCCCCTCCCGGAAGGTGGGGCCACGTTGGCCCCCTTCCGGAAGGTTCTAGAAGCTTCCGATACAATACCGATTAACCCGGAACAATTCCGAACTCCAAAAACTGCACTGCCTTATATGAATCTTATTCTCCGGACCACTCAGGAACCTCTCGTGATGTCCCGGATCCCATTCGAGACTCCGAACAAAAACTCATAAACCAATTATCCAATCTATCCTAGCGTCGAGACACGTTAAGTGTGTGACCCTGCGGGTTCGAGAATATGCAGACATGATCTTCTATCAATAATCAACAGCGGGGTCTGGAAACCCATATTGACTCCCACACATTCATCGATGATCATATCGGATGAACCATGATGCCAGGATTCAATCAATCCCATATATATTCCCTTCGTCTCGTGATATTTTACTTGCCCGAGATTTGATCGTCGGTACCGTCATACCTAGTTCAATCTCGTTCACAGCAAGTACTTTACTCGTTCCGTAATCCGATATCACTTTGTGATTAACTCCTTAACCACATGCTTGCAAGCGGTGTTGATATCTATTACCGAGTGGGCCCGAAGTATATCTCTCCGACTTGGGAGGGACAAATCCCATCTCGATACATACAACCCAACAGATACTTTCCGATCACCTGAGAGACACCTTTATGATCACCCTCTCATAGGATGACGTTTGATGACCTCAAAGCTTTCTTCCGATACCAGGGAGTTGTATTATCTCATGGTCTAAGGAATACAATATTTTACATAAGAAAAGCTTCGCAAAGACAAACACGATGACACGATCTAATTGCTTCGCTTAGTTTGGGTCTGTCCACCATATCATTCTCCCAATGATATGATCTCATTATTAATTGACAACTCATGTCCATGGTTAGGAAACCTTAACCATCATTAATCAATGAGCTAGTCCATAGAGGCATACTAGGGACACGGTGTTGTTCACAAACCACACAAGTATTAAAGTTTCCGCTTAATACAATTCTAGCATGGAATATAAACATTATCATGAACAAGAATTATAATAATAACATCTTTATTATTGCCTCTAGGGCATAATTCCAACAATACTGACCTCCCCGCAAGGCGACAAGATGAAGTACGTTCTTCGGATGAAATTCAGAGCCTCCAACAACGAAGACGAATACGAAGCCCTCATCCATGGCATGAGGATGGCAAAGATATGCGGCGCAACGCGCCTGGTCATCTACGGTGACTCCAAACTCGTCGTCCAGCAGACGATGAATGAGTGCGACGCACACGCCGAAAACATGATCGCGTACCGCGCGCTCTACAACGCACTCGAAGGAGAATTCGACGGCTGCGAACTTCGGCACGTTGGAAGAGAGAGCAACGAGGAAGCCGATAGACTCGCCAACATCGGCTCCACTTGCGCAAAGGTGCCACCAGGTGTGTTCCTCGAACAAATCTGCGTGCCATCCATCAAGCGGAAATTCCTCAAGGGATCACCCGAAGAAGCAGAACACTCGGGAGCTACGCTACCCGAAGGACACGAAGGACCCGAAAAGCTGGACACAGAGGTAGCCATGGTCAACCTAATGCAGGTCATGGCACTCGAAGAAGCTTGGACGCGACCATACCTCCAGTTCTTGATAACCGGAGAATTGCCTGACAGCCCAACAGACGCCCGGCGCATATCTCGCCGGTCAAAAGCCTTCACCATCATCAACGGCGAGCTGTATAAGCGCAGCATCACGGGTGTACTTCAACGGTGCATCACCATCAACGACGGCAAGGCCATACTCCAAGACATCGACGAAGGCATCTGCGGCCACCACGCAGGCAGCCGCTCCCTTGTCGCTAAAGCTTTACGAGCAGGATTCTACTGGCCAACGGCCATGAGCGACGCAAAGGACATCGTCCGAAGATGCAATGGATGCCAACGGTTCGCCGACAAACCGCACGCACCTGGGTCCGAGCTCAGGCCCATACCTATAGCTTGGCCTTTAGCTCAATGGGGCCTCGACATGATCGGCAAACTGCCAAAATCCTCGAAAGGGGGACACGTCTTCCTCCTGGTTGCAGTCGACAAATTCACCAAGTGGATCGAGGCCATGCCGGTCACCAACCAGAAAGGCAAAACTGCCGTCAAGTTCTTCGAGTCCATTGTCTACAGGTTCGACGTACCACACAGCATCATCACCGACAACGGATCGAACTTCATCTCCGAAGAATTCCAGGACTTCTGCGAAGGCCTTGGGATCAACATCACATATGCCTCAGTGGCACACCCGCAAACGAACGGGCAAGTGGAAAAGGCCAACGGCCTAATCGACGCCGGCATCAAGAAGCGCCTCATGAGCTCACTCAAACAAAAAGCTGGAAATTGGACGAAGGAGCTACCCTCCGTCCTGTGGAGCTTACGAACTACGCCAAACAGCTTCACCGGCTACACACCGTTCTTCATGGTACACTGAGCCGAAGCCGTGCTACCAGCCGAAGTACGCCACCAGGCCCCACGGGTCGTCGCCTACAGTGAAGCCGAATCCACGGCTGCACTCGAAGACGCTGTCGATACACTCGACGAAACACTAGATATAGCAGCAGCTCGATCAGCGGTGTACCAGCAGAGTCTCCGCAACTACCACAGCCGCCGGCTGCGCCCAAGGTCCTTCGTCGAAGGAGACCTCGTCTTGCGACTCAAGCAAAAGCGACCGAATAAATTCGAGTCGCCATGGGAAGGACCCTACGTCATCACCGAAGTCATCCCAGGTGGCGCCTATCGCCTCAAGCACGTGGAGTCTGGAGTCGCATACTCCAACCCATGGAATATCTCGCACCTGCGACGATTCTATCCGTAGCAACCTACCCCTTTTTACTTTCAATAAGGCTTTCAGCCAAGGCTACTCAGCCGAACAATGTACCTCCTCCATTACGATATAAATAAAGCTAAGTGTCTCGCCCCAAAACTTCGGTTCACTATTTTCTGCAACTGTACTACATGCTACAAACGCACTCGGGGGCTCCCCCACCTCACGATTTCATCGACTGAGGACCAAACGTGTACACCTGAGTAGCTGACAACGTCAGGCAAATGAAAAGGACACGTACCCAATTAAAGCACTGCGTGCTCACAAACAAACAAACCTTTACAACAAAGGGCACAACACGCCCAACCGAAATATACAAATTTTACATCTCTCTCTCTTTTTACAGGTACTACCTATGTTGAAGAATAACCTAGGCACGCTTCTCAAACAAATCTACAACCTGTTCGGCATACTGCCTTACATCCGCGTAATGCGGACGCATGTCCCACTCACCACCATCAGGGCGAAGAGGTGGCCCAGCGGCCACAGCAGCCAAATCCACGTCAGGCCGGTGCAGCCTCACAAGAGACAAAGCAGCCTTCACTCCTGCGACAAGCTGCTGCCGCACCAACTCCTTGACATTGCTTACGCTCTGAAACTTCGACAGAAGACCCGCAAGGCTCGACGGTACGGCATCCAAAGGGAACATGACGTGCAACACCGAAGCAAGCGATGTCTGCACTTGGCGGAGCACCCGCGAAACTTGATGAACACGATCATGCACCGTCGCCAGGGCTATGGCGCGATCACGATTCATCCAGAAGAAGCCGCCGACCTCCATGTCCTGTTGAGTCAAGCAATTGACCCGAACAGCTACACGCTCCTTTTCTTACCTCGGAGGAAGATTTGCACCTGCAACAATCGGACAAAATAAGAGTAAGGCCAGCAGGCTCATCCGAAGAATAGAGCTACAGCTCGAACCAAAGAACAACTTACATTGCAGCTGCTCAGACAGCCGAACCAGCTCCGCCATTAAGTACTCCTCTCTGGCTGCACCACGATCTGCCTTGGACTTCCAAACGTCGGCATGACCGCGTAACCCGAGCAACTCCCTCTCCAGACCGCGCACACGATCCCGAAGGAAAGTGACCTGCGAGGAATCATCCAAGGATGGACGCAACGGCATTGCGGATGGGGCGTCAACAGGGTCAGCACCCGAAGGAACCTAGAGCAGCAGCAAAAGAAAGGAACACAGACATTCAGCCAAGGATAGAGCACAACTAAGAGGAATTCATTAAATATATAAGGCCACTATGTGGCACAAGGATGGTGTTCTTCAAGATATTTACAACAAAAATAGACTACAAACTACCCTACGTCTACTACGCCTAAGATGCAGGACCCTGAGTCGCCTCGGAGCCAGACTGCCTAGCTTTGGCCCCGCCCTGCTGCCGCAGTGCATACTCAGACAGCAAATCAATGAGCTTGGGCCCATATCGCTTGCAACGAGCAGAATAGGCAGCAAAGGCCACCTCGGATCCATCCGCAGTCGTCGGCATCCGAGAGGTGATCTGGGGCAGATCCATCTCCGCTCCAGCCGCCAAGGCCATCGCCAGCCCGACGGACGCGTCGATGCCCTTCTGCTTGCGCTTGTACGCCGCAGGCGCTTCGGCTGACAGAGCCTCCGCCAGAGCATCCACATCATCAAGTGCCGCTCCCTTCGGGACAAGCTCCTTGTAGAAACGACCAAGGACCTCTTTCGCCTTGGCAAGGGAGTTGACGACGGTGCTGCAGCGGTCTTCGACCGCCACAGTGGCATCATCTAGAGCACTACCGTGCTCCAGAGCACCGCGGTCGAACTCGATGCCTGCGGCATCTGAGACAAAAAATAAGAAGAAAAGCATGAAGAAAAGCAGCACAGAAGAAGACCCGAAGAAAAATAAACAAGTACAAAACTAGCACTCACCCGAAATAGCCTTGGCAGCAGCCATGAGCTTCGCCGCCACCTCTTTTTCACAAGCAGCCGCAACGGTGGCCAGCAGCTCCTCACGATCTGCGGCCTCCTGCTGCAGACGCTCCTTCGCTTCAGCTGCCTTAGTCAGCTCTAGCTTGAGGCGTTCTTTCGCGCCAACGACAACTTCGGCCTTCTGCTCCGATTGACCAAAGCTCTTTTTGAGAGCATCGACCTCATGGAGAGAATTGTTATGCTCCTCTGCATTCAAGACAAGCAAGTGTCAAAGAATAGGACCAGGATAAAAAAGAGAGGCATTAATGTTGGAGATATGCCCAAGAGGCAATAATAAAGTGGTTATTATCATATCTTCACACTTATGATAAATGTTTACATACCATGCTATAATTGTATTAACCGGAAACATTAATACTTGTGTGATTCGTAAACTAAAATAAGAGTCCCTAGTAAAGCCTCTTGTTAAACTAGCTTGTTGGTTAATATATGATCATGGTTTCCTGATCATGAACATAGAGATGTTATTAACAACAGGATCATATCATTAGGAGAATGATGTGATGGACATACTCCTATAGATAAGCGTAGCATAAAGATCAAGTCATTTCAATAGTTCAATTGCTATATGCTTTCTGATACATAGTAACCTAATTCCTTCGACCATGAGATCATGCATATCACCTTTACCGGATGGATGCTTTGATGACATCAAAACACCACACCGTAACTGGGTGGCTATAAAGGTGGCATTGAGTGTTCAGGAAAGTATTGGTTGAGACACATGGATCAAGAGTGGGATTTGTCCATCCATATGACGGATAGATATTCTCTGGGCCCTCTCGGTGGAATGTCATCCAATTGGCTTGCAAGCATGTGACTGGCTCACAAGGGATCACATATCACGGGAACGAGAAAAGAGTACTTATCGGTAACGAGGTTGAACTAGGTATGCAGAGATACCGACGATCATAACCTCGGATAAGTAACATATCGTGGGACAAAGGGAAATTGGTATCGTATGTAAGTGGTTCATTCGATCACAAAGTAATCGTAGAAATATGTGGGAGCCATATGAATTTCCAGATTCCTCTATTGGTTATTGTTCGGAGAAGTGTCTCGATCATGTACGCATAATTCACGAACCGTAGGGAGACACACTTAAGGATTCGACGTTGTTTTGAGTAGTTATGGTATTATGAGAAAGAGACTGAATGTTGTTCGGAGTCTCGGATGGGATCCGGGATATCACGAGGTGATCCGGAATGGTCCGGAGAATAAGATTCATATAAGGAAAGTCCCGTTTCGGAGTTCGGGAATGATTCCGGTGTTTTCATCGGGAATGTTCTAGAAGGGTCCGGATTGTCCGGCACTCCGGGGGGGAGGGTACATGAGTGTGTCATTGAATGATTGCATAATGTACTAAGTGTTCTTGCTGTTCCAAAAACATGAAAGTCAAATTGCCAGTTTAAAAGTCAAACGGCTAAAACAGGAAACTGTGGAAAACAGGAAACTGTGGGAAACAGGAAACTGTGGGAAACAAGCAAGAGGAGGTTGAAACCAACTTGGAGGAGGAGTTCCTCTCCTCCTTGGCCGGCGCCCAGCCCTAGGCCGAGTTGGGGAGGGACTCCCTCCCTCCCTGGCGCGCCTAGCCCCTCCACCTATAAAAGGAGGGGCAGGGCTCCTCCTTGAGACACACAAGTTTCCACCTCTAATCTCCGGTTTAGAGCCGTTTTGGTTTAGAGCTTCTAATTGCTTTAGCCTGCGGTTTAGAGCCTTCTAATTGGTGTGTCTAAACCCTAGACCACTAATAGCCCTCTCTCATAATCCACCATACTCGCTCCGGCTTAAGGCGAAGCCCTGCGGGATCTCCCCTCTACTTCCGGTACCACGCCGTTGTGCTGCCGGAATCGCGAGGAGAGTGCTACAACCTCCGCTGCCTGCTGGAACAAGGGAGAGGAAGGTCTTCGTCGAGTACCGAACGTGTGACCGACTACGGGAGCGCTGCCGGAACGTGGCGCCGGAAGGATCGTCTACACGATCTTGAGATCGGAAAGAGTACGACTACATCACCCACGAGAATTTGCTCTCGTTAACCGCTTTGGAATCTTCGAGGGTGAGTTCCTCTATCGACTCGTTGCTTCAATCTAGTAGATAGATCTTGGCTTGTTTGTTTGTATGCGATAGAAATTTTTTGTTTTCCATGCTACGAACCCCTACAGTGGTATCAGAGCCGTGTCTATATGTAGATCTGTTGCACGAGTAGAACACAATGGTCATTGTGTGCGTTGATGCTTTTATTGTCGATTGCTTCTTGTGTACTTTGCATCTTGCGGTATGTTGGGATGAAGCGGCCCGGGCTAACCTTACATGACATCGTTCATGAGACTTGCTCCACGCTTGACATGCAACTTGTATTGCATAAGTGGCTTTGCGGGTGCCTGTTTCTCCTAGCATAGTTAAGATCCAATTTACAACGGGTAATCAACAATGCTAGTATCAATGTTGTGGTTCTTGTTCGTAAGTTAGAACGACACTTATTGAAAGCCCCAAACCACGTAAAACATGCAAAGAAAGTAGAGGCGTCTAACTTTGTTTTGCAGGGGTGTGCAGTGATGTGATATGGCCATGATTGTGATTATATATGATGTATGAAATGTTCCTTATTGTAAGTCGGCAACCGGCAGGAGCCATATGGTTGTCTTTAATTTCTGTTAAGACCCGCGTGTCTATTCAAAGTAGTTGTAATAGTTGAAGCTGGTGGACGACAACCATGAAGAAGCGTCATTGACCTTGATGCTATGCCGGTGATGATGGAGATCATGTTCGTGCTTGAAGATGGAGATCGGAAGCACAAAGAAGAAAGGCCATATCATATCACATATTATGAATTGCATGTGATGTTAATCCTTTATGCATCTTGTATTGCTTAGTAGACGACGGTAGCATTATAAGATGATCCCTCATGCACATGAATTTCAAGTTCGAAAGTGTTCACCCTTAGTATGCACCGTTGCTAATGCTTGTTGTTTCGAAGCACCACGTGATGATCGGGTGTGTTAGATTCCGCAAGTGTATACAACGTAAGCAAGCCAGATTTGCTTATGCGGTAGCTAAGGTTTGATCTTGACGAGCCTAGCATGTACAGACATGGCCTCAGGAACACGGATTACCGAAAGGTAGAGCATGAGTCATATAGTAGATATGATGAACATGTTGATTGTTCGCCATTGAAGCTATATCAACTCTCGTGATGATCGGTTTTGATGTGGTGGATTTGGTTCGTGTGATCACTAAAACAATGTGAGGGATATTGTTTTGAGTGGGAGTTCACCTAGATTAATTTAATTATTAATTAGAACTCAATTTATCATAAACTAAATCAAAGTGAATTTGCATAGTTTTTTGTAGTCATTGGCATCCGTTTACCACCTTACGCTTAGTTATAATTGAGATGATAGAACTATAGAATTCTGGTTAGTTACTTTACGAACTGGTATCGTATTGTTTTTGAAGTGTTAATCTAAAGTCTAAAATTCCTATTGCAAACTTTTAGTAAGTTCCGGTTACTCCATGAAGTTTAATAATTGGTATTAAAACAAGAGTGACAATTCCAAGTGTTAGTGTATCATGTTTGTCTCCATGATTCTTGATATTCAAAGAATTGTCTTAATATCAAGGTTATCTAGGAACTGAAAGAGTTGTTTCAGAAACCATGATGTGTGGAAGATATTGTGATATCTGAAACGAAGTTTTGGTTGCAACATGATAGAGTATAATATGGCAAAAGTCGTGTTCTCATATTTGATGAGAATTTGCAAAAAGGTTGGAGACACTTGTTGTCCTAATCCTCCAAAAGGTTTTGGATAGCAACATTATACTCATAATTCATCGTTATAAGCTAAAAGTAGCTTGATCATGGACGATTCCATGATAAGGGTGAATATTTGATGTAGGTAAAATGTTTACTACACCAAGAGATTACTAAAGAAAGGAATTTGAAAGAACACCAAACATTTGGTGATGGTGATCTACTTCAAAGTGCAAGTCCAAAGACATTGGTATTTAACTATACACACTTTGGACTATGTGTCATATGTATGACTCCACTGTTGATGTTGATAGATTCTTTCAAACAGAAAAGGAGATACTGAAAGAGAATCTCATAAATATATGGCAGAAAGAAAAGACTAGAATTGTTCAGCTTATGTATATAGATGATATACATGTTATGGCTATATTCTTTGCTTATTAAACAATGTGGTTCTCAAGTATTTGATATTGAATTTGTTGGTGTGAATCGTCATACGAAACAACACAATTCATGAACTACAATGGCCTAAGTAAATAGCAAAAGAATATGTGATGATGTTCATCGAGAACAAATAAAGGGTTATTGTGTTGCTCGTTAAACATCAAAGCTTGCCTTCAAAGATTTGTTTTATCAGGTATTATGAGAACAAAAGGGTTGTTCAAATAATTGCCGTAATCCATAAAAGATGGATGATTCACAAATCTCGTTGGAGAAATCACATCCATAAAACTAGTGCTAAAAATGTCGAAAGACAAATTGATTGAAAGATCACTTAGGAAGTGACATCGCAGTTTAAATTATATTGGAAAGAAAACATGAAGAAACTCCATGAGGATGGAATTTTGGAGTCTTTTGATTTTGATCACATGACGCTTGTGAAACTTTCCTAGAGATAATTAAAACTTTTGTTCATAGGCCCAAAGGGAACGAATGACTAGCTTATTGGAACTTGTACATATTGTTGTACAAAATCCATTATGTGTAGTCAAGAGCGATGGATTTCAACTTCATATGCTTTCTCCGAAAATTTGAGTGAATATATGAATATTTACTTAATAAGGATGAAGTATGAAACATTTGAAAAGTTCAAGGTTTTTCAAGATGAAGTACAAAATCATTTGTAACAAGAATATAAATAGTTTATGATAAGATCATAAAAGAAGATATTTGAGTTACAAAGTTTAGCATGATACCTAAGATTTAAGGAATCGTTCCGTGGATTTGCATTTCCCGAAACACCATAAGAGTATGGAGCGTTCGAGATATGTAATTAAACCTTGTTTGACATGGTAAGATCGAAGGTGTAATTCATAAAACTGCCATTGTATTTTAAAGATTAAAAGCTTTAGAGATTACCGTTTTTCCACTGAAAAGAGCTCCATCATAATCCGCTGAAATGACACCATATAAAGTTATGGTTTGGGATAAAACCCAAGTAGTCCTTTCTTAAACATTGGTATGCTATACATAAGAAAGATGTTTGCAACCAAAGTCGGATGAACCTATCTTTGTATTACTGTTAAGTATTCCTCCATAAACACCAGAGACAAAAGTGTTTGTCGCTTAGAACGTCAAGTTTCTTTGAGAAGGAATTTTTCGTGAAAAGTTAAGTGGGAGGACAATAGAACTTTGATAAGGTTAAAAGAACCTTTTGTTATATGTGCAGAATTGCGCAGCACCGAAAAGTGTTCCGGAGGCAGCAAAAATGCTCATGACTCACGTGCCTCAAAGGTTGTGGTCACGGTGATCTAAGTTCCTATTGAAACAAGTAGGTCGGATCAACAATCAAATACCAAGATTTGAGAGTTAAAACATTATTTGACAATAATGATCCGACTATGTGCAAAGAAGCGATGATGAGCTCTGACTCCGTCAAATGGCTTGAAGCCATAAAATCCGTGATAGTTCCATACACGAGAAATCAAGTTTTGAACTTGAAGGACCCTCGAGAAAGGTGTAAGACCTTACAGTTGTGTCTGGATCTATAAAGAAATAGACATGGATGTTTTACATCTATGAAATAGTCGACATGTTGGGAAAGAGTTCACAAAATGTTCAAAGGTTGACTATGAAAAGATTTGATCTTTCATAGTGATATTTAGTCTAGACAGATTAATGTAGTAACCACTACATATAATTTGTTATATGGTAGTTGAATAAACAAAACAAGTTCTTCTAATAGAATCGTTACCTAGGACATGTGCATAACACGGTCCATAGGGTTTTGTTAATTCAAAGGATGCTAAAAGCATATGCAAACTTCAATGGTTAAAGTGAGCATCGCGGAGTTGGAATCTTCACTGTGATGAAACTGTTAAAGGAGTTTAAAAGTTCATTAGATAAGATGAAGATGCTTGCATTTGCAAGAAATTAAGTGGGAGCGCTAAGACATGTTTCTAATACATTATGTGGAAGACATATTGTTGATTGGAAATAATGTATCTTTTATTAACACATATTAAGAATTTCATCCCGATGAAAGACTTAGGCAAAACCCAAATATTTGGCATCAATAGACGCTAATATGGTTGTGCCAGAAGTACATAGATAAGATATTGAATGAGTTCAATATAGAAACTACAAGAAAGGTTCTTGTCGCACAGAAAGGATTGAATGAGTTCAATGTTGATGATATATTCAAGTGTATTGACATTTGGTAAAGTGAAACAAATAGTCAAGTATGGATTGATACTTGATGTATGAAATCACAAAGGGTATTTATATCAATCATACTGTGATATGTACAAATCCAGATATGTCCTATGCTCTAAAAGTTGTGAGCATATACCAGAATGATTCGTAAGATGATCATTGGACAATAGTAAGGATATTCTTATGATCTTTTGGAAGAACTAAGAGTATAATATTTGTAGAAGTGACAAATAGATGGATAGTTCATTGTAAAAGTACTACATTGATACTAGTTTTGTCACAAAGTACGAATTAAGTTTATCTCAATCTAAACTAAGGGTGGCACAATATAATGGAAAGTAAGTTCCATAATGGATTTGGATGAGTTCCAAAGTTAAGACATTGTGACAGATACTACAACAAAAGGCTAAGTATGTGACTGCTATTATAGCAGCAAAAGAGGGCATTTGTGTCAAGTAGTTTGTTATCAAACTTGGTGTAGTTCACAGCGGGATAATACTATGAAGATATATTGTGCGACAATGTTATCAACATGTTTTAACCACAAAGAGCTAAAGGTCACACCGAAAGACCAAATTTATACAAAGCCATCTCATTAAAGAATGAGTAATGCGTAGAGACGCAAAGACATGCAATTACACACGGACCTGGAAGTGTCAGATCCGGAGATCAGTTGACCGCTAGCAAGCGTGTACATACAACACCGGAAAGCCATAGGTGTTGAATACACAAAGGTTTGAAACTAGATTATTGACTCTAGTGCAAGTGGGAGACTGTTGGAGATATGCCCAAGAGGCAATAATAAAGTGGTTATTATCATATCTTCACACTTATGATAAATGTTTACATACCATGCTATAATTGTATTAACCGGAAACATTAATACTTGTGTGATTTGTAAACTAAAATAAGAGTCCCTAGTAAAGCCTCTTGTTAAACTAGCTTGTTGGTTAATATATGATCATGGTTTCCTGATCATGAACATAGAGATGTTATTAACAACAGGATCATATCATTAGGAGAATGATGTGATGGACATACTCCTATAGATAAGCGTAGCATAAAGATCAAGTCATTTCAATAGTTCAATTGCTATATGCTTTCTGATACATAGTAACCTAATTCCTTCGACCATGAGATCATGCATATCACCTTTACCGGATGGATGCTTTGATGACATCAAAACACCACACCGTAACTGGGTGGCTATAAAGGTGGCATTGAGTGTTCAGGAAAGTATTGGTTGAGACACATGGATCAAGAGTGGGATTTGTCCATCCATATGACGGATAGATATTCTCTGGGCCCTCTCGGTGGAATGTCATCCAATTGGCTTGCAAGCATGTGACTGGCTCACAAGGGATCACATATCACGGGAACGAGAAAAGAGTACTTATCGGTAACGAGGTTGAACTAGGTATGCAGAGATACCGACGATCATAACCTCGGATAAGTAACATATCGTGAGACAAAGGGAAATTGGTATCGTATGTAAGTGGTTCATTCGATCACAAAGTAATCGTAGAAATATGTGGGAGCCATATGAATTTCCAGATTCCTCTATTGGTTATTGTTCGGAGAAGTGTCTCGATCATGTCCGCATAATTCACGAACCGTAGGGAGACACACTTAAGGATTCGACGTTGTTTTGAGTAGTTATGGTATTATGAGAAAGAGACCGAATGTTGTTCGGAGTCTCGGATGGGATCCGGGATATCACGAGGTGATCCGGAATGGTCCGGAGAATAAGATTCATATAAGGAAAGTCCCGTTTCGGAGTTCGGGAATGATTCCGGTGTTTTCATCGGGAATGTTCTAGAAGGGTCCGGATTGTCCGGCACTCCGGGGGGGAGGGTACATGAGTGTGTCATTGAATGATTGCACCATGTACTAAGTGTTCTTGCTGTTCCAAAAACATGAAAGTCAAATTGCCAGTTTGAAAGTCAAACGGCTAAAACAGGAAACTGTGGAAAACAGGAAACTGTGGGAAACAGGAAACTGTGGGAAACAAGCAAGAGGAGGTTGAAACCAACTTGGAGGAGGAGTTCCTCTCCTCCTTGGCCGGCGCCCAGCCCTAGGCCGAGTTGGGGAGGGACTCCCTCCCTCCCTGGCGCGCCTAGCCCCTCCACCTATAAAAGGAGGGGCAGGGCTCCTCCTTGAGACACACAAGTTTCCACCTCTAATCTCCGGTTTAGATCCGTTTTGGTTTAGAGCTTCTAATTGCTTTAGCCTGCGGTTTAGAGCCTTCTAATTGGTGTGTCTAAACCCTAGACCACTAATAGCCCTCTCTCATAATCCACCATACTCGCTCCGGCTTAAGGCGAAGCCCTGCGGGATCTCCCCTCTACTTCCGGTACCACGCCGTTGTGCTGCCGGAATCGCGAGGAGAGTGCTACAACCTCCGCTGCCTGCTGGAACAAGGGAGAGGAAGGTCTTCGTCGAGTACCGAACGTGTGACCGACTGCGGGAGCGCTGCCGGAACGTGGCGCCGGAAGGATCGTCTACACGATCTTGAGATCGGAAAGAGTACGACTACATCACCCACGAGAATCTGCTCTCGTTAACCGCTTTGGAATCTTCGAGGGTTAGTTCCTCTATCGACTCGTTGCTTCAATCTAGTAGATAGATCTTGGCTTGTTTGTTTGTATGCGATAGAAATTTTTTGTTTTCCATGCTACGAACCCCTACAATTAAAAGGCAGATAAATACCTTGAAGCTGCCGAAGGTTCGCCTCCAGCGCCAGGCGCTCCTGCACCAGCCGCTTGGCCTCCTGCACAAAAGGCTAAAGAAAAAGAAATAGCAGTAAGAAACGGGCTCGGGGGCTACGCCCAACACAAAGGAGTAAAAACAAAATTCGCACACGAATACACTCGGGGGCTCCCCCCATGATATGAAGCAGAAAAACTTACATGCTCTGATGGTGACTCCGAAGGACCGCCTGCGAAATTCTGAGGCGCAACCACCTGCACCTCCTGCAACGGAGGATCCGGAGGCGCGCCACCCGAAGTCGCCACCGTCTGAGGAGTAGGAGACGCAATTTTCGACTCCCCCATCATTTCCCGCGCACCACCACTGGAGGAATCATGGGAGGAATGCCTGCACACGAACCAATCAGCACGAGCACAACAATCATGAAGGAAAAAGGACAATAGTACAACAAGAAACTTAGGAGCCCAATGAGCTCAGGTCAAAGACAGGAGGAGACCTTCGGGCTCTCTTCTCCTCCTTCTTTTCTTCCTTCTTCTCCTCCTTTTTCTCTTCCTTCTTCCGCTTCGCTGGCGGGTGCGGCGCTACAGCCCGCAAAGGAATGGCAGGAATGGGAGAAGTAGAACCTCCATGACCGCCACTATGACGCTCAAGGCCCAGAGGGTTTCTGGGAGTCGGAGGAGTCGAGGCATCCAAAGACTCGCTGGAGCTCCGTGACCGTTTTCGCGTATGGTCCTCACTCGACTCGTCGACATCCTCCGCTGGAGATCGCGCCGACGGTAGCTCGGACACGGAATCAACCACTTCATTATCCGGGGCATTCAGATACCTTTCGGGCAATGGCGGTACCATGCCCGGCACTTTGAAGCTCTGCAAGATCAGAAGAAACTTTGTTAGCAAACAAAGAAAACAAATACATAGCCGACAAAAAAAGCACTACGTGCACAAATCTACACCTGCGGTACGACCAACGTCGAAGAAAATGGAGGAGTTAGCGACTTCCCCGGGATTTCTTCTCTGGC
The DNA here is from genome assembly GCA_916181665.1 of Avena sativa. Classification (NCBI taxonomy): domain Eukaryota; kingdom Viridiplantae; phylum Streptophyta; class Magnoliopsida; order Poales; family Poaceae; genus Avena; species Avena sativa. The sequence continues at coordinate 299,469,280 of OV702282.1, forward strand.
CTTGAACTTCAGCAGCGCGCGAAGGGCCCTGTCAAGATCCCCCTCGGAGATTTTCTCACTCGAAACCCTCGTCGGATCACGGCGTCCAGAATAAAGAAACATCGGGTGCGCCCTCGCTTGAAGAGGCTGCACCCGACGCTCAAGAAACGTCCGGATGATGTCCACGCCGTTCACCTCCTTCTCCGGAATCAGTTGGAGATCCTCCACCCGACGGTAAAGGGCCTCTATCTCCGCCACCTCACCGTCCAAGATTTGGTTTTTCCAAGACCTTTTCTTCTCAATCATTTGGGAGGGGTCAAAGGGAACAAGACCAAAATATTGCCCGGGCACTACGGAGTCGCGGATATAAAACCATTGCCTCCGCCAGTACTGGACAGATTCGGACATGGAAAAAGAAAAGAAGAGAAGATTGGGACTAAGGGAGATGATGCAACCCCCAATGGGATACACACCATCCGAACCAGACTGCCTCTTCACGGAATAGAGCTTCCGGAAGAGGCCAAAGTGCGGCTCAATGCCAAGCCAGCACTCGCAAAAAGTGATAAAACACACAATGTGGAGAAGAGAATTGGGAGACAGATGATGAAGCTGAATCCCATAGAAGAAGAGCAGTCCACGGAGGAAGTCGTGGACCGGAAAAGAAAACCCACGCAAAACGAAGGCGAGAAACATAACCCGATACCCAGATGGGGGACGGGGGATTACCTCATTGCCGGGGAGTTTGACGGCCTCCCTATCTTGCGGGATCAAGCCCCGCTCGCGAAGCTTGCGGAGATCGCTCTCCCGCGTCTCTGATCGCCGCCAGCCACCATCGGTGACGCGAGTAGCGGCGGTGCCCTTTTTTCCTCCGGCGGCGCTGGTCCCAACCGCAGATGAAGATTTCTTTGGTTTCCCCATCGTGCTACGGCGGCGCCGGCGATGACAACGTAGAAAGAACGACGAAAATGTGGAAGGAAATCCCAGCGCGAAGCAAGAATCGCTCGAGCGCAAGGAGGCAGTGAACACAAGAACTGGTGCGGTGAAAACAAACCACGGTTTCCCTCAATGATTATAACAGCGAAGACGACACACGGCAGCCGTTCATCCAGAAGACCTAACGCCAACGGCAGATCTGATCGTGCACGTGTCAACATCACAACGAACCGTCGTTACCACACTGTCCACTACGCGCGGAAATCGAGGAGACGCCGTAATTATCTCCACGCCGCGCGTGTCCGGTCAATTCAAAGTCAGCAAGTGGGACCCATGTTCGTCCAGTCAAGTCACCTCTGGCGTAGCAGACGCTTGAGGTCATCGATCGTCAGCACTGATGTCATCAAAAGCTATACTAGCACCAACTACAATTCTTCGGCTCCACAGCTAAGAGTACTCACTCGAATCTTCGATTCGACTAATACTCGGGGGCTACTCCTATCAGGAGCGCTGGCCGCGCACCCAGAAGATGAATAACGACAAAGTATTTCTTCGAGTCCTACGTCGAGTCTGCGACTCCACTACGGACTCGGGGGCTACTCCCATAGGGAGGATGGATTTAAACATCCGAAATTTTTTCAGTCTTACGGACTTAACAACCGAACAATGCTTGAACTAAAGTCTCTGCTCGAGTCTACGACTCGAACAGACACTCGGGGGCTACTCCCATAGGGAGCGCTGGTCGCGCACCCTATGAATTCTTCGACTGTGGTCTTTCGGATCAGCACGCAAAAACTTTTTGGCATCTCTGCCCCAACAAAACGCTGAGTGAGCAGCGATCTCCTTGGCCACCCGAAACACCTCTGCGGTGACAAACATTCGGATGTTGTGTCTGCAACACAAAGATAAGACCTGCAGATATCATCTGACGGCCTGGCAACGTACATGACTGCGCTCTGCTAGTACAAATCCATGTCAACAGGCGTGATAAATCCCGGCGGACGCGTTGGGTACATTAATTAAAATCACTAGAATTCCACTCCTGTAAGTCCTCCGCGGCCTGAGTCGAATTACACCAGCATATGTTCCAGGTCCGAGTTGAGGGACTCGAACTTGAAGAAGATCGTGTTGTTTCGTCCTAAGACAGTTAACTGACCCTGATCTGTCGGGTGAGTCAGGCACACGCGTCAACAATCCCTACACACATATACTATTAATACATAGTTGCACCCGAAAGATGGAAGAGTCCTCAGCCAAATCTACGATTCGACTGATCACTCGGGGGCTACTGACATGGTTATACCCTACGGGTACGTGACTTCAGCATACCTGGTCCAGCCCAAGGAAGGCCCACAGCAGATATACGCTGGCCCATGAAGATTTTCGGGTGGCCAAGGCCCATGACGCCTTTGGATCCTTGGAGAACAAGACTAGCATAGATAGGAAATTCAAAGGGGTAAAACCCTAGAACCTGTAACCGACTAGGACTATGCCCGGGACCTGCCTAAGTCTATATAAAGGCCAGGAGGGCACGTCCTAGATCTCTCGACTCATACTTTTCGCACACACCTCCATGCCAGATCGAATCTGCGCACCCTGTAACCTTCGGTTCCGCCGTAATCAAGAGCAGACAAGCAGGAGTAGGGTTTTCCCTCCGGGGGCCTGAACCTGGGTAAATCTCGTGTCCCCTGGTTGCTTGTCTGTTAACCGTGCCACGATCTCCAGCATACCCATCTTCTCCAAAACCCAAGTCCATAACAATGGGCATTGACGAGATTAAACCTCGTCAACTAGATCTGTACATGAAGTTTAATTAGGTGTGCAAATGCATGATGTAACACCCAGTTATTACTTGATGATATAGACCTAGATAGGAATGGGAATTCGTGTAAGGGAGCGACGATTCAAAGATCAAAAAGGAAGAATTACTGGAAGGAAGAAGCAAGATATAAGGAGTGTTAAGACCACTTGGAGAATAGGTAAAGCATAAATTATTCCTAGACAGACCCAAGAAAGAAGTTGGGTATAGAAGATGTAGGGAGCCACAAGAAATATTAAACTTGAAGTTCAATCAAAGTGGGTAATATTACTAAGTAGTAATGGAATAGTTGTACCAAGTTCATGGAAGTATCATGAATATGTACAAATAGTTAGCTTTGGAACCAAAATGGTATTCAAACTCTGACAATTACGAGAGAATGTGAGAGGTATGTGAGAAACCATAGGGTAATACACACACCCTAGGACGGTTCGCAACTGATAATAATCCGCAACTGGTATTTGATCCATAGCTAGTAACTAATTCACCGTTGGTGTTTTGTCCTCAGCTGGTATTTGGTTGAAATAGTGAACCAAATCTTATTAAACGTTGCATAAAGAGTATTAAATTTGACCTAAGTTAAGTAAGACCTAAGAAAGTTTAACAGATTTGAAGATGATCGCTTGGCAAGATGCTTTGCAAGGTCCAGTTTATTCGGCAAGAATGCCCCAATAGTAAGTACGACATTTAGTGCTAAAAGATTTTCTTCAGAGATCCACAACTAAGTGGATGCACCGTATAATCTTCCATTGGACCTTAAACCAGTAAAATACAAGCTGAACAGGAACCAACATTTTAGTTCAAGAATCAATAGCTTCTATGTATGGAGTTTCAAAACTATTAGTAAACTGTTTTACCCTAAAAAAACTATTAGTAAAACTTAAGGGGCAGAGTAAACATTAGGAATGAAAGTTGAAGAGAATAAGATAGGAATAAAGAAAAGTTATTTAAAAATCTTAAGAAGGTATAAACTTGAGGGTGATAAAGGATACATTTAACAATCAAATTTAAAAAGAAACAACTTTTAAGTAACCCTTAAGAAATAATATAGAACCCTAATTGAACAAGTGTCGAAAATTAAAAAATCCAATGGGTATGAACAAATTGAGTTCAAATCCAATCTTGGAAGGAATACCCGTATCAACTATATAATGACAGGAATAGTAAGATAGTCTATTGACTATTAAAATGCGTATATAGAAACTTTAAAAAAAACTTATGGTAGTGAGAACCTCTAAACTGTACTTAATATAGTAATGAATTTTGATGATTCAAGAAAAAGAATGGAATGAGGATGTCTAATTAGGTTATGGAATACTCCAATTAATTCCATTAAAGATGATCATGGAGTGGAGAGTGTAGCAAGCACTACAAAACAATTTCTTACTCCGAAACATGAGAGTTTGCGAACTTTGAGGACGAAGTTTATTTTAAGGGGGAGAGACTGTAACATCCCAGCATTAGAGCCTAGAAATAAGTTGAACCCAGATGTGTGCATTGCATTCATGCATAGAACATCCGAATAATTTTCGCGCTTTTAAACAAAACTTGTCAAAGTGATTGAAACTTCTCTTAGCTTGATGGAATTGAAGTAGATCATCAAGTTGACTGCGATAAGTTTCAATAAGACCTTTGTTAAAATATCATTTTTGGGTAAGAGATATTTGATCTAAGGGTATATCAAAATGTACCATAAGTTAAACCTTAATATAATGTGAAGGATATTTGATCATTAGGTGATCATATTATAGTATTCATTATAACCATTCATAAGTACTAAGTTAAGGATATAAAACAAATAATAGGAATGTAACCACTATATCTTAAATCCCATCTGCATACATTCTGAGAATCATAGTAACACCTAATCTTAAAAACTCTTTTGATGAGTTGGAGTAGGAAAGAGATTAAGTCAAGATCATCCACTATATATATATATCTTTCTCTCTATATAATCTTCATGGAACTTATCTCAATATCTGTTGTTCATCAATGTTGGATGATTCCCCATTAATTCACAACTTCTTTAACTATTAGTCTTTGATCTATTATTGGATCTTATCAGAACATCTACTCAAATCTTCTAATGAGGGCATAGTCCATTAATAACCTTAATCCAATATAAGATACTAAGAAGATAATTTCCAGACAATAAAATGTAGGATTGATAAAGCCCTGCTTAGCCAACTAAGAACTTCAGTAATAAATGATTAAAGTATTATAATGGTAATGTTTTGGACACCAACATGGAATGCTTATATTTAGTAAGGTAATACTGGTGGGTAGAACATGATTGGAACCCTAGTAAAGATAAGTGATCCTAGAGAAGTCTTTGCAAACCCCATAAATATAATTCAGGGATTGAAGTGTAAGTCATGAGGGTTAAGTAGTTAAGATGGTGTTATTCATCTTCAAGAATAGTCAACTTTAGAGAAAGATTAGTGATGGAAGATAATCAACAGTAGAATAGCAAATACAACCAACCAAGGATATGAACAGATTATAAAATGCCTTTGTATCAAACTCATTGGATTCATCCATAAGTTTAGAAGAGTGATATATTGAATAAGAAGATTTTAATAAGTAAGACCATCAAACTAACCATGGTGATGGATAGAAAAAGGTATTATATCTAGGAAAGGAATTCCTTAATTAGAGATTATAGAGTGAGAAATATAATTATATGTTATAAATCATTTTCCTATTTTAATCTGGTTAAGCAATTAACTCTACATCTCAAATCAAACATAATAGCCATCCCATACTGTTGATCCATCACCTGATGCTTATAACACTTTATAGAAATATTTTCCTATAACAAATTACATAAGCATATCTCTGTTAATTTCAACCATCATCACTATGTGTGCCTAAGTATATTTTTATAAGTTCACTTCTATAAAACACTCTAAATATAACTTCTATTAAAAAGGGAGACTTCATCCAATAGTATACACATAAGGCAATATACTTAGTTATTAAATCTTAACTCTTAAAAGGAATCTAAGCTTATACAAAACCCTAAAGCCAAGGGTAGTACTAATAATTCAAAACCCTAAACTTCTTTGTTTATCACATACATTGTTATTTTCCAACTTAATGGGAGTAATGATCATCATATCAATGTCTTTATATTTCATGCATCAAAGAATGGTATAGAATCATTATACATATATCTCAAGTTTCCATTCGAACTATAAGCTCACAAAAATTTGAGTTATAAACAGATAAGAATATATCATTCAAGAAATTCCTAATTAAAAATAGAAGAGAAAAATAATAAGAAGAAATTTCTTCCAATTATTAAAAAGGAGTTCTTATTGAGTAAAGAAAAGAAGGCATAATAAAAGTTCACAAAGGTTACCAAATATATTTAAATATTGTTATAAATGTCTAGCAAACAAATTATACAAAGAAAGGTTCAAAATATAAATCAAATTCAAATCTGAATAAGAAAACAGAAAATAGAAAAAGGATAAAACAAATAAAAACCAAGCATGGCCGCAACCCAACACCGTACACCTATCTCACGCTTTGTGCAGCCCACAACAGCCCAGTAACCAGCCCAGTTCCTTTTCCATCTGAGACTGATGTCGTGGTATTGCCGACGAGTACGCCATGGAGGGGTCCTCACAGTGCGTGTTTAGAGACGTGGGGTAAGGCGGACAGTTGACGGGTAGTGGGCTAGGTCGGCTCGTATACAGAGCGTTATCATCGGGGTAGTGGGCTAGGTCGGCTCGTATACGGAGCCACCTGGCCAGGTAATCGCAGGGGGTTTCGCCCTCTCTCTGAACGCAGCACGCCAGATCAAAGATGGTAACCACGCCGACGAACTTGGATCTCTGTTGTCCAGGCGCACGGACTAAGCCGGCGGATTTGCGGCGATCTTCCACCTTTATATCCTGCACAGGGACGGTTTGGGTGGGCCTTGAATTTTTCCAATCTCTGCCGGCAAACTCCGAGGAGAAATCCAACATCGATCCTTCCGCGAACGTATCCTGCCCATTGGCGGTCCGTGCGGGTCTTGATGCTCCTCCGACTCCCAGAGAACTAGTTCCCGAGTCGGTTTCGCCGATAAAGAGGTGGATGTCTCTCATAGGAACGATCGAACACCGCGTAGGGTTCGTCTTCGCCGGGATCCAAAACTCGTTGGGAGGGACGATCGGAATGTTGCCGGAGAAGAGAACATGGCCCATGGCTACGGTTTCGCCGATTCCCGCAAAGATCTTGGTCCTCGCCCGCTGAAGAGCCTGAAGCGCCTCTTGCCCCACGGTGGGCGCCAACTGTCGTGGTATTGCCGACGAGTACACCATGGAGGGGTCCTCATAGTGCGTGTTTAGAGACGTGGGGGGGCGGACGGTTGACGGGTACGAGGTAACACAGCTTACCCAGGTTCATATCCCACAACGGTGGCGGAATCCTACTCCTGCTATAAATCACTATAAGGGCAATACGCCGAGTTACAGAGATAGGTTTGCTGTGCGAGGTTGTCTGATGTTGTATGAGATTGTGCCCTAAAGGCTCCCATAGGCCCGACTTATATAGTCGCCAGGTCCTAGGGTTACAGGTAAAAGTCCTAGCCGGACAGGTTACAGAGTCCTACACCGTCTATTACTAGTCTTGTGTATCTTGCACTCCAAGGCTCCGGGTACGCTGGTGACTCCACCGTAGCCTTCCTTTATCCGGCATGGGCCTCCCTTCTGGATCCACCTAACTGGGCCGCCCAGGAGGCCATAGGCCATGCTACCGACTATGGGCCACCCGGGTTAGTCGGATAAGAGACATGCTATAAGGATACCCATATAGCATATCCCCAACAACTGGCAAGTGGGGTCAGGAGAGGACTGCGGGTTGAGCTAAAGAAATCGCCAGGGGGGTATCCACAAAACGACCATCGTCATCATCGTCACGCACACAAGCAGCTCGCTGGCGGATCTTGCCGCCGCCCGATGCCGTCATCGTCGTTGTTGCGCCAAGATACTCGTCGCCGCTGCCAGGAGGGGATAAGAAGGCCACCGTGACGCATTGCCTCCATCCCTATCCTCAATCCCTCCTTATCCTCTCAGATACGAACGAGACCGAAACCCTAGCTCGCCGGAGCCACCTCTCGCTGTCGAACCATGTCTCCCCACACCATTCTGAGCTGTCATGGAGAAGCTTGCATCAAGGGGAGCACTGGAGCGGGTGAATTTGATCATTTTCCTTTGCAGCAGTTCGTCGGAATCCTCGTCGGGAAACTCGATTCCGGTTACGCCTGTCCTCGTCCACCACTCTATCGTCATCAGGGTAAGCATACGCATCTCTGGACCCTAGTTTCGTTTGCGGATTCACACCGTAGGTCTAGTTTTGTTCAGCACCGCCGCTGGCCGCCGCAGTAGCTCGTCGCCGATGACCTTCCGATGACCATTTCCGAGCGGCGCTGCCACTATTAGGTTCAGTGGGTCGGCTGATTCGGACTAGACCTATTTCGCTTGCTGGGGGTGCAGTGGATCATCGCCGGTGACTACTCAGCGACGGCGGTGGCGATGCTGACGCCATGCTTACCTCATTATCGATCCACGTCAGCCTGTTTGACTAGTCTTTGCCTCGCGTGGTGGATGACATGGCCCAGGGCCCACATGTCATAGACAACGAGTAGAGAGGAGGTCTGTAGCTAGTGCATTTCTTTCATCTGAGAGCTGAGGTGGACGTTGGCCCACTAGTCAGTGACTGGGGCTAGCTCTGGATGCGGTGTAAAAAGTAATTTCTGTTCAAAAATAAATAAAATGTTATAATCCAATTAATATTATTCCAGAAATTTAATAAATGATTAAATCTTATTTAATTAATAACTTTTCATTTATAATTCAGAAAAATATGTAGAATATATGAAAATTTTAAAAAAAAATCTACAACTTAAAACTATTACCAAATATTATTATGATGATTATTTAAATAAATAATATTTAATAAAGGTTTATAAGTAATAAAACTTTGATAATTCATATTTTTATAATAATAAATATTAATAATAGTAATAAAATACCAAAAATCTTAGAAAAATAAGAATTCTAATTTAAAACTATAATCATGTATTATTACTTCACTTAATTAAATATTTATTATTTATTAAGTAATTATAAAAGTAATAAGAATTGTAAACATTATATCTTAGTGTTTATAAATCACAAAAATAAATATGATATACCAAAATGATCACAAAAATATTATTTACATGTTAAAAATCTAATGATCTCCTTTTGAGATAAACAAGAAAATTAAATATTTTAATAACTCAAATTTAAACTTATTTATTTCATTAATAATTCATATAAAATAAATAAAATTGACTAATATTCCTAAAATGAGTTAAATAAGTCTAATAAATATTATTAGTCTTAAATATTAATAATCTAATGCCATAATGGTTTAAAAATTATAAATGTTCTTATTTTAGAAGAATCCACAACTTTAAATGAAGATTATCTCTAAAAAGAATTCCACTAATAATAAATTCCTCAAAGAACAACTTGTGATCAATCAAATCTTTTCTAAACCATATTAATCATCAAATTTCAAAAAAACTATTACAACACTATATAAATCCATAAGTGGTTAAGTAACATTATGTTGGGTTCATAAACTATACTCATTTATCTATAAAAGATAAGGATATTACTCAATACTCACATCAAGAAACCATTACTCAAGTAACAGAATAAACATTCTTAAGTAACTTCAAAAACACATTTCAGATATACAAGATACCAAGGTATAAGTACGATACTTTCAAAACTATTTATACTTTAAAGTTAACTTTAGTCTACAAAATCTTAATATAACACTATAGGCATTATTATATGTTTTACAGTTAACTTTGGTCTGAAGTAGTTAAACTATAAAGCAACTCAAGTCAAACCATTTGAACAAACAAATGACATCAACCACCACTAACTAATTACAAAGTTTGTTTAGACCTTAGAAAAGAAACCTTTTCTTCGAAGGTTATCCTTTTTGCCACTTTAAATAAGAAACCTTGTATAAGTAATCCTAACTAGTATGTCATGAATATGTATACTTTATTCCTACATATGTGATGTTTACAACCACTCATAAACTCTAATAAAAGTACAACTATGAAACTTATCCAAAAGGACCACACATTCCAAAGTAACCATTTTCGAAATCCAAACCCTAGGACAACATTATTCCCGGGATTTGCGCTTAGCACGTGCTTCACACTACTTATGCATAAAAGCATATTGCTTCTTTAAACATTAGTCCTTACTGGACCAATGATGCTGATTTCAGATTTTGGATCTTATATTGACTCGAAGATCGTGAGTGCATAATATTGCAATCACAAAAGGCAAGTTCACACTTGCTCATGTCCTTTGTTTATTTTCTGTAAAGTATTTTACAAATCCAGTGTTGTCTTCACCTAAATTTGAAACAAAAGTCAAAAAACACTATTTTCAATAATAATGAGAACTATTGATTACTGATCCAGGGTGATTAGCTAATCTATTAAATCTGACAGTTGGGATACCACTGTTAAGAACTATATCACCTAGGACTTAACAACCAATGTCGCCAGTGATTCTTGCGCCATATATTACGCGTTGACCATGAGATTTGGAATGGGACAGAGAAGTCAGCTATATATTCCTCCTCTCGCATGAAGCCGGATGTGCAGGTCGTGGATGTTATCCTCGTAGCATGCATATTAATTGGTAATTCATAGAGGATATGCAACATATGGGTGGGAACCCTCATCGTCCCATGATAGTTCTGGCATCTAACGGTTTGTACAAACGATTGCCGTCATTCATTATGTGGGCATGGTGTACACCAAGTAGGCATGCGAGGTCACGAAGGGGGTAGTGATTGGCTTGGATCATCTTCTGGGCCCCACATCATGGAATTATGGACGGGAATAAGCTGCCCGGTTGTGCAACAAAGAGTTGATCTCTCGTGGGTAAAGTAACGCACCTCTGTAGAGTGTAAGAACTGTAACTTGTTACTCCCTGTTCAGGGAAGGAGCTGCGAACGCAACGAAAAAGGAACCCCATGAAGGTTCTGGTAAACCCGTGAAGGCTAATGGACATAGATTTTTAGAATAAAAGTCACCTTTGAAGAAATGTTTATGAAAACTTGCATTGCTTACGACCTATGGTCTGTGGTTGTACTTATAGTGCATCAAACACTCCTTTTCTAGTGAATTTGCTGAGTACGCTCATACTCAAAGTATCTTCTTAACCCTTGCTAGATTCTAAAGCCATTAAAGCGATGTCTGCATCAAGATATGCTCCAGGACTTATCAAGACCAGCTAAAGCTCTTCAATAAAGACAAGGAAGACAACGTATATCTCCACTCAAGTGAAGACGAAATTACTGATTAGATAGAAATAAAATCTCTAGCCAAAGAACCTATCTCTGTAGTGTGTTGCAATAGCAGCAATGCCAATTCCTTAATTAAATACTAGTTTTAATAGTATAATAGTTTTGCGTTATTTATCTTTGATTCTTCTTCGTAAAGAAGTTCTTTTCTCTCTCTTAAACCTAGAGTGCTCTCTGGATCTTATGTAAAGAGTGAGTTGTAACCTTTAGCCATGTATTGGACCCGCTGTGTTTCTTTTGTGCCATTCTGAGGGATGTAATACTAGTGAACGGTGTTTCATTGGTGTTATGTCAACGACTATAGTATACTATATCATGCAGTGGTATGCTGGGTCACCGCAGTTTAGTACTTGGATGCTTATTATTATTTATCTGCAATGCCCTAGATCTTGAAGTTACATGTTTAGACTCGTCCATGAAACGCCCGTCCATCCATCCCTATGCCTACCGCACTCAAATCCTACTGTTACCATTACTGTTACTATTGCTACTGTTCACTGTTGCTGTTACTGCTGCTGTTGCTTTGTTGTTGCTACTACAAACTGTTTCTATTGATAAAATTCTATGAGAAAGAACTATTTCCAGGTGCAGCTGAACTGATAACTCAGTTGTTAAGGCTTGCAAGTATTCTTTGCCCCCCTTGTGTCGAACCAATAAATTGGGTAATACTACACGCGTAGACTGTTGCGATCCCCTACACGTGCGGGTCATCACCTCTCAAGCAACCCTACAATCAAGATACAAGAAGTCTTTTGTGTCCCAAACACACCTAATACACTTGTCAGGTGTATAGGTTCACTAGTTTGGCGAAGAGATAGTAAAATACAAGTGGCAACGGTGCCAGAAAATAGCTTGACGACGAGGAAAAGACTAAAGTCAAAAGGATGGAAGCAAGAAAACATACAACAGATCTAGTTGTAAACGATGTTTCAATGCTTAGAAACAAGGCCTAGGTATCATACTTTCACTAGTGAACACTCTCTCATAAATATATTCTCTTCATGATACTACCCTGAACTACTCTTCGGTTGGACACTCTAATCCATGGCAGGGCTATAAAAGAACACCTCAAAGTCCGCCTTTACCAATCTAGATAACCCCACACTGTCACCTTGAGCGCTAGATGGTTCCAACAAACACCACAATTTCATAGAGACAACCAACTCAAAATATAACTCATAATAAATATGTATATAATCTAGCTTAAGTGCCACACATGGCATGTACGCTGTCACTTTCACACACATGGGTAAAAGCATAGATCTATTAAAGCAATTGAGTAATTATGCAACCTCTAGCCTAAGTGCCACCACGGTGCGCACGCTGTCACTTTCACACACGTGGGGAGAGCAGAGATTGGTTTAAGCATTTGAGTAACAGAGTAGATCTACTTGATTGCAAAGCTCATGACCACAACATGATCATGCATAGAGAGAGAGATGAACACATAGCTACCGGTAGAGCCCTTAGCCTCGAGGAAGAACTACTCCCTCCTTATCATGGGAATCAGCAACGGTGATGGAGATGGTGGTGGAGATCGATGGAGATGGCTCCGGGGGCACTTCCCCGTCCTGGCAGGGTGCCGGAACAGAGACTTTATGTCCCCCGAATCTCCCCTTCGGTGGCGACGGCACAACGGAACTTTTCGTGGCTTTCTGGTTGATTCTTTAGGGTTTCTGAGTCGGGGGCTTCTTATATGCGAAGGAGGCAAGGCCGGTGGAGGGCCAGGGGGCCCACACCCCCTGTGGGAGCGTCCAGGGTGGGCCCCGCGCCCAACTAGGGTGTGGCCACCCTGGTGTCCTCCTTCGTCTCGTCTTTGATTTTCCGTATCGCTCAGGGAAACTATGAACTTTGGTTTTTGTCCCGTTCAATTCCGATAATATTCATTTTTAGCTTTCTGAAACCAAAAACAGCAAAAAACAGGCAACTGGCACTGTGGCATCTTGTCAATAGGTTAGTTTCAGAAAGTGTATAAAAATACCTCAAAGTATAGACAAAACATAGCAAAGTGGATACTAAACAAGCATGAAGCATCAAATATTATAGATACGTTTACGACGTATCACACCACATGGTAGGATATGAGAAAACAAAATGTCTAAGGATACGTTTGTGACCAGGAAACAAGCACGATGATGGATACAATCATGGATCTCGATTTTCTCTGCCAGGACAATGTATTAATTTCTTTGTCTTTTTTGAAATAAACTAGGTTTGATTTTTCAAGCAACTAACAGCACTTGTATAGTACTGTCCAAAAAAAGTTCTTCATAGTACAGTATTTTACACATGTAGAATGCACAATGCATTAATGCTTCATAAGGTTAGTCATAGTGTCGCATAGTAGTATTATGCATATGATACAACTTTGTAATAATATTCATGTAGTGCGCTTAGTATACTTTAGTTGTATCATAGTTTAATGGTATTTAGGTATCCATAGAATCTCAATCCAATTTTGTATACAAGATGTATTTGATATTATACTTTTTATTACATGTGTGATGATATGATATGATATTATAATACTACTAGCACATCTCTCGTCATTAATTATTGTGCCACATCAGCATTTTTGCCAAGATGATATGATACCCTTTATGATACTACCAATATGACTAGCTTAAGAGAGTCGTTGGATAGTATCTACGTTTGGATAAGCAATGTCACCGTTAGATGGATTTTTGTGAGTTGTAGTAACATATAGTGAGCGACATGTAGTGAATAAAATGGAGCATTATACGCTCTTAAAGTCAACATAGACTCATACTTTGAGCAAAAATAACATGCCTTGAAAAAAGGGAAAATCGTGCAACATTTTTCTCCTAACGCTCCCTCTGTTCCATTTCTTTTATCATGATTTTAGTTTTAATTTAAATTTGCTTTATCTTCTCTATTTTGTCGTGATTTTAGTTTAAATCATAATAAATAAGAGTTACCAAATGTTTTGGCCAAATTGGCTATATTGTGGCATCCCGCAAAAACCACTACTAGAAAATCGCGTTGAATTTGTGCATTGCATCGTCATCATCATGCATTGTTGCATAAAACTATTTTTGAAAAGCCCGATTTGTTTTCCAAACGCCTCGTCTTTATTCAAACGCCAAAAATCCGGGTCGCCGGAATATTTTGTTTTGCCCGGTATCGGTTGCAAAAGTCTTGTTTGAAATAAATAAAATATTAAATTAATTTTTAGTGGGACAGTCGAACGGGCCGATTCGACCCGAACGACTGCCCCAGGTTTTAAATCGGTCCACCCCAAACCAGCCCCTCCAAAACCTACAGCTACCTAAAACTCTACCCCAACCCAACCTCCACCTCACTCCCTCCAATCAAGTCTCGCCACATCAGCATACCCCTCTCCCTCACCAACCAGAAACCGCCACGTGGCCTCCTCTCTCTCTCTCACCTCACTCCTCACACCCAACACACCTGCCCACCCGACCCACACACGCCTGTCACACACGCACCCCACGCGGTGGCCCACCTCCTCCTGGCCCCACCCCGTCCCCAGCCTGCCCTCCCTCTCCCTCTGTTCATCTTCCTCCTGGCGCCCGCTCGCCCTCGCTCGCCCTCAACCCCCCCGTCCGCCCGACGCTCGCCTCAACCCCCCCCCCCCCCCCCCCCGCAGCAGCCGCCCGGCCGCGGCCGCTCCATCCTCCCTCTTCCCCTCCGGCGCCATCCCGCTCGCCTTCTTCCCCGCACGCGACCCCCACCTCCTCGCCTCCGCCCAGCCCCGCAAGCTCCCTCCGCCACCGCTGCAACCGCCCTCGCCGCGCCCGCCCCGGTCACCGCGAGCTCCGCTCGCCCGCGCTTGAGCCGCCCCGCGCGCGTCGTCGTCGCCCCGCATCCACCCCGCCGTTTCCGAGCCGCGCGCCCGAGCCCCGCCCCAGCGCGCCGCCCCGCGACCCGGCCCCGACCCGCTCCGCCGGCCCAAGCCTCCCCGTCCGCCTCGCGCTCGCCCTCCGCGCGCCGCCCGGCGCGTCCTCCGACCTCCCCGCGGTCGCCTCCTCCTCCCTGCACCTCTGCCGTCCCGCAGGTGCCGGCCCGACGCCCGCCTCTGCGCGCCCCTCCGTCGGCCGACCTCGCCAGCGCCTCCCCATCGCTGCTCCGGCGCGAGCCCGTGACGCCCTCGCCGTCCGTCGTGACCCCGTCGACCCCGCCCTGCGCGCCTCTGGCCGCGGCCGCCCGCCTCGGCTCCTCCCGCCGGCGACCTCCGAGCCTGCCACCCGCCTCTACCTGACCGCCTGTGGACCCCGCGTCCCGAGCCGCCGCAGTACCCGACCTCGCTGCGCAACCGCTGACGCCATCGGCCTCCTCCTCGGGATCCCGCGTCCCCTGTGCCCCGCCTGGTCCACCTCGCCTCGAGCTCGTCCCTTCTGGAGATGCACCGTCGACACGCCAAGGTCGTCCACCAAGACGCACAAATCCCGAACCGATGACCGAAGGGAACCATCTCGGAACGCCATGAGCTACTACCCTGACCACCGAAGACGGAACTCCAAGTACGCCTTTTCGGACACCGAGACCCGCGAAGACCGAACCCGGATGTCGATACCCCGAAGGCCGATCTCGCCGAACCCGAGAACTCCGCCGCGGTACCCGGGAGTCTCCTACACGGAACCATCGACGCCACACACGAGCTCGACACCGACAAACGAGTGGAACCCCGAGTACTTCGTCGTGGAACTTAGGGGCGATGACGCCGAATCGACAAGCTCTCCTTCACGGAATTCGAGAAGCCTGTTCGGGTGCCTGAAGACCAAACTCCGTCGAACCCTAACCAAGTACGTCGAGACCCTGAAGACCCCGAAGCGAAGGTCAACTTCAAGGGACGTCAAGCTCGTCGAGATTGCGGAACGACAAGCACTTCACCCCGGATGTCGAGATCGACCCGACCCGCGAATGCGACAAGATCCGCATGCGACAAGAACGACGGCGACCGGGAGAATCCGATGCGCCCCGACAGCGACCCAAGTCCTGTTTTCCGGACGCGACAAGGACTACCTCCGATGTTCGAGAACGAGCCCGCCGAGAATGCTTCCGTCGAACCCCAGATCCGAGCCCTGAGACCGACCCCGAACCCCGGAACCCCAAGTGCGTCGAGACCCTCAATGTGTGAACCCCTTTTCCGAGAACCCTATTTTATAAATGGTCAACTATATGAATTGTTGCATACTTAATTGACATCTCGCATGCATATCATGTGGTTTGGGGGCCTTATGCCGATTCATCTAATAAATAAATATGGGGCTCATATGCGGGCAAATCTAGTCTCATATTGGCCTCATTTAAATTGGTGTAGCGAACCCGGTACTATCTCTTGCCATGTTAAAACAACATTTAACTTGTGGGGTTTTCTAAATAACTTGAACCACTTGAATATTGTCGGGACCCCGGTTCCGCTTAATATGACCTAAATGCACCGCATCTTCGCCATGTCATACATCATACATGCATCATGCCGATCTTCTGCCGTTGTGTTAAATATTGCATCCGGTGCTTCTTCTAGTGTTTTGCTTCTTCGCGGATAAGGCCGTTGAGTTGATGTGAGCTTCGCCCCGATCTCCGGTTGAACCCTTCGTCATGTTTTCAGGCGAGCATCTCCCTCTTTCTACCTATCTTACTTTTATAGTATTTATTCCCTCCTGTTGATCTATTGCTATCTGTGTTGCGATGCTCTAGTTTCCGTACCCGTGATATCCCCTGCAGCCTTATATTGCCTTGGACACCTCCCATTACCTGTTGTTTGGTAGATAGTTGGACTTGCGCGTCGTAGTCGCTTGCTCAAGTGCTGTTGCGTGTTGTCAAGTGCCACAGTTGTTGGAGTATTGCCGCATGTTGATGTTGGAGATGGTCATAGTTTTACTTATCGTTCACTTTAATTTCTGTTTAACAACTAAAATTGAAATAAGCAGAGGCATCGGTGGGTGATAGATAATATTTGGTTTCCGAACGCCCACTTGTGTCCCGTAAGACCCCGAGTACTTGATACCTGTTCCTTGATTTATCGCGCTATCCACATCCGGGAGGTATATGGGACCCCCCTGAGCCAGAGCTTGATTCAGTCTTATTTCTTGGGGCCACAAACTAGTTTGAGGTTTTATTTACTATCCTGTACTTATGCCATGTTTTACTGCTTTATTTACGATTGTGCGACAGATAGCACACTGTACTGTTTAGGATCGGGACACGTTTTCGCGGTGTCGACAAGCCCCGTTTGGGGTTCCCAGTCGCTCACAGCCGTCTACCCAGACCTTGAGTCCGTCTCGGAGCTAGCTTACTTCATTGCGGGTAGCTTAATGGGGTGGCCCCCTGAAATAATTCTGAATCCTGTGATTGCTTTGTCGTGAAGGCCTCGTTGGGTTTTGATTTGGTTTTTCCGAGGTTGATCGAATGTGTGTTGCTATTGGTGCACCCCGGCCGGGTAAAACTTTCTGAAAGCCGTGTCCGCGGTTATGGACGACTTGGAGCACAGTATCTCGACCATAGACAAGCATAACTAAAGTTTATTGCTATAAATTTGACTTTATAATGACTAGTAATCAGCTTCACTATAATGGAATGATTAAATAATACTGCCCACAATTGCTTGTTTGGATTGTCGCTTGCGACTATTGTACCTGACTAGTAAGTATTGCAACTACAACGGAATGGCTGAATAAAAGTACCAACAACTGCTGGGTTTTGGGTTTATCTCATGCTATCTGTATCTGATTAGTAATTGTTGCAACTATAACGGAATGATTAACTAAAAGGGCCCACTGCTTATCTTATCAGGACGATTATCTAAACCTGACTAGTAATTGCTGCAACGATAACCGAATAAGTAAAACTGCCAACTGTGTGAGTTCCTTGGTTGACTTCCTCGATTGGTCTCGAGGGGGAAACCCCAGCACGGGTTTTGGTTGGTGTTAGCTTCAGGTTGGATCCGGATAGGTCATTCTCATCCCCCTCTGATAACCGCCAGTTGTATCGAGTCTCTATAGGTTGTTCAGTGCATGCTGCCGCTGCCGCTCAGTCCACCATACCTATGTAGGCGAGGACCGCCGAATTCTAGCCTCGCCGTGTACTGGCCTCAGTACTGACGCTCCTCTTTTTCTTTTGCCCTTTGTCGGCACCCCTTTTGTTAAGCAGGTTTTGAGATCGACGCCGTTAGCAGGGTTACCCTTCCGGCTTGGCCTGGGCAGGGTTATGGACGCCCTTGGTTATTCTTCAGGGCTCTTAGCCCCATTTGCATCTTGTCCGTAGCTGGACGCTCTATCGTTTCCAAGGTGATTTGGATCTTTGTATATTATATATGTATTCTTGACTCTTGAGTCGCTGTTATATATATCTGTTCTGTGGGTCCCATCGAGGACTGTTGTGTAATGTTATTACTTCGTTTTCCACCCGCACGAAAGTGCCTGGTGGGCACCTTTGAATCGTTTCTATGCGGGTTTGGCGAATTTTGCTCAAACTTGCATAGGTCCGATTCTGAGGGTGTTACAGAGTGGTATCAGAGCTCAGCAGTTGCGATACCCCACAAGTCCAGCCTGTAGGATAACCTAGCTAACGGCCGAAGTAGAGTGTCAAAACTATTTTGAAAAATCGGTTGGATCGTTCTGATTAGGTCTGATTTTACTCCTTACCCCTCTGCTATTCTCCTCTTACCTCTACGCACTTTGAATCCACCTCTTATCTTTTCTTCGAGTTCAGGAATTCTCGTGGTTGGGTTTCTGTCGTACCTTTAGGGTTTCGCTTCCTTCCTGGATAACGGTGTTCTACCATCCGGTGTTCAAGCTGCCTGATGAATCCGTCTACGGTGTTACCATTCTTTGTTCCTTGTTTGCGCCTTCCGGTGTTTTCCGACGCGACGACATCATCTATGCCAGATCCGATGCGGAGTCTGCATCACTCCTTTGTTCCGAACCTCGCTTGTCGAGATCTTCAGTCTGATTCTGAGAATGGTTGCACTCTTTTCTACTGATTGTGCAGAGTAATAGTTTGGGTGCGTGATGGATTGGCCCCCATGCCGACTACCCCTTCTATTCGCTTTTGTACATTGAGGTGGATGAGAATGCACCGGTTCCCTCTTTCCATCGAAGTTAGGGGTGGCTTTATTTGTTGATGCCTCTACCTTCGACCTTTTGTTTCCGGAGTGTTCTCTCGACGATCACGGACAACGACCTCTTGTTAGTGGTGTCGCGAGGATCTACACGAAGCGAGTAGACGCAGATCGCCGACCTTCCTTTTGGTACCATGAGGCGGATCTCGAGGGCGAGATCCATTGTTAGTGGTGTCGAATTGTGGCATCCCGCAAAAACCACTACTAGAAAATCGCGTTGAATTTGTGCATTGCATCGTCATCATCATGCATTGTTGCATAAAACTATTTTTGCAAAGCCCGATTTGTTTTCCAAACGCCTCGTCTTTATTCAAACGCCAAAAATCCGGGTCGCCGGAATATTTTGTTTTGCCCGGTATCGGTTTGCAAAAGTCTTGTTTGAAATAAATAAAATATTAAATTAATTTTTAGCGGGACAGTCGAACGGGCCGATTCGACCCGAACGACTGCCCCAGGTTTTAAATCGGTCCATCCCAAACCAGCCCCTCCAAAACCTACAGCTACCTAAAACTCTACCCCAACCCAACCTCCACCTCACTCCCTCCAATCAAGTCTCGCCACATCAGCATACCCCTCTCCCTCACCAACCAGAAACCGCCACGTGGCCTCCTCTCTCTCTCTCTCACCTCACTCCTCACACCCAACACACCTGCCCACTCGACCCACACACGCCTGTCACACACGCACCCCACGCGGTGGCCCACATCCTCCTGGCCCCACCCCGTCCCCAGCCTGCCCTCCCTCTCCCTCTGTTCATCTTCCTCCTGGCGCCCGCTCGCCCTCGCTCGCCCTCAACCCCCCCGTCCGCCCGACGCTCGCCTCAACCCCCCCCCCCCGCAGCAGCCGCCCGGCCGCGGCCGCTCCATCCTCCCTCTTCCCCTCCGGCGCCATCCCGCTCGCCTTCTTCCCCGCACGCGACCCCCACCTCCTCGCCTCCGCCCAGCCCCGCAAGCTCCCTCCGCCACCGCTGCAACCGCCCTTGCCGCGCCCGCCCCGGTCACCGCGAGCTCCGCTCGCCCGCGCTTGAGCCGCCCCGCGCGCGTCGTCGTCGCCCCGCATCCACCCCGCCGTTTCCGAGCCGCGCGCCCGAGCCCCGCCCCAGCGCGCCGCCCCGCGACCCGGCCCCGACCCGCTCCGTCGGCCCAAGCCTCCCCGTCCGCCTCGCGCTCGCCCTCCGCGCGCCGCCCGGCGCGTCCTCCGACCTCCCCGCGGTCGCCTCCTCCTCCCTGCACCTCTGCCGCCCCGCAGGTGCCGGCCCGACGCCCGCCTCTGCGCGCCCCTCCGTCGGCCGACCTCGCCAGCGCCTCCCCATCGCTGCTCCGGCGCGAGCCCGTGACGCCCTCGCCGTCCGCCGTGACCCCTTCGACCCCGCCCTGCGCGCCTCTGGCCGCGGCCGCCCGCCTCGGCTCCTCCCGCCGGCGACCTCCGAGCCTGCCACCGCCTCTACCCGACCGCCTGTGGACCCCGCGTCCCGAGCCGCCGCAGTACCCGACCTCGCTGCGCAACCGCTGACGCCATCGGCCTCCTCCTCGGGATCCCGCGTCCCCTGTGCCCCGCTTGGTCCACCTCGCCTCGAGCTCGTCCCTTCTGGAGATGCACCGTCGACACGCCAAGGTCGTCCACCAAGACGCACAAATCCCGAACCGATGACCGAAGGGAACCATCTCGGAACGCCATGAGCTACTACCCTGACCACCGAAGACGGAACTCCAAGTACGCCTTTTCGGACACCGAGACCCGCGAAGACCGAACCCGGATGTCGATACCCCGAAGGCCGATCTCGCCGAACCCGAGAACTCCGCCGCGGTACCCGGGAGTCTCCTACACGGAACCATCGACGCCACACACGAGCTCGACACCGACAAACGAGTGGAACCCCGAGTACTTCGTCGTGGAACTTAGGGGCGATGACGCCGAATCGACAAGCTCTCCTTCACGGAATTCGAGAAGCCTGTTCGGGTGCCTGAAGACCAAACTCCGTCGAACCCTAACCAAGTACGTCGAGACCCTGAAGACCCCGAAGCGAAGGTCAACTTCAAGGGACGTCAAGCTCGTCAAGATTGCGGAACGACAAGCACTTCACCCCGGATGTCGAGATCGACCCGACCCGCGAATGCGACAAGATCCGCATGCGACAAGAACGACGGCGACCGGGAGAATCCGATGCGCCCCCGACAGCGACCCAAGTCCTGTTTTCCGGACGCGACAAGGACTACCTCCGATGTTCGAGAACGAGCCCGCCGAGAACGCTTCCGTCGAACCCCAGATCCGAGCCCTGAGACCGACCCCGAACCCCGGAACCCCAAGTGCGTCGAGACCCTCAATGTGTGAACCCCTTTTCCGAGAACCCTATTTTATAAATGGTCAACTATATGAATTGTTGCATACTTAATTGACATCTCGCATGCATATCATGTGGTTTGGGGGCCTTATGCCGATTCATCTAATAAATAAATATGGGGCCCATATGCGGGCAAATCTAGTCTCATATTGGCCTCATTTAAATTGGTGTAGCGAACCCGGTACTATCTCTTGCCATGTTAAAACAACATTTAACTTGCGGGGTTTTCTAAATAACTTGAACCACTTGAATATTGTCGGGACCCCGGTTCCGCTTAATATGACCTAAATGCACCGCATCTTCGCCATGTCATACATCATACATGCATCATGCCGATCTTCTGCCGTTGTGTTAAATATTGCATCCGGTGCTTCTTCTAGTGTTTTGCTTCTTCGCGGATAAGGCCGTTGAGTTGATGTGAGCTTCGCCCCGATCTCCGGTTGAACCCTTCGTCATGTTTTCAGGTGAGCATCTCCCTCTTTCTACCTATCTTACTTTTATAGTATTTATTCCCTCCTGTTGATCTATTGCTATCTGTGTTGCGATGCTCTAGTTTCCGTACCCGTGATATCCCCTGCAGCCTTATATTGCCTTGGACACCTCCCATTACCTGTTGTTTGGTAGATAGTTGGACTTGCGCGTCGTAGTCGCTTGCTCAAGTGCTGTTGCGTGTTGTCAAGTGCCACAGTTGTTGGAGTATTGCCGCATGTTGATGTTGGAGATGGTCATAGTTTTACTTATCGTTCACTTTAATTTCTGTTTAACAACTAAAATTGAAATAAGCAGAGGCATCAGTGGGTGATAGATAATATTTGGTTTCCGAACGCCCACTTGTGTCCCGTAAGACCCCGAGTACTTGATACCTGTTCCTTGATTTATCACGCTATCCACATCCGGGAGGTATATGGGACCCCCCTGAGCCAGAGCTTGATTCAGTCTTATTTCTTGGGGCCACAAACTAGTTTGAGGTTTTATTTACTATCCTGTACTTATGCCATGTTTTACTGCTTTATTTACGATTGTGCGACAGATAGCACACTGTACTGTTTAGGATCGGGACACGTTTTCGCGGTGTCGACAAGCCCCGTTTGGGGTTCCCAGTCGCTCACAGCCGTCTACCCAGACCTTGAGTCCGTCTCGGAGCTAGCTTACTTCGTTGCGGGTAGCTTAATGGGGTGGCCCCCTGAAATAATTCTGAATCCTGTGATTGCTTTGTCGTGAAGGCCTCGTTGGGTTTTGATTTGGTTTTTCCAAGGTTGATCGAGTGTGTGTTGCTATTGGTGCACCCCGGCCGGGTAAAACTTTCTGAAAGCCGTGTCCGCGGTTATGGACGACTTGGAGCACAGTATCTCGACCATAGACAAGCATAACTAAAGTTTATTGCTATAAATTTGACTTTATAATGACTAGTAATCAGCTTCACTATAATGGAATGATTAAATAATACTGCCCACAATTGCTTGTTTGGATTGTCGCTTGTACCTGACTAGTAAGTATTGCAACTACAACGGAATGGCTGAATAAAAGTACCAACAACTGCTGGGTTTTGGGTTTATCTCATGCTATCTGTATCTGATTAGTAATTGTTGCAACTATAACGGAATGATTAACTAAAAGGGCCCACTGCTTATCTTATCAGGACGATTATCTAAACCTGACTAGTAATTGCTGCAACGATAACCGAATAAGTAAAACTGCCAACTGTGTGAGTTCCTTGGTTGACTTCCTCGATTGGTCTCGAGGGGGAAACCCCAGGACGGGTTTTGGTTGGTGTTAGCTTCAGGTTGGATCCGGATAGGTCATTCTCATCCCCCTCTGATAACCGCCAGTTGTATCGAGTCTCTATAGGTTGTTCAGTGCATGCTGCCGCTGCCGCTCAGTCCACCATACCTATGTAGGCGAGGACCGCCGAATTCTAGCCTCGCCGTGTACTGGCCTCAGTACTGACGCTCCTCTTTTTCTTTTGCCCTTTGTCGGCACCCCTTTTGTTAAGCAGGTTTTGAGATCGACGCCGTTAGCAGGGTTACCCTTCCGGCTTGGCATGGGCAGGGTTATGGACGCCCTTGGTTATTCTTCAGGGCTCTTAGCCCCATTTGCATCTTGTCCGTAGCTGGACGCTCTATCGTTTCCAAGGTGATTTGGATCTTTGTATATTATATCTGTATTCTTGACTCTTGAGTCGCTGTTATATATATATCTGTTCTGTGGGTCCCATCGAGGACTGTTGTGTAATGTTATTACTTCGTTTTCCACCCGCACGAAAGTGCCTGGTGGGCACCTTTGAATCGTTTCTATGCGGGTTTGGCGAATTTTGCTCAAACTTGCATAGGTCCGATTCTGAGGGTGTTACATATATGTTTTGTGGTTTCTGTATTTTCGCTCCGCCTTTTCTGAGATAGCGATAGTGGACCTTTTTATGGGAGTTTTTAGGTCAAGACTTTGATATAGGGCTCAAGCTGGAGAGACGACAATGCTTGTGGAGGGAAATAGGAGGGCTGGCGCAGTCCCTTAGTCATGCCACCATGCCTTTTTCGGCCCTCTGGTCTCCATTTGTGAGGTTCTAGTGCTTCAGATGCTTCTCCTTGTGAAAAAATCATTCTCAAAATATTCTAGATATATTTTACTCCGTTTAGGTCCCTAAAAGTTAAAAGTACACAAAACAAGGTTTTATTATTCTGTAGAGTTATAAACCAAATAAAGAGGATCATTGGTAGATCTCCATAAATCAATGTAAAACATGGATATAACATGATATATGATGCAAACATACTAGAATATGTGAGAGTAAACTACAAAGTCAATGCATGCATCATCATCACTCTTACGAAGTAGAAGTTTGGCTACAATGGCACATATATGGTACAATGGCAAGGAGGATAACTACATGGAAGGTTGTAGAGGTAGCAAACCAAGATGATCAATGAATGACACAAGGGTTATTTATATAACAACAACCACAACATGAGCCAAAAAGGGGTGCCAAATAGCACATTACCTTTTAGAAACCGGCTCCCTCCATTTTAAAGAATTACCAAATATAAATATGAAGAATCCAAAGCAAATATAGTTGCCCTAATGCCAAATTCATTCACCAAATGTAAGAATATGATATGCCCGGCCTCCATACTCTTTCTTTGCGGCTTCAAGGTGAACTTGTATAAGGACCTTGTAGCCACACATCATCCAAAGTTAGGTCATAAAAACATGGAATCCATTGTCTAGCTCTACGGTCAGATTTTGTCTCGCCCGTTAGATCTATTTAGGACTCCTATCGTGAACCAAGTCATTATTACTGGGGCCAATGGTGTTGCCCGTTGTAGTTGGGCAAGTGTTTCACTTGATCCACGAGCCTAGATTGCGACATAACTATCTAGGGAGGTGATACCTTTGATTCGGATTAGAATGTAGTATAGCTAAGCCTGTGCATAGGCGGGTTGAATGGTCTTAGCCGGTTTTTCAAACTGGTAAAATATTTGCTGGTTTTTATTGGATTGGTTTGGTTTCTATGGGTTGGCATAAGGTATATACACAGGTTGGTTCAGTCTGGTTCCACGGTTTCAAACTTGAAACCGTACTGAGATCGAGTTGACGGATTGATTCCGTCCGTGCCAGATCACGTACAGCGCCATGGCCACGGACACCTTCTAGGCTCGCGAAGATGCAGAGCTCGCGATTTCGTGCCGCGGTTTACCGTTGTCGGAGCTGTGGCGCTCTCAATCTTCAGCGCGTTGCTCACGAGCTAGCTTTGCTCACGATCCTTGAGAATCAACGGCCTGGACAAAGGACAAGAACTAGATCTAAATCTGAGAGCGCTGAATCCCATGCTGCTCTCCCAATCTCAGCTGCTTCCATCCGTTCCACCTCCTACTCCCGCCGCTCGGCACTGACATGCTCTCGCGCCGACGCGCCGGCGCCGTACCGGCCGGCGGTGGAGTCGCTCCTCCCACGCGTGGGGCTGCGAGCGGAGTCGCCACTGAGTCATGCACGTCCGGTGGTGATGGATGGGAACCCGCCATGGGCGCGCGGTGGGATGCCTGCGTGGCTGCGTCCTTCGGGCACGTGGCTGCGTCCTTCGGCGTCTTATAATCTCTAAACAGTTTATCTTGGTTTTGCAGGTTTCTAAACCAGCTAGAACCGCACCGTTCTCAATTCTTACGGGTTTGAACCCAGAAACCGTATAACCCGTGCGGAACTCCTTGCCTGGTCCGGTGCGGCTCGGGTCGGCGGTTTGAACGGGTTCGAACCAATCTATGAACAGGATTAAGTATAGCTCCTTTTCTCCAGTAGACCTAAGTTATCGAATCCTTAGGAAGCAGAAAGCTTGGTGAAGTTATTTTAACAGACCTTCAAGAATTTTAGAATTTTCTAGTGTTTTACCGGACCAAGAGTGTGCGATCTTTTGTTGTTGTCGATGATGGAGAGAGAGGGCCTGGGGCGTCTGGTTTCACCTATAGCTGTGCAAAACATCTCATGGGAATAAAAGATAATAATAAAGTACGCATGCAATCGTTAGAGCAAGATAATTATATGTGGGTAGTGCATCCATAACTGGTATTGCCTCCGCAACCGCTTATAGCAATAGCCTATTAGTCTCATCCATAGAAGAAAGAGAACTAATGATATGCATAGTGACATCACTGTTAATCCCAAGTAAATCCCTCGCATACAGCCCGTAACATTCCAGCATATAGGACCTAACGAAGGGTAGATTTAGGAATATGAATTGTTGCATGCATTCATTTGTGAAAATATGGGTAAAATTTTCGCCAAATAAAACCTTGAGTGATCAATGTTTCTTTCTTACTTTGAGATTAGGTTTAGTCTTAAAGGAGGATTGCTATAAACTTTGATATGATCTTAAAGGAATTATGTGTGTTTTGAAATGAGTTTGGATTTTAAAACTTAAGTGTTTTATAATTTAAATGATTTTGATATAAGATTTGAATCTTAAATTAATTAAGAGAAAAGTATTATAACTTAAATATTATCTAAAAACAATATTTGAAATTCATTTCATATACATAAAAAAGTTACAAAGAATGTAACCTACTGAAGTTATTCCAAACTTCACAATTTACAAAAGAGTAAAGAATAAGAATATTCTTTATTAATAAATATATAATATTTATTACAAATGAACAAAATAAAGATTACAAGAATTATAAAAGAAAAATTACAAAATAATAAGAAAATTACATTTGTATATCTACTAACTATCCTATATCTAAATCTACACTAAATCTTCATCTTTATATTTGTACCTGCAAAACAAAGATTAAATAGAAACAAAATAAGATTAGTGTTAGTATATTTCTCTCAGATATGTTAGTGAGGTGCACTTGACAAACTCATCATTGAGAAATGTTATAAAGGGGCAAGTTTCACCAATATGAAAGATTTCATCTTTCATAAATTCAAAGCCAAAAAGCAAATGACAACCAAAAGGGATTAATTCACCCGCCAGGTGAAAGTAAGCTGGTAATGGTAAGTTCAAAAATTCCGAACCTATCCGCAAGTGCATAACAGGCACACAAGCTGGACACACACCAGCATGCAAAGGGTGTGCTGTCGACCTCACAAGCACAACCAAATCACACAAAACCACAGCACAGCCGTGGGGAAAGCACTAGTGCATCACTCCACTATACATTACACAAGACTAACAAGTGTAGACAACAGCCAAACCAAAAACAACAGCCAAACCAAACCACCCAGATCAACCCAAACATCACCTGGATGGTGACATAAGGAGGGAAATGAATCTGGTGGACAGCAAGGTCAAGCCCAAGAGCTAGGAGGAGCAGGCAAGCTCAAGAGCAAGCTCAGGAGCCCAGCAAAAGCAGATCAAGATCAAGATCAAGATTAAGATCAAGATCATCATCAATCTACTACATCAACATCAAATTTTGTGGTGAGCCTCATCAAACCATCACATGATTTCATCATATTATCTAAACAAAAGCATGTGTTGCTTTATGAAATAATCTCTCAATAATCACCCAAGAGAGGTGAATTTATCCTATAGATTTCAAGTATAAGGATAAGAAATCAAGCTCAACCACAAGCACTGAACTCTCAGACCAACATCGCTGAGTTCAGTGTTACTTTTGCAACTTAGATCATTCTTCATTTGATCTTATCAGATCAGGGCACATCTCTCAAAGAGAGTAGCACCTCTAATCCTATAAGTTTCAAACAAACTATTTGCTTAGCTAACTAGGAATTAAATCCTAGAGCCTCAGACCAACATCATAGGCAGGAAAGTTAATAAAAGCTTCCATATCATCTTATCAGTTTTAATCACAAGCATTATCAAGCTAAGCCCAGAAATAAAAACCCAATCACTTGTGTGCCAGAATACAATGGTATCACAAGGACAAGTTCTTAATGAGCTAAAACCAATCCTTGCTTAGTTCCCACAGATAAAAGGGACAAACCAATAAATATCATTTTCCTGAAGCCAAGTGCCAGGAATCAACTTTAAATTCATCTATACATCCACAGAAATCATTACATGTAATGATTTGATTCAGTATGTACAATCTCATACAAGCCTACCATTATAATTACAGTAAGCAACCATTGAGAGAAACCACTGTCAGTACAAGCATTCTGACAGTAGAGTAAATTCTCAGATCAACAACATAATCCAATCAGGGATTTCATAGAAACACTAGCATAGGATCATAGTGAACCATCACTAGAATAATCTGACAGGCAACTAGCATCATCAAAGCCATTACAAATCATTAACCACAGCAAACAATCATTCTTCATGCTCAAGTATGATCACCACTAGATCTAAAGCATCATGGACATGATCAACATGGGGTTATGAACCCTAATCAGAGCAAGAACCTTAATTCAGAGATGAACCCTAATCAGCACATAGTCACTTGGCATGAGAAGCCAGTAGGCACACATCGAGTGATTCATGGTAATTGCATGAACAAGGACCACAGAAGCAACTTACCCGAGGTCCTCGCTGACGAATCGAAGAGGAAGCAGATTGGCCGACGAACCGCGGCGGCACAGGGAGCACCTAGGGGGCGCTGCAACCTGCACCAGCCACGACAGTGGCCGCAGCAGCACACGAGCCCAGCACACCACCGCAGGCGGGATCGCGACAGCAGCGACATCACCTTTCCTTAACCCTAGGGTTCGGGAACAAGGTAGACCTGGCCACGGGGAAGCCCCGGAGTCAAATCCAATTGGATAGAATGAACGAGCGTCGTCGACAACCCCAACTCACACCACGGCGGTGGCCAGGACGGCCGACAGCGGCGTGAATCGACGGTGGCGGCATCGCCGACCACGGGGTCGAGTAAGAGGAGGAGAGGATGAGGTCGAGGGAGAGAGGTAGGCAGAGAGATTTGCCTGGGTGGGCCAAAATCCCTCTTGGGTGATATTTTGACCTTGCCCTATTGGGCCACACTGGCCCAATAAGCCCAAAAGGCCAGCCCAAGTTGTTTAATAAATCTTTTTGATTAATTAGAAAGGACCAAAATGCCACTGAACTCAATAAAATTATAGAAAATAAAATAAATGTCCAAAAAATTATAAATAAAATATTTTTGGATTCACAATAATCCACTCCGTCCAAATAAAATAAAATATAAAATTTTGGACATTTAAATTTTTATAAGAAATTTGTAATTTATATATTCTTTATGGAATTTTACAAAATTATTGAAAGGTGATAAAAATAAATAAAAATCACTTTCATTATTTATTAATATTATAGTATTTATAAAAAATACTAAATAAATATTTAGTAATAAATTTAATGTATAATTAATAATTCCTAAAAGAATTATTAAATTAGTAAAAGTCAAATAAAAAGGGAAATAAAATAAAACAATTCAACATGTGCAATAAATATATAAAAATATATTTATAAATGCTTTATTAAAAGGCACCTTATATAGGGTAAATGCATATAGAATTAAATAATGCATTACATTACTTGCATAATCATTTTGCTTCTTTAAATATTGTCCTTACCGGGCAATAATGATGTTTTGTAGAACTAGAAGCTCAAGGTCCAGTGCAAGCATAAGACTTCACTACCTTGCCATCACAAGGCAAGTTCATCACTTGCTCATGTCCTTTGAAGAGTCTTTATCAAAGTATTTGCAAATTGTGTGTTATCATATATGCTATAAAGGAAAGAAAATATTATTTTCATAAATAAAGAAATCATAGATATCATCCTAAGTGGTGATATAATGGAGCAATAGAACTGAGGGTTCTACTTTCAACAATTATGATCAAGTAGGGACTTAATAACCCCTGACATCAGTGATTCTAGCACCGTATATTACGCGTTAGCCATGAGATTTGGAATGGGACAGAGAAGTCAGCTGTATCTTCTTCCTCTCGCATGAAGCCGGATGTGCAGGTCGTGGCTGTTATCCTCGTAGCGTGCATATCAATTGGTAATTCGTAGAGGATATGCATCATATGGGTGGGAACCCTCATCGTCCCACGATAGTTCTAGCATCTAACGGTTTGTACAAACCATTGCCGTAATTCATTATGTGGGCATGGTGTACACCAAGGAGGCATGCGGGGTCGCGAAGGGGGCAGTGATTGGCTTGGACCAACTATTGGGCCCCACATCATGGAATTGTGGACGGGAAAGTACGCCCTGTTGTGCAACAAGGAGTTGATCTCTCATGGGTAAAGTAACGCACCTCTGTAGAGTGTAAGAACTATAACTTGTTACTCCCTGTTCCATGAAGGAGCTACGAACGCGGTAGGAAAGGAACTCCATGAAAGTTCTGGTCAACCTGTGAAGGCTGATTGTCATAGTTTTTCAGAATAAAATCAATCTTTGAAGAGATATTTACAAAAACTGCATAGTACCAAGGATTTATAATCTGAGGTGGTAGTTAGAGCATCAAACTTCCCACCTTGCATATAATGAACTTGTTGGGTAACGTTGTTACTCATTCTTTCCTTTGATCCCTTGCTTAGACTCTGAGGATCCCGAAGACGTGCCAATGTATACAGCCGAATGCCAAGAAGACGTGTTCTACAAGAAACCTGATCTGTCCGGAGGAGTTGAAGGAGTGGATTACGAGATCCGCTACGGTGTCGATGAGAACGAGTCCAATTAAGTATCTAGTTAGTAGTAACTAACAGAGCCAAGCAGCATGAACTCTATAGAATAAGCTGTTGAGCCCCACTCCTAGTCGGAGTTGTTACTTTTAAATTTCCGTTGAACACTTTATATTTTGGTTTGTAAGTTGGATCTTTTGGAAGTCTTGAACTTACGGTATTGTAATAATAATAACGTGTGTACTTTTGTAATATGGACCCGCAATGTTTCTGTTGTACCACTCTGAGGGATGTGATATTTACAGAACGGTGTTCTATGGATATCATGTTAACGACTATAGTGTACTACACATGCAGTGGTATGCTGGGTCACCGCACAGCCGTACTACCCTTTCTGTCACTAAGGTTCCCATCCTGCAAATTAGTCATTACTCATACTCCCTATACCTGGATAAATCCTCGGGGTCTTGGGGTACCTGACAAGTCTTTTAGATTGAGGAAAAAGAGGATACAATAATCATCATGTCATACAAACTAATACACGATTCCATCTATGATAAATATGATGCACAAACTACATGGCTAGGCCGGAGCCCTTAGCCCAAGGATAATTACTCACACATAGAGATGAGATCAATAATCATAAACATTGTATTGGAAAACATGAGATCAATAGTAATAGTCTTACAATATCGCCAATTGGAGATGAGATCTACTATTACAAGTGGTGGATTATGGCTATGGTGGTGGAGAAGGGTTTGTGAGATTGGATCTAGATCTATTCCTCCGGTGGCTCTTCGGTCTTGTGCTTTTTGATCTCCTCTTCTCATTTCTCGTTACGAGAGGTCTCTTTATACAAGGGTCTCTTCACGAAAGTTGTTCTGTTTGACATTGCGGTCTCGATTGAAACTATATGGCCGGAAAATATTTCCGCCGTATAGTTGGTCGTTAAATCCCTTATTTTCTTTTTACGACCCCTGATTTCTTTGGTTTGTTGGAAATCTCGTATCTTTGACTTTAATGTTGTGATTCCCATCATCAAACATCATTTTCTGTGCAGGGAAACATAGAAAGACAAGATTGCATAACCCTTTGATCATTAGACATTAGTGGCAGGATTTAGAGAGTTATTTCATCAAAAGTATGAATAATATATAGTTTAAATATGGATGTGGATGCCTATATTCCATAGCCATCAGAAGGACCAGTGGCGCCAGCAGATTTACTGTTGTAGGCCACACGCCAACGAGAGCGGGAGGGACGCTAGAGTGGATGGGGAAATGGGGAGCTCACACGTGGATTTTTCAAGACGTTGGTCTTCGCGTGCGTCGTCGCCTTTTCCAGCGCTCTGCAGCCAAAGCAAAAATTTGCCGCTCTCAATAGCGCAATATGTCGCACGCTAAAAAAATTGTAACATCCCAGCATTTAGGACCCAACGTAGGATAGATATAGGAATTTGTGCATTTGCATGCATTCATTTGTAAAAATTAGGGTATTTTTTCCAAACAAAACCCTAGAGAGATTAGAGTTTCTTTCACTATTTGGATATAGGTTTAGCTCTTTATAGTGATTGCTATACATTTTGACATGATCTTTAGGAATTTAAAAGATTTTGGGTGAACAATTTGAGTTCAAGTTTAAAATTTGAATCATTTGGAAATGATTTAAAAATTAGAATTAATTAGTATTTTATTGTTTTTCAAAATGATTTAGTTAATATTGTTTGAATATATAATATTTATTAAACAATAATGAGACTTGAAAGAATACAAAAAGAATAACTTAAATAAGAAAGTACTTCTTATTTCTTTCCTTTATTCAATTGCAACAATACAAATACAAATGTATATTAAATAATTACATTACAGTAATAATTATTAAAGAATGGGAAACTTTATTGAATAAAGAATAATATTACATTGACCTTTTACAAAGAGAAAATTACAAAATTAACTAAATAAATAAAAGCCTAAACTAATATCTATCTATTCCTAAACTACATATCTTGATCAACATTGCTTCTGTTCCTGCAAAACAAAGAAAATGAGAAACAAAAGAAAGTAACTTTGTTAGTTTTACTCTCGGTTTTGAGCGGTGAAATGCACTGTTTATTTTACCTCATTGAGTAATAAAAGGAGCAAGTTTCACCAACAGTATAATATCCGTTCTTGTAAATTCAAGAAGGCTTCAGTACAACATCATAAGCCAAGTAAAAGTGGCAAGTTTCACTAGAGCAGACAATAGTAAAAGGACGGGCAGTGAATAAATTTCACTTGATATGATCCAAAGAAAAAGGGCACGGTGAAGCAGCTCACACAATTAAATGCATGTTGTGTGTTGTCGATAGTAGGAAGGAGAGCAAGGGATCGAAACCACAACACACACACGACCAAGATGTGTTTTCTCACCATTTCACAAAACACAACCACAGTTCTACATCTCAAGAACACAACCAAAACGTAGCAGCTTTCATAAGCTTTCCATTAGGTCAAACTAAAATCCACCATAGGAATAAGTTAGGAAACCACACAAGATGGTCACATAATGGAGGGGGTGGAATAGCTGGACAGCAAGGGCAAGATGGAGCTTGGAGTAGTCGCACCAGGAGGAGAAAAACAATATCATGGGAAGCAGCGACACCAAGCCAAGATAGCAGATCAAGGAGAGAGCAACCACTGGTACTAGAAGAGCAGGCAACACCAACATAGAGCTATAGGCTACCACAATCAAATCCAGCATCAAGGTATTTCTCAAAGCTCTAGATCTATCTATTGATTATTTTAGAAGCATCTGTCTTCGTGCAAGAATATGATATACTGATCACATAACACAAAGGATAATGGACAGCAAACAAATAACAATTGTTCTTAATAAAAAATTGGTCTCAGACCAACACCATTGACCTTATTATCTAGCATAAGCGAGATAACAACATATCAAAGCATTATGATACATGTCACATCCCAATAGAGGGTAGCACCTATGTAGCAACCAAATTATTGTTATCATCAGGACCATTTCAACCACATCTTCTCAAGAAAACCAATAAATCAACTTCCTAAATATTTTAGGAAATCGTTAGTTCAAATCATTTGATAAGAACAACTAGTGGCACCTCAGGATACCATGCATACCAATTAAGATTCAGTATACCTTACTAATAAACACTAGCAAGAACAACACCAGAAACACTAGTTCTCAAAGATTCACATTATAGCTAATTAGCTAAACATATCATCATCAATAGCACTATAATCACCTATATCCATAGTATTTGAGCCAATATTCAGATAGTCACAAGCTAGAGACAGTATTGAATCATACCAGACATGAACCAACTTCTAGATTCAGAAATTAAGAGCTAATTCCGAACCCATCAATCTAGCCACAAACCACATAAGAGAAACCTAGAACCAAACATGGAATATCTAGAGCAATCCAACACCATAGTGTGAGATTACAGAGAAGATCATGATCATAAGGGGGAAACAAATACTTACCTGAGGTCCTCGCTAAGAAAATGGAAGAAGTAGTGGCTGGCGTCACGGAAGAACACGGCGGCACGGGGAGCACTCAAGGGCGTTGCAACCCGCGCCAGACAACACCAAGCCAAGATAGCTGATCAAGGAGAGAACAACCACTGGTACTAGAAGAGCAGGCAACACCAACATAGAGCTATAGGCTACCACAATCAAATCCAGCATCAGGGTATTTCTCAAAGCTCTAGATCTATCTATTGATCATTTTAGAAGCATCTGTCTTCGTGCAAGAATATGATATACTGATCACATAACACAAAGGATAATGGACAGCAAACAAATAACAATTGTTCTTAATAAAAAATTGGTCTCAGACCAACACCATTGACCTTATTATCGAGCATAAGCGAGATAACAACATATCAAAGCATTATGATACATGGCACATTCCAATAGAGGGTAGCACCTATGTAGCAACCAAATTATTGTTATCATCAGGACCATTTCAACCACATCTTCTCAAGAAAACCAATAAATCATCTTCCTAAATATTTTAGGAATCGTTAGTTAAAATCATTTGATAAGAACAACTAGTGGCACCTCAGGATACCATGTATACCAATTAATATTCAGTATACCTTACTAATAAACACTGGCAAGAACAGCACCAGAAACACTAGTTCTCAAAGATTCACATTATAGCTAATTAGCTAACCATATCATCATCAATAGCACTATAATCATCTATATCCATAGTATTTGAGCCAATATTCAGATAGTCACAAGCTAGAGACAATATTGAATCATACCAGACATGAACCAACTTCTAGATTCAGAAATTAAGAGCTAATTCTGAACCCATCAATCTTATAACAATCTAGCCAAAAACCATAAGCAGTATTACACATAAGAGAATCCTAGAACCAAACATGGACTATCTGTAGCAATCCAGCACCATAGTGTGAGATTACAGAGAGGATCATGATCATAAAGGGGAAAACAAATACTTACCTCAGGTCCTCGCTAAGAAAATAGAAGAAGAAGCAGTGGCTGGCGTCAGGGAAGAACACGACGGCACGGGGAGCACCCAAGGGCATTGCAACCCGCGCCAGGCAGGTCCATGGTGGCTACTAAGGAGGGGCGACACCTCAACATTGCCAAAGCATCAGGGGAGCACCAGGGAGGTGTCGGAGCGCCAAGGCACTGGCAGGTATCAAACCCTAGGTGATATAGAGGTGGCGGAACCACTAGCAGTGAGCACGATATACAGATCGACGCGGATAGGATGACGCGGCATCATCAGTATCGTCACCCTGCACCACGGCAACAACAACAAAGGTCCAATGCGGCCATAATCGAGCGGCAACGGCAAGGCGAGGCACGGTCACCAGAGGGAGAAGAAGAGAAGATAGGGGTCGGGTAGAGAGATAGAGATAGAGAGAGAGAGAGGCGGGCTAGGCCAGTGGGGCGGTCCTGACCATTGGGTTGGTTTGACCCAACCCAGTTGGGCTTAGTCGGGCTAGGCGAGCCCAAATGGGTCGGGCCTAGTTTTAAAAAGAAAAGGAGACTAAAATTAATTATTAAGAAGATTAAAATAACTTCAAATATAAATTAAGCTCTAAGAAAATAAATACAAATAAAATACCTATGTGTTCATAAAAATGTAAGGTACTCAATAAAATTAGTTGATTGTTCTTTAATGGAATAAATTTAGGTTAATTATTTTTATAATATAAATTCCTTATGGAATTTTATAAAAATAAATAAAATTAACTTTTATAATCCTAAATAGTTATCATATTTTATAAAAATACTAAATTGTATTTTAGTTTAATAAAATAAAATCCCATAAATTTAAACACTTATTCTTAAATATAATTTTGAGAAAATATTAATAAGAGTTAAAATTAATTAAAAACTAGTTTTGAACTCTTATATTAATGTAAATTATCACAAAATATTAAATATAATATTACAATATTTTAAGAATTATCATTTATTAACTTTCTTTTAATAAAGAAACTTCCAGATTTTAATAATGTGGGTAAAACACACAAAGAAGATAAATAATAAATGCATTGCATTATTATGAATATTCATTATTGCTTCTTTAAATATTGTCCTTACCGGGCAATAATGGTGTTTTATATAAATAGAAGCTCAAGGTCGTGTGCAAGCATCCGACTTCACTACATTGCAGTCACAAGGCAAGTTCATCACTTGCTCATGTTCTTTAAAAAGTTTTATGAAAGTATCTGCAAATTGTGTGTTATCACCTATGTTCTAATAAGGAATAAGAAAACACTATTTTATAAAATAAATAAAAAATTCCATTATCATCCTAAGTGATGATAAATATAAGATTGGCAATGAAATCTAGGATTCCATGTACAAAAAGATTCACCACCTAGGAAATTAATAACCCATGATATCAGTAATTCTAGCATCTATAATACGTGTTAACCATGATATTTGGAATGAGACGGAGAAGTTAGCTGGATCTTCTTCCTTTCACATGAACGGATAACCTTATCGTGAAGTTGTAAATTTCCCGCGAGGACTCAGCATGGGTGGGAACTCTTATGTCCCCACGATACTGATGTCTAGATTATCCGTGAGGGGCTGTCGGAGATAGATTATCCACTTTGGTGGGGGTTGCCAGGGACATGATCTGCTCACTCGAGTCTTCAAGGGGTTACCAGGGTTATATGTGCCTATATGGGGTTAACAAAGGTATTCCTGCTTGGAGAGTCGTGTTCCATGTAGGGTTGCAGAGAAGAGTAGTGATTGGCTTGGATCATCTACTAGGCCCATATCACGGAATTATGGACGGGAAAGTACGTCTGGTTGTGTAACAAGGATTTAGTCTTTCGTGGATAAAATAACACACCTCTGCAGAGTGTAATAATTATGACATATTACTCCTTGTTCCAAGAAAGAGCTACGAACGCATCATGAAAATGAACTCCATAAAGTTCTGGTAACCTGTGAAGGATGATGGACATAGTTTTTGATATTAAAATCAATCTTTGAAGAAATATTTATAAAAATTGCATAGTGCCAAGTACTGATAGTCCGAGGTGGTAGAAAGAGCATCAAACTTCACACCTTTCATATAATAAACTTGTTGGGTAACATTGTTACTCACTCTTTCCTTTGATCCCCTGATTAGACTCTGAGGAGTCAGAAGACATTCCAATGTACGCTACTGAAGGACAAGACGATGTTTACTACGAGAAACCAGATCTGTCCGGAGGAGTGGAATGGGTAGATTACGAGATACTCTATGAAGTAGAAGGCAACGCGTCCAAGTAGTTGCATATAATTATATAATAGTTCAGATGAGCCGAACAACACAAAATTTATATAATAAGCTGTTGAGCTCAAGTCTGAATATGAGTTTGAAGCTTTGTTCTTCCTAAAACTTTTAAGTATGGTTTGTAAGTTTGAATAACTTGAAGTACTGATCTTTTGGTATAATAATAATAAGTTGTGTATGTTTGTAATTTGGACTCACGATGTTTCTGTTGTACCACTCTGAGGGATGTGATATTTGCAAAACAGTGTTCTGTAAGTATCATGCCAATGACTATAGTATACTACACATGTAATGATATACTGGGTCATCGCAAAAATTTAGCGCACGCGCTATTTTACAGCGCGTGTTGGAGCGTTCAAAACTATCTCCCATGCGCTAAATTTATGTTTTTTTATGGCGCGAACGTGTTTTAATGTTTCGGTTGGAGTTGCTCTTGGCTATGTGGTCAACAAAAGGCAGAGATGTTCCCATCATATACATGTGGAGGAGTATCCATGTGACGAAGATTTTACCGCACAGCCACATTCTGATCCTGACCGTCGAAAGATACCTATCATACCCTCCGGTCCTATCATGGTGAAGTGCTTCAGTTGGGGCACGATATTTGGCGCTTCGGATAGTGTAAACGTCCACGCGCAACAAAATATTCAACGTCCGTGTTATTTTCCCGCGCCCACGAAAGGAGCTGACACATATATTAACAGTTAATTTAGGGTGTGTTAGCCAACCGAGAATAGCTATCTCCACTCATATAAGCTGCCCCTAGCTAGTCCGAGCTCAGATTTTCACACGTGTTTGGTGGCTCGTGTTTGTTGAGACATGTCAAATGTGTTTGTTGTTTGGTGGGTTGTATGGGGAAAGAAATGCTGAGGAGGTCCAATACTTGCAAAGAAACCTTGAATACAAAAACGAAACACAATTGGGTCCCTGTGTACAAAATAAGAAGCAATGGGTCCTGTCAATAGAAATAAAAACGCAATCGGGTCCTGGTCGTGGTGGCACTCGCCGTGGCTGGCTGTGGTGGTGATGCCCGTGGTTGGCCGTCGAGGCTTTGGACGGGGCATCGTTGGCCGCGGCTGGTCCTGCTCGTTGAGGTGCCGGAGGTGGTGCAAATTGGGGTGCAACCGACCTGCTTTGATGCCGTCGAGGAGGCGACTGTGCTAGCCGTGGATGCTCTAGACGGGGTGGTGCTCGTCGAGGTGTGGGACGGGACGCTGGTGTGGTGGAGGCGACCATGGAGGCGATGGTGCGGGGAGGCGCCGACCGTGGAGGCGATGGTGCGGTGGAGGCCTCGGAGGCGCGGTGCGGGGCGCTGGTGCGGCGTAGGCCGACGTCGAGGAGGAGGAGGGGGCGTAGGCCGGCGTCCAGGTGCGGGGCGGCGTGGCTCGTTTGAGAGGAGTGGGAGACAGCGGGTCGGGGGGCAAATGAGGGGCAGGGCGGTTGACCCCTATTGGGTTTCGGCCCAGGTGCGAGTGCGAAGGGAATTTTTCGGGGCGAGTTCAGCCTTGCCGAGGAGCGAAGCTCGAATTCAGCTTCTCTATCGGGCAGGACTGAGAGCTCTTTTTCGTATGAGATGGACAGTGCCGAGGTGCCCGACCCAAGCTAACAAACAACAAAAAAAACTTTTAAATAGATTGGGGAGAGAATATCTGAATTCACCTGGTCTACCAAACATTCCTTAACGCTGCGCTATAATAGCATCACCCGTGGAAATGCTCTTAGGGCATGTTTAATGGCAGGCGCTTAATGAGACGCTTGAGTGAAAAAAAAACAGAAATTAATCCTGGCGTCTAGTCTAGAGCTCAACGCAGGTCCATCTTGGAGGCGCTTGTTTTCTAACTAAATCAGTCCGATTTTTATGGCCGTAGGCTTAATCCTAGCTAAGCGCCGGACGTATCTTTTTGCGTCGACGCTCGATTCTAAGCGCCGGTAGACCGGGATCGTAAAGCGTAACTGACCATCGGCCAGGAAATAGTTTCCAGCGCCCGGTCTTAGCGCCTCGCGTTATACATGCCCTTATAACGTTTGTTGGAGCACTTAAAACTATCTGGCACGCCCTAAATGGACGGTTTTTACACCAGATGAGTTTTCATGCGATGAAGATTTTACCGCACGACCATGGCGAGGCGATGGCACGTTCTGATCCTGACCGTCGGAAGATACCTATCTTACCCCTCCGGTCCTCTCCCGCAGCTTGCAATTACTCTGCACCGCATCACTCCCCCTGGATCGGATATCGCGCAACAACTACTACAGGCCGCAGCGACCGAGCCGAACCCAACCACCAGCTCCGGCACGCACGCACGTCGCACGCTCCTTCGAGCCCATTGCCCGTCTTCCCCACCCCGCAGCTTCCTCTCGTCCCCCTTCGTATCCAGATCGAACCGAGAGAGAGAGAGCCAGCCACCGCCCGCGCACGCCACCGCCGCGCCGGAAGCTTCCCGAAGCGCCGCCCCCCGAGGAGGCCAGGCGATAGAAGAGGGATCCGGCTCCGGCGAGGAGGTTCGGTGAGATGGGAGTCCCGGCGTTCTACAGGTGGCTCGCGGACCGGTACCCGCAGACGGTGTCGGACGCCGAGGAGGAGGAGCCGGTGGAGCTCGAGCCCGGGGCCTTCGTCCCCGTCGACCTCCGCCGCCCCAACCCCAACGGCCTCGAGTTCGACAACCTCTACCTCGACATGAACGGCATCATCCACCCCTGCTTCCATCCCGACGGCCGCGTACGCCCCGATTCCACCCGCTCCCCCCTTAAACCCCCCAAAGCTCGTGTTATTAAGTGTTGTTGCTTCTCTGCTATTGTGCTGCTGGTCTCACGGCTCTGCCCCTCTCCTCTCGCCTGCAGCCCGCCCCAACCACCTACGACGAGGTGTTCAAGTCGATTTTTGATTACATCGACCACCTCTTCTGTCTCGTTCGCCCCAGGAAGGTCCTCTACATGGCGATCGGTGAGCTGCTAGCTGCTTGCCTCCCCTTTTTCTGCTAATGCCGTTTCCCGTTCTATGCTAAGCCAGCTTCACCCTCTGAATTGTGCAGATGGCGTAGCGCCGAGGGCCAAGATGAATCAGCAGCGGTCCAGGCGGTTCCGGGCTGCGAAGGACGCGGCTGATGCGGTAAGGTTACTGCTGGGACATGATGCCACTGCGCGTAGCTGTGTTTGTTCTCATGCTTGTTGCTTTGTTCAGGCGGCCGAGGAGGAACGGCTGAGGCTGGAATTTGAGGCGGAGGGGAGGACCTTGGTCCAGAAGGAGAAGTCGGAAGCAATCGACTCGAATGTCATTACTCCTGGGACGCAGTTCATGTTTGTACTCTCTTCAGCACTTCAGTACTACATACAGTTGAGATTGAATCACTCCCCTGGATGGCAGTCAGTCAAGGTGTTGATACTACTGCATGTTGGGTTAATTAATCCGTTGGTTTTGTGTTGTATTTCATTAAATGGAAACTGCATTTGGGTGCATTTTACAAGGTATTATTGTCTGACTCAAATGTTCCTGGAGAGGGGGAACACAAGATCATGTCGTATATCCGACTGCAGCGCAACCTTCCAGGGTTTGACCCAAATACACGCCATTGCTTATATGGCCTCGTAAGCTCACATCCAAATTTCAAACTAGCTGTCTTTTTGTGCTCCCACCTTCTTACTCATTGGTCACCACATTTTTCAGGATGCTGATTTGATCATGCTTTCTCTGGCAACTCATGAGATCCACTTCTCGATTTTAAGAGAGGTAAGTTTGTAACAATTCTTTGTTCAGAAGTGCACGCATGCATCTGTACTCTGGCCATTCATGAAAGTCAAATTTCGTGTTCTTTACGGTAATTTAGGAGTACTTCCGTAACTACAGAATTCAACTGACTTTACAGGTGATCACCATGCCAGGGCAACATGATAAATGCTTTCTGTGTGGTCAAGTTGGGCATTTAGCTGCCGAATGCAGAGGCCCTGGCCCGGCTGACAATGTCGTGGAGCTCCCTCCAATTCATAAAAAGAAGTACCAGGTACTCAGAAGCATGCCATATTTGCTCTACTATTTTTTTTATTTTTCTTGTCGGTCTCTTATCTTTTGGGATATGCATCGGATATGCAATTTGCAACTCGATATCTTCTGCTGCCATTCATTCACTGTGTAACTGTTGACCTGTTAACAGTTTCTTAACATCTGGGTGCTGCGGGAATACCTCGAGAAGGATTTGGAAATTGTAGACCCTCCCTTCAAGATAAACTTTGAACGCATCGTGGATGATTTTGTATTTATCTGTTTCTTTGTTGGGAATGACTTTTTGCCTCACATGCCGACTTTGGAAATTCGCGAGGTCTGTTGATTTACCGACCCGTCTTTATTTTAATAGTTTCATTTGTCTCGTTAGATAATTTTTGTGTAGCTATTAAGTGATCAGTTTCTTGATGTAAACTGTAGGGTGCCCTTAATCTTTTGATGAGTATTTATAGAGCAGAGTTCAAACCAATGGGCGGTTACCTCACTGATGGGGGCGAGGTACAGTTTCTTTGCGCTCTTATTCTTTCTATGGTTCAAGCAATACCGTTGCATCACTTTTGCTGTAAAAATTCTTATATAATGTATAACTGAGTTATACTGGATTATTACCAGCTTTAGCTGTAAGTAATGTAATAAACTAATAACCATTGAGGTGTCTCCATGTTGTATCACTAGGATCCTCTAGGGAAACCAACTGAGAAGGACATCCCTGCACATGTTTTAATATTGTATCATTACTTTGTAAGTTACAATGTAAACGCTCATGAATATGAATGATAGCAGTCGTAACAACTAATTTGCAATGGTAGAATAAGGTGAACTAGAGATATTATAGTAATATTACTAAGGTGAATGCACTATAGATTGAACATGATTTCTATACGTACAGTTTGTTGAAGCATCATGTCATGTCTAAATTCCTTTTGGACTCTTACAGTCTTACTTGATCATGATCAACTAACTGCATCAGGCTCAATTTCCGTGACACATTATTAAATTAACGTACATTAATTAAATTAACGTTATGGAGTATGGACCACAGCATGTCAACACAACAGCGGCAGCAGCAAGGAGATGCCGAATTGCCAACAGAATGTCACGTTTGTTAATTTCAGACAGATAGCTGTTAGTTTTTTTCTGTTTCGACCGGTTTATTTCTGAATGAAATTTTGTCACGGTTAGCTTGCTAGCTTGTCCGTTAAGGGAACCTCGTGCCATTAGGTCGGCAAACAAGAAGCATTGAGCTCTTGCCCCTTATGACATCCGTTTTTTCGCACATCTAGTCCACTCTCTCCCTCCTGCACATCTATTTCTCCTTGTGTACATGCTGCTTCCCTTATAGTACCACATCTCTAGGACCGCATCCACCCCATTCAAAATCAAACTGCTGTGCTACCGATGTGACTGGCATTCTTAAATATGGTAGATAGTGCTAATTAGATGTGCCAGAGGATTTTTCATGGGGGTTACATACATCTTCTCGCTCGTTACCTCTAAAAACGTAATTCTGTTGACTTGAGAATGTAGGAACATCTATTATTGTTGAAGAGGTTTTGGCTGTGTAACAGTCATTAGAACTCCCCTTGTTTAGCTTGTCTGCCTTAACGTGCAAGGTGGTGGATGTCTTCTTCCCTGTAATCGGAAAAATAAATAAATAAATAGCTGTGCCTGACTTCAAGCATGATATATTGGCTTGGTGGTATAACCTTATCTATAATGAAATTCCGGGTGCATATGGTGGTAAGGTGTCAAGTGGGATCCCACCGAAATCCCACTTCTAGTTCATTTGCTAGAATCTATTTTAATTTGAGCAAAAATTTGAACTAGAATTTGACAAATGAACTAAAAGTGGGACTTTGGTGGGATCCCACTTGACACCCTAGTGGTGACATTCACAGTTGTCTGATAGCATGACATTTTCTCCTTTTCGGTGGAAGGTTTTATTGGAACGAGTGGAGCATTTCATTCAGGCTGTTGCTATCCACGAAGAACAAATTTTCCGGAAGCGTACACGAATGCAGAAGGTACTTTCTAGCTACTCTTCTATCCATGCCTTCTTTACTTATGTAGTCCTATACAACTTATGCATGTAAACATGTACAGAAGCCTACATATGTCATTTCCTGTAATAACTATTTTATGCTGCAAATATATGTCTGGAATGAAGATGCTGAGGTGTATTTTATGCTAATCACGTCAAGTTACTTGGCCCAGTTCTAAGGTGTAATTATATGATTTTAGTGCAATGTATCTGTATCCATACAATGTGAGTCGAGACTTAGAGTTAAGTTGCATTGAAATCGTGAAAGTGGATTGCAATAAGCTGCTGCTTTTGATTCTTACATGCTAACACTTCTTGAACGCCTCCACATGGACTGCAGTTGAACTGTCATGTGAACATACAAAAACAATTTGTTAACTTGCTTG
This sequence comes from Avena sativa, assembly GCA_916181665.1. NCBI lineage: Eukaryota > Viridiplantae > Streptophyta > Magnoliopsida > Poales > Poaceae > Avena > Avena sativa. The sequence goes on from OV702282.1 coordinate 299,513,123, forward strand.
ATTCATGGTAACCTTAGTTTCAACTAATGAAGGAAGTGTACAGAACCATGTTTCCTAAGTTTGTCTTTGCTACTCTTATCCCAATTGAAAAGAAATTTTATGATTGCTATATTGCAGGCTTACGAGAATAACGAGGAGAGACGTAGAGCGCAAGGAGAGAACTTGGAGGAGAATAAATATGTGGACATGGTTTGTTTCTCTACTTGTAGTGGGAGAGTGGTAAACTGGTGGTACATTTATACAAGATGCTATGAAATCAATCCGGACAATCTTTCCAAACAGACTTCTAGTTTGCACTATTCTCATTTGCATCCCCTATCAATACTTCAAATCTACTTTTGGGTTTCTTTGACACAATTTGCACATGCGTTGGCAGATGATATCTTTGCGTGATTCAGAGACGATCATCTGTCACTATGTGAAACAATGCCATCTGGTGATTGCTTTTCCTAGTCGGCACTGTTGGTTATCTTTGTAGGCTTCATTTGTTAGTTTCTTATCTTTTATAGGAGTAACAGTATGTGTAACACACGGTATTTCAGATTACAACACTTGGTTGCTCCAAAGTCTGAGAATTGTTGTATTTGGCAATTCACATATGCTTAAAATCCAAAGAATCTGTTCATATAGTAATTTTTTGTGTTTTGGTTCTCTTATAGTAATTTTTCTTGTATATGGCAGTTTGTGTTATAATTTTTGCTTATCTTTTATTTTGCACTGACTGCGCTTCAGGTAAAACTAGGAGAGCCAGGATACAGGGAGAGGTACTATGCCGAGAAGTTTAGAGAAGAGGCAGAATCAAAACCTATTGAGCAAGTTCAGAGAGATGTTGTGAGTCTTGCTATTGACTATTAATCATTTAAAGTTGCACTTGTTCCTAATTTAATCATCAAGCACTACCATATGCTATTAGGCCTAGTATGCCTCTTTATTTTAATTTGACACGTGGAATATGACTGGACCTCACATGCTAGAAAATTAGTGGCCCAGAGTAATGTTTTATCTACAGTGACAACATGAATGTGTTGCTCTCCATGATTGCATTGCAGCTATAAAATTGGAATTTAACCATGATGCATCTTTCATGACATTATGGATGATTTTTTGTGTTCAGCGATATTTACATCACATTGCTGCCATGAAGACACCATATTTAGTCTTGCAAAACAAGTGACATTACTTTATGGCAATTTACTGACTGCAATAAACCTCCTGCTGTGTCCCAATGGTGGCTGCCATATTTCTGAACAGATTAATTTAAAAAAGATCACACTTTCTTCTAAAATCAAAAGTATACTTCATATAAAGGGTTCCCAGATTGGGCTTTCAGTAATTATGCATATAGCCAAAGTGATTTTTGACTCTTAGATCTACAAGTAAAGACTAGGCACACTCTCCATCCTACAGATTACATGTCATATTAATGCTTGAGAAGTTGGTTCTGGATTAATTGAGAATATTATGATGTGTTGTTTTCATCAGCCCAATTCATATGTTATGTTAAAAGTTTGTTAGGTTACTGTTCAAAGCAAAATTTGTAGACTATCTAGTATGTATCGGCCTATTTGGCCATACCCGCTCTTAACTGATGTTATTTCTATCTACAATCCATGTTTTCAGGTTCAGAAATATGTGGAGGGTCTTTGCTGGGTTATGAGATACTACTATCAGGGTGTTTGTTCATGGCAATGGTAGGTAATTGTTGACCATCAGCTGTGAGGATTTATGGCTACTGTTCTTTCTTTTGTTTGAGAAAACATCACTTGATCTTTCAGCAAGCATTTTTCACTAATCATGTCAATTGGTCTTGTTAAAGATTCTCAACTCAACTCCACGATCATAGTCGAGTATGCATGAAATTATCAGTTGTCTTATTATTTATAGCAACCCTAAGTCTAAATCTTAGAATGCGTATGTTGCCATTTGTTGCACTATCATGCATTTTAACTTGGTAATAAAACAATCCAATACTGTTCAATTGCAAACCATGAAATCCAAGGTGATACTTCTTTGTGATGATCTCAGGAATGTCTGCAATTCGTCTAGAGTGTGACATTATGCTGCAGCTGTTGAAAACTGGAATCTGTCTTAATATTAAACCAGTCATGTTGCAGCATTATTAAACTAGTCAATATTAAACCAGTCATGTTGCCAGAAACCGTTCACACCCTGTCATATCCACATGCACAGCTGATCAGCTGGATGTAGGCAGATAGCAGTTATGCAGTTTGGTTGACAAAGCTCATAAGTAACCCTTTTGTTTGGTATCAAGTATGAACTCTGGTTTTTTACTTCTCTTCACTGAAACAGGTTCTATCCATACCATTATGCGCCTTTTGCATCTGACCTGAAAGGCTTGACTGAGTTTGAGATAACCTTTTTCTTGGGTCAACCTTTCAAGCCGTTTGATCAACTAATGGGAACACTGCCAGCTGCTAGGTTTGTCATTTCTCTGTGCTAACAAGTCTATCCATATACCATACACATATCATGAATGGTAAGATGAAAATCACCATATATTCTTCCATTTCTTCTGTAGCTCTAATGCATTGCCAAAGCACTATGGGGATTTGATGTCTGATCCAAATTCACCATTGAAGTATTTCTATCCCAAAGGTACCACCATCTCTTGTCTAACAGGAAGTAGAAATGCTTAAAAATTACAAAGATAAGAACTAAGAATATTGTGTGTGCCCCATTCCTGAGGACCTCACCATCCATATAAGCTCTTACTCCATGCCATCTTCCTTATGCAACTGCAGATTTTGAGATAGACATGAACGGGAAACGTTTTGCATGGCAGGTAATCAATCAATCGATAGATCGGTTTTGCTTCACGTGACTGGTTAATTGATGCTTGAAGATCCATTTCTGTTGTTTTTTCCAGGGTATTGCAAAATTACCTTTTATTGATGAAACGCGGCTGCTTGCGGAGACACATAAACTTGAAGATTCATTAACAGTAAGTAGTTTCTAGGATCCTTCTGTATCAATGCTCTAGGCTTCTTTTTTTTTGACTTTTATTTTAGGATCCTTTTATGTGAACATTGGCTTGTATTTATTTTTCTGTTGTTCAGTGTGCTTTGGTTGTTGCTGGCTTTTGCAGGAAGAAGAGAGATTCAGGAATACCACAATGTTTGACATAATTTATGTGCGGGAAACTCATCCATTGGCTGCCCAGATTGCCTTCCTGTATCAGATGTACTCCCAACATTCAATAACAGATCCTTCCTATCTTATCCCTATTGACCCTGCCGCTAGGTTGGTATATACTATATAGATTGATCTGGATTGTCTATTTCTTGGTGATACTGTTCCCCCAATAATTACTTGCGCTGTTGGTATGTTGCCTCCTTGTGTCAGTGGCGGAATGAATGGATTTCTTTGTTTATCACAAAGAAATTGGTACAGCATTTCTGTAGGATCTCCAGTTAAGGGGTTCAATAACATCACCCATAACAGAGTTCTGTAAGTATTATAAGATGAAAAAGCACATTGTAAGCCAAAAGTCATCATCAAGTCTTCAAGTGCTATATTGATCTTCTATTGTTTTCCAGGAATGGTACCTATCTTAACCCTCAGTATCACCAACACATCGCGGAGCCTCCACAGGGTGTCATTATACCTCCAAAGGTATTTCCTAACCCTGTGCGCGCTTAGCTGGATAATCAAATAACTCTTTTTCTGTAATCAAGCTTTCGTAAGCATTGTAATCCCACCTACTCGGTGGATTGTACTCCATAACTCTTCTTTGCAATGAAAAGAAACACAATGTCATTGCGTCTTCCCAAAGAAAGCTGGATAATCAAATACTTATTTGGGATAGCTTTAGCATATTTGGCTTTATTGCTATTAGATCATAATCATTTCTAGTTCACCCTTTTGAACTTCTGCCCTCGTTAAATGGAGGAATTGTTGACTTGACTCAGCTAATAAACGAAAGTAACGAGTGGTATTGATCTTAATTAGTTCTCTTGGTGCCCTGCTGTGCCTCATCAGTTTCATGCTTTTGGTGGGTTTTTATACTTTTCATTGTCTCGGATATATAAATCTGACCATTATTTTTCTACAATACGATGATGTTTCCGAAAAGTATTGCTGTGACTATCTAATTATTTGGATTGATTAACCACAGTTTAAATATATCGGCTCTTTTGTTAGAGATATAAATTCATGGGCTAACATAGGTCACCATTTTGTAGATATTGAAGCCTTATGATTTCAAACCTTTTCCCGTGTTGTGGCATGAAGATAATAGTCGGCGACAAACAAGAGACAGGTACGGTTACCGTTTCACACGCATCTTACCAGAAACCCGCTGATACCACTTCTATATTAAAAATACTGTATAGTACATGATATTCTACCAGATGCAGGATTAATACACATCTTTTTCATGGGAACAATACTTACCTAGTAGCACATTCTTTCTGGAGTTTTAGGTTGACTAATTGGTAAACTGTTTTGCTTACTGTAAATCATTTGATGATTCCAGGCCTCAGGTGCATGGAGCTCTGACAGGTTCTGTCTTGGGAGAGGCTGCACATCGTCTACTGAAAAATTCCCTCAAGATGAAATCTGGCAGCGCTGCTGGGCTGCTTGATATGCCATATAGGGGTGCACCATATGGCCATGGAAATGGACCAAGGCCCTTTGGACCTTCGGGGTACGAGAGGGGTTTTGTGGATAATCCCTACCATGCACACATGTCCAGAAGCGCTCCAAATCCTCGGCCTCAGTTCTTTAATGAAGCTCAAGCCAACAGAAAGAATGTGCGGATACTAGAACGGCCAAACACTCAAAGCCACGATGGTGGCATCCATTCAGCGATGTCAAAACTGACAGTCCAAGACGGGCCAAGGATGCATCAAAATAACAGGATGCAGAATCCGGGATATATTCCAAATCAACCGTATCCGAACCAGCATGCTGGGTTCCCACCTCAGCGGCCCTCCCAGAACAACAATTATGCACCGCATCATCGACCTGTCCAGAATCCAGGATTCCCACAGCAGCGACCTGTCCAAAATCCAGGGTTCCCACAGCAGCGACCTGTTCAAAATGCAAGATTCCCACAGCAGCGACCTGCTCAAAATGCTGGATTCCCACAGCAGCGACCTGTTCAAAATGCAGGATTCATGCAGCAGCAACCAGTAAATGGGGTTCCTCCACCATTACCTCCCAGTACTTGGATTGGCAAGCAAACAAGCGGAGGAGGCCAGAAGGGTATGCCTGGCAAGCAGGATCCAAGGGCGAATAGACAGCCTAAGCAGGATAACCCAAGATCACAGCATGAGAACAGACAGCAGGCTGCCAAGGCAGTATACCGTGTCAAAAGCCAAGCTCCTAATGGCCTGCCAGAGTAAGGTAACCATGAAGAATCAGCAACACAAGTCATTCACCGAGTTGCTGCAAAATGATGTGTCGTGTTCCATGCTGCGAAACGACGCACCACACCAGGAGATTCATTCAACACAACCTACTCCTGTTGAAAGCAGCCAGAGGGGTTTGTTTCTGTGTGGCCCCTCTTGATTCATATCCCATCCCTGGACTGTGTTGTATCATGTGAAATGGACTTGAACTGTTGATCACGGTCGGATTTTTAACTGTTGTATGATGTCGAGTGGAGTTGGTAATATTTTAGGACAATTATTTAGATTAAGCCTTTTTAGTTAGTATAATACAGATGTGAGCAGCCGGCAACCGCTGCCATTGTAAATCTGTAACCCTGAACTGTTTTGTGCTGAACAATTTCCCTTGCCGGTAGCAAGCAGGGAACTGAAACATCACCCCTGCTGTGTCTTGTGACAACAATGCTGGCTTGTGCTGGGTAACTTAGTCTTTGAGGATGAGTAAACCTTTTTTTTTCAAGAACAATGATGAATAAATCTTGCCACCTGCCTCTGCGAGAAAAATATTTTGGATGTTTTATTCTATTTAGTTCAGCATTGCTCAACCAAGCTTGGTTTATTACTACTGAACAAAGAAAGACTATGTGGGACAATGGCTGTCAGTGCCAAATATGGCATTTGCTGAGTTGAGCTGAGAGTAGAGGCGGCGATTGCATTGGTGGGTGACCCCCGGAGCACGATTTTGGCAAGGAAAAAAAAGGCTCCACCTGTGACGGAATCATAGTTAGCTGACTACCAATGAGCATATCCATAATTAAGCAACTTTTAAATTATTATCCGCATAATTAGCTACTGATAGGTGGTTTGCAGACTAATATAGGTTATCCTACATACTAGTTCGTAATTAGATTTGGCCTGCATATATTATACTGTTTATTAAAAAAGGATTGGCCTGCATAATTCACTCCTGCTGTCCGCGGAGCCAACATGCCCGAATCAGCTCGCGTGCTCCTGAAAGGCGCACACAGCCGACCACTCCTACTGACTACTGTTCCTCTGCATCTCACGCCACGCCTCCAGCTTTTCCCACTCCCGATCCTACGTTCACTCCTCCCTCTCCAAACCCCAACACGTTCCATCTCCCCGACAGATGGGCCCGTGTCTTGCCGGTCCCATCACACGGCGTCACCCGAACGGTAGCAGTAGCGAAACCCGACACGATCTCTCCCGCGGCGCGCCCTCACACTTGTCGTCCCCGCCTTTATTCCCCTTCCCACCCCGTCGCTCTCCTCTGCCTCGCTTTCCCTTTCCCCATTCCAAACTCCCCCGAAAACACTGCCTCTAGCTAGGGTTTCCCGGATCGACCGGAGCGCCGCCTAGGGTTTCCACCGGCGCGGCCGCGTCCATGGCCGCCGCGGCGGCGCCGGCGGAGGCCGCAGCCGCGGAGGCGACGAGCGCCGCGGCGATCAGGGACGGCTTCGCGGAGCTGGAGCGGCAGCAGGAGCTGCTCGCGACCTGCACGCGGCTCTACCAGCAGCTCACCGACCACTTCGGCTCCCTCGAGCGCGGCATCAAGTCCCGCTCCGACTCGCTCCGTGCCAGGCGCCGCGTCGTCGAGCTCCGCGCCTCCCGCAGGCTCGACGCGCTCCGCCGACGCGAGCTCTCCCTCGACGGCTCCGTCTCGCTCGCGCTCTCCCGCCTCGAGGCCCTGACTAACAACAAGCGGGACCGGGACGGCTCCCCCTCCCCCCAGTCGGACTCCGGCGGCGTCGCCGAGGGCCTCGCGCCGCTCTGCGCCAGCATGGACTCCGCGGGCTTCCTCGCCTTCGTCGTCGAGCGCCGCAAGGAGGTGGACGCGCTCCGCGCCGAGCTGCCCGCCGCGCTCAAGCGCTGCGTCGATCCGGCCAGGTTCGTCATGGACGCGGTCTCCGAGGTGTTCCCCGTCGACAGGCGCGCCGTGCGCTCGCCCGCCGACCTCGCCTGGGCGTGCGTGCTCATACTGGAGGCCGTGGTGCCGGCGCTGGCCGACCCTGACCCGGAGATCGGGGAGGCGCGGCCGATGGTGCCCAAGGCCGCGCGCGAGAGGGCGCGCGGCATGGCCACAGAGTGGAAGGAGGCGGCCGAGCGGAAGGGCGGGGTGGAGGGCGCCAAGCCGCCGGACGCCCACGCCTTCCTGCAGCACGTCGCCACCTTCGCCGTGGCGGAGAAGGAGGACAGGGAGCTCTACAGGAGGATTGTCCTGAGCTTCTCCTGGCGCAGGCAGATGCCGCGCCTTGCTCTCACGCTTGGCCTTGAGGATGACATGGAAGGTACTAGTAATTCATTTGAGCTCCTTTCTCTCCAGATGTTCTCTAGATCGAATACTGAAATGGCCAACTAGTTGTTACTAGTAGACACAGAGCAGGAATTAAATTGTTTGAGTTTCCTAGGTCTACAAAGCTATAGCTTGCTCGAGGAATTGTGGATTATATCAGTAGAGTAGATTTAGATTCTTTAGCCAAGTCTTATTGAACTGGTAATTGACAAGCCACGAGTAGGCTGAATGCAATTCGACTCTGCATAGCTGTGATATGTGTGTTCTCTACCTAGATGAATTGTCACTGTCGTAGACAAGTGCTGGGAAACATTACAAACTTTCATGGTCAGTATGGCCAGCACTACGGACCACTCTGCCTATTGCAATCGGGTTAGTGGTGCCTCAGTGATTGCCATGGGGATGGGCCTTATTTGTATGGATTCTTATGCTTACTGTTCTGGGCCTATGATATTATTTCACTGTTTAATGAGCCTGTAAGCATCAGGAAAATAACGTCATGTGGATTCCCTGGTTTTTTCATGCATGAGGTTTCAGTTACTACAAATATCCATCTTTTCTGCCTATTTTTGTAGCTGCTAAATGATTAGTTTTTATTCTGTTTTCGTATCAAATAATGGGTACCTTTTTAGTCTACATAATGGAGTGGCGCTTTTCATTATGGAACACTTCTCTTATGTTTCAGCATCCTCTTTATTACTTATTTCAGCCCCTTTCTGCAAGAAAACAACTATAATCTCAGTTATCTAGTTTTTATTAATGTATGAGACTAACCTTATTAGGTTGAGTTGATAGTTTTGATTGGCCTGATCGTGTATGTATGTCGCTGGAGCTTTGTACCTTAGTGGTCGCTTTGTGGGTCATCATTTTCAAGTGAATTTGCTGAGAATTATGCTATATTATCTTGACCTGAATCATGCTTGCAGATATCATTGAAGAACTTGTGACAAAGGGGCAACAACTTGATGCTGTGAACTTCGCATATGAGGCTGGTCTTCTGGAGAAGTTCTCGCCAGTCCCTCTTCTGAAATCCTACCTGGAGGATTCTAAGAAGATATCATGTACTTCAGATAACCTGAGCACTAGCAGTGGCCAATCTGGGGTAAGACTAGTAGTAATATCGAAAAAAATCATTTGAAGTCAGCATTGCAAGCCTGAAAATGTAGAAGTATTCTGTTGGCAGGGCATTCTGAAAGATATAGATGCTGCTTTGTGCATACCAGTCTACCTCTGTTTGCTAGCTAGCGTTGTATCTAAATTCTCTCATTCTCTTCCGTGGATCTTGGGGAGCATTTTCTGCCTGCTCAGTTTCTCGTACCATGTTAGTGGGTCTAATATAGCTTCTCTTGCAGGTCAATGCAAATAAGAAGGAGCAATCTGCCCTTCGGGCTGTTATAAAGTGTGTTGAGGACCACAAACTTGAAGCCGAGTTCCCATTGGAGGATCTTCGGACACGGTTGGAAGAATTGGAGAAGGCCAAGACAGAAAAGAAGGCAGTGTCAAGTTGTTCCAGCGGTGGTAGCTCTGGTCCAGCCAGCAAGCGCATACGAGCAAGCAATGGAGGAGCAATGCCTCCTGCCAAGGCTGGTTGTATGAGCGACAACACAGGTGCACCATCTTCGCCTGCCACCACCACCACATTCATTGGCTCTCCCTCCTCCCATGCCTCCTATGGTGCTGGATCTCCTTACTCTTATGATAGGCCAGCTGGACACACCCTCTACTGTGGCCAAAGCTCTCTGCCAATGACATACCCACCTGTGGTGCCTAATGTCGGCATTGCAGTGTCATACCCACCCCCTCCGATGACCTACCCTGTCTATGCCGGATACAACAGCGGTTTGGGAGTCTACGGCAATTCAATGGCCCCACCCTTTCACCAGGCTTACTACCGGTAGAATCAGTCGAAAATGACCAAATGACAAGAGCCGAGATGATGCTGGCTCATCACCGTTGCCCTGTTTTGTAGCGACTGACTCCAACGGTAGGTTTGCACCCCCTCCCCTCCCCTCCCCATCACTACTAGAAGCTGTTACTTCGTTCTGTCTGGTTATTAGCAGTCATGTCTACTTTCGCACTGAAAAAACTGAATGTAAAGTATGTATGCTGTGTATGTGGACCTTGAGATCTTGTGTTGTAATTCAGTTAAAAGCACTAAGCAAAAAAAAAGTTCTGCATGTAATTCCCAAGCACTGACTATTAATTAATATCTTTGTTAGCTATGGTTGTGAGGGGCATAGTTTGTTCTGATTATTGCTCGTAGCGCATCTGTGTGCTTGTTATGCTCACGAGGGTTCGGATTCAGTTTTTGAAAAACCGATTTAAATTGATTTCATGGGAAAACAAGGTTATTGTAGTTTTCATTGAGAATAAACTTATAAAACACCACCTTTGTAGGCAACTGCTGTATTTCTGTTCTCTGATATATCTATGTATATATATACACACATACATGCATGGCGTGTTGTGTTGTGATTCGTTGCAGTGAAAACGAGTTACGGAGTCTCCTAAAATGGTGAGTATAGTCTGTTAGGTTGAACTTTTTTGTTGACATGAGTTGTTGAACTTTGACCACTGGAGTACTTAGTCACGTCGATGACGATTAGTTCGGATCGCCAATGGTTATGTTGAGCTAGATGCTTGAATTATTCTCATTGGTGTCCCAATGATTTTATTTTTACAAGGGAATATATTAATGGTTACGTCCAGCTGGATGCCTGAATTATTATCATTGGTGTCTCAATGCTTTTATTTTTACTAAGGGAATAAATATTGTGGAGATACGAATTACATCAACCTCTGCGCCAGCGAAATGTTGCACCAATAAAATGTGCAAAAGACATTACATAAAGATATCACTACATTGATCAATTCCTTGCAGCTGCAACACAAACTATCGCTAATGCAACATCCGAAGTTTAAATTTTCTATTGTGAGTTGACCACGGGATCGGCCCGATCTTTCATGGTATCTTGAGGGAAGGTGGATTCGTGCTCTCCATTTTCACACTTGATCTTCATACTCTTCTTCAAGAAACGGAAAGGCCGAATCGTACCCCAAGATTCGTAATCTTAATCTTCATACTCTTCTTCACTTAAGGATTCGTAATCTCCATTTTCGTAGATGAACATGATCTTGATATTGCTACACGTATACGATTTCTGTCCTTTTTCTCCATACTTGTAACATTCCACCTTGCTACTTGATGAGTCGCCCGTTGTCAGTGGTGGAGCGAGCTCCCGGCGACCCCGGGCGGCTGCCCGGGCTCGTCCGGTGAGTGGCCACTGATCTACTAATGCATGCTAAGCAAAACTCAGTTAATCGTTCACGTGTGCTTGCCATGCCCGGGCTCCATGAGCCAGCTAGCTCCGCCACTGCCCGTTGTGGATGTCGTTGGCTTCCATTTGTTGGAGGTCGACTTGGTGTAGCCGTTGGCTTGAAAGGAGACTTTGCATTGCTTGAGGTGATTCCTTTGAAACTTGTAGGAGTGGTTGAAGCGGTTTTGTTGGCAAATAATGTTTTTGTATTGGCATATTTGAAGACCTCTTGAAATTACACGCGAGTTTGTTGGCATTATGCATAAGATCTACCAATTTGACATAGGGTTAAAGATCTGCAATCCTCTTGACTAGATGGTTCAAACCATTCAAGAAATGTGCCATGGTTTGTTCATCTCGCTCTTGGATGTTGGCTTGAATCACGTGTAGTTCCATCTCTTTGAAGTATTCTTCCACACTCTTTGTCCCTTGAGTCTCTTTTGAAGCTTATTGAAGAGGTATCTTCTGTAAGGCACCGTGACAAAGAGGGAGTGCATATGTTCTTTCATTGCTCGCCATGTGTTGATATGAGGTCTTCTTCTTTCTTGGCGGGCATTTTGGAGTTGTTCCCACCAAATATTTGCATACTCATTAAACTCTAGGGATTCCATGGCCACCATCTTATCGTCACTATAGTTTTGCATGCGGAAGATCTTGTCGACTTTGAGTGCCCATGAGAGGTACTCTTCGGGGTCATTGGAGCCTTGAAACTTGGGAATCATGAATTTGAGCCTGACAAAAGTTCCTTCATCTTGGCGATTGGGATGATGACGGTTTGCATTTGGAGGATGACATCGTTAGTGGTGGTTGTGCTCATCATCGGAGCTATCATGTGGGTTATTATTCGGATCTCGGTCACCTTGACGCACTTGAGGTTGTTGGTGCTGATTGGCTCGTTGCCTCGATTGTTGAGGTGGAGCTTCACATTGTTGTTGCGGTTGTTGTGCCTCATTTTGAGGTTGATGTGCTTGGGACTCACAGCAAGGTTTATGGTCTTGATCCTCTTGGCGCGGAGGTGGTACTTGAGGCTCATGCCTAGGTTGTTAACAAGGTTGAGGTTGCTCGTTGTTTCTTCGTGGAGCATTTTGTTCTTCATGGCAATGCTGATGCGCATGGTGGTTGTTGCTCCTGTTCATGACCATTGTGTCGTTGGTGATGGTCTTGTTGATGATGGCGTCTTGGAGGATCCTTGAGATCTTCATGTCGATGGCATGCTTGGTATTCTTCATCTGATTCATCGCTTGTAGTCGAGTGAAGGTCTTGAGGGTGATTATTTTGTCAATGTCATTCTTGGGGTCTTCACGTGGTGGCCCATCTCGAATAACGAGTGCTCTTGCGCGATGATGGTGTTCTCCATGCCTTGAGTTGTCCCTTGAAGAGGAGGAACCATTATAGATTGACACCGTCACTCGCCTTGGAGACAATATATATATTGCGAGGAGCTCTCTTGTTCGAAGATGGTATTATCATGCCGCCTTGACGCACTAGCATGATGGTCATGTAGATGAGGCGTATGATGCCGTGAAGAGCTTGAAGCACGAGAGTGATGTCGATGTCGAGAATGAAGATTGGTGATGGAGCGTTAGAGAGCTTTGAATTAATATCCAAAGTTGTGGTTCATGGCGTTCATATGTTGACGGAGGTTGCCAAATCGGCGATCCATGTTCTCATGTCCAACTTGAACTTCATCAAATTGGTCGCCGAGGCGTGTCTCAATGCTCTCAAACCGTTTCTTGAAAGCTTGTTCCACTATGAAGTTCTTGTTGAGAGTCATGTATGGACCATATCTTCCACATTAGCTTGACAACTTTCTCCGGTCCTATCCATCATGAATCAAAGCAAGTGTTTTATATGGAAGTGTAATATGTTGGGAGGGTTGGTCCTTTCACCTTACCTTGGCGAGATCGTATAGGACAAATAGTGACACTTGTGAGCAAAAGACTTGCAAAGTGAAGGGAAAAAGAAAACCTCACACTAAGATCTACACAACACTCAAAAGGCCTATGGTGGATTGGTTAGAAAGGTGGATGTAACATCCCAGCATTAGAGCTTAGAAATAAGCTGAACCCAGATGTGTGCATTGCATTCATGCATAGAAAATCCGAATAATTTTCACGCTTTTCAACTAAACTTGTCAAAGTGATTGAAGCTTCTCTTAACTTGATGGAATTGAAGTAGATCATCAAGTTGACTGTGATAAGTTTCAATATCACCTTTGCTAAAGCCTTATTTTGGGTAAGGGAAATTTGATCTAAGGGTAGATCAAATGTAATAAAAGTTAAACCCTAATACATTACTTAATGGATTGTATTTGATCCTTAAGTAATCATATCCCAGTATTCATTACACAACCCATGAATACCAAGTTATAAACATAACTTAAGTAATAGGAATGTAACAACTAAATCTTGATCAATCTTAATCTCGTTTACTTATACCTTGAGTATCATGGTAAATGCCTAACCTTAACTCTTTAGTGAGATTAAGTAGGAAAGAAACCAAGTCAAGATCATTCACCATATGTCTTTCTTTCCATATCAATCCTTATAGAATCCTATCTCAATATCTGTTGTTCATCAATGTTGAGTAATCAACTATTGATTCACCAATTCTTGTCCTTATCATAGCATCCACTCTAAAACCTTTAGATAAAGAAGTAAGAAGAGATAGGTGGTAATGCTAGAGTTAGATATCATCTATAGAATGGGAGAGTTGGAGGAGAATGAAATCAATGTGATAGTTGATGGAGTTAACTCACTCCTAAAATGATAGAAGAGTTGTCTGGAATATATAATTATATGGTAGTAAAGAAGATTATAAGGATGAATCCTGAAGATAGATACCAAGGAGTAATCCTATTGGATTAAGTAAGCATAGTCCATGAATAGCATCCCTTAATCCAATAGAGATACTAAGAAGATAATTTCAATACAACTGTAATGTTGTATTGATAAAGGCCTTGATTAGCCAACTGGAAACCTAAGCCATAAATGATCAAAGGATTCTAATGATCATGCTTTTGTCACCTAGATTTAATGCTTATATCATGTATAAGTGACATTGGTGGATAGAACATGATTGAACCCTAGTATAGATATGTTATTCTAGGTAAGCCATGACAAGTCACCATGATATAATGTGAAGTTGAGTATAAGATATTGGAGTCAAGTAGAGATAAGATAGTATGATTAAGTTAAAGCTAGAGTAGCATGGAGTTATTGAAGTAGTGTATTTCTCTTAAAAAGATCATAAGATTTTGAGGAGAGTAGTTTGATTTATACATCTATTGGAATAATATTAGCGATGAAGATAAAAGAAGTGTATAAATGGAGTTAGAAGTACTTCCTTAATGGATTAGAGTTTATCATTAGCAAAGTAGTTTGATATAACCAAGTATGGATATAAGAAGATTATGAAAGCTTTAGTGTCAAACTCATTGCGTTTACAAAAGGATTAGGTGGAGAAATTATTGATAAGAGTATTCTTGTGAAGTAAAGCTCATCATGTTAACACATGATGATGGATATCAAGGAGTAGTATATCTAGGAATAATCAGAAGTCCAGAATTTTGAATTATGGAAGATAGGAATTCTTGGTAAACACTAAATCCCAAATCATTAACCAAACATAGTATTCATTTCATTTGATTGATTTATCATCTTAAATTCACAATGGTTCATAGAAATATTTTCCTATAGCAAATCACTTAAGCACATCTTTGTCATTTCCAACTATCATGATCACATGTGCTTAGGAACTATCTGAATTAATTCTTCCTCATAAACCATTCTAGAAAATAACCTTATTATTTTAAAAAGGTAATAACAATAATGATTACAAACATAAAGACAATATGTTTTACCCATTGGTCTTTATTCATATTAATAAAAGATATAAGTATAATAAGAACCCTAAACCCTAGGGTAAGTAATTATAATTCACACCCTAACTCTTATGCTAGTTATCACAAAATATAAACCTTGCTATTTCCTAAATTCATGAGAATACTATTAACCATATTAATCCCCTAGAACTTTATGTATCATATAATAAGAAAAGGATCACCATATATATATACACTTCCCTCCAAACTGTAAGTTAACTAAAACTAAGTTTTATAATAAATAAGAAAATATCATATATTAAATCCATAGTTTATTATAGAAAGAAAATTAATAACAAAGGCCATTCCAAAATATCAAAAAGGGTTTACATAAAGAAAATAAAGAAAAATAACACTATATAATAAAATCTCTCAAAATGACTTTAAATATTAACCATTATTACTGCAATTATCCAGAAAATAAATCCTATAAAGAAATTTCAATCAAAGGTTTTATATTCAAACCTGAAAATAAAACAGAAAACAAGAAAGAATAAAAAATGGACTCAGACCAGAAACTGGCCCGAGGCCCATTTTTCCTTCGCCCTATCCATCGCTCACACGCACCACACTGTAGCCTACCTGGCCCAAGCCAGCCCAACTTGGCCCAATACCCCTTTGTCCCTCCTATCCGTCATCTTCCTCCCCAGCGATAAGCAGCTCGGTGGCGGCCTCGTCTTCTGGAGAGGAGATAAGGGCGTCGTGGTGCTCTGCTTCGATCCCATCCTCGTTCCCCTTCCAAACAACCTCTCTCTCTCTTCGGTTTCTCAAACCCGAAAACCTAAGCCGACGGGCGCCGATGAATCGCCGTCGTTCTGCGCCACCTAGTGCCCCGGAGACAGCGCTAGAAGCTCCGCTTCGCCTCCATCTTCCTCCTCACCGATTGAATCAAGGAGGGGAGCCCCCAAACCGACGCCAATGACTCCATCTTCCTAGAGCCCGATGACCACCACCGTCACCATTACTGCTGCTATAGCCTTCCTCCAACCTCGTCGAGCTTCCTATCGCAAAGAGGGTAAGCTCCTGGTTTGAAAGAACCTTCTCCTGGCCTTCCTCGTCCTCTGTGTCGTCCTGTCACCGAGCTCCGCTGTGCTTGTGCCCTTGTCTTCGTCGTCGGTGAGGTTTTAGACTGCCCCAGAACTCCGCGCCGCCGTTTTTAGGTAGCCTAGGAAGAGGAGCTTCTGAATCGTGCAGAAACGCATTGCCGCATACACCGTAGCGCCGCCACCATAGGGTCGCCGGCGTAAGTTGACTCCTCCGTGTGACCAAGAAACGGCCAACACCGGGGTGGGTCCATCTTTGCTAGCGTGGCAGCTGAGGTGGCCTTGGGCCCTCCTGTCATTCCCTGTGGGTAAGTTCTACCCCGGTGTAAAACAACCACAACTCTGTGCTGATGTCACAATGATGCAGTAATTCATTTTATTATTTTCAGAAATTGATTAAACATTTTAAATTCAATAACTATTATTTTATAATTCAGAAAAATATGTGTAATATAATCTATAACTTAAAACTATTATCAAATATTATTATGATAATTATTTAAATAAATATTATTTAATAAAGGTTTTATAAGTAATAAAACTTCGATAATCCATATTTAAATATTGATAAATATTAAAAATATAAATAAAATACCAATTTTTTTAGAAAAATAAAAATAATACTTTAAAACTATAATCATACATTCTTACTTCACTTAATTAAATGTTTATTGTTTATTAAGTATTTATAAAGTAGTAAATCTTATAAAAATCATATCATATTATTTATAAATCACAAAAATAAATGTAAAATGAGTATCGATTTCCTGCCATGGGGGATAGCTGCCCCCCTAGCGTACACCATACGATTCGTGTTGATATATGAACAAGCATCTGGATGTCATTTGCTGTGTTGCCGGCACATGGCACTAATTAGTAATTAGAGTTTGTTTGGACTATTGTGCTTTGTCAGTAGTGTGCATGCATCGTCTCATCCTTCACGCGGACGCACGAGAGAGCTGTCAGATTTAATTTTGTCTCGGGTCAAAAGGGGATAGTGAAGGGTTTCGCGGCATAGTAAATCAAAATTTTCTACGGATGCGAACAGAGGGAAGCCAAGATCTAATCTAGGAGATGCAAACAACGAGAGAGATTGGATTAGATCTTCATACCCTTGAAGATTCGCACAGCGGAACGTTCGTCGGAACGTGGGTGATGTAGTCGTACTCGCTTCTCCTCCTCGCGATCCGATCCGATCTAGCACCGCAAGTGACGATGCCTCCGTGAGATGCACACGTGCAGCACCTCGACGTCTCCTCCTTCCTTGGTCCATCAAGTATGGTGGAGAGATGGGTTGGATCTACAACGCGACGACGCGGTGCAATTGGTGGAGAGTTTCTGCAGCAGGGCTTCGCCTACACGCAGTCGGGAGGGAGAGAGAGAGGAGGGCAGCAGGGCGACTAGGCTTGAGGGGAAGGTGTGTGTGTGTGTGGGGGGGGGGGGGGTTGTGCGCCCCAGCCCTAACCCCTCCCCCAAGCCCAAAACCGGCGGCCAAGGAGGGAGGAGTGGGGGGCAAGGAACCCCCCCTTCTAGAAGCTCCAACTAGGGTTTATCCCCAGTTTGGCCGGCTGGGCCCTATGGGGCCTTGTTCCCCTGGCCCAATGCGGCCAGGGCACTCCCTCATAGGCCCATGCCCCCTCCCGGAAGGTGGGGCCACGTTGGTCCCCTTCCGGAAGGTTCTAGAAGCTTCTGGTACAATACCGATTAACCCGGAACAATTCCGAACTCCAAAAACTGCACTGTCTTATATGAATCTTATTCTCCGGACCATTCCGGAACCTCTCGTGATGTCCCGGATCCCATCCGAGACTCCGAAAAAAAAACTCATAAACCAATTATCCAATCTATCCTAGCGTCGAGACACGTTAAGTGTGTGACCCTTCGGGTTCGAGAATATGCAGACATGATCTTCTATCAATAATCAACAGCGGGGTCTGGAAACCCATATTGACTCCCACACATTCATCGATGATCATATCGGATGAACCACGATGCCAGGATTCAATCAATCCCATATATATATTCCCTTCGTCTCGCGATATTTTACTTGCCCGAGATTTGATCGTCGGTACCGTCATACCTAGTTCAATCTCGTTCACAGCAAGTACTTTACTCGTTCCGTAATCCGATATCAATTTGTGATTAACTCCTTAACCACATGCTTTCAAGCGGTGTTGATATCGATTACCGAGTGGGCCCGAAGTATATCTCTTCGACTTGGGAGGGACAAATCCCATCTCGATACATACAACCCAACAGGTACTTTTCGATCACCTGAGAGACACCTTTATGATCACCCTCTCATAGGATGACGTCTGATGACCTCAAAGCTTTCTTCTGATACCAGGGAGTTGTATTATCTCATGGTCTAAGGAATACAATATTTGACATAAGAAAAGCTTCGCAAAGATGAACACGATGACACGATCTAATTGCTTCGCTTAGTTTGGGTCTGTCCATCATATCATTCTCCCAATGATATGATCTCATTATTAATTGACAACTCATGTCCATGGTTAGGAAACCTTAACCATCACTAATCAATGAGCTAGTCCATAGAGGCGTACTAGGGACACGGTGTTGTTCACAAACCACACAAGTATTAAAGTTTCCGCTTAATACAATTCTAGCATGGAATATAAACATTATCATGAACAAGAATTATAATAATAACATCTTTATTATTGCCTCTAGGGCATAATTCCAACAGTCTCCCACTTGCACTAGAGTCAATAATCTAGTTTACATTTGGTAACAATCTCACACCCATGGCACTGAGGTGCTGATCATGTTTTACACGTGGAAGAGGTTTATTCAATGGATCTGCGACATTCAGATCTGTATGTACTTTGCTAATCTTCAGATCTCCATTTGCTATATAATCTCGGATTATATGAAACTTGCGGTTGATATGCTTGGTCTTTGGATGATATCTTGGTTCCTTAGCGAGTGCTATGGCGCCAGTGTTGTCACACAATATCTCTAGTGGGTCTAATGCACTTGGAACCACGCCAAGCTCAGTGATGAAGTTCCTGATCCAAACTCCTTCACTTGACGCTTCTGCAGCAACCATGTATTCCGCTTCTACTGTAGATCTCGCGATCACGCTTTGCTTGCAGCTTCTCCAGCTCATAGCTCCTCCATTCAAAATATATACGTATCCTGTCTGAGATTTAGAATCATCCTTGTCGGTGTCAAAACTAGCGTCGACGTAACCTTTTACGACGAGTTGTTCTTCACCCCCATAGACTAAGAACATTTCTTTAGTCCTATTTAGGTACTTTAGGATGTTCTTCACGGCTGTCCAGTGTTCCACTCCTGGATCACTTTGATATCTGCTCGTCAAACTAAGAGCATTGGACACATCCGGTCTAGTACACAGCATGGCATACATGATAGAACCTATGGCCGAGGCATAAGGCACTTTGCTCATAGCTTCCCTATCATTTACCGTAGCTGGACACTTAGCCTTGCTCAATATCTTACCTGACAACATAGGCACTGAACCTTTCTTTGCCTTATCCATTCTGAACCTTTTTAGAACTTTGTCTAGGTATGTACTCTGGCTTAAAGCTATCAGGCGTATTTGTCTATCTCTATAGATTTTGATGCCCAATATATAAGCAGCTTCACCTAGGTCTTTCATTGAAAAACACTTGTTCAAATAACTCTTCACATCGTTAAGCATGTTAATGTCATTTCCAATAATCAATATGTCATCTACATATAGTACCAGAAATGTCACCGAGCTCCCACTCACTTTCTTGTAGATACAAGCTTCGTAGCAATTTGGAACAAATCCAAAGCTCTTGATCACTTGATCAAAACGAAGGTTCCAACTCCGAGATGCTTGCTTCAGTCCATAAATGGAACGCTGAAGTTTGCATACTTTATCAGCATCCTTAGGATCGACAAAACCTTCGGGTTGCATCATATACAACTCTTCATCAATGTTGCCATTGAGGAACGCAGTCTTGACATCCATCCGCCATATTTCATAATCATGAAACGCAGCAATTGCTAATAAAATCCGAATGGACTTAAACATCGCTACGGGAGAGAAAGTCTCATCGTAGTCAACACCTTGAACTTGTCGAAAACCTTTCGCGACAAGCCGTGCCTTATAGACGGTAACATTACCATCCGCGTCCGTTTTCTTCTTGAAGATCCATTTGCACTCAACGGCCTTACGGTCGCTAGGAGGGTCCACCAAAGTCCATACTTGGTTTTCGCTCATGGATCCCAATTCGGATTTCATGGCTTCTAGCCATTTCTCAAAGTCTGGGCTCATCATCGCTTCCTCATAGTTCGTAGGTTCACTGTCTTCTACTAACAAGACAGTCAAGACAGGGTTGCCGTACCACTCAGGAGGGGCACGCGACCTTGTCGACCTACGACGTTCAGTAGCAGCATCGTCCGAAGCTTCATGATCTTTGTCATTCGCTTCCTCTATTATTGGTGCAGGCGGCACTGGAACAATTTCAGGTGCTGCGCTACTCTCCAACTCAAGAGAAGGTTCAATAACCTCGTCTAGCTCTACTTTCCTCCCACTCACTTCTTTCGAGAGAAACTCCTTCTCAAGAAAGGAACCGTTCTTTGCGACAAACACTTTGCCTTCGGTTCTGTGATAGAAGGTATACCCAATAGTTTCCTTAGGGTATCCTATGAATACGCATTTCTCCGCTTTGGGTTCGATCTTGTCCGGCATCAACTTCTTGACGTAAGCTTCGCATCCCCAAACTTTAAGAAACGACAACTTAGGTTTAGCACCAAACCACAGTTCATACGGTGTCGTCTCAACGGATTTAGATGATGCCCTATTTAAAGTGAATGCGGCGGTTTCTAATGCATAACCCCAAAATGATAACGGCAAATCAGTAAGAGACATCATCGATCGAACCATATCTAATAGGGTTCGGTTCCGGCGTTCAGACACACCATTGCGCTGTGGTGTTCCGGGTGGCGTGAGTTGCGAAACGATTCCGCTTGCTTTAAGATGCGTGAGAAAATCATAACTCAAATATTCACCTCCACGATCGGATCGTAGAAACTTAATCTTTCTGTTACGATGGTTCTCCACTTCATTCTGAAATTCCTTGAACTTTTCAAATGTTTCAGATTTATGTTTCATTAAATAGATATACCCATATCTACTTAAGTCATCGGTAAAAGTGAGAAAATAGCGATATCCACCGCGCGTCGAAACACTCATCGGTCCGCATACATCGGTATGTATGATTTCCAACAAGTCCGTTGCTCGCTCCATCATACCGGAGAACGGGGTTTTGATCATCTTGCCCATGAGGCATGGTTCGCATGTGTCAAATGATTCAAAATCAAGAGACTCCAAAAGTCCATCATGTAGGGTTCGCAGCATAGAAAACAAAAATTTTCCTACGATGTGAACTATATACCAAGATCTATCTACTAGATACAAACAACGGGCGGATGTATATCCGTAGAGAACATACCCTTGAAGACCGACAAAGCTTAACGAGTTCAACTCGTGGTTGATGTAGACGATCTCTTGCCGATCTCAAGATCGAGAGGAAGTCCTAGCGCCGCAAATCAGCAGCGCATCCGTGCTCGCACACACGTTTGAGGCACCAAGCAACCTCCGCCTCCTCGCTCCAGCGATGCAGCGGAAGCACAACTCTTTCTTGCCGAATAGCCACCGGGAACATGTATCTCGCTAGTCCGAGACCATGGGGGATAAATTCTAGAGGGGGATAGAGATCCTTCACGAGGAGGTGTGTGAGACAAGTGAGGAGGGGGCTCCTTTTATAGGAGGAGGGGGGCACCCAAGGGGGTGGCCGCCGGCCATGGGGGCTGCCCCCTCCCCTCCTTAATTCATGTGGGTGGACACTCCACTCACAAAATGCCCTTTAAAATCCCTCCACTCAAAAGTCCACTCAAATTCCCATTAAATTTCCACCAAATTTAATGCAAACTCTCATTAAATAAAACTCTTTTATTTTATTCAGAATTTTGTCAATTACTTTAATGACAAACATTCACAAATAACCCCTTGCTAGAATTCTATTTCACATGCATAACCACTTTATGCAATTTCACCCGAAAACCTGTTTCGGTATCTAGTGAAATAAATTCCTGCGCTTGTTCATTCTTTCGGCATGAAACATGTGCTCCAATTGGATGTAGGTGTCTCTTAAGTGTGTCACCCTACGGTTCGTGAATAATGCGGACATGATCGAGACCCCTCTCGGATCAATAATCAGAAGCGGGATCTGGAGACCCATACTGACTCCCACACATTCAACGATGACTTTCTTGTGATCGTCGGAACCTTTTACGCTAGTATCTTAATCCCTTTGTTTCACGATATATTACATGTCCGAGATTCGATCATCGGTATCTCCATACCTAGTTTGATCTCGTTACCGACATGCACTCTTTTCTCGTTCTTGTGATATAACATTCTAGTGATCAAATCACTTGCTTGCAAGCTAATCAATGTGATATCACCGAGAGGGCCCAGAGTATATCTATCCGTCATCGGGATGAACAAATTCCACTCTCGATCCATGAGCCTCAACATAACACTTTATTAGTTCTGAATCCATCTTTATAATCACCCTGTTACGGTGTGACGTTTGATGTTATCAAGAAACTCTTCCGGTGTTAGTGATAGACATGATCTCATGGTCTAAGGATTAGGATCACTTCGTAAGTTGTTATAGTAATATAAACTCAATGACTTTGATCGTAATGCTATACTTCGGATGAATGTTCATCACACCATTACACTAATGTTGTGATCCCGTTATTAACAACATCCAATGTCCATGCTCAGGAAACCTTGATCATCTTGTTAATCAACGAGCTAGTTTATGAGAGAGGCATAACTAGGAACTTTCTGTTTGTTTATTAAACACACATGTATTAACGTTTCCGTATTAATACAATTATAGCATGCAAAATAAACATCTATCATATACTTGGAATACACATAATAAACACTTTATTATTGCCTCTCAGGGCATATTCCCTTCAGTCTCCCACTTGCACTAGAGACAATAATCTAGTTACATAGTGATAAATCTAACACCCATTGAGTTCTGGTGTTGATCATGTTTTGCTCTAGGGAGAGTTTTAGTCAACGGATCTGCTACATTGAGATCCGTATGTACTTTACAAATCTTTATATCTCCATCCTTGACATGCTCGCGGATGGAGTGAAACCGGCGCTTAATATGCTTGGAATGCTTGTGAGACCTTGGCTCTTTGGCATTGGCAATGGCACCATTGTTGTCACGATAGATCACCATTGGGTCCAACGCGTTTGCCACCACTCCTAGTTCGGATATGAACTCCTTCATCCAAACTGCTTCCTGAGCCGCTTCTGAAGCAGCAACATATTCGGCCTCCGTTGTTGATCCCGCTACCACAGGTTGTTTGGAGCTCCTCCAACTAACCGCTCCGCCATTCATGAGAAATACGTATCCGGATTGAGACTTAGAGTCATCCGGATCGGTGTCAAAGCTAGCGTCGACATAACACTTAGCGACGAGCTCTTCTTCACCTCCGTATATAAGAAACATATCCTTAGTTCTTCATAAGTACTTAAGGATATTCTTGACCGCTATCCAGTGTTCCAAACCTGGATCCGATTGGTACCTACTAGTCAAACTAATAGCATGTGCCACATCCGGTCTTGTACATAGCATGGCGTACATTATAGAGCCTATGGCTGAAGCATAGGGGACTTTGTCCATTATCTCTCTTTCTTCCGCCGAAGCCGGACTTTGAGTCTTACTCAATGTCTTGCCTTGCAACATAGGTAAGAACCCCTTCTTACTTCCGTCCATTTTAAACTTCTTTAAAATCTTATCAAGGTATGTACTTTGCGATAGCCCTATTAGGCACCTAGATCTATCTCTATAGATCTTTATGCCTAATATGTATGACGCTTCACCTAGGTCCTTCATTGAAAATTTGCTGTTTAGATAACTTTTAACACTGTTTAAAAGATCTATATCATTTCCGATCAATAATATGTCATCCACATATAATATCAGAAATGCCACATTGCTCCAACTCACTTTCTTGTAAATACAAGCTTCTCCATAAGTTTGGACAAATCCAAACTCTTTGATCACCTCATCAAAGCGGAGATTCCAACTTCGTGATGCTTGCTTCAATCCATAGTGTAACATACCAAAAAAATCATAGTTTCAAAACTCATTCATATCATCTATGCATCATTCATTCATTTAGGGTTTTCTCAAAAATCACTTAGAAACAGAAGTTGAGACTATGATTTCATGTGGACATTTGATTCCAAAATGACCATCACACTTTGAAATTTGGAAGCTTAAGTACCTGATTGCTTGACTCCATTGTTGGAAAGGTTATGTGAAGCTTTTAACCAAGATTCAAAATTTAGAAATGATTTCAAAACCCTAAATTCAAATATTTGCAAACCATAGCAAAATCTCTGTTTATGTTTGAAACCCAAGCTTGACCAAATCTTACAAGGTAACCACTTAGTTAATTGACTGTTTTTGAAACCACAGAGCCCTGCAAGATCCCCAAATTTGTTTGAATTCAAAAGGATTTGAAATTCATATCAAAAATCATTCCAGAAAATAGAAACAGAAAAAGAAAAGGAGCAAACAAAAGAAAAAGGCCACGCGGCCAGAATCTGGCCCAGCAGCCAATCAAGCCCAGCAAGCCCACCCGGGGACTTCCTTTTCTCCTCTCACGCGCAAGCGCACGCAAACAGACGCTGACAGCCCGACCCCACCGAAATCTTGCGCATTTCACTGACAAGCGGACCAACTCCACGCCAGCGTCGTCTCCACCCGCACGACCCGTTCATCCCCAAATCAACGCGGGCGTTTCTGGTTTTAATTCGCGGCATCAATTCGAGTTATTGGCAGAGTGATTCTCGCTCGCGACCAGGCTATAAGAAACCCCTCTGTCCCCTCTCTCTTTTCCCCAAAACCCCAAGCACAGAACGCCCCCAGGCTGCGCGCATTGCTCTCTGCAACCCCGCCGTCTCCGACGACTGCGCCGGCAAATTCCGGTGAGCCTCGAGCTCCCCTCACTCTCGCGTTTACTTTATCTGGTTCAGTGAACCTCTGTGCATCTTCTGACACCCTCCGTTTACCTTCGCATGACCCGTAGCTTCGGCAACGTCGACAACTGACCGTCACCGCCTCCTGCACGAACTCCGGCGAGCTCTAGAGGTAAGTCCAGACCGCCCCGAACCTTGTCGTTCACGCTCGCATGATCTCCGTGGTCTTCCGCATCTAACCACACCTCCCTTTGGCATCCTAGTGATCTACAACGTCGCCTCCAACCTCGAACAGAACCGCCGTTGCCAGATCCAACTCCGGCGAGAAATCTACCGCAACCCTGAGCGCCCCTTGCCGAGCTGATCACACGTCGAGCTTCTCCACATCCTCGCGGTCTCGGTGAGCATCTTCCCCATCCCCCTAGCGATCTGTACCGCCGGCGCCGCCACCGTCTGGTCGTCGCCGCCGCGCACAGCTGAGAAGCGCCGCCCGATTTTGGCCGATTGATTTAGAACGTTGGATCTGTATCGTAGCGCTAGGATAGATTCACTTAATTCCGAAGCGGTACGCGATCTGGAGCGTACGATCTGTTTAAAATCCTGCGGCTGCAGAGCGTGATCCGACCGAAGCGGTACGCGCCAATCACAGCGCGACGCGTGGCTAGGGTTAGATCTGAATTTAGAATTTAAAACCAGATTTAGATTCAAACTTCAAATGCTTATAACTTTTGAATGCCACGTTGGATTTTTGCAAACTTTATACCATTGGATTCAGTGAAACAAGAGCTTTCTGAATATCCACTTTATTTAGCATATAGTAACAGTTAAAAATGATTTTTATTGTGGAACATGTTTAGGGCTATTTTAAATATAGTTCTATTCTTGTATATTATTTTGGGGCCAAATAAGTTTAGTTGGCAAACTTGTGTCTTGTTAAGTTTCTGTACTCATGAACATACTTGGTATAATTTTCAAAAATCACCACTTAGTAAATTCTTGCATGCATGCATTCATATTATTTTTGGTTGTAAATATATATTGTGTGTAATTGTATGCTATTGTTTTCTTGTGTAGATTTTGCTAGTGATTGTGATTGTGAAGAGTGCTACTCTTCCCCCTACCAAGGCAAGTGATATTTTCATGAATTTCCTATCCTAAGTTTTATACTTGCATTAGATATTTTGCTAAAGTAAATGCATGATATTTTGCTTAGTGCTAAGATGGGAAATCCTAAGTAGAGTGAAGTAGTAGAATTGCTAGGGAAATTTTCCTAAGATAAGATACCATACTTTGCTTAGCCTAGCTTGTAGTAAACAAGGGTGGTGAACATCTATTTTGTTTATGATAAAAATATTCTAAGTCAAAGAGACTTATATTTTTCTTAATAAAACAACTAAGTCAAATGAACCTCCTGGGTGGAATGGAAAGATTGGGTTATGTTGAGTGGTTACACAAGGCCATGGACTTGGGTTGTGTATCTCACTTGTGGAATGCCACCCAGGCACAAAGGGATTTGGAGGCCAAGTGTTGAGAAAGCTTATAGTGCAACCACTTGGCAATATGGGCTCTGCCATGATCATATAGGTTGCTAGAACTTAGTCTCTTGGACAGTTGGTGGTAGATGGGATGATAGGTTGGAGCGCGTCCATTTGACTAAGGAAAAGCTTCTGAAAGGTCCTGTCTTGGGAAACCAAGTCTGGTGGGGAAAGTGCACAACCTCTGCAGATGGAAAACCTAAGTACTTAGCCTTGTCCAAGGAAATGGACACTTGAGCATCAAGACATGGAAGCTACAAGAATCTCATCACTCCAACTTCTAAATAAAAATTGATGGGTGAACAAGGGTGAAGGACCTCAATGTCTATTGGTGGTTCCTTGGGAATGTTTTGACAAAGAAAAACTTAGTAATTTCAACTAATAGGTAAAGTCTATTTTCAAGCAAAGCAAGCCAAGCTACACTTAGCCAAAAATGCATATAGTAATAAAGTCCACTTAAAATATAACAAGGTATCACTTGCCAATACTATTCCAAAGTATTGACCCCCTGTGGCTGTAACTTGTGATGTTGCAGGTTACTCTGATGATGAATAGGAGTCATGAGTCTACACTCAACATGCTTGCCTGTGGCACATGAAGATGAAGACTTATGTTTATTACTTGTTCCTTAAAACTCTTGTATTAGGCCTATGGCCATGAGTTGTAAAAGACTATATTTTATCTCTGGAATGAATGTAATAAACAACCTTTGTATCTGTGTACTTCATCTTAAACTGTGGATGCTAGCATTGATCCAGGGACTAGCATTGCAATCACAGGGATCCTTTCCTTTATAAAGGAGGGGTCTAACAGATGGTATCAGAGCACTGTGTTGCCTGTAGGATTATGACCCTAGGATTGGAAAACCACTAAGGAAAAAGTTTTTCAACTACTTCTACACTTGTCTATTCTTCTCGTAAAACTTTTCTAATCTCTTTCAACCTCCTTTGTAGATGAACTCCATCAACGAAGCCGTGAAGAAGGGACCACTCATGACCATGACCTTGGAGTGTGAGACGGAGTTTCCCAGTATTCTCAAGGATCTCATGGAAGCAATGGATGCACATGGTGAAGCCGTGTACAAAGGTTTTCCAATGATGGATGAAGGAGTGGAGTATTGGTGGGTGCAACTTCACTTGTACAAAAACAAGGAAGACAACCACAAAGAAAGGGGATTCTGCATGTACACCAACACTACAATGCACACCACATTCTTTGAGTCAGCCAGGGATGCATCTTGGAGGACTATCAAAGAACTAAGTGCTAGAGTCAAGTGCAGAATGCTCAACCTCCAAAAAGACTTAGAGAAAGAAAAGGAGCTTACTCAAGAGTTGGAAGACACCAACCAAGAGATAAGAGGAGATGTTATAGACTTAGTGATAGAGTCAAGAGAGCAAGATTGGTGGATTGCCTCTAGGAACATTGTGTTTAATAATAGATCCCGTGAGATTGGATTGTAAGAACACTTCGTTAGTTGGACCACCACTTATCACCTTAATTTCCAAAATGATACCTTAAATAAGTTGGACCTTGTTTGATGTAATGGGTTTATGTAAGCATGACTTGAATGAAATTGTGTTCCAAGGTTATGTATGAGATGATTGTTTTGTGTTCATTTTACATAAGTGTTGTTCTAACTTTTCCATGTTATAAATAGATGCCTATTGCCGTCAGCACCGTTGAGGAGTTCCAGGTTACTCGTTTCGGACCCTGTATCGTTGAGCTTACCACTCTGCTCGATCTCCCTCTTCCTACCATCACGGTGTACCCACTCACCAAGTTTGAGAGGAAGGACCTCTGGGGCTTCAAGGTGAGCCAGCCCGGACGCCAGACTGAGCCTACTACGGAGGCCATCGTCTTCAAGCTGATGCATGACGACAGGGAGAGAGGCATGGAGGTAGTCATGCAGGACCTGATAGGACGACTGTTAGGCCGTCACCCCCGACAGGTTAGGGGCACTCACTTCCACGCCTTCGGAAGGCGTGATGCAGATGGAGATTCCATCGACTTTGAGGACGACTCGAGGAGCACTGCGGAGCCGATACGCCTCTATCTTCAGGACTTAGAGACTCTTCTCAGGCACGTAGATACGTACAGGACGAACGTCATGCTAGGCAATGACGAACTTCAGGTGCAGCTACGCGAGAAGGACAATATTTTCGCACAGCAGGAGGAGATGATCAAGGAAATGGAGACAAAGTTTGAGGCTCAGGATCGCAAGTTCAAGAGTCAGGAGAAACGCGTCCAGGATAGGAACAAGAAAATCCGGGACATGACCGAGGAACTGAAGTCCAAGGACTTCGAGCTTGAGCAGCAGCAGATGGTCATTGAGAGGCTTCGCTCCCAGAAGAGGGCTCTCAAGGCCAAGGTCGATTCTTTGACCACTACGATTGAGGAGAACAAGACCGCGATGGAGAACGCAGGTCTTACTTTCGTTGAGGAGGAGATTGACGCTGATGAGTAGATTTGACTACTCGTTTACTTTTTCATATTCATACTTGTTATTGTGAACTTATTATTGGACCATCCGACATGTGGATGGCTTGTCACTTGTGTGTTTTACTTCATGAGCTTGTTATGTGGTTGTTGAACTTCTATTCTTATGTTGCTTGTTATGTGTTTGCTTATGTTGTATTGTGCATGAAACATCTATGGGTATCTCATTCTTATCTATTTGAACAAACCACAGATGCCTCCCCGTCGCGCAAACCCCAACCCCAACAACATCACCCCGGAAATGCAACAAATGATGAATGCGCAAACGCAGCTTATGCAAATGATGACAACGTTCATCCAAAACCAGAATAATAACAACAACAACGACCCCAACAACAACAACAACAACAACCCTCCGGGTTTCGATATGCTCACCAGATTTCTGCGTCTGAGGCCAGCAAAGTTTTCGGGAACAACTGATCCCATGGTAGCCAATGACTGGTTACGTTCTGTGAACAAAGACTTAGTGACTGTGGGCTGCACGGATGCTGAAAAGGTCAGATTTGCAGCACATCTGTTGGAAGGACCAGCCGCTACATGGTGGGACAACTTCCAAATCACCACTCCTATTGATGAGGTGACTTGGGCCATCTTTGAAGATGGATTTCGCACAGCTCATATCTCATCAGGGATAATGAGTCTTAAAAAGAAAGAGTTTCACAACCTGAAACAGCGCCACCGCAGCGTGGCAGAATACATAGAGGAATTCAACAATCTGGCGCGCTACGCACCGGATGAGGTTGATATCGATGCCAAGAGAAAGGAGAAGTTCTTGGAAGGTTTGAATGATGAGCTGAACCTACAGTTGTCTGTGGCATATGTTCCAACTTATCAGTCGTTGTGTGACAAGGCTGCCATTTTGGAAAGTAAAATGAAGCAAGTCGAGAGTAGAAAGAGGAAACACTCCGAAAAACACAGCTCGGGATCGTCTCACAAACGATCTCACTATGATGACACTGGCAACTCAGGATCCCATAAACATGGGAAATTCAGCAAGCACAACCGTCATGACGACAAGCATCACCGCAGTCATGACAAGGACAAGTACAAGAACCACAAGGGTGGACAGAAGAGCCACTATGGTGGAAATGGTAGTGGAAGTGGAGGCCAACCTCCTAAAAAGGACATCAGTCAGGTTGAATGCTTCAAATGCAAGAAGATGGGACACTATGCAAATGAGTGCCCCGAAAAGAAGGTGGAAGGACCTAACAAACCGAATCCTTTCCAGAAAGGACAGGTTAACCACATCAATGTGGAGGAGGTCTATGAAGAACCTGATGCCGTGGCTGGTAAGTTCAGACTTAATTCAATTTCAGCATTTGTACTCTTTGATACCGGTGCATCTCATTCATTCATATCAAAGGCATTTGTGGATAGAAATGGGTTTGCATCAGAAAACATTGGGTGTCCAATAAAGGTTAGTTCTCCGGGTGGAGACATGATAGTAAGCCTTGGATGCCGGGATCTCATCATAGAGTTTGGTAAACATAAGTTTCCAGTAAGCCTGATAATCCTAGATTCTCAAGGACTAGATGTAATATTGGGAATTGATTGGATGGCTAAGTATGAAGGAGTATTAGATTGTGCAAAACGTACAGTTACACTCACAACCCCAGAAGGAAAGAGAATAAAATTTAAGTCAAACTTTGAATCCAAAGGAAGTAAGCTGAATTCTCTTAAGGGGGTTAGCATGGAAAGTGTACCAATTGTGTGTGAATATCCGGATGTGTTTCCGGAAGAGTTACCAGGAATGCCACCGGATAGAGATGTGGAGTTTCTGATAGATTTGGTGCCAGGATCAGGACCAATAGCTAAGAGACCGTACAAAATGTCTGTTGATGAATTAAAGGAGCTCAAGAAACAACTAGGAGAACAGTTACAGAAGGGGTTTATTCAACCAAGTTCTTCATCTTGGGGAGCCCCAGTATTGTTCGTGGAGAAGAAGGATAGAACCCAAAGATTATGTATTGACTACCGTTCTCTCAACGAGGTTACAATCAAGAACAAGTATCCTTTGCCAAGAATCAACGACTTATTTGATCAGCTAGAAGGAGCATGTGTATTCTCGAAGATTGATCTTCGGTCAGGTTATTTTCAACTCAAGATACGAGAGCAAGACATACCAAAAACAGCGTTCACCACAAGGTATGGATTGTATGAGTATACTGTAATGCCTTTTGGATTAACCAACGCTCCAGCATACTTCATGAATATGATGAACAAGGTGTTCATGGAGTTCCTTGACAAGTTCGTTGTCGTTTTCATCGATGACATCTTGGTTTACTCCAAGAGCAAGGAAGAGCATGAAAGACACTTACGCTTGATACTTGAGAAACTGAGGGAACATAAACTTTATGCCAAATTCAGCAAGTGTGAGTTTTGGTTAGAGAAAGTTGGTTTTCTTGGTCATGTTATGACAAAAGATGGTGTGGCAGTTGATCCTGCTAAGGTTTCAGCTGTGACAGAATGGGAATCACCTAAGAATGTGAAAGAAGTTCGTAGTTTCCTCGGCTTAGCAGGTTACTACAGAAGGTTCATTGAAAATTTCTCGAAAGTTGCTAAGCCTATGACAGAATTGCTAAAGAAGGACAAGAAGTTTGCTTGGTCTGAAGGTTGCGAAGTCAGTTTTCAAGAATTAAAGAAGAGACTTGTATCAGCACCAGTTCTATGTCTGCCAGATTTGGAAAAGGATTTCCAAGTGTATTGTGATGCTTCTCATCAAGGTTTGGGTGCCGTACTTATGCAAGATGGTAAAGTCGTAGCCTATGCTTCGAGACAACTCAAAACACATGAAGTAAACTATCCTACTCATGATTTAGAGTTAGCCTCTGTCGTCCATGCACTTAAAACATGGAGACATTACCTTTTGGGTAAGCGGTGTGAAGTGTTCACCGATCATAAGAGTCTGAAGTATATCTTCACTCAGAAGGAAATCAACATGAGACAAAGAAGATGGCTAGAACTTATTAAGGATTACGACTTAAGTTTGCAATATCATCCGGGAAAAGCAAATGTAGTAGCGGATGCTCTAAGTCGTAAGACATTTGTAAATGGCCTTATCAAAAGGGAATTGCCAGACGACTTGTGTAAGCAATTCAAAGAACTCAGATTGGAGATTGTACCAGAAGGGCATCTCATGTCCTTAGATGTTCAACCCACTCTATTGGACAAGATCCGAGAAGTCCAGAAGACTGATGAGGAAATTGAAAAGATTAAGGTTAATATTAGTCTAGGGAAGGCTAAGAATTTCCATATAGATGAACAAGGTACTTTATGGCACGGGAAACGTATATGTGTTCCACAAGACCCGGAGTTACGGAAACTGATCTTACAAGAAGGTCACAACTCTCCATATTCTATCCACCCGGGAAACACCAAGATGTACATGGACATGAAGGAAAGGTTTTGGTGGAACAATCTCAAAAGAGACATAGCCGAACATATTGCCTTGTGTGACGTGTGTAGCAGAGTCAAAGCGGAGCACCAGAAACCAGCAGGTCTGCTTCAACCACTGCCTATTCCTGAATGGAAGTGGGAAAATATTGGTATGGATTTCATTACCGGATTACCAAGGACCAGATCAGGATATGATTCCGTATGGGTAGTAGTGGATCGCCTAACAAAAGTGGCTCATTTTATACCCGTGAAGACAACTTATACAAGTGCCAAGTTAGCTAAGATTTACATGAGCAGAATTGTATGCCTTCACGGTGTGCCAAAGAGTATTGTGTCAGACAGAGGAACCCAGTTCACATCTCACTTTTGGAGACAACTTCATGAATCCTTAGGAACGAGATTGGAGTTTAGCACTGCTTTTCATCCTCAAACGGATGGACAAACGGAAAGAACCAACCAAATTCTTGAGGATATGTTGAGAGCCTGTGCTTTAGATTATGGAGCAAGTTGGGATGAAAGTTTGCCTTACGTAGAATTCTCTTACAATAACAGCCATCAATCTAGTATTGGAATGGCACCGTTTGAGTTGCTCTACGGAAGAAAATGTACCACCCCATTGTTATGGAATGGTGTGGGAGAAAGGAGCTTATTTGGACCTGATCTTATCAAGGACGCCGAAGAGAAAGTTAAATTGGTTAAAGACAGATTAAAGATAGCACAATCCCGACAGAAAAGCTACGTGGATTCTAAGCGTAGAGAAGTCACCTACGAAATTGGGGATAGAGCTTATCTCAGGGTGTCACCACTCCGTGGAGTGAAAAGATTTGGAGTCAAAGGAAAGTTGGCACCAAGATATGTTGGGCCATTCAAGATTCTAAGTCGCAAGGGAGAAGTTGCATATGAAGTTGAATTGCCAGAATCTCTATCAGCAGTCCATAACGTATTTCATGTGAGTCAACTTAAGAAATGTCACCCAGAAATGGAAGAGTCTTATTTGAAGGATACCATACCTTTGGAGGAAGTTCAGCTAGAAAATGATCTCACTTATGAGGAAAAGCCTGTCAAAATTCTAGAGACAGCAGAAAGAGTCACCAGGACCAAGACTATTAAGTTTTGTAAAGTGCAATGGAACCATCACTCCGAAGAGGAAGCAACATGGGAAAGAGAAGATGATCTTCGGAAAGACCACCCTCACCTATTTGCTAGCCAAACCGAATCTCGAGGGCGAGATTCATCTTAAGGGGGTTAGATTTGTAACATCCCAAAAAAATCATAGTTTCAAAACTCATTCATATCATCTATGCATCATTCATTCATTTAGGGTTTTCTCAAAAATCACTTAGAAACAGAAGTTGAGACTATGATTTCATGTGGACATTTGATTCCAAAATGACCATCACACTTTGAAATTTGGAAGCTTAAGTACCTGATTGCTTGACTCCATTGTTGGAAAGGTTATGTGAAGCTTTTAACCAAGATTCAAAATTTAGAAATGATTTCAAAACCCTAAATTCAAATATTTGCAAACCATAGCAAAATCTCTGTTTATGTTTGAAACCCAAGCTTGACCAAATCTTACAAGGTAACCACTTAGTTAATTGACTGTTTTTGAAACCACAGAGCCCTGCAAGATCCC
The DNA here is from genome assembly GCA_916181665.1 of Avena sativa. NCBI lineage: Eukaryota > Viridiplantae > Streptophyta > Magnoliopsida > Poales > Poaceae > Avena > Avena sativa. Next base: position 299,547,134 of record OV702282.1, read on the forward strand.
CAAATTTGTTTGAATTCAAAAGGATTTGAAATTCATATCAAAAATCATTCCAGAAAATAGAAACAGAAAAAGAAAAGGAGCAAACAAAAGAAAAAGGCCACGCGGCCAGAATCTGGCCCAGCAGCCAATCAAGCCCAGCAAGCCCACCCGGGGACTTCCTTTTCTCCTCTCACGCGCAAGCGCACGCAAACAGACGCTGACAGCCCGACCCCACCGAAATCTTGCGCATTTCACTGACAAGCGGACCAACTCCACGCCAGCGTCGTCTCCACCCGCACGACCCGTTCATCCCCAAATCAACGCGGGCGTTTCTGGTTTTAATTCGCGGCGTCAATTCGAGTTATTGGCAGAGTGATTCTCGCTCGCGACCAGGCTATAAGAAACCCCTCTGTCCCCTCTCTCTTTTCCCCAAAACCCCAAGCACAGAACGCCCCCAGGCTGCGCGCATTGCTCTCTGCAACCCCGCCGTCTCCGACGACTGCGCCGGCAAATTCCGGTGAGCCTCGAGCTCCCCTCACTCTCGCGTTTACTTTATCTGGTTCAGTGAACCTCTGTGCATCTTCTGACACCCTCCGTTTACCTTCGCATGACCCGTAGCTTCGGCAACGTCGACAACTGACCGTCACCGCCTCCTGCACGAACTCCGGCAAGCTCTAGAGGTAAGTCCAGACCGCCCCGAACCTTGTCGTTCACGCTCGCATGATCTCCGTGGTCTTCCGCATCTAACCACACCTCCCTTTGGCATCCTAGTGATCTACAACGTCGCCTCCAACCTCGAACAGAACCGCCGTTGCCAGATCCAACTCCGGCGAGAAATCTACCGCAACCCTGAGCGCCCCTTGCCGAGCTGATCACACGTCGAGCTTCTCCACATCCTCGCGGTCTCGGTGAGCATCTTCCCCATCCCCCTAGCGATCTGTACCGCCGGCGCCGCCACCGTCTGGTCGTCGCCGCCGCGCACAGCTGAGAAGCGCCGCCCGATTTTGGCCGATTGATTTAGAACGTTGGATCTGTATCGTAGCGCTAGGATAGATTCACTTAATTCCGAAGCGGTACGCGATCTGGAGCGTACGATCTGTTTAAAATCCTGCGGCTGCAGAGCGTGATCCGACCGAAGCGGTACGCGCCAATCACAGCGCGACGCGTGGCTAGGGTTAGATCTGAATTTAGAATTTAAAACCAGATTTAGATTCAAACTTCAAATGCTTATAACTTTTGAATGCCACGTTGGATTTTTGCAAACTTTATACCATTGGATTCAGTGAAACAAGAGCTTTCTGAATATCCACTTTATTTAGCATATAGTAACAGTTAAAAATGATTTTTATTGTGGAACATGTTTAGGGCTATTTTAAATATAGTTCTATTCTTGTATATTATTTTGGGGCCAAATAAGTTTAGTTGGCAAACTTGTGTCTTGTTAAGTTTCTGTACTCATGAACATACTTGGTATAATTTTCAAAAATCACCACTTAGTAAATTCTTGCATGCATGCATTCATATTATTTTTGGTTGTAAATATATATTGTGTGTAATTGTATGCTATTGTTTTCTTGTGTAGATTTTGCTAGTGATTGTGATTGTGAAGAGTGCTACTCTTCCCCCTACCAAGGCAAGTGATATTTTCATGAATTTCCTATCCTAAGTTTTATACTTGCATTAGATATTTTGCTAAAGTAAATGCATGATATTTTGCTTAGTGCTAAGATGGGAAATCCTAAGTAGAGTGAAGTAGTAGAATTGCTAGGGAAATTTTCCTAAGATAAGATACCATACTTTGCTTAGCCTAGCTTGTAGTAAACAAGGGTGGTGAACATCTATTTTGTTTATGATAAAAATATTCTAAGTCAAAGAGACTTATATTTTTCTTAATAAAACAACTAAGTCAAATGAACCTCCTGGGTGGAATGGAAAGATTGGGTTATGTTGAGTGGTTACACAAGGCCATGGACTTGGGTTGTGTATCTCACTTGTGGAATGCCACCCAGGCACAAAGGGATTTGGAGGCCAAGTGTTGAGAAAGCTTATAGTGCAACCACTTGGCAATATGGGCTCTGCCATGATCATATAGGTTGCTAGAACTTAGTCTCTTGGACAGTTGGTGGTAGATGGGATGATAGGTTGGAGCGCGTCCATTTGACTAAGGAAAAGCTTCTGAAAGGTCCTGTCTTGGGAAACCAAGTCTGGTGGGGAAAGTGCACAACCTCTGCAGATGGAAAACCTAAGTACTTAGCCTTGTCCAAGGAAATGGACACTTGAGCATCAAGACATGGAAGCTACAAGAATCTCATCACTCCAACTTCTAAATAAAAATTGATGGGTGAACAAGGGTGAAGGACCTCAATGTCTATTGGTGGTTCCTTGGGAATGTTTTGACAAAGAAAAACTTAGTAATTTCAACTAATAGGTAAAGTCTATTTTCAAGCAAAGCAAGCCAAGCTACACTTAGCCAAAAATGCATATAGTAATAAAGTCCACTTAAAATATAACAAGGTATCACTTGCCAATACTATTCCAAAGTATTGACCCCCTGTGGCTGTAACTTGTGATGTTGCAGGTTACTCTGATGATGAATAGGAGTCATGAGTCTACACTCAACATGCTTGCCTGTGGCACATGAAGATGAAGACTTATGTTTATTACTTGTTCCTTAAAACTCTTGTATTAGGCCTATGGCCATGAGTTGTAAAAGACTATATTTTATCTCTGGAATGAATGTAATAAACAACCTTTGTATCTGTGTACTTCATCTTAAACTGTGGATGCTAGCATTGATCCAGGGACTAGCATTGCAATCACAGGGATCCTTTCCTTTATAAAGGAGGGGTCTAACAGATGGTATCAGAGCACTGTGTTGCCTGTAGGATTATGACCCTAGGATTGGAAAACCACTAAGGAAAAAGTTTTTCAACTACTTCTACACTTGTCTATTCTTCTCGTAAAACTTTTCTAATCTCTTTCAACCTCCTTTGTAGATGAACTCCATCAACGAAGCCGTGAAGAAGGGACCACTCATGACCATGACCTTGGAGTGTGAGACGGAGTTTCCCAGTATTCTCAAGGATCTCATGGAAGCAATGGATGCACATGGTGAAGCCGTGTACAAAGGTTTTCCAGTGATGGATGAAGGAGTGGAGTATTGGTGGGTGCAACTTCACTTGTACAAAAACAAGGAAGACAACCACAAAGAAAGGGGATTCTGCATGTACACCAACACTACAATGCACACCACATTCTTTGAGTCAGCCAGGGATGCAGCTTGGAGGACTATCAAAGAACTAAGTGCTAGAGTCAAGTGCAGAATGCTCAACCTCCAAAAAGACTTAGAGAAAGAAAAGGAGCTTACTCAAGAGTTGGAAGACACCAACCAAGAGATAAGAGGAGATGTTATAGACTTAGTGATAGAGTCAAGAGAGCAAGATTGGTGGATTGCCTCTAGGAACATTGTGTTTAATAATAGATCCCGTGAGATTGGATTGTAAGAACACTTCGTTAGTTGGACCACCACTTATCACCTTAATTTCCAAAATGATACCTTAAATAAGTTGGACCTTGTTTGATGTAATGGGTTTATGTAAGCATGACTTGAATGAAATTGTGTTCCAAGGTTATGTATGAGATGATTGTTTTGTGTTCATTTTACATAAGTGTTGTTCTAACTTTTCCATGTTATAAATAGATGCCTATTGCCGTCAGCACCGTTGAGGAGTTCCAGGTTACTCGTTTCGGACCCTGTATCGTTGAGCTTACCACTCTGCTCGATCTCCCTCTTCCTACCATCACGGTGTACCCACTCACCAAGTTTGAGAGGAAGGACCTCTGGGGCTTCAAGGTGAGCCAGCCCGGACGCCAGACTGAGCCTACTACGGAGGCCATCGTCTTCAAGCTGATGCATGACGACAGGGAGAGAGGCATGGAGGTAGTCATGCAGGACCTGATAGGACGACTGTTAGGCCGTCACCCCCGACAGGTTAGGGGCACTCACTTCCACGCCTTCGGACATCATAGATCGAACCATATCTAATAAAGTACGATTACGACGTTCCGACACACCATTTCGCTGTGGTGTTCCGGCAGGTGTGAGTTGTGAAACAATTCCACACTCTTTCATGTGAGTGCTAAACTCGTAACTTAGATACTCACCTCCACGGTCGGACCGTAGAAATTTGATCTTTCTATTACGATGATTTTCCACTTCATTCTGAAATTCCTTGAACTTTTCAAAGGTTTCAGACTTGTGTTTCATCAAGTAGATATAACCGTATCTACTCAAATCATCCGTGAAATTAACAAAATAACGATATCCACCTCGCGCTGACACACTCATTGGACCACATACATCAGAATGTATGATTTCCAATAAATCTGTCGCCCGTTCCATTGAACCGGAAAACGGCGTTCTAGTCATCTTGCCCATAAGGCATGGCTCACATGTATCAAATGATTCATAATCAAGTGATTCCAAAAGTCCATCCGAATGGAGCTTCTTCATGCGTTTAACGCCAATATGACCTAGACGGAAGTGCCACATATATGCGAATATATCATCATTAAGTTTAATCCTTTTAGCATCAACATTATGAATATGTGTAACATTATCATCGAGATCTAATAGAAATAAACCATTCATCATCGGTGCATGATCATAAAAGATTTCATTCATATAAATGGAACAACCATTGTTCTCGGATTTAAATGAATAACCACTTCGCATCAAACACGATCCAGATACAATGTTCATGCTCAGTGCAGGCACCAGATAACATTTATTCAAGTTTATAACTAATCCCGACGGCAAGTGGAGAGGCAGCGTTCCGACGACGATCACATCAACGCTTGATCCATTGCCGACACGCATCTTGACCTCACCCCTTGCTAGCGGTCGCTTGTTCCGCAGCCCCTGATTCGAGTTACAAATATTAGCAACTGAACCGGTATCAAATACCCAGGTGCTACTGCGAGCACTAGTCAAGTACACATCAATAACATGTATATCATATATACCTTTGTTTGCCTTGCCGGCCTTCTTGTCTGCCAGATACTTGGGGCAGTTGCGCTTCCAGTGGCCAGTCCCCTTACAATAGTAGCACTCGGAATCAGACTTAGTCCAACTCGGGGTTTCTTTTCAGGCGCGGCAACAGGCTTGCCGCCCTTACTTCCCTTCCGTTTTCCCTTCTTGTCTTTCTTGAAACCAGTGTTCCTATTGATCATCAACACTTGATGTTCCTTTTTGATCTCCACTTCTGCAGTTTTAAGCATTGATAGAAGCTCGGGGAGAGACTTCTTCATGCCTTGCATATTATAGTTCATCACGAAGCTCTTATAGCTAGGTGGCAGAGACTGCAGAACACGATGGATGCCTAAGTCAATGGGAATCGATATTCCCAAGGACACAAGCTTATCGGCGTAACCCGCCATCTTGAGTACATGCTCACTAACGGAGCTGTGCTCTTCCATCATGCAGCTAAAGAACTTTTCTGAAGCGTTGTAGCTCTCTACAGCAGCATGTGTGTCGAAAATCATTTTCAACTCACCCATTGTATCAAATGCATTGCCGTTTTCGAAACGCTTTCGAAGTTCCGGCTCTAGCCCATACAATATGCCGCAATGAACTAAGTTGTGGTCCTCCTGACGAGTCTGATAGACATTCTTCTCCTCGTCAGGGGCATCATCTAAAGGTGGGGGGCCTAACGGCGCTTCTAGCACATATTGCTTTTGTGCAGCAGAGAGGAGAATCCTCAAATTCATGGCCCATTCGGTAAAGTTGCTACCGTTCGTTGCTAGTTTCTCTTTCTCCATGAACACATTGAAATTAAAAGCAGGTGGTGCCATCTACAACAGGATTTGTAAAGTTTAGACTAAGTGTATGATAGATTGAGTTCAACTAATCTATATTACGAATGAACTCCCACTCAAAAACGACATCCCTCGTGCCTTTTTGGTGATTACATGAACCAAATCCACTACACCAAGTCCGATCATCACGTGAGTCGGTATAGCTTCAAAGGCGAGCATCAAATGGGCATCATATCAACTATATGACTCATGCTAAACCTTTCGGTCCGTGTTCCGAGGCCATGTCTGTACATGCTAGGCTCGCCAAGTTAGAACCTTAGTATTCGCGTGTGTAACTGTTTTACACCCGAAATATGGTCGTGGATCCAAGAACACCCGATCATCACGTGATGTCTTGGAGCGACGAAAACATAATCGGTGCATACTAAAGGAAGAACACATTCTTATCTTGATATTTAAATGAGGGATCATCGTATTATGCTAACAAAGCGCTAAACAAGCAATATAAGATGCTATCAAAACATCATATGTTTATTAGCGAAATGATATGGTTCCCGCAGATGATCTCTATCATGTGCATCGTGGTATGATCACTATCATACCTATATGTGTAAATCCAAGGTCTATGGATTTTACACGCTATGTGTGTTGTAAGAGTATCATCTCATACTTCTACTTACAACACTACCATATCATAACACTAGCCCAACAACAATCTAAACTAGACGCCTCTAATTTATCCATTGCAAGTTTTACGTGGCTTAGGGCTTTCGAGATAGAACCGTTCTTACCTACGAACATGAACCACAACGAGGATAATCAAATTGTTGACAACTCGCTTGCAAAATAGATATTGACTATAGTAGGAGAGACAGACACCCGCTAGCCACTTATGCAAACTAGTTGCATGTCAAGCGCGGAACAGGTCTCATGTGCGAGGACATGTAAAGTTTGTCCGGGCCGCTTCATCCCACTATGCCACCAATATCCAAAATTACAACAAAGGAGCAACAACATGATCATCATCGCCCACATACTCATATGTGTACTACCCGTGTAAAGTATCTACGCATAGATCCGGCTCTGATACCACTGTAGGGTTCGCAGCATAGAAAACAAAATTTTTCCTACGATGTGAACTATATACCAAGATCTATCTACTAGATACAAACAACGGGCGGATGTATATCCGTAGAGAACATACCCTTGAAGACCGACAAAGCTTAACGAGTTCAACTCGTGGTTGATGTAGACGATCTCTTGCCGATCTCAAGATCGAGAGGAAGTCCTAGCGCCGCAAATCAGCAGCGCATCCGTGCTCGCACACACGTTTGAGGCACCGAGCAACCTCCGCCTCCTCGCTCCAGCGATGCAGCGGAAGCACAACTCTTTCTTGCCGAATAGCCACCGGGAACATGTATCTCGCTAGTCCGAGACCATGGGGGATAAATTCTAGAGGGGGATAGAGATCCTTCACGAGGAGGTGTGTGAGACAAGTGAGGAGGGGGCTCCTTTTATAGGAGGAGGGGGGCACCCAAGGGGGTGGCCGCCGGCCATGGGGGCTGCCCCCTCCCCTCCTTAATTCATGTGGGTGGACACTCCACTCACAAAATGCCCTTTAAAATCCCTCCACTCAAAAGTCCACTCAAATTCCCATTAAATTTCCACCAAATTTAATGCAAACTCTCATTAAATAAAACTCTTTTATTTTATTCAGAATTTTGTCAATTACTTTAATGACAAACATTCACAAATAACCCCTTGCTAGAATTCTATTTCACATGCATAACCACTTTATGCAATTTCACCCGAAAACCTGTTTCGGTATCTAGTGAAATAAATTCCTGCGCTTGTTCATTCTTTCGGCATGAAACATGTGCTCCAATTGGATGTAGGTGTCTCTTAAGTGTGTCACCCTACGGTTCGTGAATAATGCGGACATGATCGAGACCCCTCTCGGATCAATAATCAGAAGCGGGATCTGGAGACCCATACTGACTCCCACACATTCAACGATGACTTTCTTGTGATCGTCGGAACCTTTTACGCTAGTATCTTAATCCCTTTGTTTCACGATATATTACATGTCCGAGATTCGATCATCGGTATCTCCATACCTAGTTTGATCTCGTTACCGACATGCACTCTTTTCTCGTTCTTGTGATATAACATTCTAGTGATCAAATCACTTGCTTGCAAGCTAATCAATGTGATATCACCGAGAGGGCCCAGAGTATATCTATCCGTCATCGGGATGAACAAATTCCACTCTCGATCCATGAGCCTCAACATAACACTTTATTAGTTCTGAATCCATCTTTATAATCACCCTGTTACGGTGTGACGTTTGATGTTATCAAGAAACTCTTCCGGTGTTACTGATTGACATGATCTCATGGTCTAAGGATTAGGATCACTTCGTAAGTTGTTATAGCAATATAAACTCAATGACTTTGATCGTAATGCTATGCTTCGGATGAATGTTCATCACACCATTACACTAATGTTGTGATCCCGTTATTAACAACATCCAATGTCCATGATCAGGAAACCTTGATCATCTTGTTAATCAACGAGCTAGTTTATGAGAGAGGCATAACTAGGAACTTTCTGTTTGTTTATTAAACACACATGTATTAACGTTTCCGTATTAATACAATTATAGCATGCAAAATAAACATCTATCATATACTTGGAATACACATAATAAACACTTTATTATTGCCTCTCAGGGCATATTCCCTTCACATCAGAATGGAGTTTCTTCATGCGTTTTACACCAATATGACCTAGACGACAGTGCCACAAATAAGTAGTATTATCACTATCTACTTTGCATCTCTTAGCCTCAATGTTATGGATGTGTGTTTCATCCTTTTCGAGATTTAGAAGAAATAAACCATTCACAATAGGTGCATGACCATAAAAGATGTTACTCATATAAATAAAACAACCATTATTCTCCGATTGAAATGAATAACCGTCTTGCAATAAACAAGATCCAGAAATAATGTTCATGCTCAACACAGGCACATAATAACATTTATTGAGGTTTAAAACTAATCCCGAAGGTAAAACTAAGGAGAGCGTGCCGACGGCCATCACATCAACTCTTGATCCGTTGCCAACGCGCATCGTCACCTCATCCCTCGCAAGCCGCCGTCTATTCCGTAGCTCCTGTTTCGAGTTACAAATATTAGCAACTGAACCAGTATCAAATACCCAGGCACCACAACGAGGGCTAGTAAGGAAAACATCAATAACATGTCTATCAAATATACCTTTGATGGTGCCAGCCTTCTTGTCCGCTAAGTACTTCGGACAGTTGCGCTTCCAGTGACCCTTGTCCTTGCAATAGAAGCACTCAGTGTCCGGCTTAGGACCAGACCTGACCTTCTTCTCTGCAGGGGCAACGCGCTTGCCGCCGCCTTTCTTGAAGGGCTTCTTTGCACCCTTACCTTTCTTGAAGGTGGGGGGCTTGTTGACCATCAACACATGATTATCCTTTTTGATGTCCACCTCCGCAGCCTTCATCTTTGCGAAGAGCTCGGTGATCGTATCAGTGGAACCAATCTGATTGTGAGTCACTACAAAACTTTTGTAGCTGGGAGGGAGTGATTGCAGAACCCTGTCAATCTTGAGCTCCTCTGGAATCTTGCAGTCCAGTTGCTCAAGGCGTTGAGTGTAGCCCGACATCTTAATGGCGTGCTCACTAACGGAACTCCCTTCCTCCATCTTGCAGTTAAAGAACTTCTCAGAGATCTCATATCTCTTAGAACGGGCTTGAGTCTGAAACATGGTTTTCAGCTCCTCGAGAATCTCAAAGGGCCCGGGATAGTCTTCAAAACGATTTTGAAGGTCCGATTCCATAGCAAACAACATGGTGCTCTTAATCACACCATAATCATCTTTGCGCGACTGATAGACAACTTTCTCATCAGCCGGCGCAGTAGCAGCAGGGGCGTTACCTAACGCATTCTCAAGGACATAGTCCTTTTGACCGCCAGAGAGAATGATTCTCAGATTGCGGAACCAGTTGGTGAAGTTAGACCCATTGTTTTTAAGCTTTTCCTTCTCAGCAAAAATGTTGAAGTTGAAGTTGGACTTAGCCATTTGATCTACAATATTTGCAAGTACAAATTAGACTATGTTCATGATAACTAGTTCAATTTTTAATCAAATTACTAGATGAAATCCCACTAAATTCAACATCCCTCAAGTTGTTTAGTGAACACGATCCAAATTCACCACACCTAATCCGATCTTCACGAGAAGAGATGTGGTTTCAATGGTGAACAACGAAGTGTCGATCATATCATTCATATGACTCATGCTTAACCTTTCGGTTCATGTGTTCCGATGCCATGTCTGTACATGTTAGGCTCGTCAAGTTATACCCAAGTATTTCCGCGTGTGCAAAACTGGCTTGCACCCGTTGTATGTGAACGTAGAGTCTATAGCACCCGATCATCACGTGATGCTTGGACACGACGAACTTTCGCAACGGTGCATACTTGGGGAGAACATAGTTTTATCTTGATCTTTAAGTGAGGAATCATCTTAAAATGCTATCATCGCGATCTAAGCATAATAAGATACATAAAAGGATAAACATCACATGCATATAACTTTATGTGACATGGTATAGCCAATCTTCGCGCAATGATCTCCATCTTGTGCGTGCCGGCATGATCTCCATCACTCCACCATGATTGCCTCCACCACGAATAGCAACTACAACTATTGCTAACTACTTAGCAATAAAGTGAAACTATTACATGGCGTATAAGAAGTTGATACACAGGTCATACACAATTATAAACACAACCATATGGCTCCTGCCGGTTGTGTACTCATCGACATGCAAGTCGTGAAGCATTACAAAACATGATCATTGCATACAATATACACATCACATCTTGGGCCATACCATATCATAGAAAACACTCCCTGCAAAATTAAGTTAGACGCCTCTACTTTGTTGTTGCATGTTTTACGTGGCTTATGGGAGTAGCATGCTAAGAACGATTCTTACCTACGGAAAGACACAACGGTGATATTATGGTTGCCAAACTGCGGTGTAAATCCCATGAAAACTATAGTGAGAGAAACTGGCATCCACCAGCCGCATGTGTGGAACAAGCCACACGTCAAGTGCGGAGCCGGTCTCGCGAACGACGTCGCGTAAGGTTGGCCTGGACCGCTTCAATCTCACTATCCCGCGTCATAAGAAGAACACAAACAAGAGGCTTGCAACAGAAAACATCAACGCCCGCAACAACCATGTTGCGTTCTACTCGTGAAACACATCTACACATAGATCTAGCTCTGATACCACTGAAGGGTTTCGCGGCATAGTAAATCAAAATTTTCTACGGATGCGAACAGAGGGAAGCCAAGATCTAATCTAGGAGATGCAAACAACGAGAGAGATTGGATTAGATCTTCATACCCTTGAAGATTCGCACAGCGGAACATTCGTCGGAACGTGGGTGATGTAGTCGTACTCGCTTCTCCTCCTCGCGATCCGATCCGATCTAGCACCGCAAGTGGCGATGCCTCCGTGAGATGCACACATACAGCACCTCGACGTCTCCTCCTTCCTTGATCCAGCAAGTATGGTGGAGAGATGGGTTGGATCTACAACGCGACGGCGCGGTGCAATTGGTGGAGAGTTTCTGCAGCAGGGCTTCGCCTACACGCAGTCGGGAGGGAGAGAGAGAGGAGGGCAGCAGGGCGACTAGGCTTGAGGGGAAGGTGTGTGTGTGTGTGGGGCGGGGGGTGGTGCGCCCCATCCCTCTATATATAGAGGGGTGGGCGCCAGCCCTAACCCCTCCCCCAAGCCCAAAACCGGCGGCCAAGGAGGGAGGAGTGGGGGGCAAGGAAACCCCCCCTTCTAGAAGCTCCAACTAGGGTTTATCCCTAGTTTGGCCGGCTGGGCCCTATGGGGCCTTGTGCCCCTGGCCCAATGCGGCCAGGGCACTCCCTCATAGGCCCATGCCCCCTCCCGGAAGGTGGGGCCACGTTGGTCCCCTTCCGGAAGGTTCTAGAAGCTTCCGGTACAATACCGATTAACCCGGAACAATTCCAAACTCCAAAAACTGCACTGCCTTATATGAATCTTATTCTCCGGACCATTCCGGAACCTCTCGTTATGTCCCGGATCCCATCCGAGACTCCGAACAAAAACTCATAAACCAATTATCCAATCTATCCTAGCGTTGAGACACGTTAAGTGTGTGACCCTTCGGGTTCGAGAATATGCAGACATGATCTTCTATCAATAATCAACAGCGGAGTCTGGAAACCCATATTGACTCCCACACATTCATCGATGATCATATCGGATGAACCACGATGCCAGGATTCAATCAATCCCATATATATATTCCCTTCGTCTCGCGATATTTTACTTGCCCGAGATTTGATCGTCGGTACCGTCATACCTAGTTCAATCTCGTTCACAGCAAGTACTTTACTCGTTCCGTAATCCGATATCACTTTGTGATTAACTCCTTAACCACATGCTTGCAAGCGGTGTTGATATCGATTACCGAGTGGGCCCGAAGTATATCTCTCCGACTTGGGAGGGACAAATTCCATCTCGATACATACAACCCAACAGGTACTTTCCGATCACCTGAGAGACACCTTTATGATCACCCTCTCATAGGATGACGTTTGATGATCTCGAAGCTTTCTTCCGATACCAAGGAGTTGTATTATCTCATGGTCTAAGGAATACAATATTTTACATAAGAAAAGCTTCGCAAAGATGAACACGATGACACGATCTAATTGCTTCGCTTAGTTTGGGTCTGTCCATCATATCATTCTCCCAATGATATGATCTCATTATTAATTGACAACTCATGTCCATGGTTAGGAAACCTTAACCATCATTAATCAATGAGCTAGTCCATAGAGGCGTACTAGGGACACGGTGTTGTTCACAAACCACACAAGTATTAAAGTTTCCGCTTAATACAATTCTAGCATGGAATATAAACATTATCATGAACAAGAATTATAATAATAACATCTTTATTATTGCCTCTAGGGCATAATTCCAACAGATAGGACCAACGTGATTCCATGGCGTGCGTGCAAAATCGTTGGATTCAACACCTGTCACTATTGTACCTGCGCGAAAAGGTGCGATCATATCATAGACATTAGGTTGGGACGCGTGCTTGACTGTGACAAGTCAGTCATGTGGGCTCATTTTGTTCACAACCTGGTCGGACCTTAGGTTGCTACTATTTGTGGACAATACTTGGAGCACTTGCTGCACTGATGTATCACATGCCTAAGTAGCCTACCGCCACCTCCATGCCGCATGTGTCGCTACCGACTCACGGGTATGTGAGGGATTTACAGTAGTTAACGAAAGCGATATTTTTTTATAATCCTTTATTTTGTTTGCGTTCCCCGGTCTGGTATATGGTTGAAGAAAGAAATACAACGAAATGTTAGGAAAAAGTTGTACATGCGCATGATTCTCGGTGGTATCCTCCAGTTATAACTTTTCCAATAATTTGACCTGCAATTATCCGAAAACAATAAGACAAAGCTAACATTTTTAGCCTGAGTCATACAAACCGTATGGTACTTACCAACGTGACCTCGCATTGTGTGTTTGTGTGATCCCTCTTAGAGTGGGTTTGTTCGTGCCCCTTAGTTGGTTTATCTTCATGGAATGAAAACGCCCTGGGTGAATCTTTTTATACTATATGGGTGGAAAACATATATTTTCACGTAATACTCTGCTGAAATCGGAAGTAATTTGTGTTGGGCTATGTAAAACAGAGAGGGGGTTGCGTATTTTGTTTTGCTTGTATGTGGGCTTGCCTATGCTTGTTTACAGCAGCTATGGATCTCAAAGTTAGCGATTTGTCCATATCTATAAATAAATAGTAACAATATCACCACACCTCGATGCTCAGAGACACATGTAATAGTCAGACTGCGTTGGCATCATCTAGCGCATGCACTCCCTAGAAATTGAGACAAAAAGTACGCACTAGAGGATATCATGTGTTGGCAGAGAGGTATGGTCCCGTGCTAACGCCTCGAAGCTCGTTATCATCTGGTTGCTGTCATGTGTTAGCTTTATTACAGATGTGTTAATCAACTATCATTCTTAAGCTATTTTAGCACGCATCTCAACGACGCATGTTAGACGACATCTGTCGGGGGCAGCTATCCCCCTGGGCAGCAGACTATTTTCCATATAAAATACTAAAATGATCAAAAAATAATACCTACATGCTAAAATTATAATATTCCACTTTTGAGTTAAATAAAAAGTTAAACACTTTAATAACTTGAATTAAACCTATTTCTTTAGTTAATAATTCATATTAGGATAAATAAAATTTGCTAATATTATAAAATTAACTAATTAAAGTCTAATAAGTAGTATTAGTCTTGAATATTGATAATATGAAGTCAAAAAGGTTTAACACATTTTAAATACAATTTTATTGAATTATCCTTCAACCATAAGTGTAGATTATTTAATAAAAGGATCCTTATTTAATATAAAATCTCCAAGTATAATTTGTAATGAGATAAAACCTATTCCTTTAATTTAACCACAAGTTTATAAACAAATCAAAACCCTATAGTGAACCATAAGTAGTTAAGTAATGTCATTTCCGTGATTACCAACTCTAACCATTCATTCATAAAAAGATAAATGATTCTATTCCATTATAAAATCAAGAAACCACTACACCAAATAAAAGTATAAACAATCTTAAGTGACTTTAAGAAAACATTATAAAGTACACAAGGTATAAATAACATAAGCAATATACTCTAAGTCCGTCTATGTTTTTAAAAGTTAACTTTAGTCTACCATACTTCAAATACTATGCTAAAGACTTTGTTATGTATTTTATAGTTAACTTTGGTCTGTTATAATTAAGTTATAGCATCTCAAGTCCAAACTATTCAAGCAAGCATAAACAAAACCAATCACATTCTATTAATCCTATTCTAAAAATTATCAGGATTGTTCAAACCTTATTAAAGAAATATTTTCTTCAAAAGTTATTCGTTTTGCCACTTCAGTCAATATATGACAATTAATAGTAATCACATTACTTTATACTTTACTTATATACTTTGGGTTACTAACACTTAAGTTCTTTGTAAGTAACATTACTTGTAAAGTAAAAATTTGAATATAAACAATTATAGTATAAGCAATCTTGAGTAGCATTTCACACTTGTGTATATATCATTGTTTTATGATGTTACAATTACATGTTGTTTCACACACAATCACAAGCCTTAATAAGAAGCACAAATAGAAAACTTATCTAAAAAGACAAGACATTCTAAAGAAACCAATTCCAGTTTCCAAACCCTAGAACAACATTATCCCCGGGATTCGCGTTTATAAAGTGCATTACATTACTTATGCATAAGAGCATCTTGCTTCTATAAACATTAGTCCTTACCGGACCAATGATGCTGATTTCAGTATTGGATCTTATATTCTCTTGAAGACCGCGAGTGCATAATCTTGCAATCACAAAAGGCAAGTTCACACTTGCTCATGTCCTTTGGTTATTTTCTGTGAAGTATTTTACAAATCCAGTGTTGTCATCACTTGTATTTGAAAAAGGTCAGAAAACACTATTTTCATAATAATATGATTATAGGTTATTTACCATGAGGTAATAACCTACTATGAAAGTTCCGGTGGTAAATGAACATATTATCTAGGACTTAACAATCAATGTCGTCAGTGATTCTTGCGCCGTATATTACGCGTTAACCATGTGATTTGGAATGAGACGGAGAAGTCAGTTGTATCCCTTTCCTCTCGTATGGAGGCAAGACGACCTTAACGTGACGTTGTGATTCCTTGTGCGGATCCAACATATGGGTGGGCACCCTTACGCCCCACACTTTTGGTGTCTAGATTATCTATGGATGGTGTTTAGTGGATGGACCATTTTAATATGGCACTTGCCAGGGCAACACCAAGTCATAGAGTCTTCGGGAACTCATCAGGGTTTTAGCCTGTCCGTAAGGGGGCTTAATGGAGGTGAGCCGGCCCCAAAGGATCGTGTAGACATATGAGGTCACGGAGAGGGAAGTGATTGGCTTGGATCTTAGACTGGGCCCCATACCAAGGAAGTATGGACAAGGTCATGACTTGGTTGTGCAACAAGGTTAAGGTCTCTCATGGGTAAAGTAGCGCACCTCTGCAGAGTGTAAGAACTGTAACTTGTTACTCCCCGTTCCGGGAAGGAGCTGCGAACGCGGCAGGAAAGGAACTCCATGAAAGTTCTAGTAAACCCGTGAAGGCCGACGGGCATAGATTTTCAGAATAAAAGCAACCTTTGAAGAAATGTTTACGAAAATTTGCATTGCCTACGACTTATGGTCTGTGGCTATAGATATAGTGCAACAAACACTCCTTTTCCAGTGAACTTGCTGAGTATGCTCGTACTCAACGTATCTTATTAACCCTTGCTAGATTTTGAAGCCATTAAGACGACGTCTACATCAAGTCATGCTCCGGGAATAATCATCAAAAACTAAAGCTCTTCAATGAAGTCAAGAAAGTCAACATATACACCAACTCAAGTGAAGACGAAGTTACTGATTAGATAGGAATATAATATCTATATAGAACCTATTTCTATAGTGTATCGCAATAGCAGCAATGCCAGACCATTAGTTAAGATACTAGTATTAATAGTATGATAGTTTTTGAGTTGTTTATTTCTGGTCTTCTTTGTAAGAAGTTTCTTTCTCTCTCTTTAACCTAGAGTGTTCTCTGGATCTTGTGTAAAGAGTTGAGTTATAACCTATAGTCATGTCTTCGACCTGCTGTGTTTTCTGTTGTACCACTCCGAGGGATGTAATACTAGTGAACGGTGTTTCATTGGTGTTATGTCCACGACTATAGTATATTACATCATGCAGTGGTATGCTGGGTCACCGCAGTGGAAAACCAAAGAAAAGATAAAAAAAAGTTTATTATAACAAGTGGAGAAAATCCAAAGATCCAATGTCAAAAGGTAACGATCCAAAAAATACAAAATGCACATGTGAAGATAAGTGGGGGTTAACACGACTATGGAAAATGAGCAACAAAATTTCCTAACAAAACTATGCTTGGTGTCATGCCAACACAAGGAGAGACTATGGCTTGTTTGCCAAAAGAGTAAAAGCTCCGCATTTGTGCACTTGCCTTGGCCTCTCTTTTCTCTTGCTTACAAGATTTAAGACTCTCTCTATGTATTGGTAGACTTTGTATTTTTTATTTTTACTCTCCCTTTATGCTACCAAATCAACTTTTCTTTTTCTTACACACTATCACTATCCAAGGGCAAGTGCACGGTGATTGGGAAAACACAAAAATGAGCTACTCTTGGTAGGATAAGTAACACATAAAAAAAATTGGGTTAACAAGGATGGTGCAAGTTATACCTTCGGTATGTGTTGATGACGAACTTGTAGCCGTTGGTATAGGAAGGTGTTCGATTTTTGTGGTGTCGAAGAGCGCGAGTGATGATGAAAAAACTTGTTGTTAGTGTCAAGACACGCACACATAGCACAAAAAAACAAAGGTGAAAATGGTCAAAAAATTGTGTAGGCAAAATTTCGGCAGACAAACCGGTGACGTTGGTTTCTGCACCAAACCGTTCAATGATGAACTTGGCAGGCCAAACTTGTTGTTGGTTCCATTCGGTGTGGAAACCAGTTTGAGCTCATGGCGAACTCCAAAAAGTTCGATTCGTCGATTCGATGGGAAATTCACAAAACCGAGGCTAGGGAAGGGCAAGGAGCATACATCAGAACCTAAATCAAGAGATCCACGAAACAAAACCACTCAAAACTCACCAAATTGAGAGATTGATTTGAGGTCAAAATTTAGGCTTTTTGGGAAAGTTTTTAGATTTATGGTGGAAAGACCAAAACAAAGATAAATTAGTGAGAAAATTAAGGCTCTGATGCCAATATGTTGTGGGTTAACCATGGGGTTGGCCTGATCTTTCACAGTTTCTTGAGGGAAGGCAGGGAATTCACAAGGAAAGGGGAGAGGAGATGAAAACAAACCCACACCACACAAAGAACATGACAAGCACACACCAAACCCAACATGATACAATCTGTTGGATCACTCTGATGCCTACGGACCCAATACAATCCACGCATGAGGATCGTTATCAAGCAAAGGACTCTCTCAATCCAAAACAAAGAGGGCAAGTACTTTGGTGAGGATCTTGACAACTTCACCTGCAAACAACTGATGCCCACAAGTATAGGGGATCACTGAAATCTTCGATGGGAAATATTACCCAAATTTATAGTTTGACTCAAGGGGAACACTAGAATATCAATAATACTTTAGCAAGTGAGACATCACTCTCAACCACACCTGTGTATCAATATACTCAAGAAGCAAGTGGTGATTATAGGAGTTGAATCAAAACAATAAAACAAACAGTGAACAATAGCAACACATTTCCAGTTTTCACCGAAAGTAGTAACTTGTAACTTTCAGTGGCTAAAAGCGTAGGCATGAAGTGATAGCGGGGTGTTGCATGAATGATATTGAGTAGGTATCACTTCAGTTGTAAGAGTGTTGATGCTCAATATCATGGCATCCAAATAACATGGCATCCATCTCTAATTCAGTTGTGAGTAGGTATGTGTTCCAGACATAGTTAGCTTACTAACCAAGATAATTTGCATAACATTTATTGTCCTACCTGCCCATTTCACGGGGACAACTTGGAAACATAGGTAATTAAGGTCTATCCTTTCGAATAGCCCAGAACAATGCATAATCGGTCCATGAACACACAAAATCCTCAAGATATCATATATTTCCCTTGTTTTCCCTAATTGTCACTTTAGGGTTCGCAGGTTCAACATAATAACAGGTAATACACCTTATAGATAGGTACCAAACTCAAATATATGATGGGGCAATAAAAGTTCAGTACTAAAATCATGTCACTTGGGTCCTAATAACAAGCATTAAACATAGAAAAGGTGCATCAACACTCTTACAACAATATCCTCAAGATAAATATCCAAAGTCTCGATACATATGGATGATTACATGATCATTCTCATAAAATGCCCATCCACCTCACATGCCTACAGATAACTACTCACGGGTGATAATGGAGAGTAATCACATGGTTGTTGGGGATGAAGTTAGTGATGATGGTGATGAAGGATGCATCGAAGTCACCCTCTTCGGAGTAGTGAGCAGGACCGATCTGGCCCCCCAAGCTAAGGTTGTGGATGTGGCGGCGTTCTGTTTCATGAAAAGTTTCGTGCCTATGGATACCTAGGTGTTTTAAGTATATAAGGGAGTACGTGAAATAAGGAGCGAGACGATGCTCCAGGGCCAAAAGGGTCTAGGTGGCGTGGCTAGTAGAGGTGCATGCGCCGCCAGGTCTCTTTTGGGCTTCTGGGATCCAATTGAGTGATTCCAAAGCTCCAGGGTCCTTGTTCTAGTGAAAAACTTGTGTGGTATTTTTTTCTGATTTTATTTCCTACAAAAACAACTAGAAAGAAGACTTTTGCTAAAAACAACATCAAATTATTTAAGTATGGTGAGATTCTGGAGCAAATTATCGAGCAAAGTACTTGAAAAAATAGATGCATTTGGGATGTATCAACAACTCAAGGAGAAGTCCTTATACAACTTGGATTCCATGGGAAAAGTCCAAAGAGGTGGGTGATACTATGGCTTCCTTGGAAGGAATGTGAGAACAAAACTAGCTAGAAGGACACCTCTCTAGGGTTTTCTAGTTCTATTATCAAGTCTATGGGATAAAGGGTGAGCCATATGCGTTATTTATTGTACTTGGGGAAAAAAGATAGGTAAAAGGAATATTTCGGGGCATCAAACCAAAATATGCATATACATACATAATCCGATAGCAAAGTCAGCGAAGACGGTTCTGGCACCAATTAAGGCGTCGCGTTTCGATGGTGGAGTCCTGGGGGATGATTCTAGCACTGAATTGATTTTGACGGCACCGAGTTGGGCCGGCAGACCCCGATTCAATATACTGAGGTTTGAACTTGGGCTTCTGGTGCTGGCATCAGATCGCCTAGTTGATTTTGACGGTGGAATCGGCTGGCCAACTTCGACACCCGTTTGTCTAGTTCAGTGTCTTCATCTCCATCTTGGTGTGATGATGATCCAACTTAGTGCAACTCTTGGGGATCATACCCAAGGATACACGAAGCATTTTTATTGAGTAGCAATCCATCCAAGATAGAATCAAAGTCACACATAGAGAGGAGTGATTTCACCTTATCAATGAGGAGCTTGGATCAGGCC
This sequence comes from Avena sativa, assembly GCA_916181665.1. NCBI lineage: Eukaryota > Viridiplantae > Streptophyta > Magnoliopsida > Poales > Poaceae > Avena > Avena sativa. The sequence goes on from OV702282.1 coordinate 299,567,268, forward strand.
CAGGTTATTGGTCCACTTGTGGGACTTGGCGGGGGTGGATGTAGATTTGTCAGTAGTGAGAGCTGCATCATTATCCAAAAGAGAAACCACCACCAAGACAATACTCGGAGTTCAAATTCTCCAAAAGCAACACCTCCAAGAAGAAAACAATAATTCACAAACGTTGTCGTCGCCCGATCATAGATCTTATATTTTCACCCTAGAGAAAGTCCACGCTCTCAAAATAATGCCTTTAATAAGGACATTTCCAAGCACAACCAATTAAGGTCAGACCTTGGATTTTACCCTGAAAGATAAGACTATGTACTCCTCCTATGCTACCGTCCCACTTGCCGATGCCGATACTACAAGTTACAAATCACAGAGCAAAGTCTTCATCGCCTCGAAGACTCGGTCCACCATTACTAGTCTTCAAACCTCAGCCACCATGACATTCTCCTCCATAGTCTACACCATGGAAATCGAAACACCGACATGTCCCTTAATGTCAACAAACAACAAAGCTTCACATCATGTCCTCCTAAAGCCGCTGAGGCTGAAATAAGGTGCGCATGAATGGATCTCATCTGATTCAGCAATCTATAGGCGTCAAGCGCCCAATGGAGATGTCCGACGGGGACTTCCGAAACTTGTCAACGACCAAATAAATGAGGGCATGCATCAAGAAGATCACCGTGTGAAGAACCCTAGGATCGCCTCATTATTCAAGAAAAACCAGGAGACCCCCATGCCACAGGTTAGATCAATGGAGGATAAGGTGACAACGACACCGCACACCCGTAGGCCCAGACCGGACCCATCGTTGCCGGAGCTTCGATGTGTCGCCCGCCTCTCCGGCTTACGCTAGACCATAACCACAAGGGCCGTGGCAAATTGCGACACGATCGCCTAATGACACCAAAATGCAGTGGCGATGCGTCCACAACCTTATGTGGATCTCCCAAGGCCAACGTGTGGCTCCACCGCTAGATCGGCGCCATGAGGGAATATTGCCGCCACCACCCCGACGCGGGGCGCCGCCTTAATCGATGTGCGTCGACAAGCTGCCCTAGCAGCTCCCATGGCCCCCTTCGTCGCCCACCAACAAGCCCAACTACCTTTGGTGAGGGCCAACAACAACAACATCGAGGGAAGCCGTAGATGGGGGGCTTCTGGCGGTGCTAGGTTTCGCCCTCGGTGTCGCACACAGAGGCGGAGACAGGGAGGGTCGAGCAAGGGTCAAAACCCCCTATGGGCTTGCCCGCCTAATGATTTTTGTACGTGACATTACTACTTACTCCGGTTTAGTTTATTAGGCACGTACGTAGTTTAAGAACAAATTTTGACTATTAATTTTGGTCAACAAATTTTATACTCCCCCCGTCTAAGAATAGACATCTTAAGTTTTTAAATTTTTTGGATGAATCTATATACTAAATAGTGTCTAGATTCATTCAAATTTTAACAAATTTGAGACATCTATTTTAGAACGGAGGGAGTATAATATGTCACAAAAATTATACCATTGGATTTATCTTTAAAAGTAGTTTCCAATAGTATATTTTTTAGGACATATATTGCATATTTTATTAGTAAAGATTGATGGTTAATTTTTTTCTTAAACTACACGCGTGACTAGTAATAAACACCGGAGGAAGTAATAGTTTTTTTTGCGAGAGATATTACTACATAGTTGGTGCTAATTGACGATCTTATTACGAGAATGACTGCATTAGCACTCAAAGCCCACGCGTGCTAGCCGTGCGTGTATACGAATTTGTACAAACCGAAGCCCCGCCCAATTTCGGCCATCTAAAATTCAAAATTTTATGCCATCTGCCCCTTGATCCCGATTCTTTTCTGTAAATTCTGGACTGGCCTTCTAAACCATGTTTTTTATTCACAGCAAAATCGATGGGTATCTGGTTCCAAAAGCGTCCCCTCGTCTTGCCGATTCAATGCATGCACTGGTGATTTTTCCCGTTGTTCAATGTGACTCAGATTGACAGTTTAACCGCCTCGGCACAAACAAAACCTCTCATCTGCCGATGGCCCATCCATCGTTTCCTCGCTTCTCGTCCCACGAATTGCAATATAATGGCGCCTCCTCGTGAAGGCAAACGAGTAAATGGCAGCAATTTATGCCGGCGCATATAGCTAGATCGAGGCGTGAACATGCCATCTTTATTCCGTTTGACTGAAGAATGCGAAAGGATAAATGGATCTAAGTTCCCAAGTGCACCTCTCCATATATAGACGCAGCAGACTCTTTCCTCTCGCCAATCTTCCACCCCGCTCCAGTCCAAGCGCCAACCCACCTCCGGAATGGCAGAGCATCGCAAGATCTCTGCTGCCCTTGTAGCTGAAACTGAGGAAAGGTCGTATGTGCTCAAGATAGATGGATACTCCAGGACCAAGGCGCAGAAGACCGGCGACTGCGTGTGTTCTGCCCTTTTCAGTGTTGGAGGTCACAGCTGGTCCTTGAGATGTTACCCAAACGGTAAATGGTTTGCTCAACACATATCTTTTTATCTGGTTCTTGACCCTGGTGGCGCAGAATCCGTGAAAGCGAAATTCACGATCAGTGTACTTGACAAGAATGGAGAACCGGTGCCTTCATTCGGCCATGCCATCCCTATGCGTACCTTCTCAAGGGGAACTCTAGACCATGGCTATTTCATCTTGAGGGCTAATCTGGAGGGATCGGAGCATTTGAGAGACGATTGTTTGACCATCAGGTGCGATATCAGCGTCATGAATGAGATCCACAGCGAAGAAACTGAGTGTTCCTCCGTCCGACTTGCACTTGCATCTCGGGAACCTGCTGAAGAACAAGGATGCAGCGGACGTAACCTTTCAAGTCGGTGGACGGAGCTTCTCGGCTCACAGGTGTGTCCTCGCTGCTCGTTCATCTGTCTTCAAGGCGGAGCTCCTCGGCGCCATGAAGCAGAGCTCTAACAGCCCAATAAAGATTCATGACATGGAAGCTGATGTGTTCAAGTCCCTGCTCCATTTCATATACACCGACTCAGTTCCTTCTGCGCTTGAGAGTCCCAGCAGCAAATGCGAAGCACGTGCAGACCTGGTGATGGCTGGCCATCTGCTTGTAGCAGCCGACAGGTACGACATCAGGAGGCTGAAGCTGATATGTGAGGAGAAGCTGTGCAATCACATCGATTCTGGCATGGTGGCGACCAGTTTGGCCTTAGCCGAGCAGCATGGTTTCCATCGTCTCAAAGAGGCTTGTTTGAAGTTCCTGGTTCGTCCTTCCAATCTGGAGGCCATGATGGCGAGCGACGGTTACGAGCATCTGAAATCCACCTGCCCATCTGTTCTCAAGGAGCTGATAGCAAGAATCCTGCCCGCTGAACAGAAGGCCGCCAAGGATCTTGTCATGGAAATTTGATGCTAATGGTTAATGAGCATGGTACCGTTATCATATACGTCATCCATATTTAGTAGTAAGCGTTTATTGTGCTCTTTTCCCTGTATTGTTGCGTTTATGGTTCAGTACAAAAGATGCCATCAATCTTTCGTTCATACTCTTCAGCCAAAATTTGAGTACTGTTGGGACTGCTCATCTACCGTGTTTATCAAATTTGTGTTAGTGTGATAACTGAGTTGATTATCATGATCCTATTTGCGCAACCTGCTTTTATCTATTTTAATGTTTGTTTGACCCATCAAATTTTATTTTCTCGAAGATAGAAATAGATGCACATGGCCTCAATTTTGTAATCTAGTGGAAAAAAGCCTTATAAAAAGTGTGACATGCCACTATGAAGCCTAAGCACCAAATATGACATGCCATATAAAACAACATCATCACACACAAACAAGGCTATGTGCCGCATGCGACCCAAATCGGGACATAAATCCCTCTTTGTTTGGATGTTCATATTGATAGGCTACACATTATATTGAGTTGAATGTCCTATACCCAGTATATTAATATTGAGCTCCAATGCCAATATTCATGATTTAGATATGTTGGATATTCAGAAGAGAACTGGATATTGAGATTGAATGCCAAATGCTATCTGGATGGCCAAACTGATGAAATGCAACTATACAAGACCGGTATCATTACATTGTTGCAAAAGTCGTCTTAATCAAAACTTCACCACCACCACCACCACCACCACCACCACCAACAACAACAACAACCAGCGTTCTGAGAACTCTGCATCCATAAACTCCAACCACAACACTTCACCAACGACCTCGAGAGGCTCCACATCCACCAGCGCTATCACTTCACCAACGACCTAGAGAGGCTCCACATCCACCAGCGCTATGCTAGAAAGGACAACGTTCAAGTGGCTAATGGTAAATGATTGTCTATTTCGCATGTTGGTCATTCAAGTTTAGACGGTTCATCTCTCCACTTGAAAAATATTCTCCATGTTCCGCACATTAACCAGCATCTCCTTTCGGTCTATCGCCTAGTTTGTGACAATGATGTGTTTGTTGAATTCCACTGTCATTTTTTATGTGTTAAGGACAAAGCCAAGAGGAAAGTTCTTCTTCACAGTAGGAGTCATGGGGGCCTCTATCCAATTCCATTCAGTCAAGCGTCATCACCATCGCCGAGTCATCAGGCTAGCTCTAGCCTCAAGGTTCCAGCGTCTTAGTGACATCAGCGTCTTATTCATCCCTCCAATAAAGTAGTGCACAACATTATTCAGAGTCATAGTTTGCCTTGTTACCATGAGACAATTCTGTGTTAGTTTGTGATGTTTGTCAACATGGCAAGAACCACCGGTTGTTTTATACTTGTTCTGAACTTGTTTCTACTATGCCACTTGAGTTGATTCATTCTGATGTTTGGGGTCTGCTCTTGCTTCTTTCGATGGTTACAAATACTATGTTAGCATTGATGACTACTCTCTTTTTGTTGGATATACCTTCTTAAGCATAAGTCTGATGTTGAGAAAGTGTTCTATGCTTTTCAGGATCATGTTAAACGCCTGCTGGACGATAAGATTAAGGTCGTCCAGTCTGACTGGGATGGTGAGTATCATCGGCTTCATCGCTATTTTAAGTGCATGGGCATATCTCATAGAGTGTCCTATCCTCACACCTCTCAACAAAATGGTGTCGCAGAACGCAAACACCATCATCTCGTAGGAATGAGATTGGCTTTACTTGCACATGCTTCCCTTCCTCTTAGGTTTTGGGATAAATCTTTCTTGACTACGTGCTATCTCATCAATCGCATGCCAGTCGATGACCAGTGTGACTTCTTCTGAAAGACACATTAGGAGGATTGTCTTCCATCAGTGTGAAAATTGTATCCCCTTTGTGTCTAACAATCGAATATAGCGCTGGATATTGTTCGTGAAGAGTAGTTTGGCCAAGCCACTTATCTTCCCAAAATCTAATCTGTGATCCATCCTTAATCTCGAAAGCACCAAAACGATAGAAATGTTTCTTAGTGGCCATACGATAAAATGGAGGGAGGATTTTACTTCCCCGGCCTCTGCACCAACTAGGGATGCACACAGCCATTAAGCATAAGTACCAGGTTTTTTAAACTTGGTTAAACACCAAGCCTGGTCCTCAAGATAAATTGCATGAGTACCATGATAGCCTGGTCCTCAAGTATAAATAAGAACCTAAATTCGCATCCGTTAGGATTTGAACACAGGTGTTGAGTTCGTACATCCACTCCCTCAACCAATTGAGCTAGGCTCACTTCCTTTAAGAAGGAGGGCACATGGTGTTAGCTGGTGGATCCCGAGTCGCTCGTGACCTCGAAGATTATGTCATGGCCGGGAGGAGAAGTATACATGTTTTAATGGGCTTTTGGGCTCTAGAGAAGTAGTGTCAGGCATGTAGAGGACCATATACTATTTATTTCTTATATACATGTGTTTTAGGTGCTAATTTATGTAGGTTACACCGATTAATAGCCGACCGATTAAATATGTTAATCATTCGAATTCTGATTAGTCCCTACTCCCAAAACGATCGAGCAGTTAACGATTACTGATTTTCTTAATATTTACTAAGAGGATTTCCATAAGATATTGATTGCCCTCAGATGCTCACGTGAGACACACGTGCTGTTTTTTGTCAAAAACCGACGAGTTGATCTGTTTATGACATGCGGCGCATGCATTTGACAAATAGTAATGACCGATTTGTCTATTTTACAAGAAGTATGATTTATCCGCACACACGAGACAAGTTGTATGACCCCCAATGCCATTTTCTCTTCCAAACTAGCACACACATGCGACCAACTAATCAAGATTAGTGCTAATACTAGTCGCTATTGGGATATGCTCATAGTGAGGTCCAGGGAAGCATTTGTTTGTTTGTATATTCACTGGTGGAAACAACCCCATGCGTCCCGGTTGGTAAGCGACATTAGTCCCGGTTGCCCAACCGGGACGGGGCAATCGGGACTAAAGCCCGAACCTTTAGTCCCGGTTGCCCCACCAACCGGGACAAAAGATCATACACGTGGCAGCTGCACCGTGCGAGGAGGGGGGGGGGCATTAGTCCCGGTTCGTAACACGAACCGGGACTAATAACCTACACGTGGCAGCTGCACCGTGCGAGGAGGGGGGGGCATTAGTCCCGGTTCGTAACACGAACCGGGACTAATAACCTGCTGCCGCGGCAGAGATTTGGCTCATTTCTCTGCCGCGGCAGAGAATTCATTTTTGCACATTTTGTTGCCGCGGCAGCATTTTCGCCACTTTTTGTGCCGCGGCAGAGAATTCATTTAGGTTGTTTTATTGTTTATTTAGTGTTTTGCACTTATCAATGAAGGAACCTTGTATTACACAAGATCATCATGACAATATTACATTCAATACACGGATCGAGTTCATGCACTACATACAAAAATATTCCCCTTGTCTATACACGGATCGAGTTGCTATTTTTACAATCCCTATTGTCTATACACAGCAGAATAGTATTCCCCTTTCGGGTCTAGGACTTCTGCATCCAAGAATCCCGCCAATTCCTCCTGAATTGCTCGTATGCGATCCTTTGGCAGAAGACCGTCCCGTAGACGTTCGATCTGATTTAAAAAAGGAGTCAGTCTATATGAATGAAACTAAACACAATTTGTTTGAAAATAAAACTATAGAAATTGTTTACATACGTGGAGTTGCTCTAAATTTCTGCCCTTCTCATCGCACGTCTGCCGGATGAACTCGCATACATAGTATCCACATAGATTGTTACCTGGTCCCTGCGTCAGGCACTTTACGAGAACATAGTTCAATCAAAATAATAATCAAGCATGATAATAACTGTATCAAAACTAGAATCAAAGAGATGCGCGGATATAGCTAGTGGTGCTTACATCTAGTGGTTGAAATGTAAGCTCCTCTTTCCAAACACCCCTAGCCTTCTTGGTGAACCGTTTCCAAGCGCTGCCCGGCGAAGAAAACGAATAAAAGAAGTTATTAAGTACTTGATATCATAAAATTCACGAACGTTGCCGATATAGTGTCGTAATGATTAGAATTACCGCTGGAGAAGTATCTGCATGTCCTTCCACGTCTCAAGGGGTTTATGTTTCGAGTCCATGACTAGTACACGCCCTTTGTCAAGTTGAATGATTAACAGAATATAGTGGAAGCTGCGAATGCATAACTAATCAATTATATACTTAACATCGAGTAAGCGAAATAGAAAGTGTATACAAGACAATAACACTCACTCGAAGTTGTAAGGAAAAAGTATTTCCCTTTTGGTTTCTTGAAACCTTAACGCGTGTACTATATTATCCTCCGTATCCTGGGGGCTTATTTTGAGATTAGCTTCATGAACCCAATATGGGTCAATGAAGCCAATATCATAGATTTGTCCTCTGCTGCATTCGAGAATCTTCATTCTGCATATTACAGTATGATTATATACATGCAATAAACAAAGTGAGATAGCTGGAGACTAAGTTAATTACAGAATTAGTACTTACAGACAATAGGCACTGATGAGCGATTTGTCCAAGGCGTCTTGATTGAATAATTGAAATAGCTCAACAAATTCAATGGATATCATGTCATCACTTTCTTTCCCATGATGCTTTTTTGTAACCCTCAGCACTATCCAGTTAGCCCCGGCCCTTGTGGCGTGCATGTACCAGTTATGCAATCTTCGCATTTTTGTTGAAAGATTATTTACCTCCTCAGGTTTGACGAGAGGTTTGCCGTACTGGTATTTGTATGCTACTTCACTCACGGGGAAGAACTCTAACTGGGATAAGTACTGGGCAATACTCATACCTTGAGCAGCGGCAGCTTCTCCGTATTGTGCAACTACCTCTGGATCATACTGCTCTTCGGCCCCATATTTGCTCGACCCCACATTGGTTTGAGAAATCACCTTGAGAGGGGCGCAAGTCTGTTTTGCTTGTTCTCCGAGCTGGGCAACAGATTTCCCGCTTGCATCAGTACTGCTCTTCGAGGCTTTTTGTGCCGCATGTGACTTGAGAATAGAATGCTCATAGTCTGATGACAGCTTTGGCTCGGGTTGATGAAGAGTCTTTAGCATTTTCAACACTTTGGCTTTTTCTTCTTTGGTGCTGGGGAACTCTGGCTCTTTCGGCCGCCTCAGCTTAGCGAAAACGCTGCCGTTTCCGCATCAACGATCGCCGCAGTCTCCTCTTCAGTACAGTCATAAGCTCTCTTGGGAGGAACCGTTGGTACTTTTGGAAGAGGCTCTTGTTTACGTTTCGGCGATCGCTTACGACGCACAGTAGCGGTACGCTTACGCTTTTTATCCTGAGGCGCCGGCGATGGCTCCCGCGGCGATGGCTGCACCGGAGACGGGTGAGGCGACGGAGCCGGGTGAGGCGACGAAGACGGCTGCCGCGGCGGCGACGACCTCGCTGGAGACGGGTGAGACGGCGGCGAAGATGGCCTTGGCGTGTGATTTCGAAGCACGATACAATCCTTCGGCCATAGAATGGTGACGTTTTTTGCGTCACCCAGCACAGTCACATCCCCTTCACCAGCAGGGTAGTGAAGATCCAAAACCTCAAAGGTGGGCATGATTTCATCCACGCCGACAACAGCGTAGCCCTCTGGAACCGGACGACTGTGGTAAGTTGGTGTGGGTCCAATTGGTAAGGCATAGCCGACCGCCACCTTCATTGATATGTTCACAACTTTGACATGTAGCTCGCAGTGTGTCATCTCTGTGATATCATCCACTGGGTAGCCAACAGGAGCCATCGTCGGTGCATCATCGGCATCGCCATTGTCATCACCCGGGACCTCGGTGGAAGCCACACTGCTTTTTCGATTATTCGATAGGCCGGTAGCATCGAATGCAGTGTGCTGCTGAGATGGGGCGCCGGTAGTACTTTGCTCTTTAAGTGAGTTAATTTCATCTTGTTGTTGCTTTAATCGTTCTTCAATTAAACGCATTCGCTCTTTCTGACTTTCTGCTTCAACTGCCGCCCTGTCCTTACTCCTCTGACGGCTTCTATCAGGATATTTCTTCCTCTCTTCGGGAAACCCAGTCCTCCATGATTGGGAGCCTATTGTGCCTCGTGTTCGTCCATCATGTTCCTTATTTCCAAGGGCGAGTGTGAGCTCATCATTCTCTCTATCGGGAATGAAGTCCCCATCTTTAACAGCCTTTACTGCTTTTCTCATCCTCTCGATTGGCAAGGGGTCTTCTTTATGTCGTATGGTATATATACACCTCCCTTCCGAGTCCAACGTGCCCCCATGCCCGTAAAACCAATTCCTTGCACGTTCTACCCAATCGTCTGTCTCTGGGGTGATATTTTTATCACGCAGTTCCTGCTCAAGTTTCTCCCACTTAGGAATGCCAGCCCTGTAGCCACCTTGCCCCATAGTATGGTGATACTTCTTGTTAGCAGCATTCAGCTTATTCTTTGCAGACATTTCCTTAGCTTTTTCCGATGTCTTGTATTCCACAAACTCAGCCCAGAATGGTTTTATCTTCTGAAACTGAGTCTTCTTGAAATCCGGAGTCTTCTCTTTCACGACATAGTCAAGGTGCAATCTTTTCTTCCAGTTGGTGAAACACTGGGCCATCTTCTTCAAAGCCCACTCCCTGACCTTAGCCTCCATGGCTCTCCCATGTTGTAAGGCGTCCTCAACTGGATCCTCCGCATTTGGATCCAGCTCTATCTTCGGTAGTTTGAAATTAACCATGAGCCTCTTCCACAGTAAATCTTTGGCGTGGTTAGGGACAAATAAAGATGTTCCCTCTTCATCCGCATTAGCAGGCCTATTCCAATTTCTAATGGTGATCGGGATTAAGTCCCTAACGATTACTCCGCATTGTGCCACAAATTTGGTTGCGACAACTTCGGGAGCCGTCGGTCTGCCGTCTTCAGCGACATCTTCGATCCTGAACCTCTCATGGTCTTCCAACTTTTTGGTTGGGCCTCGTCTGCTCTTTTCAGTAGATTCCTTCGATCCGGAGGGCTAAAAGAAGAAAGATCGTCGTTACTATTTCTATATAGATAGCAGATGATTAATTAATGAATTGATTTATATTACATGCACCTCGCCGGAGCGGTCGTCTTCTCGGTTACACAAGGCATCGCCTTCTCCCTCGCGGAAGGCAACACCTTCAACCTCAAACAAGTTGTCTACTCCGGTAAAAAGAGGATCACCCTCACCGGAGTTGTTCAGAAACGTTGATACGTCTAAATTATCTTCCCCACGGATCACACCTTGGATCAACTCTTCCTTTTCTTCGTCTCTGACGTGTGGATCCATATTTTCTGCATAGGTGGAAAAACGAATAAGTCAAAGCGGCTAAAGGAGAAAGTTAAGGAGAAACCCTGATATATACATACACAATAATAAAAATGAAGAGAAACCCTAAACCTAGCTACAAAAAGGAAACCGTGTAGTAGATAGGTAACTCTAGCTAAAATCAACGGTTATCAATATTCCGGAGTTCCGAGGGGTGTAACCTAGTTCGGAGAAACCTCCGATGCATATGAGAGGGGAACCCACATGCACCTAAGGGGTATTAATGATTCCTTATCTAACCACAGTGACTGGCAATGTGAATCGGGTCTGGGGCTACCCACATTGACTGACCAGTGGGGCCGAAGACCAATAGTACCAAACTAATTAATAAACCTAATAATACCTAACTAATAATAAACCTAATAATCGAAACAACGAAAAGAAAGGGAAACAATCAACACATGGCATCGATGCAATGCTCAAGCAAGTACGATGATATGACAAGTTAATTTGCATTGGAATGTAACCCTAAGACATGCTCGACGATTTAATCGGGGTTCCGACGGGTGAAAACCCTAACTCGGGGAAACTCCGGAACATATGAGAGGGGTGCATTTGTTCTTCTAATTATACTTGTCATTTAAATTGTTGAACAATGCATGATTATAGGATAAATAGATAGGTTTCATTTTTCTGAACAATTTGATATATTATTTGTATTTTTCTGACTTATAAATAAAAAGTTATTGAATTTACAAGTTTATATCAATTTCTGGAATTATTAAATCATTTAAAATTGAATTACTGTGTCAATATGACATCAGCAAAGGGTTGGGTTTTATTTTACCAAGACAGAACCTAGCCACTGTCACTGAGTGCTGGGCCCTATGCCACATCAGCAAGCCACCGTGGTGGTCAAAGGTCAGCGGGCCCGTGGGCCACGTCAGCGTGACGCCGGGGTGACATCATCTCGGCGGCCACCGTCGGGTGCTCACCGGGGACGGCGCTGTGGCGGCTACAACAAGCAAGCGGGCAAACGGAGGGCACTGGGAGGTGCAGAGGCTCACCGCGCGTTAGAGAGAGGCGGCGCCGCTCCTTCTTGGTCACCGGAGCGTCGCCTCCGTCGAGCTCGAGCGGCGGCGGCGTCGAGTTATAACCAAACAACTAAATCATCTAACAACGAAATCATCTAACAACTAAATAATCATCTACACATACACCTAAAATAATCATCAACTAAATCATCTACATCATCTAAATACACCTAAATCATCTAAATACACCTATATCATCTAACAACTAAATCATCTAACAAATAAATCATCTAACAACTAATACACCTAAAATAATCATCACCTAAATCAACTAATAAAAAACTAAAAAAGGGGAGCCTCGGGTACGTGCGGTACCGGCGGCGACGGTGGGTGCGGGCGGCACTATGGCGGTCGGGGAGGAGAGGGAGAGGCGGCGCGGTGGCGCGACGCTGGTACCGAGGCGGCGGCGCTGGTACGTGGAGGATGGAGGCGCCGGTGCTGGCCGGTACGGAGGACGGAGGCGGCGCTGGTACGGAGGAGACGGAGGCAGCGCGCGGCGATGGACGGAGATGAAGGGTGGAGGCGGCGGTGCTGACGGCGACACCGGGCGCGCAAGGATGGGGCAGCCTGCCGGCGTCCGGGGGATCGGGGCGGCGGCGTCTCTATGCGGCGCGTCGGGTTGCAGAGAATGGAGAAGGGGAAGAAGAAGAAGAGGCGTGCGCAGTTATAAAGGAAGGACCATTAGTCCCGGTTGGTGGCTCCAACCGGGACTAAAGGGGAATACGTCCCGGTTGGAGCCACCAACCGGGACCTATACTCCAAAATTTTCAGCAGCCCAAGCGTTGGCGCGCAGGGGGTCTTTAGTCCCGGTTGGTGGCTCCAACCGGGACATATTCCCCTGTTTTCAAAAAAATTCAGGTGTTTTCTCTCTGTTCCCGCCTTATTTTTTATTTTGGGGTTTAAATTTGTATTGTTTTTTAAATGATAATTAATTTGGAATTTAGAAAAACTTTAAACATAAAAAGTGTTTGGATTTGAATAAATAATTCAAAGCCATTTTCTGTTTTAAAAAATAATTAATGTAACCATTTAAAATATGAACCATTTACAATTAAAAATGAATTAACTTTTATTTTTTTAATATCAATTTGGAATTTAGAAAAACTTTAAACATAAAAAGTGTTTGGATTTGAATAAATAATTCAAAACCATTTTCTGTTTTAAAAAATAATTAATGTAACCATTTAAAATATGAACCATTTACAATTAAAAATGAATTAACTTTTATTTTTTTAATATCAATTTGGAATTTAGAAAAACTTTAAACATAAAAAGTGTTTGGATTTGAATAAATAATTCAAAACCATTTTCTGTTTTAAAAAACAATTAATGTAACCATTTAAAATATGAACCATTTACAATTAAAAATGAATTAACTTATATTTTTTTAATATCAATTTGGAATTTAGAAAAACTTTAAACATAAGAAGTGTATGGATTTGAATAAATAATCCAAAACCATTTTCTATTTCTAGAAAATAATTAATGTAACCTTTTAAAATGAATTAACTTATATTTTTTAATATTAATTTGGAATTTAGAAAAACTTTAAACATAAGAAGTGTATGGATTTGAATAAATAATCCAAAACCATTTTCTATTTCTAAAAAATAATTAATGTAACCTTTTAAAGTTAATTAACTTATATTTTTGAATATTAAGTTGGAATTTAGAAAAACTTTAAACATAAGAAGTGTATGGATTTGAATAAATAATTCAAAAACATTTTCTGTTTTAAAAAATAATTAATGTAACCATTTAAAATATGAACCATTTACAATTAAAAATGAATTAACTTATATTTTTTTAATATCAATTTGGAATTTAGAAAAACTATAAACATAAGAAGTGATAGGGGACGACCATTGTTCGGATTTTTTTAATATCAATTTGGAATTTATGCCCGTTTTGAATTATTTGAATTTCTAACTATGGTCGAACCGGTGTGCATGAAGATAGGGGACGGGCATTGTTAGAACTTGCATTGGATCTCTGAAGAAACCACATATTGCGAGTCTAAAAATGATTTTTTCAAAAAATCACGGGCGGTAGATCATGTACCTGTAGTACAAACCGGACCCACTTCCTGCCGATTCGGCAGACATTTGTCCTTTTTACCAGGGATGGACGAAAAGGTTTGAGATGTATCGGTTGGGATATAGTCCATGTAAGGTAGTCTAGTATTTTAGGAAAATAGGACGGTAGCATTCTGAAACGGCATTTTGGTGGTTACTTCACAAAACGACCCGTTTTTTGCGCTCGGAAAATGGAAAAGGGCTTTTCCGTGCGACAAAAAAGAAAACTTCCTCCTGCAACATTGTTCTCCATACCAATGTCCACACACATGCATAATATGGGCACAACATCACAAACTATGCCGTGATTCAGCACATAACATCGGTCATTTGGACCGAAAGCCATGAAACCTCGAACATGATAGGTCATTTTGTGAAGGTTTTTTCGAAACATGATCAATATACCAAGTCTGGTATTTTTCCTTTCAACTATGTAACATAATATGACACCACGCGAAGGATTTTCTTTGTTCGGATTTTTTTTGAATTTATTATGCCCGTTTTGAATTATTTGAATTTCTAACTATGGTCGAACCGGTGTGCATGAAGATAGGGGACGGGCATTGTTAGAACTTGCATTGGATCTCTGAAGAAACCACATATTGCGAGTCTAAAAATGATTTTTTCAAAAAATCACGGGCGGTAGATCATGTACCTGTAGTACAAACCGGACCCACTTCCTGCCGATTCGGCAGACATTTGTCCTTTTTACCAGGGATGGACGAAAAGGTTTGAGATGTACCGGTTGGGATATAGTCCATGTAAGGTGGTCTAGTATTTTAGGAAAATAGGACGGTAGCATTCTGAAACGGCATTTTGGTGGTTACTTCACAAAACGACCCGTTTTTTGCGCTCGGAAAATGGAAAAGGGCTTTTCTGTGCGACAAAAAGGAAAACTTCCTCCTGCAACATTGTTCTCCATACCAATGTCCACACACATGCATAATATGGGCACAACATCACAAACTATGCCGTGATTCAGCACATAACATCGGTCATTTGGACCGAAAGCCATGAAACCTCGAACATGATAGGTCATTTTGTGAAGGTTTTTTCGAAACATGATCAATATACCAAGTCTGGTATTTTTCCTTTCAACTATGTAACATAATATGACACCACGCGAAGGATTTTCTTTGTTCGGATTTTTTTTGAATTTATTATGCCCGTTTTGAATTATTTGAATTTCTAACTATGGTCGAACCGGTGTGCATGAAGATAGGGGACGGGCATTGTTAGAACTTGCATTGGATCTCTGAAGAAACCACATATTGCGAGTCTAAAAATGATTTTTTCAAAAAATCACGGGCGGTAGATCATGTACCTGTAGTACAAACCGGACCCACTTCCTGCCGATTCGGCAGACATTTGTCCTTTTTACCAGGGATGGACGAAAAGGTTTGAGATGTACCGGTTGGGATATAGTCCATGTAAGGTGGTCTAGTATTTTAGGAAAATAGGACGGTAGCATTCTGAAACGGCATTTTGGTGGTTACTTCACAAAACGACCCGTTTTTTGCGCTCGGAAAATGGAAAAGGGCTTTTCCGTGCGACAAAAAGGAAAACTTCCTCCTGCAACATTGTTCTCCATACCAATGTCCACACACATGCATAATATGGGCACAACATCACAAACTATGCCGTGATTCAGCACATAACATCGGTCATTTGGACCGAAAGCCATGAAACCTCGAACATGATAGGTCATTTTGTGAAGGTTTTTTCGAAACATGATCATTGTTCGGCACACATTTAGTCCCGGATGTATTCACAAACCGGGACTAAAAATATTTTCCGCCATTTCCCACCTCTTCCCGCCAAGTTTTCCCGCCCTTTCCTTTCTACTAGAGCTTTTAGTCCCGGATGTAGTCACTAACCGGGACTAAAGATATTTCCCGCCATTTCCCAAAGCTTCACGCCAAGTTTTCCCGCCCTTTCCCTCTATATTTAGGGTGATCGTGTCATGGCTATCCACACATCCACACCTTCCTCTCTTAGAACAATGGACAACGCCTACTGGGCCATTCTGACCCTCGAGGAGACCGAGGCGCTGTGCGCCTCCAACTACCCTTGTCCACCGGGGTACCGGCCGCCCGCCGGCTGGATGCTGAGCGCTGGAGGGGTTCCTGTCCCTCCTGTCCCTCAAGGTTCCGCACGCCAGGCGGCCATCACAAACCACTTCTACCACGAGCTCACGTCGGAGCAGCGGATGGATCCCCAGTGGGATCCCGACAACTATGACACCTGGAATGCCTTCTTCGCTAATAGGCGGGAAAGGGAGCTTGCCAGGTACGAGGGTGATGGCCCGCCACCGGTGAACCACAACGAAGTCGGCCGTCGTCTGTGGTGGGAGAACCGTACTATCATCGAAGTGATGCGCTACATCGCCGGGGGAGACCATCCTCGCCTACGGTGCCCACGAGTCCACCCGCCACAGGCCCCACACTGTCCCGGCGGTAGCGGCATCGTCTTCCAGGAGACCCCTCTCCCACCCGCCGTGAATCCAAGGCTGGAATGGCCCCTGGTATATGCCATGGATGGGCTGAGGATCCCCGGAGTGGCAGGTGACGATGACGATGATGATGACGACGACGATGAAGACCCTGAAGCTGCGTACTATAGGACTAGGCATGATTATGACTAAAGGGGGCGGCTTTAGGCCTGAGTGTTAGCTAGTCCCGATTTGTCCCGGTTTTTAATATTAATAAATGTCTTAAGTGTTACCTAATAAATAGAGGGAAATGCCTATATAAAGAGAGGGTTCATATTTAGTCCCGATTTGTACCGGTTGGGATATAGTCCATGTAAGGTGGTCTAGTATTTTAGGAAAATAGGACGGTAGCATTCTGAAACGACATTTTGGTGGTTATTTCACAAAACAACCCGTTTTTTGCGCTCGGAAAATGGAAAAGGGATTTTCCGTGCGACAAAAAGGAAAACTTCCTCCTGCAACATTGTTCTACATACCAATGTCCACACACACATGATCATTGTTCGGCACACATTTAGTCCCGGATGTAGTCACAAACCGGGACTAAAGGGATTGCGGCAGAGTGGGCCAGACAACACTAATAATAGGGGTGAGTGTCGACATTATGTCGTGCGGCTTATACCTTGTCCCGGATGGTGTCACCAACCGGGACTAAAGATGAACCTTTAGTCCCGGTTGGAGACACCAACCGGGACTAAAGATGAGTCAGCACTAATAATAGGGGTGAGTGTCGACATTATGTCGTGAGTGTCGACATTATGCCGAGCTGCTTGTACTATAAATATGCATCCTTGTGAGTCCAGTCCTCCAGCCAGTTTGAGGCATCTCCAAGATGGTTTTAGAGAGCAGGGACACCACTACGGCCAGTTTCAGGGAGATGCCGACGGAGCCCAGTCCTCCGGCATCTCCGAGAAACTGGTCATAGAGGCACTCCCTAATATGTGAAATTAGTTAGCTCCGAGGCGTATTGATCTAGTTAGTGAAGTTACAAGCTGCAAGATGGTTTTCGAGAGCAGGGACACCACTGCGGCCAGTTTCAGGGAGATGCCGACGGAGCCCAGTCCTCCGGCATCTCCGAGAAACTGGTCATAGAGGCACTCCCTAATATGTGAAATTAGTTAGCTCCGAGGAGTATTGATCTAGTTAGTGAAGTTACAAGCTGCAAGATGGTTTTCGAGAGCAGGGACACCACTGCGGCCAGTTTCAGGGAGATGCCGACGGAGCCCAGTCCTCCGGCATCTCCGAGAAACTGGTCATAGAGGCACTCCCTAATATGTGAAATTAGTTAGCTCCGAGGCGTATTGATCTAGTTAGTGAAGTTACAAGCTGCAAGATGGTTTCCGAGAGCAGGGACACCACTGCGGCCAGTTTCAGGGAGATGCCGACGGAGCCCAGTCCTCCGGCATCTCCGAGAAACTGGTCATAGAGGCACTCCCGGTCCAGCCACAAAATGGGACTAACACTCAAGACATTTATTAATATTAAAAACTGAGACTACAAAACCGGGACTAAAGGCCACAAACCGCGAAAGATATCCTTCGGTCAAGCCACAAACCGCGAAAGACATGAACTAGAGTTACATAATATGAGCATGAACTTCTTGGCATATGTCATTCCTTATGACCGCTTCAGACGTAACCATGGAGCATCTTCTTTACTTAACGGAATGCTTGGGTCAGTTTTCACTGTGAAGGGCGGAATTTCATCAAACTTATTATAATCTTCTGACATGTCTGTCTTGCCCTCGATTCCCACGATGTTTCTTTTCCCTGAAAGAACTATGTGACGCTTTGGATCATCATATGATGTACTCGTTTGCATATTTTTTCTTTTTTTCGGTCTGGAGGACATGTCCTTCACATAGAAAACCTGAGACACATCATTGGCTAGGACGAATGGTTCATCTCTATAACCAAGATTGTTGAGATCCACTGTTGTCATTCCGTACAACTGGTCTATCTTTACCCCTTCCCCATTCAGGTTGACCCATTTGCAGCGAAACAAAGGGACCTTAAAAGAGACTCCATGGTCTAGTTCCCATATCTCCTCTATGTAACCATAATATGTGTCCTTTTGTCCATTCTCGTCTATTGCATCAAAGCGGACACCACTATTTTGGTTGGTGCTCTTTTTATCTTGGGCGATCGTGTAGAATGTATTCCCATTTATTTCGTACCCTTGGAAATTCAATACAGTAGAAGATGGTGACGCGGCCAACAAGTATAGCTGATCTCCAACAGTGGTGTCATTCAAGAGATGTGTCCGCATCCAACCACCGACAGACTTCATGTGTTCATCTGTAATCCATGATTCAGGCTTCCCCGGGTTTTTGGAGCGTACAATATTCTTGTGTTCCTCCATATACGGAGCTTCCAAGGTGGAATTATGTAGAACTGTGTAGTGTGCTTTAGTGAAAGAATCCCCGTCCCTACATATCAGTGCTTTCTTTCCCAGCGTGCCTTTGCCACTTAGTCTTCCCTCATGCCGCGAGTCAGAAACACCAATCGACTTAAGGTCAGGAATAAAGTCAACACAAAACTCAATGACCTCCTCTGTTCCATATCCCTTGGAGATGCTTCCTTCTGGTCTAGCACGGTTATGAACATATTTCTTTAAGACTCCCATGAACCTCTCAAAGGGGAACATATTGTGCAGAAATACCGGACCGAGAATGGCAATCTCTTCCACTAGATGAACCAGGAGATGCGTCATAATATTGAAGAAGGATGGTGGGAACACCAATTCAAAACTAACAAGACATTGTACCACATCCTTCTGTAACCTTGGCAGAATATCTGGATTGATTACCTTCTGAGATATTGCATTGAGGAATGCACACAGCTTCACAATGGGTACTCGAACATTTTCTGGTAGAAGCCCCCTCAATGCAATCGGAAGCAACTGCGTCATAATCACGTGACAGTCATGAGACTTCAGGTTTTGGAACTTTTTCTCTGCCATATTTATTATCCCCTTTATATTAGATGAGAAGCCCGACGGCACCTTGATACTGTAAAGGACTTCAAAAAAGATTTCCTTCTCTGCTTTGGTAAGAGCATAGCTGGCACGACTTAAGTGACGCCCTTTATCCGTCTTGTTATCTGTATGCATGTTCTTTGGGTCTTTCATAATTTGTTGGTCCTCCCGTGCTTCAGGTGTATCTTTTGTCTTCCCATACACGCCTAGGAATCCTAGCAGGTTCACGCAGAGATTCTTCGTCACGTGCATCACGTCGATTGAAGAGCGGACACGCAGGACTTTCCAATATGGCAGCTCCCAAAATATAGATTTCTTCTTCCACATGGGTGCGTGTCCTGTAGCGACGTCGTTCGGAACTGATTGACCGCCGGGACCCTTTCCAAAGATTACTTCTATGTCCTTGACCATACCAAATACATCATCACCAGCTGGGAGTTCAGGCTTCTTCCGGTGATCTGCCTCACCTTTGAAATGCTTGCCTTTCTTTCTTACGGGATGATTGGTCGGAAGAAATCGTCGATTCGCTAGGTACACAACCTTCTTGCATTTATGCAAATATGTACCTTCGGTCTTATCTAAACAGTGGGTGCATGCCTTATATCCTTTGTTTGTCTGTCCTGAAAGGTTACTAAGAGCAGGCCAATCATTGATGGTTACGAATAACAACCCTCGTAGATTAAATGGCTCCTGTTTGTTCTCATCCCACGCACGTACACCTGGTTTGCCCCACAACTGTAAGAGTTCTTCAACTAATGGCCTAAGGTACACATCAATGTCGTTGCCCGGTTGCTTCGGGCCTTGGATGAGCACTGGCATCATAATGAACTTACGCTTCATGCACAACCAAGGAGGCAGGTTGTAGATACATAGAGTCACGGGCCAGGTGCTGTGACTGCAGCTCTGCTCCCCAAAAGGATTCATGCCATCCGTACTTAGACCAAACCATAAGTTCCTTGCGTCACCTGCAAAGTCTGGGAAGTCTCTCTCGATTTTTCTCCACTGTGACCCATCAGCAGGGTGTCTCAACTCCCCGTCTTTCTTACGGTCTTCTTTGTGCCATCGCAACAACCTGGCATGCTCTTTGTTTCTGAACATGCGTTTCAACCTTGGTATTATAGGAGCATACCACATAACCTTAGCAGGAACCCTCTTCCGGAGGGGCTCTCCCTCAACATCACCAGGTTCATCTCGTATGATCTTATACCGCAACGCGTTGCATACCGGGCATTTATCTAAATTCTCATACTCCTTACCGCGGTAGAGGATGCAGTCATTAATGCATGCATGTATCTTTTGCACATCTAATCCCAGAGGACAGAGAGTCTTCTTTGCTTCGTAGGTACTCTCGGGAAGTTCGTTATGTTTTGGAAACTTCGGCTTCATTATTTTCAGCATCTTTTCAAATGAGGAGTCAGTTAGACCACACTCTGCCTTCCATCGCAACAATTCCAGTGTGGTACCGAGCTTTGTGCTGCCATCTTCACAATTTGGGTACAACAATTTCTTGTGATCTTCTAACATGCCCTCTAACTTCAACTTCTCATTTTCTGTTTCACAGTCTCGCTTTGCATCAGAAATGACCCTACCAAGTTCATCAGCCGGCTCATCTGATGCCCGTTCTTCACCTTTTTCCTCTCCATTGTCTTCCATAGCAGTATCACCGTATTCAGGAAACATATGATGATAGTTGTTATCATCATCTTCTTCTTCACCATCTTCCATCATAACCCCTCTTTCCCCGTGCTTGGTCCAGCAATTATAGTTGGGCATGAAACCTTTCATAATCAGGTGGCCGCGAATGATTTTCGAGGAAGAGTACTCCTTGTTGTTCCGACATTGAACACATGGACAACGTATAAATCCATTCTCTTTGTTTGCCGTAGCCACATCGATAAATTTATCCACGCCTTTGATATACCCGGCTACCCGCCGATCACCGTACATCCATTCCCGACCGTTCATCTGCATCATATAAGTAAGTTTATCAAAAAACAGGACATCGTAAATAGTGAAATAACCAATTCACACCGACACATGAATTGTATCAATGACCTAGAAAAGATAGGATTGCTAACCTCGATCGAGGGAAATAAAGAGGAGAAAGCTCAAGTGCGTCTCGGACACCTTCTATATTTTTGTTCTATGAGAAATTCAACTGGATTTTTCACTCAAACATTTCAACAAACACCTTCAATGCATGCATGAGAAAAAACTAGCACACACCCTCACACCTTACACCATTCGAAAAAACAGAGTGGAGGCAGCTGAGGGGGCTGGGGCGTTGCATTTATAGAGGGCAAGGGGCCTTTAGTCCCGGTTGGAGCCAGCAACCGGGACTAAAGGTGCGTGCCACGCCACGTGGCTGTGGCCAAACCTTTAGTCCCGGTTGGTGGCTCCAACCGGGACGCATGCCCCCTTACCAACCGGGACCCATGCCCCCTGGCCCCGTGCCCGCTCCAACCGGGACGCGTGCCAGCATTAGTCCCGGTTGGTGGCGCAACCGGGACTAGTGCTCTGAGGGGGCGTGGACGGATGGCCTGTTTTCTACTAGTGATTGTTTTACATCATAAGAAATAGCGTGTCTTGTGTCATGCGTTTTTGGCCGCATTCCCCATGTCGTTGTACCAGCAAATCATGCTGATCTAGCAAATCTTGTAGACTTCTTCATATGCAATGTATCTTGTGATGGATAAATTACTTTTCGCAGTAGCAGGTGAGATGCTTCCGTCGTCTCCCCCTGCTGCGGCGTTCACGCAGCCGCAGGTGAAGCAGCTCAGGGCACAGTGCCTCGTCTTCCTCGCCTTCAGGTACCACACCACGGCCACACAATCCCTGCAAACCCTTTTCAGTTCTTCGGTTAGCGCCGTTGACCTAGCATAATCGTCAGGTTCTTTCTTTCTTTCCTCATGTACTGTATATATGTATGTATGCAGGAACCACCTGGAGCCGAGGAAGGTGCACCTCGAGATCGCGCTTGGTGGATGCGCACAAGGCGAGACCGAAATTCGAGCGGGCGGAGACGGTGACACGAGCTCCCGTTGTCAATCCTCGTCCTCCTATGCTGCTCGGTTGCCGCTGCCACACCTCCTGCCCGTCTCATCGCTGCGGCTGTCGTCGGCGCCGGTGACGGAGCAGGAGAGTCGCCAGCACGACGACGACGACGACGAAGACCGTATAGTACATGATGAGTAGTAGTATTTCAATCCCATGTATATGTATTTGTATTGTTCTCTGAATTGTAGTATTGCCCAATAATCATCTTCTTCGAGATTATGTTTCTCGTGTGTTCTTCTACCTCCAGCCCAGTTGGCATGGTGGAAATAGTATCTCCATCAGATGTTCAGTAACTGACGGCCGGCTCGATTGGTTTTCACGAGGTATTTCATCCTTCATTTGCTGGATTAAATTGGCGTCGTGCTCGCAATACTATTTCACAAGGAATTCGCGAAATCTATCCAGGGAATTGCCCCCGAATTCAACGACTTTGCTCCTTATTAGTCCCATCTAAAAAAATGGCTTTGAGATGTACAAGCTCAGCTGCTTTCTGAATCCAACCTGACATCGATGGTGTTCACGTACATACATACTGGGGAATTCTAGTCACAGATCGGATACAGTAAAACCGTAATACTAGCACCCCAAGCTTGAGGATACGGTAAATCCGTAGGAAAAGGTCCAACAATTTTGCAACCCCTAATTAAGGAGGGTACAGCCGAACCTTACCCTCGCACAACGGAGGCAAGCAACCCATGCAGCCTGCCGGTTCCCCCGCCGGAGTGCCGCGTCCCGAAGCACAGGGTCGTTGACCTCACCTCCTCCTCGTCCCCTTCTTCGTCCTCCACCCTTGACGTCGACGAGAACGACAAACGATGACTATCCATCACCACCAGCCGCTTCCTCCGGCTGCACTGGGCCGGGACGCTCTCCTTGGACGACGAGGCCGAGGGAGACGGCATCGTGTAGCTCCTCCTGAACATTTTCGGGACGAAGCCGGCCGGCTTGGGCGATGGCAGCACCTTCTTGGAGGACTTGGGCTTGCTGTAGTAGGATGGTGGCGGCGTGAGGGGAGGGAGCTCCGCCGACGAGATGCCGGTCTTGGGAGTTCCCGGCGCCGACTCCCAGAGGAACGGCACCGAGCCGGCGGCGGCAACGCCGTAGTAGTTGCGGAACGAGGGGTTGGAGAGGGAGGCGTCAGATGCCAGGAGGCGGCTGGCCATGCTGCCCGTACTCTCCTCCTGCATCACGTCTCGGAGTGTCTTCTGGCTCGAGCTCTTCCGGAGCATCCTTCCCTCCTTCCCTCTGGCTAGCTAGATTGTTTTGGTTCGTCTCTCTTCAGATCAGACTGGACGAAAGCAAGATCCGAATTTAGTTGGATAATATACTACAGTGTAGTTCGTTGAAAATGTAACATGTAGTGCGAGCGCGACAGAGGGCCATGTGGTCCTGAACGAGGAGCACATGGATCCAGCAGGTTTAGCTCTGACTTTTGGTTTTTAATCATCATTTACGTTGAAATAAATTGTCTACTCCCAGCAATGGCGACGAGCCAGGAGTAGCTATTTTCATCAATTCGGACTTTTGGTTGAGTTGACAAAAGTGCATGCAATTTGATATGATATCAGATGAGTAGGTTTTAGCAATGGCGGCGAGCCAGGATTTCTATATTGGGTATTCGAGGTTATAATTATTTTGCAGCACAATAATAAGACGAGCCTTGCTTCGGTATCCCCACTGGCAAAGAATCCAGCTATTTTCAGCCTTTTAGCGGGTTCGGGTGCGTAGTCCGGTTGGAAACCAGGTGAAGTTAGAGACCGTATATTGTAGTGTACTAGTTAAATGCCCGTGCATTTCTAGGTCCTAAAACCCATGTCTTGATGCGGATTCCCTTATACTTTTGTTTTACGTTCAACATATTAATCATACATATAAGTCTTAAAAGATAAGTGTCTCTTTCTTTTCCTCTGTGCGTTGCCACTGGCCCCTCGAGCCCACATCTTGCCGCGGCTCCTCTTACTCTTAAGTTTTGTCTTAAGAAGAAACTGAACTTCCTTTGTAAGTTAGACTTTGCCAAGGTCTTCAACGTCGTATCATGGGAATACTTGTTTGAGCTCGTCCAGGACCAGAGCATCTCCATGTGTTTGTACAATTGGATATCCTCGTCCCTTTTGATATCATTAGTTATCCTTCTAAACAACGCTGATGGTGCCCTGATTGCTCACCGCCATGGTCTACCCCCGCCTGCTTCATTCTCATGATCGACCCAATTCGGGCAGTGGCTTGCGAAAGCTCATATTTGAATCGCGTTGAACACCCTCGGTTGTCCTCTATTTTCTTTTCACCTTTGTATATAACTAGCATGGTGGCCCTCGCAAATGTGAGGGCATCATTTTAGTATGTTAAAAAATAGTAACTATTATCTCCTCTTGTTTAGGCCTTTGATTGCAAGCTAAAGGACATTTTAGACATTGATACATTCCTAGAGGTGTGGTTTGACCTTTATAATGTATTATCTCTAAACAAAACTCTATAAATTTTCACTCTCAGTAATCAGCTTATGAGTTAAGTTAAAGATACAACAACACAAAAAAAACAACCCATATCCGCATGCCCGCTTAATCCATTGTCATATTCCTTCCGAGATAGCTCTACACCTATTTGTCATTTTTGTGCATGGATAATTATTAATCCACTATGCTTATTATTATATCTGCGCAAAAAATTTAGGCTTGGACCGAGATTCTTGCTTACATATGGATTAGCCTATTTTTCAACAAACAAAAAAAGATAAACACAACATCATCAATTTTTTCCGGTAATCGACACTCATTTATGCACTTTCACATTGATTATAGTGTTGGTGCCTAATAACTTCTAGCCCACTCTTTAATGTATCGCCTCTTAGAATTTTTTTATATTTTCTGGCTGAACCAATTGTTTACATAGTATAAGATGACAAGGGCGAACTTTTTAGTGGCAATGTTTTTTATATAGTCCCAAACATGTACCTATTTATTTCATTAGATTAGCATTGGCATGTATATGGTGAGAACTAACATGTTTGAATCAGTCATAACTGAATAATAATTTCAAAAGCTGAATTCGACAACTTTGGTGCAAGTGTATGCTCTTTTTTTAGGTGCTTTATGCTGAATAATAATTACTTAGTTGTAGGTGTATAGAGGCTTCCCTTACAGTATTGGGGTTTAAAACTTCAGACATAGGTGTTTTCTTGTCACATTGTTCACCGTTGTCCATTTAATTTACTATGCTTATAAGATATTTTGCCTCGTTGCTTCCATCTTGTGCATCCATGGATAAGATCAAGAGGTATGACTTTCAATATTTATACAGAAATATAAAGGTAGTGTAAAACAAAGTGCTGACAAGAATGCAACAACCTTAACATTTTTTTTATATTTTGTACACGATGATGTACCTGTGTTTGTTAGATCATGCACGTGCAATTTTATGGAGGAAGACTTTATTTTGGCTCCTTTTTATCCATATATTTGGAAAAATATTTTATTTTCCTTAACCATTTAGGGAGATATACAACTTCAGAGGGATTGAGAGGTGTTGTGTGTACGGTAATGGTAATCATATCGTGCATGCGTTAGTGAAGAATTGATTGGCTAGATTTCTATTTGTCTTCAAGGAATGTACAATTAATTAAATATAAGTCTAGAAGATGTCAATAAAAATCTAAGCCTACAATGGAAGATTATTAGTTTTAATACAATAGTATATATATACTTATTCTAGTAGATCAAAACACTATATGACTGTATTGGGATGCGTTTTAACTTCTTCATGGTAGAAGGAAAGTGTCTTCTTTTCTATGTAGATGTTGAACCTGCCATCGTGGTAAGTGTATTTTTCTTGTATAGAACGTGTGAAATATTTGAGTGTAGAACTCTTCTATTTCTATTGGGATAGACTCTTTTTTTGTCTTCGCTCAGCGATGGCGTCATGACTTGTATGCAATAGGGGCTCCATGTATGTCCATTCAGACCTCTGGTGCAAAAAAGTATTGCTTATGTCTTTCATGTTAACACATGCTCGGTTGGAATTACATCTAGTAACTATTAATTAGCACCCGCTTTTTAATTGTGGTGACACCTTTTCTTTGCGAAAATGACCTTGCCATTAAAAGAGACATCAAACGTAAAAATCACCTCAATAAAATGAAAATTACAACAAAGTCCATGAGATGTCCTTCGTCTTCAACATCCATTCCGTGTTGACGATGCGCCGACATTGTCGCTCCTCTCAGAGCCGACCGGACATTGTTGGTTGCGGACGAAAAGTTACTGTACAGGTCAAGGAGATCACATCCGCCCAGAAGATGAAGATGAAGTAATAGTCGCCGATGAAGCTTCTTAATGATCCGGAGATTCCCACAATCAGAAAAAGTTCCCGAGAACCACATAACTCCCACGAGCTTGTCGATGTCGTCTCCGAGATGGGGCTAAAGCTGCACATATTAATAGTATTTTGAAAAAAATCACGCTATCGGATTGGACTTTGAAAAATTCACGCTATTAGGTTGTCGATGCATATATGCATGGGAAGATGCGTTTGGGGATCCAGCTTGATACATGACGTAATTTGCAATCATGCATGTACTGTATTTGGCTATCCAATCCGTTTTCTCCTTTATTTCCAAAAAACGGCAATTGTTTTTCATCGTGACATGATGTGCAGCTGTTTGCATACGTGGGACAGTTGGACGGATGGACATTGTGTGTATGCAATTTGAACTCGAGTGATCCGGCTTTATGTAAAAAAAAAAAAAAAAACTCAAGTCCGGCCAGACGTTATGATGTTTTTTTTCAGAGATCAGGATACCTGGACTTGTTGCATGGTCCGTGAATTATAACTTCGTTACACGTCAAAACGTGTTTCACTTGTGACACGTCACGACCACTTGCGTTACGTAATGGTATTGTGTTTGGTTAAATCCTAGCCATAAATAGTAGATCTAACTGATAAAATAATTTTGATAATGTGGATCAACGTGGTGTCTCGAAAAATAGCCTTATATTGTTTTTAATATATAATAGATTCTAGATGACCTTTTGTTTTCCAGCAACATCTTTACATTTTCCCTATCAATCCATGAAAGTCAATGTTTTAGCTGAATCTTTCTAAAAATAATAATTAGAAGATTATTCTATCTTGTGAACGTCTGTAGTAAGATAGCTCCATCACAAGTTCACAACCGAACCTACTATAGAGCATATCAGCAGCAACAAGGAAGAAGAAGACGACGACCCCAGCATCCAAACAAGGAAGAAGAAGACGACGACGCAACGCTGCAGATCCCCCTCGCCTCCATGGCCGGCCGGGAAGAAGAAGCACCCGCATCAACCGTCACCACCGCACCTTCCTCCCCCGCCACCACGGCCGGCCAAGAAAGGGCCGCATCATCAACTCCCTCATCAGATGCCAGGTCCTAGGCCTTATTTCGAGTCGTCGACGGAGGATCCACTCACCTCAACAGACCCCGACCACCGGAGCACTGGAAGAAGAGAGATCCATCTCGGCCCGCTCCAGATCTGGCCGGCGACCTGGAGACAACTCCGGGCAGAAGCGCCCAAACCCGCGACGAGACCGCCGCAAACACCCTACAACCTAACCCTAACTACGCCGTAACCTCTCCTCCGCCACCTCCGTCCGGCATCGCCGCCGGAGGGGCTCGGGATCGGCCCGGAACCACTGGACTCCTTCGGTGTACTGTTCACACGAGAGAGAGCGAGGGAGCTAGGGTCCTCGACTCTCTAATCATGTCTCCAAGATCAGCGATTTGGCGGCACGGAAGGACCCGGAGCAGGGGTCGATCGCCAACGAAGATGCCCGACGATGGCTTTGAGCCTTCTGTCTACCCTTGTAGTTGCCTGCCTCGTGCCCGTCCGCTGAACTCTACCACTGTGGTGCGCCAAAAACAGTACTGCCCAGGCAGCCTGCAGGCCCCTAACCGTACAAAGCCATCTAGGATTAGGAATTTGATGAGACAGCTACTACATGTCAATCTCTGCCCGTTGTCGCGGGAGAAGAGAGACACACGGAACCACGGAACCAGGAGGCTGATGTGAAGCGAGGTACACCTGGGCGCCGCCTCCTCATCCGCATTGCTAGACTCCCTCACCGCATCTTTGGCGATGCAGCGCTTGGGCGCACCTTCCGCACCGGCGCAGGTCATCGATGGATTTTCGACTGCGAACCTATAGCCTCTTATTTGACAGCGATTGTTTTATTAAGGAATAAGGGAGGAGGCCTGATCCTGTAGAGGAGACGATCGTACCATGATTGGAATCTAGACATGCTTAGACTTGTAGTCGGAAGTCGGAACGTGGACTTGGAGTCGGAGTGTGGCACAAAACGAGGGGGAGGACGCGGTGCCAAGGCGCCTTTGACGAACGGACGAAAACGGACTGCGAGGAGTGTTAGAGTATACGTATCTGTTAGGGATAGACTAGGTTATTTCTCTTGTACTCCAAGTAGGTTACTTGTCTTGTACTCTAAATTGGTCCCTGTACGCCTATATACTCGCCCGAGAGGCTCAATAACACAACCATCATATTCCGCAATCTCTCTCTCCCTTTACCCTTTAACATGGTATCAGAGCTCGTCCTCGACGGTTCGGACTGCATCGGCTTCGGCATCGCTCTCTCCGACGACTGCCCTGATGCGTCTCCGTCCTTCTCCTGGCTGCACTATGCGCACGCGGCTTAATATGCGGCTACCTCGACACCGGCAATCCCGACCACGACATCGACCACGGCGACCCCTCGCGCGGCTACCTCGACCAAGGTTGCAGCACCCACCGCTCTCGGCTCACTCGACACCGGCACAAGGGCTACCACCTCGCATGAGCTCCTCACCAGCATCCTCTACGGTCCAAGCTTCTGCGACGTGACACCATCTACAACGTTCCCACTACCACTGCGGGAGGATGTCAGCACACTGGTCTACTTCGGCTCTCCAGTCTGACCGTTCGCGACGTTCCAGTTATTCACGATGCTACCGCTACGACTGCGGGGGGATGTTAGAGTATACGTATCTGTTAGGGATAGACTAGGTTACTTGTCGTGTACTCCAAGTAGGTTACTTGTCTTGTACTCCAAGTTGGTCCCTGTAAGCCTATATATACTCGCCCGAGAGGCTCAATAACACAACCATCATATTCCGCAATCTCTCTCTCCCTTTACCCTTCAACAAGGAGGTCTAAGTCTCGTATGACCCTGTAGAGTCGAGGCAGTTTGTATAGCCAGGGAATCACGATCGCTCGCACAGCTCTCGCCTCGCCGCACCTCTTGCTCGCGCAGATCGCTCGCCGCCCTCACTCGCCGCTCTCGCTCAGTTCGTCCACCTCCCCTCGCTCCTCCTCGCGCAGATCACCCGGATGGGCCCGCAGACTTGACGCGTGTATCTAGGCTGGCTGCCGGTCTCCAGCCGGAGCGGTCGCCGGAGGAGAACAAGCATATGTAGCTGTCGCCTCTCACTGGACTCTGCCCCAGGGATGAGCCCACAGAGCTGATCACCAAGACATGAACGATCTTGCAGCACACCAGATTAGCGTAGAGAGTTCACAGTATCATCATAGTAAAAAAATCCCATGTCAAGATCGTGATTACAACGTAATAATCCAGAAACATATGTACACGCCCCCAGTCCCATAATTAATCTCCTCCTCCTCGTCGTTGTATAGGACATGTTCACGGCTCCATCCTACTGTGTTGTCGCAGCAGCAGCTTCGTCGCCTCCCGCTTCTTCATAGGTCTCCACCTCCTTGGCCTCGGCCGCAATCTACTCCCGCAGGCGGCGCGCCTCCTCCCTGAGCCCCTCCCTCCACTCACTGCCGCGTGGGCCCGCAGACTTGACGCGTCCCCACCTGTCAGATCTTCCTCCTTCCTTCCGACCCGCCCCGCGACCCAATCTCTGCCCTCGCTCGTCGCCAACTGTGGTCGAATCCTCTCCTCCCTCGAGAAACAGGCTTGCGGCCACCACCGTCCGGTGAACTCTCAGTCGAATCCATCTTCCAACATTCTCCCCTGGGGTCCAATCCATCCTCCAACATCTCTCTCCACGACGCCATCTCTCCTCTACTGTAGGCTGCGAGCACACAGTTCCTTCCATCGCCTCCACCAACGACCGGCCGGTGGTGGCCTACTGGAGTTCGCCGAAACCTTGCCGGGAGCGATTGGGGACGGACAGGACTCAACTGGTTGATCAATCGATCTCCACCTTATCCTCCTAAATACGTACCGTACAACTATACATACGTAAAGAGATTTTGTAAAAAAAAACCGTAAACAAGCCTCCGCTCTGACCCGGAACTCACTCAAAACAAACCCCATAACCCGTTTTCGCAGACAAAATTTTCTCTAGGGGGGGATACCGAAGCAAGGGTCTAATAAGATACAAAAGTTTACAATAACATCAACAAAGATACAAGTTTTTTTTAAAACAAAGATACAAGTTATGCATAGTCAAGTCTCCAATTATTTAGTTATATTGAATAACTTAAAGAAAATAGAATTTAACTCTTCATTTTCGCATCTACAAATCAACAATATTCATCAAAAGTTGCTCATTAAATACTACTTCCTCCGTCACAGGGCATATGGCGTGAAAAAATTTGCACGCTTCTTAAGGAGACTCGAGGCATCGATAGCCAGGAGAGAAAAAATCGAGAGGTTTCCTTTCATGCCCCTGCATGCACCCGATTCACCTCCTTAATTGTCTCTGGTGAAAATCCCGGTCTCCTCGGTTTCTCCCTCGCGTGTGCGCCCTCTCTCTCTCCCTTGTCTGAAAATTTCGATGTTCCAGGTAGTTTCCATGTCACCAATTTCCCCGTTGTTGGCTTCTGCATGAGTTGATGCCGTGTGCTCCTTGTTTGCATCTTTTGTCATCACCAGTTTCTCGATGCTTAACAAACACTCACACATACACTTCATCTTCATTGGATTTATATCGCGAAGTACTTTCTCTTGATATAGATCCAATACTCTTCGTAGATGTACATGTGTAGGTGGGCATCCTGTCGACTCATCTCTTTTCGGACACAACTCCAGGGACAACATCACATTGTCCATTGGAGTCCCAGTTCCACACTTCCTTAATTGCGGATCGATGAAGTACTTTCTCGTCAAGTGGTTGCATGATCGATCTCTCTCTGGCAACTCACGTTGTCAAACGAAGGGCCAGAAATGCTTATTAAAAAAGTTATCATCTCCATCAACATGAAGGCCAAGAAGATGACCACCAAATCTGATACTAAACTGCTAAAAACTATTTTTTATTGAAAAACTCCACCATTATAACAGGTTCCACATCCCTCCCAACGCCGGCAAGGCTGGCCAGAGGAGGTGGAACAGATTGACAAAGGTTCCGGAGGAGGCGATGACTAGGATTCAGAAGGTGTTTTTTCCCGTGCCACGCGTCATTATTTTTTTAAGAGACTTGGGTGTGGACTATTAATATCTTATTAAATACTAGTCATTTATTATATATCTAACTATTATGTGATGTGGCTTAATTCGTAGTGGTTTTATTCAACATCCGTATTTTGCTTTTTAGATAGATATACTCTTATAAACGGGAGAAGGAAATAAGGAAGAATGAAAAACAAAATCATAGAAGGGAATATAGGATTTTAACGTGGAAAATCTCTCCAACAAATAGAGAACAAATTATGGACGCCGGCCAGCGAAACTTCAGTATCTCGGAAGTGTTTACACAACACCTATGATTATCTCAGATGCGACTTGTCCTATCTAGTTGCTTACAACATATATATATCTAAAAGTGGAAACTTTTGTTTTCAACTATCTACTCGGTCCAATCCTCTGGCGACGGATCTCACTCCGCTTGTCACAAGTAAGCTGCCTTAATGAACTTAGATCAAACTTTAGCAAACTCCTGGAGACAAATTCTTTCTTATAACATCAATAAGAACATCTCCATGAACAATAAAGAAAATACTTTCAACGCCAATAACCATTTGGACTAATCAGTTAAACAAACTAAATTATACTCAAACTTATCAACAAGAACATGTTTAGTCATCATATCAATAGTATAACATGAATATTGATTTTGCATACCTTTAATTTACATTAAGCAATAACGTCTTGAATACAGTCGTACTTGACATCAATGTGTTTTGTTCTCTCATGAATCATCTGATCCACTTGGTCCAAGCATCCGGCGGGTCTCGCTCCGCTAGTGCGAATTTGCATCCTTAATAAATTTAGATCAAACTTCTAGTATAGTTGTTGTATTATTTTTGGTTGGGCAAACGCCAACCTGATTAGTTCGTGTTGATGCAGACTAGATATCCGGTTCGAGAACGTAACAATCAAATGTTTCCAAACAAAAGTGGAGTACGTGGTTTCCTTGTTTTCGGAAAGGAAACAAAGATAGCGGTATTTACGTACGTGATCCGAACTGACATACTCAATCGTGGCGTCGTTTTACTCCCACGAACGGCATAGCGCCGCCTCCTCCTGAAGGTAATCGAGGAGCGAACAGGTCTGTGTTTTCCCTGGTGCACCTCTATTTATAACGCATCAAAATCCTTCCTCTCGCAGATCTTCCATCCTGCTCCAAGCCACCAAGTCCACCTCCATCCTCCATGGCAGAGCATTGCAAGATCTCTGCTTCCCTTGTAGCCGAATCTGAGGAAAGGTCGTATATCCTCAAGGTAGATGACTACTGGAGAGCCAAGGCGCTACTGAAGACCGGCGAGTTTCTGGATTTTGCCCCTTTCAGTGTTGGAGGTCACAGCTGGGCCGTAAATTATTTTCCAAACGGTAGAGTTAAGAAAGATGCAGATCGCGTACTATTTTTTTTTGTCCTTATTTATTCTGCCGGTGCCGGCACCCACGACGATGTGAAGGCAAAATTCACGTTCAACATACTTGACAAGAATGGAGAAGCGGTGCCTTTCAGCCGTACCAACCTTCTTGCAGACACCTTCACAATCAGAGGTTCATGCATCGTCTCCATCAAACAGGCTGATCTGGAGAGATCGGTGTATCTAAGAGACGATTGTTTGATCCTCAGGTGCGATGTCACCGTCACCAAGGAGATCCACAGCGAAGTACCCAACAAGGTTCCTCCGACCGACTTGCACCAGCACCTCGTCGACCTCCTCAAGAGCAAGGATGCAGCCGATGTAACCTTTCAAGTCGGCGGACAGAGTTTCTCTGCTCATAGGTGTGTCCTCGCTGCTCGGTCATCCGTCTTCAAGGCGGAGCTCCTCGGCGCCATGAAGGAGAACTCTCCCGGTAGTCCAATCGAAATCTGTGACATGGAGGCTGATGTGTTCGAGTCCTTGCTCCACTTCATATACAGCGACTCAGTTCCTACCGTGCTCGAGGGTCCTAGCAACAATGGCGATTCACGTGTAGACTTGGTGATGGCTGGACATCTACTTGTAGCAGCCGACAGGTACAATATCGGGAGGCTGAAGCTGATATGTGAGGAGAAATTGTGCAATCACATTGATTCTGATATGGTGGCAACCAGTTTGGCTTTGGCTGAGCAGCATGGTTTTGGTGGTCTCAAAGAAGCTTGTCTGAAATTCCTGTTGGCTTCTCCTTCCAATCTGGAAGCGATGATGGCAAGCGATGGGTTTGAGCATCTGAAATCAAGCTGCCCGTCTGTTCTCAAGGAGCTGGTAGCCAGAACCATGCCGGCTGAACTGAAAGCGACCAAGGATCTTATCATGGCGATCTGGTAGTACCGTATCTATCATCCAAATTTAGTACTAATCCCGTGCTACTTTTCCTTGTATGGTCGCGTTTATGGTTCAGAACAAAAGATGCTATATCAATCTTTCAATCATATATGTCCATGCAAGTA
Organism: Avena sativa; assembly: GCA_916181665.1. Taxonomy (NCBI): domain Eukaryota; kingdom Viridiplantae; phylum Streptophyta; class Magnoliopsida; order Poales; family Poaceae; genus Avena; species Avena sativa. Next base: position 299,601,466 of record OV702282.1, read on the forward strand.
GTGGGTATTTTATTTTTTTATCTTGTGAAAAAAAGGGGTAATGTTGAGAATGCTCGTCTACCTTTGCTTATCAAATGTGTATTAGTTTGGCAATTGAGTCGGTTATCATAATCACATTTGTGCCACCCACTTTTACCTATTTTAATGCTGGTTTGACCTGTTTTTGTTTATTTGTATTGTATTACTTTAGGAAATAGTACTCCCTCTGTCCCGGTTTAAAGGGTCTACGCATATATTTAGATCGCTATTTTGATTAACAAAATATTAATTATTTAACATAAAAATTGTACTCCATTCGTCCCGGTTTAAGGCTGGTCCTAGTGGTAGTATCATACTACTAGTATCATGCATGATACTATCTCCATAGTGCATGGTATCATATAGTAGTATCATACTAGCACTATATTTAATGATTTGTAGAATCTCAATACAAAATCGTGTACAAGATTTATTTGTATGGAAATTTTCTAGTTTTACGTGCTATGATGCGGTATCTACCTATGATACTCTAATCATCTCTTTCTTTATTAATTATTTTGCCACATCAGATTTTTGCTAACATGGCATGCATGATACTAGCTATGATACTCCCACTAGGACCAGCCTAAAGGACATAATTTGCAAAGCTTGCAATTCCAAAATACTAGACACAAAAGCATTTAATCTCTGTAATTACTCTCATGTGAAAAGAACAAAATGTTTGCATGCACATGTGTAAACAAATGTGAACGTTTTGCTGGCTCTTGTTCTCCTTATGCATGTTCTTTTCCACACTATTAAATAGACCAATTAAAGGACACCTAGGGCCCAGAGAATTGCAAATTGTGCTTTAAACCGAAACTGAGGGAGTATCATTAGAAAATTTAGATGTTATACTTTCTAATGGTATAATATTTGTGTTAAATAATTTATATTTTATTGGTCAAATAAATAATCTAGGTATACGCATAGACCCTTTAAACCAGGACGGAGGGAGTAACTTCTGTTAACCCCAAAACTCTACATTGATAAATGCGCATAGCGAAAAAATAACCCTTTGTCTTCCTGACGTCCATGAGCACCTTGTCATTCTGCACACCTTCCTCACCGCGGCGCATACAAATCTGCACGCCATCCTACTTGCCACGGATCTGCCTGCCACTCCCCTTGTGATGGTTCTAGAAAGGGCGATAAACTTGATTAAAGAAGAGAAAGATGGAAAAGAAGAAATGGGACTTTGTTGAAGGGGAGAAGAACATACCCGTGGTCTGGAACGCATGTCGAGGACTCTAGCGATGCTTCCATTAGGGGAAGGGCACAATATTGATCCATCGGGGGAAAATTTTCATGTGTTCAACTTAAGCAGATAGTCTCTGCAAAGATGTTAGTAACAGGGAAGGGGAGTACGACTAGCTAGGGTTTACATGTGGCATCGATGTGGACTATAGGGAGTGGTGAATGGGGGAGGGTTTTATGTCTTATAAAAAATGGGCGGTGAGTGGGGGTTAGGGTTTTTTATATGTTCCCTTGAGCAAGTATAACACAACTACATGGGGTGAATCGCTCAAAGGGCCTAGTGGGTCCATTGAGTCTTCATTTGTGGTGGGACACACTTGTTATAGAAATTCACACGATCGTTCTCCCACATGAGATTGATATAGGCCAATGAGTGCAAGAGAAATTCACATGTTGGCCTATATGAGTGCATCATGGATTTAGTCTACATGACTAAATCCATGATGCACTCATATAGGCCAACATTCATCTACCGTGGCATTTACACATGGGTGTCTTGCTGTCCCTGTACAAGTCGACTCTCTGGGGAAAAGCTTTTCTCAACACTTGTGTGTTCCATCTAACCAAAACACTAAACGTGGGTGTAGTGAGCCCCTCATTTGCATTTTTGAGGACTATGTATGGCCAATTATTTATGTATTGAACAATAAGAGTATGTAAAAAAGAAGTGAGGCAACAATAACATGCTTATTTCTAAGGATAGTCAAAAGTATAGGGTCTCACGAAGTTCCCCACCATCTTACCACATGTCCTCCCAAATAAGAGGGCTCTCATTTTTTTCAATACTAATTAAATGAGAATACCTAAAGAAAATACTATCCAAACACACATCAATCCCTTCCAAAAGTAGGGTCCCCTAACTTAGCGAAGATAGAAGATAACCTTTTTATCACCCATGTATTTGTTATGAAGTAAAGACTACCACACATCATCATTTGTAAGTAGTTTGAAGAGCCATTTACTAAGGAAACCATTTATTTTAATCAAGATCCGGTAAGTTCAGACATCTTATCTATAGGTATAAAGAGAATACCCAATTTAACTAGTCTTTATATATTTTTATGTTGGTCTGCTTGCCAGAAAAAATTGGAACTATAAAAATCTAGTATTTTTTTACACACTCCCTTTCAAATTATAAAAAGTACATCATAAAAGCAGGGATGCTACTTAAGAATGAAATAGTAATGGTTAAATGACCACCATACGAAAATATTCGACCCTTCCGCTACTCGGTATTTTATCAAACATGTCTTCAATACTCTTCAATCCTCTTTTTGAAGCTTCATAATGTACCAGAATGCCTAGACATTTATGAGGAGAAGATCTTAGACAACACCCAAAAAGATGAGAATAGGCAACCTTGTACTCCTTAGTAGTCCTAAAACTAGACTCACTTATATGAAAATTAATATTAACATGAAGAGAGCGGTGGTTTGTGTTTTAGCTACAAGGTTTTGATTATTGTAGCGGGACCTTTTGTTTTTTATTCTGTTTTTGTAATAGGGCTGTCTGCATTCATCATGTATTTAAGATATTTTGCTTTGAAGAGACTGTAGGGGTTCGTAGCATGGAAAACAAAATTTTTTATCGCATACAAACAAACAAGCCAAGATCTATCTACTAGATTGTAGCAACGAGTCGATGGAATAACTTACCCTCGAAGATTCCAAAGTGTTTAACGAGAGCGGATTCTCGTGGGTGATGTAGTCGTACTCTTCCCGATCTTAAGATCGTGTAGACGATCCTTCCAGCGCTGCGTTCCGGCAGCGCTCCCGCAGTCGGTCACACGTTCGGTACTCGACGAAGACCTTCCTCTCCCTTGTTCCAGCAGGCAGCGGAGGTTGTAGCACTCTCCTCGTGATTCCGGCAGCACAACGGCGTGGTACCGGAAGTAGAGGGGAGATCCCGCAGGGCTTCGCCTTAAGCCGGAGCGAGTATGGTGGAGTATGAGAGAGGGCTATTAGTGGTCTAGGGATTAGACACACCAATTAGAAGGCTCTAAACCGAAGGCTAGGGCAATTAGAAGCTCTAAACCAAAACGGCTCTAAACCGGAGATTAGAGGATAGGAACTTGTGTGTCTAGAGGAGGAGGCCCTGCCCCTCCTCTTATAGGTGGGAGGCGCGGCCAAGGGGAGGGGAGTCCCTCCCCAAGTCGGCCTTGGGTGGCACGCCGGCTTGGAGAGGAGGGACTCCTCCCCAAAGTCGGTTTTGCCTCCTCTTGCTTGTTTTCCACAGTTTCCTGTTTTAGCCGTTTGACTTTCAAACTGGACATTTGACTTTTCTGTTTTAGGATTCAATTTAATCCTTTATTTGGAACAGCAAGAACACTTAGTACATGATGCAATCATTCCAATATGTAATGACACAGTCATGTACCCCTCCCCCTCTCGGAGTGCCGGACATTCCGGAACCTTCTAGAACATTCACCGGAATCATTTCCGAACTCCGAAACGGGACTTTCCTTATATGAATCTTATTCTCCGGACCATTCTGGATCACCTCGTGATATCCCGGATCCCATCCGAGACTCCGAACAACATTCGGTCTCTTTCTCATAATACCATAACTACTCAAACAACGTCGAATCCTTAAGTGTGTCTCCCTACGGTTCGTGAATTATGCGGACATGATCGAGACACTTCTCCGAACAATAACCAATAGAGGAATCTGGAAATTCATATGGCTCCCACATATTTCTACGATTACTTTGCGATCGAATGAACCACTTACATACGATACCAATTTCCCTTTGTCTCACGATATGTTACTTATCCGAGGTTATGATCGTCGGTATCTCTGCATACCTAGTTCAACCTCGTTACTGATAAGTACTCTTTTCTCGTTCCCGTGATATGTGATCCCTTGTGAGCCAGTCACATGCTTGCAAGCTAATTGGATGACATTCCACCGAGAGGGCCCAGAGTATATCTATCCGTCATATGGATGGAAAAATCCCACTCTTGATCCATGTGTCTCAACCAATACTTTCCGAACACTCAATGCCACCTTTATAGCCACCCAGTTACGGTGTGGTGTTTGATGTCATCAAAGCATCCATCCGGTAAAGGTGATATGCATGATCTCATGGTCGAAGGAATTAGGTTACTATGTATCAGAAAGCATATAGCAATTGAACTATTGAAATGACTTGATCTTTATGCTACGCTTATCTATAGGAGTATGTCCACCATATCATTCTCCTAATGATATGATCTTGTTGTTGATAACATCTCAATGTTCATGATAGGGAAACCACAATCATTTATCAACCAACAAGCTAGTGAAGTATAGAGGCTATACTAGGGACTTCAAATTAAGTTTACAAATCACACAAGTATTAATGTTTCCTTGTTAATACTATTATAGCATGAATGTAAACATTTATCATAAACACAAAGATATAATAATAACTACATTTATTATTGCCTCTAGGGCATATCTCCAACACTCTCCCACTTGCACTAGAGTCATCTAATCTAGATTACATGGTAATATACCGAACACCCATGGCAGTTTGGTGTTGGTCATGTTTTGCCCTCGGGAGAGGTTTAGTCAACGGATCCGCCACATTCAGATCTGTGTGTACTTTGCAAATCTTTATATCCCCATCCTGGATATGTTCTCGAATAGCGTGAAAACGCAGCTTGATATGCTTTAGCTTCTTGTGTGACCTTGGTTCTTGCGCATTGGCTATGGCGCCCATGTTATCACAGTAGATAGACATTGGGTCCAGCGCACTAGGAACCACACCCAGCTCTGTAATGAACTCTTTCATCCATATCGCTTCTTGTGAAGCCTCCGAAGCAGCCATGTATTCCGATTCAGTTGAAGATCTCGCCACAACGCTTTGCTTTGCACTCCTCCAGCTAACTGCTGCACCATTCAAAATAAATACGTATCCAGATTGTGATTTAGAATCATCCGGATCGGTGTTCCAACTAGCATCGGTGTAACCATTAACAACGAGTTGTTCATCACCTCCATAAGAAAGAACCATATCCTTAGTTCTTCTCAAGTACTTAAGGATGTTTTTGACCGCTGTCCAATGATCCACTCCTGGATCACTTTGATATCTGCTAGTTAAACTAACAGCATATGCAATGTCGGGTCTAGTACATAGCATGGCATACATTAGAGATCCTATGGCTGATGCATAGGGAGTCTTACTCATCCTTTCTCTATCTTCTGCCGATGTCGGACTTTGAGTTTTACTCAAGATCGTATTGGGCAACATGGGCAAGAACCCTTTCTTGCTTTATTCCATTCCAAACCTCTTTAGAACTTTGTCCAAATATGTACTCTGTGACAATGATATTTGGCGTTTCGATCTATCTCTGTAAATCTTTATGCCTAATATGTAAGCTGCTTCGCCAAGATCCTTCATTGAAAAACTATTATTCAAATATTCTTTGACACTATTAAGAAGGTCTACATCATTCCCAATCAACAATATGTCATCCACATATAGTATTAAGAATGCTACAGAGCTCCCACTCACTTTCTTGTAAATACAAGCTTCTCCATATGTTTGTATAAAACCAAAACTTTTGATTACCTTATCAAAACGTTGATTCCAACTTCGGGATGCTTGCTTCAATCCATAAATGGACCGTTGAAGTTTGCATACCTTGTTAGCATCTTTAGGATCGATAAAACCTTTGGGTTGCATCATATACAACTCTTCATCAATATCTCCATTGAGGAATGCTGTTTTGACATCCATCTGCCATATCTCATAATCATAATATGCAGCGATTGCTAACATAATCCTGACAGACTTTAGCTTCGCTACCGGTGAGAAAGTCTCATCGTAGTCAACTCCTTGAATTTGTCGAAACCCTTTTGCGACAAGTCGAGCTTTATAGACAGTAACATTACCATCAGCATCTGTTTTCTTCTTGAAAATCCATTTGTTCTCGACAGCCTTTCGGCCATCCGGTAAGTCCACCAAAGTCCATACTTGGTTTTCGTACATGGATCCAATCTCGGATTTCATGGCTTCTTGCCATTTATTGGAATCTGGGCTCATCATCGCTTCCTCATATGTCTCTGGGTCATCGGTGTTGTCCACCAACATGACACTCATAACGGGATCATACCAATCTGGAGTGGTACGAGTTCTTGTTGACCTCCGAGGCTCTGTAGCAACTTCAACCGAAGTTTCATGATCACCATCATTAGCTCCCTCTCTTATTGGTGCAGGCACCACAGGAACTTCTTCCGGTGCTGTGCTACTCGCAATTTCGAGAGAAGGTTCGACAACCTCATCGAGTTCTACTTTCCTTCCAGTCACTTCTTTCGAGAGAAATTCCTTCTCTAGAAAGGATCCATTCTTGGCAACGAAGACTTTGCCTTCGGATCTATGATAGAAGGTATACCCAATAGTTTCCTTCGGGTATCCTATGAAGACGCATTTTTCCGCTTTGGGTTCAAGCTTGTCCGGCTGTAACTTCTTTACATAGGCTTCGCATCCCCAAACTTTAAGGAACGACAATTTAGGTTTCTTCCCAAACCATAATTCATACAGTGTCGTTTCAACGGATTTAGACGGTGCCTTATTTAAAGTGAATGCGGCTGTTTCTAATGCATAACCCCAAAATGATAGCGGTAAATCTGTAAGTGACATCATAGAACGAACCATATCTAAGAGAGTTCGATTACGACGTTCGGACACACCATTACGCTGTGGTGTTCCCTGCGGGGTCAATTGTGAAAGTATTCCGCATTTCTTCAAATGCTCGCCAAACTCGTAACTTAGACATTCACCTCCACGATCAGAACGTAGAAATTTAATCTTCTTGTTACGTTGATTCTCTACCTCACTTTGAAACTCCTTAAACTTCTCGAAAGTTTCGGACTTATGTTTCATGAAATAGATATACCCATATCTACTCAAGTCATCCGTGAAGGTAAGAACATAACGATAACCACCGCGCGATGCTACACTCATTGGACCACACACATCGGTATGTATGATTTCCAATAAGTCCGTAGCTCGCTCCATCATACCAGAAAATGGAGTCTTAGTCATTTTTCCCATCAGACATGCTTCGCATCTTTCAAGTGATTCAAGAAGTCCATCGGAATGGAGTTTCTTCATACGCTTCACTCCAATGTGACCAAGACGACAGTGCCACATATAGGTCGAATTATCGCTTGATTTCAAACGTTTAGCCTCAATGTTGTTGATATGTGTATTTCCACTATCGAGATTCAATAAGAATAGACCATCTATCAAAGGTGCATGTGCGTAAAACATATTACTCATATAAATCGAACAACCATTATTCTCGGACTTAAATAAGTAACCGTCTCGCAATAAACAAGATCCCGATATAATGTTCATGCTCAACGCAGGCACCAAATAACAATTATTTAAGTATAAAACTAATCCCGATGGTAGATGAAGGGGTAGCGTGCCGACTGCGATCACATCAACCTTTGATCCTTTTCCCACGCGCATCGTCACCTCGTTCTTCGCTAGCTTCCGTTTATTCTGCAGCACCTGTTTCGAGTTACAAATATGAGCAACCGAACCAGTATCAAATACCCAGGCACTACTACGAGTACTAGTGAGATACACATCAATAACATGTATATCAGATATACCTTTCTTCTTGATGTTGCCGTTCTTCAAATCCGCCAAGTACTTTGGGCAATTCCGCTTCCAGTGACCTTCTCCCTTGCAGTAAAAGCACTCAGTATCAGGCTTAGGTCCAGCCTTGGTCTTCTTCGCCGGCGTGGTAACTTTCTTACCACCCTTCTTGAAGTGTCCCTTTTGCTTAGACTTGCCTTTCTTGAATTTGGTGGTCTTATTGACCAACAACACTTGGTGCTCTTTCTTGATCTCCACTTCTGCAGATTTCAACATGGCAAAGAGTTCTGGCAACGTCTTGTTCATGTTCTGCATGTTGTAGTTCATCACAAAGTTCTTGTAACTTGGTGGTAGTGATTGGAGTACACGGTAAATCCCCAAAGCATTAGGAATCACTATACCCAAGCTTTGAAGTTTGTTTGCGTGCCCAGACATCTTAAGCACATGCTCACTGACGGAGCTGCCCTCTTCCATCTTGCAGTTAAAGAACTTTTCAGAAGCCTCATAGCTTTCAATTGCCGCATGAGTCTCAAAAATCAATTTGAGATCCTCGACAATATCATATGGGTCTGAATCCTCAAACCTTTTCTGAAGCTCCGATTCCAAACCATACAAGATAGCACACTGAACTATGGAGTACTGATTCTTCCGAGCGAGGTAAACATTCTTTACTTCATCGGGAGCATCATCTGCAGGTGGGTCACCCAGCGGTGCATCCAGCACATAGGTCAAATTACCAGCTGTGAGGACAATCCTCAAATTGCGGAACCAATCCGCGAAGTTGCTTCCATTGTTTTTCAACTTTTCTTTCTCTAGGAACGCATTAAAATTGATGGTAGGGGCTGCCATTGATCTACAACATATTTGCAATAGTTTAGACTAAGTTTATGACAAATTGAGTTCAAATTAATTAATGTAATTAAACTAGGTGAACTCCCACTCAAAACAACATCCCTCACATTGTTTTAGTGATCACACGAACCAAATCCACCATATCAACACCGATCATCACGAGAGTTGACATAGTTTCAATGGCGAACAATCGACATGTTCATCATATCTACTATATGATTCATGCTTTACCTTTCGGTGATCCGTGTTCCGAGACCATGTCTGTACATGCTAGGCTCGTCAAGATCAAACCTTAGTTTCCGCATGAGCAAATCTGGCTTGCTCACGTTGTATACACTTGCAGAATCTAACACACCCGATCATCACGTGGTGCTTCGAAACAACAAGCTTTAGCAACGGTGCTAACTAAGGGTGAACACTTTATGACTTGAAATTCATGTGCATGAGGGATCATCTTATAATGCTATCGTCGTCTACTAAGCAATACAAGATGCATAAAGGATTAACATCACATGCAATTCATAATATGTGATATGATATGGCCTTTCTTCTTTGTGCTTCCGATCTCCATCTTCAAGCACGAACATGATCTCCATCATCACCGGCATTGCATCAAGGTCAATGACGCTTCACCATGGTTGTCGTCCACCGGCTTCAACTATTACAACTACTTTGAATAGACACGCGGGTCTTAACATAAATTAAAGACAACCATATGGCTCCTGCCGGTTGCCAACTTACAATAAGGAACATTGCATACATCAAATATAATCACAATCATGGCCATATCACATCACTGCACACCCCTGCAAAACAAAGTTAGACGCCTCTACTTTCTTTGCATATTTTACGTGGTTTGGGGCTTTCAATAAGTGTCGTTCTAACTTACGAACAAGAACCACAACATTGATACTAGCATTATTGATCACCCGTTGTAAATTGGATCTTAACTATGATAGGAGAAACAGGCACCCGCAAAGCCACTTATGTAATACAAGTTGCATGTCAATCGTGGAGCAAGTCTCATGAACGATGTCATGTAAGGTTAGCCCGGGCCGCTTCATCCCAACATACCGCAAGATGCAAAGTACACAAGAAGCAATCGAAAATAAAAGCATCAACGCCCACAATGACCATTGTGTTCTACTCGTGCAACAGATCTACATATAGACACGGCTCTGATACCACTGTAGGGGTTCGTAGCATGGAAAACAAAATTTTCTATCGCATACAAACAAACAAGCCAAGATCTATCTACTAGATTGTAGCAACGAGTCGATGGAATAACTTACCCTCGAAGATTCCAAAGTGTTTAACGAGAGTGGATTCTCGTGGGTGATGTAGTCGTACTCTTCCCGATCTCAAGATCGTGTAGACGATCCTTCCGGCGCTGCGTTCCGGCAGCGCTCCCGCAGTCGGTCACACGTTCGGTACTCGACGAAGACCTTCCTCTCCCTTGTTCCAGCAGGCAGCGGAGGTTGTAGCACTCTCCTCGTGATTCCGGCAGCACAACGGCGTGGTACCGGAAGTAGAGGGGAGATCCCGCAGGGCTTCGCCTTAAGCCGGAGCGAGTATGGTGGAGCATGAGAGAGGGCTATTAGTGGTCTAGGGATTAGACACACCAATTAGAAGGCTCTAAACCGAAGGCTAGGGCAATTAGAAGCTCTAAACCAAAACGGCTCTAAACCGGAGATTAGAGGATAGGAACTTGTGTGTCTAGAGGAGGAGGCCCTGCCCCTCCTCTTATAGGTGGGAGGCGCGGCCAAGGGGAGGGGAGTCCCTCCCCAAGTCGGCCTTGGGTGGCGCGCCGGCTTGGAGAGGAGGGACTCCTCCCCCAAGTCGGTTTTGCCTCCTCTTGCTTGTTTCCCACAGTTTCCTGTTTTAGCCGTTTGACTTTCAAACTGGACATTTGACTTTTCTGTTTTAGGATTCAATTTAATCCTTTATTTGGAACAGCAAGAACACTTAGTACATGATGCAATCATTCCAATATGTAATGACACATTCATGTACCCCTCCCCCCTCCCGGAGTGCCGGACATTCCGGAACCTTCTAGAACATTCACCGGAATCATTTCCGAACTCCGAAACGGGACTTTCCTTATATGAATCTTATTCTCCGGACCATTCCGGATCACCTCGTGATATTCCGGATCCCATCCGAGACTCCGAACAACATTCGGTCTCTTTCTCATAATACCATAACTACTCAAACAACGTTGAATCCTTAAGTGTGTCTCCCTACGGTTCGTGAATTATGCGGACATGATCGAGACACTTCTCCGAACAATAACCAATAGAGGAATCTGGAAATTCATATGGCTCCCACATATTTCTACGATTACTTTGCGATCGAATGAACCACTTACATACGATACCAATTTCCCTTTGTCTCACGATATGTTACTTATCCGAGGTTATGATCGTCGGTATCTCTGCATACCTAGTTCAACCTCGTTACTGATAAGTACTCTTTTCTCGTTCCCGTGATATGTGATCCCTTGTGAGCCAGTCACATGCTTGCAAGCTAATTGGATGACATTCCACCGAGAGGGCCCAGAGTATATCTATCTGTCATATGGATGGACAAATCCCACTCTTGATCCATGTGTCTCAACCAATACTTTCCGAACACTCAATGCCACCTTTATAGCCACCCAGTTACGGTGTGGTGTTTGATGTCATCAAAGCATCCATCCGGTAAAGGTGATATGCATGATCTCATGGTCGAAGGAATTAGGTTACTATGTATCAGAAAGCATATAGCAATTGAACTATTGAAATGACTTGATCTTTATGCTACGCTTATCTATAGGAGTATGTCCACCATATCATTCTCCTAATGATATGATCTTGTTGTTGATAACATCTCAATGTTCATGATAGGGAAACCATAATCATTTATCAACCAACAAGCTAGTGAAGTATAGAGGCTATACTAGGGACTTCAAATTAAGTTTACAAATCACACAAGTATTAATGTTTCCTTGTTAATACTATTATAGCATGAATGTAAACATTTATCATAAACACAAAGATATAATAATAACTACATTTATTATTGCCTCTAGGGCATATCTCCAACAGAGACTGGGTGTAATTTGTATCTTCACGATATTAATATATTCCCTTTATAATTTTTTTAACCCTAATAGCTATTAGAACACACTTAAATTGAGTTTCAGGTGCCTAAAATTTTCAAGATCATGATCTCGTAAAAATGATTGCTTGTCATTCGCAGTTTGTATAGTAGATTGTCAACACCCGGATTTTTCAATCCTACATGCCTGTTATGCCATACATCGCAATCCTAGGATTACCATTTTTGCGAGACATAACAGAATTGGATACCATAGTACATCATCCATTACAAACGATACATAAGTTCTTACACAAGTAGGGATCTCATGATCCGGTTCTTAATACAACATCAAGCAGCAGAATACATAATAATAACGGTAGCGTAGGCGAAGCTCCATCTTCGGGGTCACAGGCAATGCTGACGATGGGAGATGATCCTAGTTGTCGTAACCTTCCTGGGTTCCATCCTCCAGGTACTCCTCTTCATAGTCTGGCCATGGGAATAGCCAGGGACAAAGCCATGAGTACTCTTTAAGTACTCGCAAACTAATACTAATAGGTAAAGGGGGTTTTCGGATAATAGGACACTAGGTTCTAGGGTTGTTTTGCAAAAGCCAGATTTATCTCTACTAAGTTCTAAAACTAGTCACAATTTTATAAATCCTAAGAGGGAGCTTGTGTTTCATATCACAACTCTGTTGTGGTCAAGTCAAAGTCTCAATTCATCTCACAGGTCATTTTGAAAAGTCTGACGGGGGAACAGTATGGCCACTCCAACTGTCCATAACCGCGGACGCGGCTATTCGAATAGTTTGACACTCTGCAGAGATTGTACACTTTCACCACAACATTCGATACATCCGTCAGGAACAAATCCTGAATTCACCATACTCAGTATGCGGATAATCAATCCTAACCTTTTGATTACACGCCCTAGTATAAGCACCTCTCCTGTGAGTTTGGCCTCCCAACCATGACCAACTGTCATCTTGGGTACTGCACAGGTGGACAATCTTCACAAGGGAGCCTCAGCTCAGACCTTGGCCGTGAGGGAACTAATACTAAGGATATAAGTTTCCAGTCAAGCCCTACCCAATATTCGGGTATTGTGGTTGTACGATAAAATTGGAATGGTATCGCATCTAGACAACCATCAGTTTTAAAAAGGGGTAAGGCTCATGCCTCAACATTTCCATTCACCAAAATCATCAGGTGTTCGGAAACACATGTCCAAAACATTTCAATAGAACGATCCATCATTCCAAGGTTTTCATAACCATTTTCCACCAAGTATCCCCATCTAAAGTTGATCAAGTTTTATGCTTAGCACTAGCATCTACAGGTGGGGATAGTAATGATGAGGGGTGGTTACTAGTGGACTTTCAACTAAGTACAACCTCATGTCTTAGGCTGATGTCAAGGTTTCTAACTTAGGCCAAATTTTATGCTCTTTATGCAACCTTCAGCATCTTTCCAATATCTACCAGTCACTTAAGTAAACTCTAAGTAAGCTTTGATAAAGAAATAAAGTAAGAAGCTTGCAAGTAAAACTAGGATTGGTTTATCAAGTTGGTGTGATCACATATGCTTAAGGCATATAGTAGGTATAGTAACAAGTATGGGCTTGCATAGGTATAGTCTCAGCTTGCACAATCAACTAATAGCATTAGGCTTGCATAGTTACTAGCTTGCTAAAGTAGAGTGTCTTGCAAGTTTTAGCTTGCCTTGTGCAGAGCAGTGGTTGAAGTTCTCCTCGGCTTCTTCTTCGTAGTATCCTCCTTCCTCCTCGTATCCTTGGTCGGTACTAGCGTCTATGAATAAATACGAGGTACACAATCACCAAACAATACTTAACTACTTGCAATCATCACACACAAGGGTCCTATGGATGATCTAGCATCATCCCTAACATTACAAGGTTGAGGCTTGATTTAATTCCTTTTATTTTTAGAAAAGTAATTTCTACTCATTGAAAAACTACTTAAGATTTAATATTCTCCAAACCAAACATGGGATCATGTTGACACATGTCATCACCACATATTGTAGTCCATGGGAATGTGATTTAAAGTGGTGTCACAATTTAATAAGGTTTTAACCTTTTATTTTAATTAATTAAAGTGGCTAGAAATGCTTATGTAGCATTCTTTTATTCCTTGAACATTATTTCTGCAAGTAAACCTATATATTTTTATATATTCTAAAAGGTATGGTTAAATGTGATTTTTGAGAGTTGGAATCAACTCAAAATCTATTATGGTTTAAATTTGAAAAATGTTTGAATGCAGAAAAGCTTCTTCCTTGTTATTTTTACCATGGGTGATCTATAGATCCAAATGACTTGAATCCAACGGGCTTGGATTCAGCATTCACAGTCCTTTCCAACAAAATTGGTTTCATTCAATTTGGTGCACTGAATCGATCTGGGTTGATTTTTGAAGTTGGGTACAGAAGTGTGTTTGAATTGAAATAGAAAAAAGTTTAATTCGAATAACTGGGTTGCGCGGGAAAAGTTACTGGGACGGACTGCTAAGCGCAGTGCTCCCGCGGGCTGCTTAAGTGGGTGTCCCCACTCGTCAGTGACACGGGGCTGGGCGAAGCGGTATGGGGCGACGTGGATCGTTCGATCTAGTTCTAATCTAACGGCTGGGAGTCATCGTCGACGCGAGACAACTCCGGCGAGAACAAAACCTAGCGCGGCTAGTGAGGGTCGCTGGGGGCTCACCGGGGTACTGGCGAGGGTCAGCGAGGCGGGCGAACGACGAAGTCGATGACGGCGAACTCAGGGGTGGTCGCGGCAGCTCCTGGGGCGACTCCAATCGTTGGCTTCCTTCTTCTCCGGCAGCGGCAGGCTCCAGTGAAATTCCGACGAGGTGGTGCCCGCCTTGGTCTGAGAATGGTGTGGCACGATCAGTGAGAAGAGGGGAGTGAGATGGTGTGAAGAAATCGTGCGGGGGTGGCCTCTATTTATAGTCGAGCGAGGGGACCGTCGGGGCGCACGGTGAGCTCGTCGGGGGCGAGGTTACAGGCAGCTAAAGGCATGGGCAAGGGTAGGGGACGGTGCGGTGTCTCCTGGCAATGCTCAACGACATGGTCTCGAGGCATGGGGCGGTGTGGTTTGGTCTGGAACGGGCAGTGCTCTGCGCGGCAGAGGCGGCGTCTTCGACGGCGGACGGTGGCTGTGCGGCACGGGGCGGCAAATGGGGATGTCTGGTGGTCTCCTAGGTCGGTGGGGATTGTGTATGCACGCGGCGAGGGCGGCGCGCGGTCTGTGGGTGATGGTCGAGGGTGGCGCTCTGGCGCACGCTCGGCATGGTCTGGGCGCGGCTTGTGCGCGTGGTCCAGGGCTTGGCAACGCTCGCGACTGGGACAGTGAGTGGCGGTGGACGGTGGGCTGCCTCCCAGACATGCTGGCTAGGCTTGCTGCTACTCCTAGCTTGCTGTCGACTATGGGGTGGCAAGAGGGTGCTCGGCTATTCACCATTGATGACAATGGCAAGCTCACAGTGGTGCTAGTGCCTGGCTAATCTTCCTAGATGATCTACTGAGTTGTGTGTGAGCTAAATGGGGACCCAGTTAGGCAAGAATCACTGCGCACAATAGTGTTTGATGTTTGTTTGATTTGTGTCTGCAACCTGTTTGATGAAATGGCCGCATGAAATCAAGTTTTGAATTTTGAAATGATTTTTGGTGGGTTTGCTAGATTGGTGCTGGTGAGTCTGCAGATGCTTGGGTTTTGAAAGTTGAGCTTGTTTGAGTAGTTTTTGAAAAAGTGGGATCTTCCCATATGATAAAGATTCAATTTTGAATTGTCATTTAAACTATGCATTTGAAAGTTTCTGGATGATCACAAAGTGGGCCTTGATACCTTGTTATGAGTACATTCAAGGGGTGTAAAGATCCAGAAAAGTTTCTGTTAGGTTCTGAAAGTTTGAGACAGCCAAAGTAGGCATGTGAGTTAAATTGGCCAAAATGACCATTCATTTCATATATGTGTTTTGATTTACTTGTCCTTAGGAAAAGTGTGGGAAATGTTTTAGATGATGTTTATTTCACCTAAGAAACATTTTACAAGCAATGGAACAAACAAACAAGGTGGTTTTGAAAGGATTTCAAAATCCATGCATACACATATGCATGCATTCATGATTTCATTTAGAAAAGTTTTTGTTAACCCTAATTTTGATGATTAGAATTTGATGATCCAAGCTTAGTATTTTTGGGATGTTACAAACCTTCCCCCCTTAAACAAAATCTCGTCCCAAGATTTGAAAAAGGACGAAAAGATTACCTAGGATTTGAAGAGATCGGGAAACTTCGTCCTGATGTGATCTTCGCGCTCCCAGGTAGCTTCCTCCTCTGTGTGGTTGCTCCACTGAATCTTGAGAAACTTGATGCTTCGGGTTAGGGTAGTTCGAAAAGCTTCTTCCAAAATGCGGATGGGTACTTCCGGATAGGTCAGGTCATCGTTGATCTCTATGGTCTGATGGTCGATATTCTTGAACACTTCGGTCTTCTCGGGGACTTCGAGACACTTGCGAAGTAACGAGATATGGAACACATCGTGCACAACTGACATCTCTTCAGGTAGTTCCAATTGATACGATACTTCTCCTCGATGGTTCAAAATTTTGAAAGGTCCGATATATCTAGGGGCTAACTTTCCTTTGAGTTGGAAACGTTGCATTCCCTTCAATGGCGACACTTTCAGATAAACAAAATCTCCTATGTTGAAGGTGAGGTCTCGACGTCTCTTGTCGGCGTAACTCTTCTGTCGGGATTGGGCGGTCTTGAGGTGCTCACGAATCTTGTGAACCTTCTCTTCTGCTTCTCGGAGGATGTCGGGTCCAAAAATCTGACTCTCTCCTACTTTCGACCAGTTCAAAGGGGTGCGACACTTTCTTCCGTACATGAATTCAAATGGGGCCATTTGCAAACTGGCTTGGTAACTATTGTTGTAGGAAAATTCTGCAAACGGCAGACAGTCTTCCCACTTGGATCCATATTCTAGCACACATGCTCTAAGCATATCTTCGAGTATTCGATTTACTCGCGCCGTTTGTCCATCGGTCTGAGGGTGATACGCGGTACTGAAATCTAGGCGGGTTCCTAAACCTTCTTGGACTTTCTTCCAGAATCTCGAGGTAAACTGAGTTCCTCGATCCGATACTATATTCTTGGGGACTCCGTGCAAACTGACGATTCTAGCGATGTATAACTCTGCTAGCTTCGAACTCTGATAGGTGGTTTTGACGGGCATGAAATGGGCGACTTTGGAAAATCTGTCCACTATGACCCAAATAGAGTCATTTCCCCTACTAGAAGTAGGTAGTCCAGTGATAAATTCCATTCCTACAGAATCCCATTTCCATTCCGGAATTTTCAAAGGTTGCAACAATCCAGCGGGTCTTTGATGTCCTGCCTTGACTCGCTGACATATATCACACTTGGCGATATAGCTTCCGATTTCTCTCTTCATCTTATGCCACCAAAATTGCTCTTTCAAATCTTGATACATCTTAGTTCCTCCGGGATGGATAGAATAAAGAGTATCATGAGCCTCCTTCAAGATAACTTCTTTCAACTCCGAATCCGCTGGTACACAAAGGCGTCCTTTGTACCACAGAACTCCTTCTTCGTCCTCGGTGAATCCGGGTACTTTGCCCGTACCGATACGACGCTTGATTCCGTCGATACTGGCATTTCCCTTCTGCGCCTCTTTAATCTGACTGATCAAAGTGGGCTGAAGTTCTATGCTAGCCAAAAATCCTTCACTTACTAATTCCATTCGAAAATCTTCCATCTCCTTGTGCAGACTTGGTTGCTCCTTCAAAATCATGGAGTTCAAGCGGCACGGCAATCTGCTAAGGGCATCGGCTACCACGTTGGCTTTACCAGGGTGATAGTGAATGTCCAGGTCGTAATCCTTGATTAGCTCAATCCATCTTCTCTGCCTCATATTCAACTCCTTCTGAGTGAATATATACTTTAGGCTCTTGTGATCCGAATAAATCTCACAACGGTTTCCCATTAGGTAATGTCTCCATGTCTTCAGGGCTAGAACTACTGCTGCTAGTTTGAGGTCATGGGTTGGATAGTTTTGCTCGTGTTGCTTCAATTGTCTAGATAGATAAGATATAACTTTGCCTTCTTGCATTAGCACACATCCGAGACCAATCTTGGATGCGTCACAATACACATCGAAGGGCTTCGTGATATCCGGCATGATTAAGATTGGGGCTGATATCAATCTCCTCTTGAGTTCTTGAAAACTCGCTTCACACTTGTCGGTCCATTCAAACTTCTTGTCCTTCTTCAGCAATTGGGTCATGGGCCGGGCGATACTCGAGAATCCTTCTACGAATTTGCGGTAATATCCCGCCAATCCGAGAAAAGCACGAACTTGGGTTTGAGTGGTTGGGGCTTGCCAATCTTCTACATCTTTCACTTTGGCAGGGTCAACGGCAATTCCTCCGGCTGATACGATGTGACCGAGGAATCCTACTTCCTGTAACCAGAATTCACATTTGCTAAACTTTGCATACAACTGATGCTCTCTAAGGGTTCCAAGAATGGTCCTTAGGTGTAGCTCATGTTCTTCTTCTGATTTGGAATAAATCAGAATGTCATCGATGAAAACAACGACAAACTTATCCAGGAAGTCCATAAAAATCTTATTCATGAGGTTCATGAAATAAGCGGGGGCATTGGTTAATCCAAAAGACATGACTATATACTCGTACAATCCATATCTGGTGGTAAAGGCAGTCTTTGGAATATCCTCTGCACGAATTTTGAGTTGATGATAGCCAGTTCTAAGATCAATCTTAGAAAACACCTGGGCACCGGTCAACTGATCAAACAAATCTTCTATCTTGGGCAAGGGGTACTTGTTCTTGATGGTGACATCATTCAACTTTCGATAATCCATACACAAACGGTTACCTCCATCTTTCTTGTCCACAAATAAGACAGGTGATCTCCATGGTGACGCACTTGGTTGAATCAATCCAATTTCTAGCATGGAATCCAGTTGCTTCTTCAGTTCTGCTAGTTCCGATGGGTTCATACTATTGGGTCTCTGGGCTATGGGTCCTGTTCCGGGGATTAGTTTGATGATAAACTCGATATCCCGATCTGGGGGCATACCGGGCAAAACATCGGGAAATACATCGGGGTATTCACAGACTATCCGGACTTGGTCAATGGTAGGTTGGGCTAGACTCTTGTTACACTTGAATTGGTGAGGTAAGGTTTCAGAGATATGCTCGACTGATATTCCGGTGGTACTGGTCATGGTGATGGCTTTCTTAGCACAGTCAATCAATCCCTTATGTTTGGACATCCAATCCATTCCTAGTACTACTTCCAAACCTTTAGTTCCGAGTACTATCAGATTAGCATAAAAATATATGCCATGGATTCGGATAGGGACGGCTTTGCAAATTTGCCTAGCCTTGGTGGTTGATCCGGGAATTTGCACAATCATAACATGCTTCAGTTTGGTTGGTTGAATTTTACTAGTGCAGGTAAATTCTTCGGTGACAAATGAATGCGAGGCACCAGAGTCAAACAACACTCTTGCAAGTACTGAATTAACAGAAAACATACCCAGCACGACGTCTGGCGCTTCCTGAGCTTCTTCAGCATGCATGAGAAAAAGACGACCATTGCAGTTGAGTGAATTCCCTGGGGCAAATCTTCTCCCTGGCTGTACACGGCGCTGCTGCTGAGCTGGGGCGTTGGTATTGGGTGCGGTAGCATTCTTCTTGTTGGGGCACTCGTTGGAATAGTGGCCTTTATTTCCACTGTCATAACAGGTCACTTGTGACTTGTCCTTGGATGCGACAGGCACAACATTGCTTCCAGTCCTAGGGGCAGTGTTGGTGTTGGCGGTAACGTTGTTGGTGTTGAACTTGGGTTGGGCACGGGTGAAATTGCTAGAGTTGCCGGGGTTGTTGTGATTTCCTTCGGGTCTAGGGTTTCCACGGTTGGGGTAGGTCGGACGGGTCATAGGGGGTCTGTTGGTCCTTGGGGCAAGTCCTGGAGATGGGTTGGGGCGATACTTTGGGGTCTGATGGGTTCCGGGTTGATGCATCATGCCATGCTTGCGGTTCTCATTGGCTTGGTTGATCTTTCCTTCCATCTGGATAGCAGAGTCGACAAGGGCTTCAATATCAGCAAAGGGGATATTGACTAACACCGTCTGCATCTCGTCATGCAGACCATTCAGGAATCTTTCTTTCTTCTTGGCTTCGGTGTCTATCTCGTCCGGGGCATACCTAGCTAATGACCAAAAATTTGTCACGGTATTCCACTACAGTCATCCTTCCTTGCTTTAGCTCTCTGAACTCGTCTCTCATTCTCTTGATCAAACCTGGTGGCACATGGGTTCTGCTAAACTTGACCTTGAATTCCTCCCAGGTCATCATCTGGCCTCCGGTCATTGCACGAACACTGTTCCACCATGCCCTGGCATCTCCGGCTAGATAATGGGTGGCGAACAGGACTTGCTCGTTGGCTTCCACTCCGACGACTTCTAGGTTGTTTTCCATGGTTTGCAGCCAATCATCGACATCTAGGGGTTCTTCTGACTTGGTGAAAATGGGTGGGTTAGTATTCTGGAAATTCTTGAGCTTAGATCCATGGTTGTCCTGATTTCCGTGGACTTGGTTGTTGTGGGCTAGCTGGCTTGACGTTCCGCTCTTTCAGCTTCGCGGTCAGAAGTCAACATTTGCAGGATCTGCAACATCGGGTCCGGGGTTGAACCACCTCCTCCATGTGGCATCTGAAGATTGATATAGATCATGAGAAAAGAGGGAAATTTCTAAGGTCTTGGGTCTTTGAAAAGTTTTAAATGTTTGATTCAGATTTTTCTGGCAACTTGATTTTTCATTCATTCACTCATAGCACATAGTACAACACACACCACAACAAGAAAAACAGATGGTTTTAAGAACCGTTCTGGAAACTACGATACCGTGGGACCGACTACTACTCACTACGCTAGTGCTCGGTGCTACTAATCCTCGGAGTCTGTGGCTTCATCATCTTCAGCATCATCGATGAAGGTGAAATCATCCTCATCGGTGAAGAAGTCCATGGCCTGATCCTCCAGAAAATCATCGTCATCGCTGAGATAAGAGTAAGGGTCTCCACGAAGATCCTCTCCGGCATTCTCCTTTCCTCCAACTGCATGTCTCTCTCGTGGATGGTCTCCTCCAGAGATGAGATGCGGTGGCGAAGACGGGCAATAATGCGCTCCTTTTTGTCGAGCTGACAGCGGCGAGACTTGCGATCCTTTGCTAGCATGGCTATGATCTGATCCTTCGTCTTGATGATGGCAGACTTGTGGTTGCAATAGTCACGGCAGTTGTCCAACTCCTGCTGATGATCATACATCATGAAGCTAAGGTGGTCCAACTGAGTCTTCAGCTCGGGGTGGTATGGGGCTTCCAGTGGTTGTCCATTTGCATCACGCCTTGGGCAAAACTCAAAGCGAGTACCCTTGATCTGATTGATGCTCTGCCCACACAGACGGGAAAGAGCTTCCTGCATTGCTCTGGCAAGTCCATCGAGCCAGTTGTTTTCCCTCAAGGTAAACTGAATTCCCTCCGCAGTGGGAGGTTCAATCTTTCCTCGGAGACTTGCAACAATTAGCCACTGCAGATCTTCTCCTCCTTGATCATTGAGCTGAGCTCCAAAGAACTCGGTGTGCGGACGCTCCAGAAGTTCCGAAAGCTGATCCAGATCCCTCTCAAATATAAGGTCTCCCCCATTCCCAAGTTGGTAAAACTTGTTGTACTTCACGTCCATCTATAAAAATAGAGGATGAGTAGATTAGCAGAGTGATCAAGTGTGTCAAAATTTTATGTATTTTGCAAGAGTTTTTGAGGAACATGAATTTTTAGGAAAGAATCAATGAGATAAGAATGAGAATAGGTTTTTGTAAATATTTGTTTTCTGTGGTTTTGAAACTAAGTTTTTGATTCAAACGTCCAGTCTAACTAGGGTCTCCTATGGTCAGGATGGATCTGATACCAACTTGTCAACACCCGGATTTTTCAATCCCAGGATTACCATTTTTGCGAGACATAACAGAATTGGATACCATAGTACATCATCCATTACAAACGATACATAAGTTTTTACACAAATAGGGATCTCATGATCCGGTTCTTAATACAACATCAAGCAGCGGAATACGTAATAATAACGGTAGCGTAGGCGAAGCTCCATCTTCGGGGTCACAGGCAATGCTGACGATGGGAGATGATCCTAGTTGTCATAACCTTCCTGGGTTCCATCCTCCAGGTACTCCTCTTCATAGTATGGCCATGGGAATAGCCAGGGACAAAGCCATGAGTACTCTTTAAGTACTCGCAAACTAATACTAATAGGTAAAGGGGGTTTTCGGATAATAGGACACTAGGTTCTAGGGTTGTTTTGCAAAAGCCAGATTTATCTCTACTAAGTTCTAAAACTAGTCACAATTTTATAAATCCTAAGCGGGAGCTTGTGTTTCATATCACAACTCTGTTGTGGTCAAGTCAAAGTCTCAATTCATCTCACAGGTCATTTTGAAAAGTCTGACGGGGGAACAGTATGGCCACTCCAACTGTCCATAACCACGGACGCGGCTATTTGAATAGTTTGACACTCTGCAGAGATTGTACACTTTTACCACAACATTCGATACATCCGCCAGGAACAAATCCTGAATTCACCAGACTCAGTATGCGGATAATCAATCCTAACCTTTTGATTACACGCCCTAGTATAAGCACCTCTCCTGTGAGTTTGGCCTCCCAACCATGACCAACTGTCATCTTGGGTACTGCATAGGTGGACAATCTTCACAAGGTAGCCTCAGCTCAGACCTTGGCCGTGAGGGAACTAATACTAAGGAATATAAGTTTCCAGTCAAGCCCTACCCAATATTCGGGTATTGTGGTTGTACGATAAAATTGGGATGGTATCGCATCCAGATAACCATCAGTTTTAAAAAGGGGTAAGGCTCATGCCTCAACATTTGCATTCACCAAAATCATCAGGTGTTCGGAAACACATGTCCAAAACATTTCAATAGAATGATCCATCATTCCAAGGTTTTCATAACCATTTTTCCACCAAGTATCCCCATCTAAAGTTGATCAAGTTTTATGCTTAGCACTAGCATATACAGGTGGGGGTAGTAATGATGAGGGGTGGTAACTAGTGGAGTTTCAACTAAGTACAACCTCATGTCTTAGGCTGATGTCAAGGTTTCTAACTTAGGCCAAATTTTATGCTCTTTATGCAACCTTCAGCATCTTTCCAATATCTACCAGTCACTTAAGTAAACTCTAAGTAAGATTTGATAAAGAAATAAAGTAATAAGCTTGCAAGTAAAACTAGGATTGGTTTATCAAGTGGGTGTGATCACATATGCTTAAGGCATATAGTAGGTATAGTAGCAAGTATGGGCTTGCATAGGTATAGTCTCAGCTTGCACAATCAACTAATAGCATTAGGCTTGCATAGTTACTAGCTTGCTAAAGTAGAGTGTCTTGCAAGTTTTAGCTTGCCTTGTGCAGATCAGTGGTTGAAGTTCTCCTCGGCTTCTTCTTCGTAGTATCCTCCTTCCTCCTCGTATCCTTGGTCGGTACTAGCGTCTATGAATAAATACGAGGTACACAATCACCAAACAATACTTAACTACTTGAAATCATCACACACAAGGGTCCTATGGATGATCTAGAATCATCCCTAATATTACAAGGTTGAGGCTTGATTTAATTACTTTTATTTTTAGAAAAGTAATTTCTACTCATTGAAAAACTACTTAAGATTTAATATTCTCTACCAAACATGGGATCATGTTGACACATGTCATCACCACATATTGTAGTCCATGGGAATGTGATTTAAAGTGGTGTCACAATTTAATAAGGTTTTACCCTTTTATTTTAATTAATTAAAGTGGCTAGAAATGATTATGTAGCATTCTTTTATTCCTTGAACATTATTTCTGCAAGTAAACCTATATATTTTTTTATATTCTGAAAGGTATGGTTAAATGTGATTTTTGAGAGTTGGAATCAACTCAAAAGCTATTATGGTTTAAATTTGAAAAATGTTTGAATGCAGAAAATCTTCTGCCTTGTTATTTTTACCATGGGTGATCTATAGATCCAAATGACTTGAATCCAATGGTATTGGATTCAGCATTCACAGACCTTTCCAACAAAATTGGTTTCATTCAATTTGGTGCACTGAATCGATCTGAGTTGATTTTTGAAGTTGGATACAGAAGTATGTTTGAATTGAAATAGAAAAAGGTTTAATTTGAATAACTGGGCTGCGCGGGAAAAGGTTCTTCTGCATCTACTCTTAAACACCTAGCCACATGTCTTAAAGATGATAAAGGGTTTTGGCGGCACTTAAGAGCCAGCAATAATAACCGCACCCTGAAAATCACAAACACAATGGTTTTTGTAACTTGTGTGATGGCAATCCACCACACATCTATGGGGCACCGATGCTTATGTTTTACGCCACATTAGGCACACTCGAGGTGATGTGGTAGGCCCACATAGGTCGGAACTGTCCTTCCAACTATATATAAAAATATACTAATAACTTTCGGAATATTAAATGTATATGATATGAAAATATTTGTCATGATGGTCCTAATAACATTTAGTAGATCCTGTGGATGTTAATGTTTATTTCATATATATTTGGTTGAAGTTTATAAACTTTGGCTTTGACCAAAACTAATAGACATCCTAATTTAGGAAGGAGGGAATACTACAGTGCATGGAGCTAAAGTTGTAATTGTTGGTACTGCACATGTGTACTTATTAGAGAAAGTCTAATAGATCCCGTATATCTCGTCCCTTAAAAATACGAATAAAGAATGCTGGAAAACACATTTACACTTTCACGTCCGAATAGATCCTGCAATGGGAACCGTGAAAACGAATTTTTGATTTGCGGTTCCCATTTGCGGGATATATTCGGCACCAGCCCGTAGCCTGACACCGTAAATTAGTCAATTTTTAGGGCAATTTCATAAATTAAACAATAGTGATGTAATACCAATGCAAATAGATGCAATATTTAATAGTTTTTTATATTCAATAGTCCCTACCAAACGACACCCCAAAGCACACGCAATGTTCAACGCAACAAGTGACCTAAAAAGTAGCACATTCACCGCATCAAGCCGAGCTTTATAGAAGAAGATCATGCAACGTCGTCGTCGCCCTCCTCGGTGGCACCTCCACCACCACCACTCGCACCTTCACCTTGGCTTGTCCTCTCAAACATCTCTGTTCTTCGACGGTTGTCAAGGCATCCATGATTTTTGGATCCATGGTCATGAGCTTGGTCTCTTCGGCCAAGAGCTCGGCTGTTGCCTTCATCTCCTCGATCTTGAGTCTCTTCTCATCCAAGTCGGCCTTGCGCTTGGCATCCACCCGGATTGCTTGCCATCGTTCTTTCTTCTCTTCTAGTTTCTCGTCTGATAAGATGATCTTGGTTTGCATGGTCTCCCTCACCAACACTTCCTTCGATTTAACCATGTCATCAATCTTGCCCCTCATGCTTGCATCCTCGACCTTCCTCTTCTCATGGTCCTTGGACATCTTCCGGCCGCCAGGCTTGTCCTTTTTCCTCCCTCCTTCATTGTCACTTTCGTCATCGTCCATTTGGGTGAAAGTTCCTTTTTTGGGAGGAGCTTCTTGATACCTCAATCCCATTTGTTGCTATGCTCTAGATTTTTGTAGCAATGGTGAAACCCGAAGCTCTTCCTCTTGGACACATCCATGTCCTTGTACCTTCCTTGAGCAATACCATCCTACAAACAAAATAAAGATTGCGTGGGCAATGCTATCCAAAAAAAATGCACAAGCAAATGGAAGAAGAAATGTACACAACACACTCACATATTCATCAATGGAAACTCCACTTGAAGGTATTCTCACTTGTTCCAAGCATGCGCTCCAACGGCTACAAGTAGCTTTGATCACAACCCAACGACCTTGTAGTGACCTTGTAGTGTGTGTTGGTGGTTTGGTTGACAAAATGGCGAGTACTCCCTCTGTTAGGGATTATAAGGCCTATGAACCACTTTGATAGGATTAAGAAAATCAATAGCTCACTCTATTGATTACTACATGCACCAATAGTTATAAATGCATGAGAGAAGATAGAGAAAAAGAAGAACATGCATTGAAGAAGAGAGACTAATAAATGAAAGAAGACTTACAATTCCTAACATTTTTAAAAAGCTCTTGGGCCTTATAATCCATAACGGAGAGAGTAATTGGAAAAACTTGTCCTTAATCCATTGCCAATACCTTTTGCCAGTTTGATAATTGCCCGTCACCGCATCAAGTGATACCTCGTCCCATTCCCTACACAAGGCAATGTCTTCGGACTCGTGTAGTTCAAAGCTCTTCGGCATTGGGTGGGTTGCGAGCCATCGAGCTATGCTGAGCTATCCGTAAAAAAAGTTATTTTAAGGTTTGTGCGTTCTTATGTTTGCTCTTATACAGTACCATGCTGAGATGGATGCCTGAACCGTACTGTGATTGGTGTTCCAATGCTCCTCTTGCCCGTTGAACAGTCTGCCAGTAGTACTGTAAGGAGGAGGTGTGGATGGCTGGCAGCGACTAGGGAGGCGGAGTATGACGACGGCGCCACGGTGGGAGAGGAGAAGACTAGGCGGAGCTCCGGAGGGGAGAGGTCGCAGTGGCGGCGGCCCGTGCGGGGACCGGGGAGTGCGGTATTGGGTTAGGTTTCAACCATGGCAGGCCTTTATATACTACGCGGTGAAAAAGGAATTAACGTTTGAGATTTACTGTTGGCAAGATCTAGTGGCTAATCAAATCCAATTTTTGTGGTAAGTTTTGGAAACTCCGCCGGTTATATCTTTAGATTCTACTAAGAAAACAGTAAAGATGCTTCTGAATAACGCCTGCCAAACCATGTTTTGTGCTTAAGGTAGATGGATACTCGAGAGTAAAGGCGCTACTGAAGACCGGCAAGTTCGTGATTTCTGCCCCTTTTAGTGTTGGAGGCCACAGCTGGGCTCTGAAGTATTATCCAAATGGTAACCGCAAGGGTTACGCAGATTTCATATCTCTGTATCTGCTTCTTAAATCAGCCGACGTCGACGATGTGAAGGCGAAATTCACGATCAGCGTACTTGACAAGAATGAGGAACCGGTGCCTTCGTTCAGCCGTACCGTCGATAATACCTTCTCAAACGAGAATTCAGCCTGGGGCTATCATGAGTTCTTCAAAAGGGCTGATCTGGAAGGATCGGAGCATCTGAGAGACGATTGTCTGACCATCAGGTGCGATGTCACCATCACGAAGGAGATCCAGAGCGAAAGAACGAGTGTTCCTCCGACCAACTTGCACCAGCATTTAGGCGACCTCCTGAAGAACAAGGTTGCAGCGGACGTAACCTTTCAAGTCGGTGGTCAGAGATTCTCTGCTCATAGGTGTGTCCTTGCCGCTCGTTCATCCGTCTTCAAGGCGGAGCTCCTCGGCGCCATGAAGGAGAACTCTCCCGGTAGTCCTATCGAAATCTGTGACATGGAAGCTCATGTGTTCGAGTCTTTGCTCCACTTCATATACACCGACACAGTTCCTCCCGCGCTTGAGACTACTAGCAACCGAGACTTGGTGATGGCTGGACATCTGCTTGTAGCAGCCGACAGGTACGACATCGCGAGGCTGAAGCTGATATGTGAGGAGAAACTATGCAATCACATTGACTGCGACATGGTGGCCACCAGCTTGGCCTTGGCCGAGCAGCATGGTTTCCTTGGCCTCAAAGAGGCTTGTCTGGAATTCCTGGTTTGTCCGTCTAATTTGGAGGCGATGATGGCCAGCGATGGTTTTGAGCATCTGAAATCCAGCTGCCCATCTGTTCTCAAGGAGCTGCTTGCCAGATTCCTGCCGGCTGAACTCAAGGCGGCCAAGGATCTTGTCATGGCAATTTAGTAGTACTAATCATATCGTTCAATTATCAGAAATATTATCCAAATTTAGTACTAATCGTTGTGATACTTCTTCTTCTGTTCTCCATGTATGGGTGCGTTTATGGTTCAGAGCCAAACATGCTATATCAATTTTTCAGTCATATGTCCATGAGTACAATTGTTGTTTTTATTTTTTTCTTGAGAAAAAAGGGGTTCTGTTGAGACTACGTACTCATCTACCTTGCTTATCAAATATGATTAGTTTTATAATTGAGTAGATTGTCATAATTCTATTTGAGATGCCACGTTTAACCATTTTAATGTTTGTTCAACCCATTTCTATCCAATTTTGTTTTCTAGAAAATTGAATATTTCGTTAAGTCAAACCTCTACATCGAAAGATGCATGTATCTTAAATTTTGCAATCAGCAAAACATTAAGCCTAAAGAAAAAAAATCACTCAACCAACATATATATATGACAGGGCATACAAAACAATATCATCGCACACTAAGAAGTCTATGCACTGCACGTGACCCAAACCAGGACATAAACCCAGTGGCTGACCCAGCCCAAAAAAATAAGTGGGACCTTGAGTGAGTGGGAGGGCTGTTATTGGGCTGGCCAGGGGGTCTTTACTGTAAATTACTAAGCTTCTAAACAGGAAAATCAAAAATCGAGTGGGGGCATGGGCCCCACTCAGCCCTATGTTGGTCCGCCCCTACATAAACCCGGTATGTCACTCTAACTTCTTAGCGCCAAATTCCATATGCAGGTGTTTTTTATGTTGTAGGATAGACCACGGTGCATCCAATTGATATTTAAATAATATAATACTTGTGTAAAGGACAAAATTTATCTTGCCAAAAACCAAATTAATTCGATAGAACCATATAAGCAAATAACAATGTTGTCTTTCCAAAGAAATAAGAGAACACAACGACTTATGGACACCATGTAACGATAACCCAAAAATATGTCATTGGT
Organism: Avena sativa; assembly: GCA_916181665.1. Lineage (NCBI taxonomy): Eukaryota > Viridiplantae > Streptophyta > Magnoliopsida > Poales > Poaceae > Avena > Avena sativa. Next base: position 299,630,235 of record OV702282.1, read on the forward strand.
GCAAGGAGAATTTATATACAAAGCATAAAAATAGCACGCTAAGTTACCCGAGCCATAGGATAGTCAAAATCTGCAACATTTATCTTCTAACGATTTCTGTGAGATAAAATATTTTTAGTAAGCATAACACTTTGGCACAAAAACCAAATGAACACCTTAATCTTGAGCGGCACTTTAAGCTTTGGAATAGAACAGTACCCGCGAACCAAACAAAAAGTGAATACACATACTCCCTCCAATCAAAATTATCTCGTGTTCTGGGTTTATTTGAAATCAAACTTTGGAAATTTGGATCAAGAATATAAGAAAAAAATACAAACATCTATAATTTTAAATAATTATAATATGAAAGTATAGTTCATGAAAATTCTAATACAATAGGTTTTACATTATTGATATTAATATTTATTTCTAAATATATGGTCAAAGTTTATAAAGTTTGACTTTAAACCTAGAATGTGAGGTAATTGTGAATGGATGGAGTACTACTAATGACAGAACATCATGTTGTATTTATGTTTCATCTAAGGGCATATTTAACTACTGAAAGCAAGTACAACAAATTTGATGTTACATGGCACTTATATATGCTGATCTAGGTGGCTCAACTGTCACGGAAAATGTTTCCACGACACTTAAGGGCCGCTGGAGAATAAAGTATCACCGAAAGCACTTTTGTGCCTCTTGTTGTGGCTTGGCGAGTAGCTACCCACAACGAACTATTTTTGGTGTCACCAGGAATTCCCGTGCGATAGGCTAGCGACTAACACGTTCAATTGCCATGGTAGGCACACATGCCAACTATAATATATTTAAATATTCAATTGTCGTGGTAGGCACATATTTTTGGGGCACACATGCCAACTATAGCATGTATATAAATCTTAATAACATTTAGATATAAAATTACGTTTCATTCAAACATAAAATTACGTATATTATATTACGACTGTTTCTTTATGGGATTCATTTCTTACATTCGCTTATAGTGGTCTCGGTTTCATTCTTCATCTAAAATTTGAATATAGAGTGTCACTAATCTCCTGGTAATTTAACAAACCATGGATCTACCAAACTTAAACAAAAGAGTTCACTTATGCAAGGTCATTATTTGTCTTCCTAACGTCCTTGAGCAACTTGTTGTTCCACACACCTTTCTCATTGCACGGAGACAAACCTGCACGCCATCATCCTCGCGGTGGATTCCTCATGGTGAATCTAGAAAGAGCTATATACTTGATTAAATACGAGAGAAAGAAAAACCATATTATGTAGAAGGGAGGAAGAGTATACATTCGGTCCGGAGCACCAATGGAGGACTCCAGTGCCAATTCCGCACTGGGGGGAGGAGGACACAATATGGACCCATCATTGACATCCTGCATGTTCTCAATTTGCGCACAGTCGCCGCCAAGGCTAGCTAGTAGTAGGGGAGGGGAGTGTGTCTGAGTTTACATATGGAAAGGTGGAGAATTGGGAGTGTTGAATGTGGCAAGGGTTCCATGTCTTATATTAGGGTTTGTTACAAGTGTGGTACAAGTACATTTGATGTTGTTACTCAAAAATACCATAGTAGGTCCAACAAGTCACCATTGGTGGTGGGACACACCTGCTAGCATGATTCAACATGACCAATCTCCCTCGTGGGATTGAGATGACCAAATGTAAACAAGTATCACAACGCATTCAATGCCATTGTTCATCTACCACGACATCTACACATGTGAGTCGCCTTTCTTCTTCCTCTCTGAACCCCTCATGTTCCCCTCGTCCACCTCCATGTTTTGGGCTGTCAGGCCCCTCCCCGGTCCTCTCCGGCGATGGCCGGCGTCGAGTCGGGTGAGGGTCCCTCTCCTGTACAATAGTAGAGTAGGTTTTTCTAGTTTTCACCTTGTGGAGTCTGCCTCTATGGCGTCGGAGGGTAGGTCGGTGATCTCTGGAAGCCAGATCCGCCGCACCCTGTGCTTCTTCTGCTTTGCTAAACTTCGTCGGTGATAGGCAGAGTCGGTGGCGAACTAGAGAGGCCCTTGCATCCCTCTCAATAAGGCTTTCCCTTGGTGCTCCAGGCCGGCGCCGACTTGGTGTGTTCACCCTTCTCTCCACTGTGGCGCTCTCGTGGAGGGAGCCGGATGTAGCGCCGAACAAGCCCACCGCTCACCCAAATAAAGTCCTTGCAAGCACCATATGCCGCTATCTTCGGTTGTCTCCTTCGGCTTGTGGCAGCATCTCGGAGTCTAAAGGCAGCCAACATTCCTGCATCGGTGTGTGGAGGCTTGTGTTGCTGGTGAGATGAAGGTTCGTTTTTCTCCTCTTTCTCTCCTCTGTTTCCATCAAGGTGATGGTCAGGGTGTTGGGAAGGTGGCACTCGATCTTCATCCTCTCCGGTGGGAATCAGTAGCTGCTCTTGGCGGACAACCCAAGCGCTAGCAATTTTGTGCCACTGCTATCCTTGGTCATGGAGACCGCTCCGCGCAGCAGCTTATTTGTCGCTACTTCTTCAACATCCAGTGGAGGCCCTCCTGCATCTCGGCCACGACAAGATTCGACTCGCCTATGTCAAAGTGTTTTCATCCCAGACGCAAACACTGTCGGCCATGGCGTCGAGCTCGCCATTCTTTCTGGTGGAGAAGAAGGACCTGGTGGACCCGATTGCTTTTTCTTCTTTTATTGTAAGGTCCATTTTGTAAAAGTACAAGGCATGGCTGTATTTTTGTTTATCCCTAAGGCCTTGCTTATAATTGTACCCACCTTTTAATGCAGCTCTGGACTCTTTTGGGTCCTTCCCCTTGTTAAAAAAACGTGTGAGTCTGAGTTTGGTTATTGATTCATCACCACTATATGTTGCTACTTCATTATGTTTGGCTATTAGCCATCATGTCTACTTATGCACTAAGAAATTGAATGTAACTGTGGATGTTGTGTATGTGGACCTTGTGATATTGTGTTGTCAGTCATTTCAAATCACTGAGGAAAATGTCTGCATGTAATCCTCAAGCATCGACTATTAATTATATTTTGTTAGTTATATGTGCGAGGGATATTAGTTACTATTTCCCTCTTATTATTGCAAGCAGTGCATCTTTGTATTTGGTATGCTCCTCGGGGTTTGCATCCGGTTGTTGAAAAACCGGTGAATGATCAAAGATTTCACCTATCAGGGGCGGGGTGGGTGGATGAATAGGAGTCTACGGGTATTAAGAAAATTTATTGATTTAAAGGATAAATGTTGAAAGAAGGTGTCCCTGAAAACAACTAGGTGAACAATCTTATATGATGTGATACAAGATAACAATAAGTAAAGGGAAGGAACGAAATAACCAAAAGTAGAGGAGGATGAAGACACGACAATGTATCCAAAGCTCAAATCGTTTGGGAATTGTAATCACCATTGCAGATGTCATGGGAAACTAAGCCCACATGAATACATGATTACTCGCAGATCTAGCCTTATTCTCTCTTGACCTCTCCAAACCAAATGAGAACCCTTGAGATATCTAAATCCAGCCAAATCCCTTCTATATCAGGATCTTGAGGTTATCCTCACACTTCTACAAACTTTTCAGAGCCAAGCAACCCTAACAGCCTACGATTTAACAAACCCAATATTAACAAGATCTCCAAGAACTCCAGGGGGTTAAAAGTTTTTTGGTGGAAGTGTAGTTCAGGAGAACCTCTTTTAGTTACCTCAAAGATATGATGATTTGTATTTGGGGAATCAAGAAGAATCAAGCTCTTGATTTGAAAAAATGGCAGGGAAAATTCAATAAATGCAGTAGGTTGGATTGAGGATGAAGATGCCCTTTTATATGCTCCAAAAATCCTACTGTTGTAGGTACGACAGGAAAAGGAAGGAAATTGGGTAAACCTGGATCATCGCCGATGGCCAAACCGATTCCAACAGCAACCGACGAAGAAACCACGTCAACGCCTGCAAGCATAAAAGAACAAAACACGAGTGAGAGAAAGCGAGACCAAGGTGAAGAGAAGGAAACGGGAAAAATCTAGATCATCGCTGATGGCCAGGCCGATTCCAACAACAAGCAATACCGACACCGAGGAAACGCTTGAAAGCACAATAGAGCAGAAAACACGGATGAGAGAACAAAACACATGACCAAACGGGAGAAAACCAAGCCAGCATGAGACTAAATAGGCATCAGCGAACTAACCCGTAGCAAGATAACTGACGCGAGGACATAGACGATCTACACGAGGGAGGATGCATGCGAACGAACAACTTGAAGCCACGTTCTAGAAAGATGGGCAACACAAGGACACATGCAAGGAGCGTGTCGATGCGTAGCAGGGAGGGCCACCATGGGCGCGACGCTTCGTCTCCGTGACGCCACGCTGGCCCATCATGGATGTCACCCGGGCAGGGAGGCAGGGCATCACCTGCGAAGGGGAGCTGGAAGGGGTACGTGGTTGGCTAGGAAAAAATGCCAAGACGCAAAAAAATGAAGGAAAAAAGCAAATCCACGCGATTTAGAGTAGTATCTATGTAGGATTAAACACACATGTTATCTCTCTATTGGTCGCACTGAATATAAACTAAAAGCCTTTTCTCGGTCTAACACCTTGGAAAATATATTTAAGTTATGATATGTATTTTCTATGATGATGGTATAGTAAGCTTGATATCTTATATGGTTTATAATTTTTTAATACTCAAGTGAAGATGTCATTGCAAATGTAGCTTTTATTGTTTTGGATACTTTGACAATGATATTGAGTATGTTGATAGCTTGCCAAGAGAATTTAGTGGTGCATGTGAATTGAAGAGATTATTTACTCCAAGTTGGCATATTAAGGAAATGCAACAAATGTGATGGATAAAAGTTATAAAACTTTGTGATCCAAGTTGGCATATTAAGGACATGACACAAATAATAAATGATAGGGAACATCAAGATTGAAGAGTCGGGAAAAGCAGGAAGAGTATTACAATAAATCAAAATAGAGTAGTAATAGAATATTTTCTACAATATAGTGGAATGGCGTTTTTTCAAAATTAATTATAATTATTAGGTCATAAAATAAAATAATTCATAAATATTGTTAATGACATTTTCTTACGTAATGTTTCCTATGGTATCTCTATGATAAAATTATTCATAAAAATGTTCTTTCAATATCTATATTACTATAATTATATTAATTGAACAAATTCAATGCGATTAAGACGTTGTCCTAGCATTTGCGAGGTCCACTTGGCTAGTTTAATAAAAGATAAAATGGCTCTATATGGTTAAATATTGTTTTGCCTCCATTAGTAGGAGAGCTAGTTATTACACGTGAACACAATGACACACCAATTAATCGACTCAATGATCACACCAATTAATCGACTCAATGATCAAAATAATACACATTGGATAAGCATGGTAGATTGGCAGTTTGAACGCTACTCTTTTTTTCTCACGTGAAAACAAAAATACCACTACTCGCATAAACATATACTCCACTAATGATTGATAACATTTTTTGTTCTGGACAATAAAAGAGACGTAAGGTACATGATGAATTAGCACAACGATAAAAAACACCAATACACACAGTACTATTTTTCTCACAAGAAAAAGAAAGTACCCATATTCTTCTCACGTGCACATAAAAGAGACGGTACATGATGAATTCCAAACAAGCCTCTTTGAGAGCATGGAAACCATGCTGCTCGGCTAAAGCCAAACTGGTGGTTGCCACCATGTTGGAATCGATGCGATTGCACAGTTTCTGCTCACATAAGTTTTTCAGCCTGCCGATGTTGTACCTGTCGGCTGCTACGAGCAGATGTCCAGCCATCATCACCAAGTCTCCACGTGCTTCAGCACCTTTGTTGCTACCACTCTGAGGCACCGGAGGAACCGAGTCGGTGTATATAAAATGGAGCAAGGAGCAAACTGATCAACCCTTGTTTCCTCGCTCGGGATCTCCTTCTTCATTACGGTGACATCGCACCTGATGGTCAGACAGTCATTTCTCAGATGCACCGATCCCTCCAGATCACTCCTCTCGAAGTATACAGGACGGTCTGGTCTTTGGCTTCTGAAGGTACTTACAGGTTGAACATGGCTGAACGAAGGCACCGGTTCTCCATTCTTGTCAAGTACACTGATCGTGAATTTCGCCTTCACTTCGTCCTTGGAAGAATCAAGAAGAAGCAGAACCACAGTTGAGAAACGGGGAAACCAACGGCCGTTCAGGTAATAGTTCATGGACCAGGTGTGACCTCCGACAACGAAAGGGGCAGAACTGACGCACTCGCCGGTCTTCAGCTGCGCCTTCGCTCTCGAGTATCCATCTAGCTTAAACACGTACGACTTTTCCTCGTACCCAGCTACTAGGGCAGCAGAAATCTTGCAATGCTCTGCCATCCTCGAGGTGCGCTTGGACGCCTGGTAGGTTTAGGGTTGGCTAGAGGCACCTCGATCTAGTACTTCGAATTTCTCCTCAGGTTACGAAAAGACTCACAAAGTCCTTTGCTGCTTCAAGTGTACATATTCCTCTAAGAGCTTAAGCATGAGCTGCTGGGAGCTCATTCAGGCATCCTGCCATGCGTACTGCTGCTTTTGGGTCGCTGCTTCTAGGCTATTCGGACGTGGCTGTGCACGTGTCATTGCTCCTGATTTTGTGCTGTGAACGGTGCGTTCTGGTTCAGGAAAGTGGGTGACATTTGTTTGTCTGACGGGTGGGCCTTTTTTTTGGGGCCCGATTTGTCATAGGCTCGCTGGGTACTTTTTTGTGTCTTTTTCGTTTGATGTGGGATTGGGTGCATGTTGTTTTTGATTTTTTCTGCTTGTGAACGGTGTACCAGGACAGTGGGTGATATTTGTTTGTCTGAGGGGTGGGCCTCTTTTTTGGGGTCCGGTTTGTCATAGCCTCGCTGCGTACATTTTTTGTGTCTTTTCCGTTTGGTGTGGGATTGGGTGCATGTTGTATTCGACTGTCGGGTGGGCTTTTCTGGGGGCCCGGTTTGTCATAGGCTCGCTGGGTAGGGTTTTTTTTGTCTCTTTTCCGTTTGGTGTGGGATTGGGACTGGTTGTTTTCTCCGTACATTGACTCGGACCGGTTTTTTCCTCGGGATGGAGCGGAGAGAGACGAGAGTGCTGCGGTCTCTTGCCGACAGGGGCGCCGCTCTGCTTTTCTTCTGGTCGTTCTGCTGCCGGCGGTGGTTCTTGCCGCGAGGGCGGTGGTGCTTCCTCGCGGCGACGGCGGATACGCTCTGCTCTGCTTCCGGTTGTCCCACTGCCGGTGGTGTTCCTTGCCGCGAGGGCGGTGGTGTTTGTACGCGGCGGCGGCCGTGCTCTGCTCCGCTTCTGGTCCTTCCTCCGGCTACGTGGGCTGCCGTGGGATTTGATTTTCTTCTGAAGGTTTGTCTGATTCGTTTTCTTCCTGCTGTTTGTTTAGATTCTGGTGCGGCATGGTTGTTTTGGTGTAAATGTTAGTATGGAACGGGAGTCATGGCCATTTAGATCTGTGTTTCTTTGATTGTCTAGGTGGAATGGAAGTTTTGTAGTGTGGGGAAATGTTTTGTTGCTAGGGATTAGTGGTCTTGTGATAGTTTTTGTGGAATGGGGGGTTAATCGTGGCAGAGAATGTGAATGCATGTTATTACAATGTTGGTGATGTATACGTCTGTACAGATTTAGAGGTTTTGTATTGTTTCTGTGGAATTGGAGTACCTATGGGAGATTTGGTAGTCAAGACGAATATTGGGAATTATTCTTTCCATTGTTTATGTGGAATGGGAGTTCATCAGGAAAGAGATTGGTTTTGCATGAGCCGTATTACTTGTTGGAGGTTTGCTGGTGAATATGGGGATTGGGAATTGTTGCTTGGACTTTTATTTTTTCCCTTTTGGTTGCTAGACGTGTTGTTTTGAATTGCTGTGTATTTTGGTTTGTTGTTTTCTTTTGTCAGTTTATTGGTGCTTCTTTTTTGGGGTTATGCTTCCTTTTTTCTGTTTGTGAATGGCGATATTGCCATGTTTGCATTGTGGGTAAATTGATCATGTTCCTCCAGGGTTTCGGTTGAGACTTTTAATGATAGTAGAGTTGCAATGCTGCTGTGAAGTGACTCACCATTTACAGCTGATTCCAGTTCGGTGAATGTTGTGTTGCTTCAAGTTAAGCTTAATATATGTATCAGTTTATCCGGTTAGAGTGTTATCCTTATGGATTGGCGCTAGAGTAGAAAACTGAAAAACGTGTATTTAGGCACACGACAGTGAGTTCTCAAGAACATGCATGAGAACTGAATGGCATAGGCCTTTTAGAGCTTGATATAGAGCCTGCGAGTATCTATATTTTGCTGTTGTTTAACACTTCAGATTCAACTTAGGCATTATTTGTACAGACAGTACAAGTGCTGATTAATGTCGGCTATCTACACAATTCGCCAATATTCATCTAGGAAACATGCTCACTACATAACAGATATCTAGCTATTGAATACCATGAAAAGAAGGTATTGTTTGTAGTTTGCTGCTTGTGGGTGGTGGTCTTTTCTGATAGCGATTATGGATTTGTGTTGATGCTACTTGTTTGGCTATTTACGTGTCGGGTGTGTTTTGCGTTTAATTTTGGGGTTGCTTGCTGTTCTTTGGTTTTGCTTGATAGGTTGTCCTGGCGTTTTGATGGATGATGTTCCTGGTGGTTCGCGGGGGACAGGGAGGAAGCGTCCTGGTATTTTGCTTTTGCTGCCTTTTTTCCTTTTTTTTGTTCAGGTTTGTTTTGGTTAATTTGTCTGATGTTTGCTTCAGCGTCTGGGGACGGTGTTGGGAGCCGTCGTGTGGTGCCGCGTTTGGTTCTGTCTTCTGTTGAGCCGGATTCTTTGGTTCCTGCTGTACGGCGTCGGCCTGCTAGGCGGCGTGGGCATCTTCCTGTACTGTCTTTATTGGTGGATTTTTTTGTTAGTCTGCCCGTTTCTTTACGGCCTGCTGGTACGTGTCCTAGGTGTTTGGTTGTTTTTTGTTGGTGCCTTATTTTTTGGTTTCTTAGAAAATGTTTTTTCGTTGCAGGAGATCCCTTTTTCCCTTATTTGTCTACTGAGATGTCGCGGGAGAATCGTAGGAGGCGTCGTCTTCGGAGGAGGCCTCATCTTTTCGGTGATTGTTTTGGGTGCTTCTTTGGTGTTTTCTTCTTCCGTGCTTTTCTTTTCAGGTTCTTTATGTGTTTGATTTTGGTTTTGTGGTGTAGGTGCTCGGCCTCCTGTGTTGATAGATGGACAGCCTGGTAGGATGTCAAAAAGTTATGTGTTGTATTTCAAAGGTTTGTTTCGAGCTCTTTTTTCTCCAGCGCTTATTTATTACTGTTTTTCTCTTGTTGATTTTCTTGGGTTTAATGTTTCTCGGTTGTGTTTGCAGCTTCTTTTCGTGGTAGGTCATATTTTGGTGGTCCTAAGTACAGTAGTTCCTATTGCAAAGTTGTTTTTTGGTATAATGAGCGGGTTGTACATCTTAGTTCGTTTCGTGAAAGGAGGATGTTTTACAATCGTTGTTGTAAAGGCGGTAGAGTTTACTTGAATCCGTATAGGCAGTGGCCGGCTCCACTTGATCGTCTCATTGGTTTTCGTAAGGGGGCTGAGTCTACGGAGTTCATGCGGTTGATTAGGTCTTATAATAGTATGTTTGCCTTTTCTTCTCTCGGTGTTAAGGTTGATGACAGTATAAACACTTCAGATTCAACTCAGCCTGTAATTTCTCTTTATCTTATTTTTATACTGAAAATTAGAAAAGTAATAAGTATGTCCCCAGATTAAAAGGTCAGTTCACCTTGCTAACTGAAAAGTTATGAACCGAGAAAAATATGGGGGTGAGCTTTGCTCTTTGTTTCATCTACATGGGCATCATAAGCACATTGTTCCGTTAACAAATCAGTAGTTATTAATTGGAATTGGTTTATGATATTTTTATTTTTGTAGGTGGGTCAAGATAACTAGAAGGAATTACCATGTTCACAATTTCCACATAGAGTCATGCGAAACAAGCAATCCATGGACAACTGATTAAGGAAAGGATATTATTTGTTTCTACTACCAACTAAATACCTTCTGTAAGTGATGTCTACCTTTCTTGCGGCACTCTCTCAAGTAGTAGTTGTGTATTCTTTCCAGGATCATGTTAAAGGCGGAAAGTGCATCATGTTTACGCAAACAAAAAGGGATGCTGATCGTTTGCCGCAACGTTCAGTACCAGCCCTTCATAGAGATATTACAAGCCCAAAGAGAGAGGACAACTACATGATTTCGTGAAGGGTGTTTTAGTACTTTGATTTGTACAGACATTGCTACTTGTGGTTTTTCTGCCTTGCGAGTTCTTCATTTCTATTTAGAACTTTGTTTTGAACTGTTTAGTGTTGGCAACAGCATCTAACGAGAATATATATTGTCAACTCCTTGGCTAGCTCTGTTTACTATCTACTGTAACCGTTTGCCACCACAGAAGATCAAAACTACCTAGGCGGATTAATATGCGCACCACCAGTTTTACGCAACGGCGTTGCATGAATCGGTTCCTGACCCCAGGGCAAACATAAACAGTTTCTTTTTTTGACAGAGAAAACATGAACAGTTTCTGACTGCACGCAGGTGATCGATCGAATCAATGAGCATGCAAAATACAAAAAACTACAAGACGGAACTAGCCATACATAAAAAAACTTACTAAACAACTATGCCCTCTGAATCGAATTATCACGCTGAATAAAACATATAAGATATAGAGTAAAATCATTTGGGAAAAAAAATAGCGTTGCCAAACCACGCCCCATAGCAACACGTTTGCAAAAAAATAAAAAAAACGACGCGGCGAAGCGCGTAAACACGTCTAGTATATACACGATTAGCGGTTTCCTAACGGACTATGACACGGACATGCAGTCCAGCTCCAACTCGGCTACGTATCCTAGTGAAACTCGAGGACCACTACTCGGATATGAACATCCGTTGCTCTTTTCCTTTTTGTTCCTCGATCTTGGCACGGCTCCTTTAGCTTGCTGGGGTTCTCGTTATACTGGATATTGTGCGTATATGATAATGTGCTTCAGCAAGCTAGAGCCGTAGGCTGGTTATTGTTTCGAGGGCACGTTTGCTTCGGTATCCCCCTTCCTTCAAACTTTGACAAACAAAAACATGATACTGATTAGTTTTGAAGACCGCACAAATTCATCAGAAACCCGTATAGTCCTCTTAGACGTATACAAACCATACACGTATACTCATATGCCTGCGGGAGGTGGAAATCGAGAGGTATATACACTACAGGAAATTGTCATGGCACCGACGGCTATTACCCGTCGGCATAGAACAACAAGCCGTCGGCTTAGGTCTGTCGGCGGCGTATAGTGCCGTCGGTGTCTCACCATGTCGGCGCAGAAGATCCGACCGTCGGCGTAGTAGGTTGTCGTCAGCGTAGTGTATGCCGACGGTCAGGTCGCACCGTCGGCGTAAGGTAACCGTCAGCAAAGACCTAGTGGGCCCCGCTTGACCCCATAACGGCCGTTAGCGGCAGAAGTTACTACGCCGACCATCGGCCTAGCTGGCCATGTGGGCGCGCCTAGGCGGGTGCGGGAGAAGGCTACGCCGACGGCCAGCCCGTCGGCCTAGCTGGCCACATGGGCGCGCCTGGGCGGGTGCGGGAGGAGGCTATACCGACGGCTTAGCTTCGCACGTAGATCGCGATATAGCAGCAGTGACAAAAATTCTAAATTTGGCATACAAAGACGTATATCGCGGTAACGGGAGGTGAGATCAGCTGGTGGGGACGTGGAGTATAACCAACCATCTCGACGAGTAAACCTATACGGAGGTATACATGATCTGGATATCAGTTTCAATGGGTCAAAAGAAAATTGGTCCATACAAACTTAAGTTTAAGGGGGGGACACCGAAGCACACCTCTCAGCTTCGGTTTGCTCTGTTGGGACCTCCTGCGGCCTCTTCGTTCCTGCTTTTCTGTGGGGTACCTGGTTGTTGCTCCTGCTTTCCTCTGTCAGTGTTTCCTTTAGCAGTTGCTGTTTTCTAAAGTGTTCATCTGTGATTCTCTCTCGCTGACTGTTTTGTTTGTTCGTGTCTTTCTTTGTTTTTACCAGTGCAGTCAGCCTCGTTGCGTGACTGCTTATGTATGTGACATATATCGTTAGTTACTCCTGCTTTTGCCCTTCCAGCATGTAAGTATGGTACGTCTAGCTGTTGTTCGTCATGCCTTGCCTTCCGTACCTCGTCCCGGCGCTCCTCGAGGCAATGCTTTGGTGTCGCGCCCCCACGCTCCTAAACGCAAGGTGTCTTCCGTGCCGGTAGTTGTTGGTTATCTGTCTTCAGGGCTACCTAAGAGAAAATGTGAGAGCTTCCTTAGCATTGTTTTTCCGCTTTACTTGCACAAGCCTAGGTCCCTGCTAATTTACTCACCTCGTACATTGTTGGCCCCATTTTCTATAGGGGTGGTATATTTCCTTTTGTTAGTTCGGAGGTTGCCGCCGCGAATCCAAAAAAAGCAAAGTTATTCATGACAGGTGGTGTGGTTGTACCAAAGGCGCCTATCGAGGGGCTCGCTTATTAGGTGTTTGTTTAGATTTGTGTATGTTCTCTCTAGCCCATGTGTGCTTGTTTGCTTTGTTCATGTTGTGATATGCTGCTAATTGCTATATTGTTTTTTATGCAGACACTGTCATTGCTTCTCCCTTAGAAACTTCATGGGTTGGGTTTACAGATGAAGAGTCCAAAATTTTAAAAGGTGGTAACCCTCCGTAGTACCTTAGGTTGTCCATCTTATTTCTTTGTATGTTATTCTTTGTTCTGTTCTAAAAACAAATAAAAATAGCTGCCTATGTAGGGAGGTCTTACTATGGAGGGCCCTGCCTATACACGTGATCGTTGTAAGGCGAGCTTTTGGTACGAGGAGAGGGTGAGGTCGGCATCTACGGTTACGTTGCAGTGAGTCGTCTACAACAACTGCTGCAAAGGTGCGAAGGTCTTTGTTAAGCCTTTCAGGCAGCTGCCTGAATTCCTCCGTGAGCTCATGTCCTATAGTGGGTCATCTCGGAGCAAACAGTTCATTGAAAGAGTCCGCCAATATGACTGTCTATTTGCTTTCACTTCCATGGGAGCCACCATTGGTCGTTCTGTGAATGATGGTCGAGGTCCAAATATTTTTTTAAACTCTGGTAGTGTTTGTCCTCGGGTTGGTTGGCTCTTGCCTAAAAAAGGAGACACTCCTAAGTACGCAGAGCTCTATATTTATCATGGAGGAGATGAGGTTCACAATCGAATTCTGGATTTAAATAAGGAGGACCGAATTGAAGGAGGCCTAGATAAATATATTGTTAAGGGTTTGAAAGTCATGCTTAATACACATACTCTTGTTAAGAAATTTCGTATGGCTAAGAATGTTCTGGCAGAAAACAAGTTCGCATAACACAAAAAAATCGATCGCTCTAGCAACACCCGCAACAAACGATGGGTCCGTCCTGCGTCACAATCATACAAATCACGGACCGATGATGATTTCGGAGACTTTCTCCGGACAAATTAAAAGGACGGCTACCTTACAACAGAATTTTTCATCGAAAATAAAACCCAAAGCAGAGACGCATCAAAATCAAGCCGTACGCGCGTTTGGTTTTCTTTCAATAAATGAGTTAACGTCCCCGATTGAGTGAGCAAAGATTTTTAGGTAGCACCAGTTCACACCTCCCACATGACGACGACCCTATCCTTGGGCTCTTCAGGCGAGCAGCAGGAATTGCAGTAGAGGCTCTTCCCCTCGCCTCCACGGCCGGTCAGAAGAGGTGTCGCAGCTGCTCGCCTGAGCTCGCGGAGCTAATCATCGATGCAAACATTGTTGACTTCAATCTTGCTCTCCTCTACACACTGTCATATGTAGTGATACTTCGTATCAATGTGCTTACTCCTGTCATGATGCACCGGATTCTTGCACAATGAAATTGCAGACTTGTTATCAATATTGAGCACCACTTGTTCCGCCTCTTGATTGGTGAGATCACCGAGTAGACTTCTTAGCCACACATCTTGACACGCCGCAGTTGCAGCCGCAATATACTCAGCTTCACAGGATGACTGTGCCACCACTTTTTGATTTTGTGATAGCCAACTTACTATGCTTCTTCCCAAGAAATATGTCACGCCCGAGGTACTCTTACGGTCGTCAATATCTCTTGCCATGTCGCTATCACTGTAGCCAAGTAGCTTCACCTCCTCCTTCTCTTTCGAGTAGACAATACCAAAGTTTGTAGTACCTTTGATATACCTGAGTATATGCTTCACGGCTGTCCAATGCTCCAGTGTGGGTGCTTCCATGAAGCGACTCACATAGCCAACGGAATAGGCCAAGTCCGGTCTTGTGTTGATGAGATACCTCAAACTTCCGACCATACTCCTATACTCTGTTGCATCAATCGCAGGTGCTTCACTTCTTTTGCTCAGTTTAAGACGAGGTTCCATCGGAACATGAGTTGGATTGCATTCTTCCATGCCACACTTCTCGAGTATCTTCTTTGCATATGCCTCTTGGCATAGCGTGATCTCACCCAGCTTTTGATGTACCTCGATCCCAAGGTAGTAGCTCAACAAGCCTAGATCACTCATCTTGAATAACTCCTTCATCTGTAGCTTGAACTTTGCAATATCCTTCTCATCCGCTCTTGTTATCAATAGATCATCAACATAGATGCCAACTAGTAGATGATCCCTTCCTTTACCTCGCTTATACATCGCATGCTCCAGTGGGCTCTTCTCGAATCCGAGAGAGATCAATGTATGATCAAGCTTAATGTTCCACGCCCGAGGGGCTTGCCGTAGCCCGTACAACGCCTTGTATAGCTTCAAAACCTTGTGTTCTTTTCCCTCTTTGATGTATCCCGGTGGTTGCTTCACATAAACTTCTTCTTCTAACTCCCTATTCAAAAACGCGGATTTCACATCCATGTGATGCAATTTCCAAGATTCTTGAGCTACGAGAGCGATAAGTAATCTCACTGATTCCATCCTTGCAACGGGATCAAACACTTCTTCGAAATCCACACCTTGCTCTTGCACGTATCCCTTGGCCACTAGCCGAGCTTTGTGTTTCACCAACTTCCCTTCGGCATCCTTCTTGATCTTGTACACCCACTTGAGCCATATGGCCTTGTGATTATTGGGTAGACCGACAAGCTCCCATGTATCGTTGTCTTTGATCGATCCCAAATCCTCATCCATAGCACGACGCCAACACTCCTCCTTATTAGCATCCTCGAATTTAGTCGGCTCCTCGGTGAGTAAACACCGACCTTGTCCTCTCCCTCGCGCACGCATTGTACGAAGGGTCTCCGGCGGATACAATTCCAGTACACTTCGGTATTTTTCTGGAGTAGGCGGCCGTCTCCTTTCTTCCCGTGCACTTGGAGGATACGTGGAAGCTGACGTAGTACTTGTTTCAGCGTCTACTGAATTTCCTGCAGTGTCTGTTGGTGTACTGCATGTTGGCGACGTGACATCGTCGCTTGCGTCCACTTCTGGACTGCCGCTAGTCCCTCCTGGATGGGAGTGTGCAGCTGATGGGACACTTGCGCCAGGGCTCTCGTCCGCGCGTGGACTAGATGGCGACGCCGAGCCTCCAGGTGCAGCGCGTGAGCTGCTGCTCGTGTCGGGACTCCCACGCGGAGAGACGTCTCCAGGCGTAGCACTGCTGTTGCTCGCTTCCAGACCTCCATCTTCTGAACCAGCGCCTAAATCCATAACGCCACGGGACGCTGTTTCTTGATCATCTACATGCGAATCACTATAGACTACAGTAAATATTTCATCAGAAATTGATTGTACCGGTTCCGCAGAGCCCTAATTCCATGATTTCTCCTCCTCGAAGACGACGTCACGTGTCACCACCAACTTTTTGTTCACTGGATTGTACGCGCGATACGCCTTCGAACCGGCTTCATAGCTGATCATGACCATTGGAGTATTTCGATCCGCCAACTTGCTAGTATGCCCGGTCACCGTCTTCACATGCGCCACGCACCCGAAAGTGCGAAGATGATCAACCGAGGGCTTGCGTCCGTACCATGCTTCGTACGGTGGCATACCAACCACGCTCTTAGTTGGCGCCCTATTTAGCAAATAGACGGTCGTCGTGACCGCCTCGCCCCAAAACCTGCCTGACACGCCTTTGCTTTTCATCATTCTACGTGTCATGGCCACCACGGTTTGGTTCCTTCTCTCCACAACATTGTTTTGATGTGGTGAATATGGCGCGGTAAGGTACCGCTGGATCCCATGAGCTTCGCAAAACGCCTTGAATTCATTGGATTTGAACTCCCCACCCCGATCGGTATGGAGGGCCTTCAACTTTGCCTTGGACTCCACCTCGGCCGCTATCTTCACAATCCTGAACGCTTGCAAAGCTTGATCCTTACTCTTCAGCAACACAACCCACATGTATCTACTGAAGTCATCGACGATGAGAAAAAAGTACTTGTTCCCGGCGGGGGTCGCCGGCGTGATTGGTCCGCATAAGTCTCCATGTACCAACTCAAGAACCTTACTTGCTCGATATTGTCCCTCCCTTGGAAACGGGGCTCGCCTTTGCTTCCCAATGAGACAACCGTCGCACACCTGCTCAACATGATCAACACACGGTTTCTGTCCAAGTTGTCGTAGAGCTTGGAAATTTAGATGTCCGTAGCGTGCATGCCACTTCCACACCGAGTCTTCCATGCTTGTCATCAAACATACTGGATCCGCCCGATTGAGATTGAGGATGTAGAGTCTATTCTTCGATCTCTCCACCTTCATGATGAGTTGCCTTTGGCGGTCATATCCCCACAGGAACTCGTCCTCCAACACGATCTTGCATCCACGCTCCGCGAGCTGACCAAGACTGATAATGTTGGTCTTAAGCTTGGGAATATAGTACACGTCAGTGAGTACCTTGTGACCTCCATCCTTCAACTTAAACAGGACAGTGCCTCGTCCTGCAATCTCCACCTTCGACCCATCGCCGAATCGAACGGAGCCTCCAGCCGTGAGGCTCAACTCAGAAAACTGAACCTTGTCGCCGGTCATGTGGTTGCTAGCGCCTGTGTCGAGGTACCAAACGTCGTGAGCCATCTGCATCCTCCGCGGTAAGACCTTCTCTTCCACGAGCGTGGCGATCTCCGTAGCGGACTCCTGAGGAGTTGATTCCTTGGTGGTCATTAACTCGCAAGCTTCGAGCATGAGCATCATCGGTCCATCATCTCCTTCCTTCGCCATGAGAGCCTTCTCCTTTGAACAGTTGGGACACTCCGATTTGAAGTGCCCGAGCTGATTGCACTTATGGCAGCGAAGATTCTTCTTGTCGAATTTCTTCTTTGGCTTCTTTGGCTTGCTGTCCGACTTCTTCGCCGGGACCGAACCATCGCCACTGCCAGATGCTTTATCGCTCCTCTCCTTGGCGACCATTGCCTGCCACTGGGCATGTGTAAGCATAAGGTGCTCATCTTGATTCGCGTCGCCGTAGGTGATCTTCATCCGCTCGGCATGCTCCTTGAACCGTCCAACCAGGTCATCCATCGTGAGGGTGGTGAGATCAACACATTGCTCGATTGCCGACACCACAGATATGTACCGCGGAGGCGCTGCGCGTAGGAAACACATTACGACTGAGATATCTTCGAGCTTCTCACCTTGCGCGCGAATCCCGTTGACAATTGTGGCTACCCTCGAGGCAAAAGCGTCTAGCGTCTCATCTCCTCCCATCTCTAGGTTCTCGTACTTCTTCTGCAAGATTTGTAGGGTCGCCTTGCGGACGCGCTCGTGCCCAAGATTCAACGTCTTGAGTGTCTCCCACGCCTCCTTTGCAGAGACCTTCGAGATCAGGTGCTGCATCACGTCCGCCGGCACCACGGAGCCGATGGCCGTGAGTGCCTGTCGGTCCTTGCGGTACTTAGACGCGCCCTTCTTGAACTCGTCGCCGTCGGGATCGACAGACTCCCATATGTCGTTGCCCTCCATGGCCCACTCCATCTGTTTCGCCCACGTAGTATAGTTGCCGCGATCATACCGCGGGTACTGCGACGACACTGATGCACCCGCAGCCGCACAGGAGTACTCACCTAGCTCCTTGTCTGTCATGACCTCCCGTTACTAGGAGATCCTCCGCGAGGCTCTGATACCAATTGTTGGCCCAGCCTCGATAGCCGAGTGCAGTTCGGCGTGACGACAACGATGATCCGGCGAGTTCGTGCACGTACGGTACGATCAGCCCGGCACTTTGAGCTAGCTAGCTGATCAAACTCTCAACCCACACGAGTACGTACGGGGAAAAACAATATATGGCTACAGGGCCCTCTCGGTCCTGCTGTTTGTATTGAATCTCACGGTTGTCTTACAAGGCTACTTCATGGGTTTATATATACCCGGCAAGTTGACCCAGCGTCAATACGAATAGGTGATGGATTCTAGTTCTACTCGGTCAGTATACGGAACACACACGCACACGACACCGTTCCGTGTCCTATCGGGATTATTATTCCTAACAAGGCACCACGCCCATGCCACAGTCGTGGACACCAACACCGACCTCTCATCGTTGCTCGCGGACCAAGGAGGCATTCCGCCCGGCGACCAAGTGCCAAGCTCCACAAAGGGAAAAACTACACCTAGCTAGGCTGCTACTACTACTACTACTACTTACACTGGTGTCTTTCCTCCGCCATCTCTAACCAGCAGCGTCGGCGAAGAGGGCTCGAGATCGCCTATCCAATCCTTTGTGACTCTCAATCTACTGTAACAACACTACAGGAAAGAACGGAGGCGCCGACGACCAAAGCTGCCTTCCCCGGCGAGCCGGCCAGCCCGGCCGTCGGCGTAGACGACGGTGCCGAGGGTAACCCTTGGCATAGCGTGGCCGTCAGCGTAGTAGAGAGGGTTGTCCCGACGGTGGCCCTCGGCGTAGGTACAGCCCTTGGCATAGCTCCAATTCAGACACGATGACGGAAACGGCGTTAGGTAGCCAGGCCGTCGTTCGTCGGCACAGCTCTTTGGAAAAAATTGTTTGGTCTGTGTCGACGCCTAGGCTGTCGGCGTAGGCCTCCAGATTTTTCCTTTTACCTCATTAATTTTTGAAAAACATAACTAAATCATTCTAATTCATAAAAATACAAATAATATATCAAAATTTGCAGAAAAATAAGATCTATCTATCTACACTCAAATATTACACATTTGTAAACAAAAATTAAGTGAAACATAAAAGATTAAAAAATATTAAACCTTGTATATTGATTATGTTTCAAAAAAACCTTCACAAAATGACCTATCCCGTTCGAGGTTTCTTGGCTTTCGGGTCAAATGACCAATGTTGTGGCTAGAATGAAGGCATAGTTTGTGATAATGTGTTCATATTGTGCATAAGTGTGCATCATGGGATGGCGAACAATGTTGCAGAAGGAAGTTTTCCTTTTCAGCGCACCAAAAAGTTATTTTCCATTTTTTGAATGCAAAAAACGAACGGTTTTGTGAAGCAACAACCAAATGGCTAATTCAAAATGCTACCACCATATTTTCCTAAAATAATATACCACCTTACATGGACAATGTCCTAACAGGGGTATCTTAAACCTTTCCATCTATCCCTGGTGAAAAAGACATTTTTTTGCCAAATCGGTAGAAAGTGGGTCAGATATGAACTATAGGTACATGATCTAATACTCATGATTTTTTTACAAAAATCATTTTTAGGTTCGTAATATGCTATTTCATCAGAGATTCACTTCAAGTTTATCGAGGCTTAGCCCCGAGCTAAGAATCTTCATGCCCACCCTTCAACAAAGTTTAACGATATTTTAAAACGGGCATTAGAAATTCAAAAACGATCCAAACAATGCGAAACCTTCGAGTGGTTTCATATTATGTGGCATAGTTAGAAGTAAAAATATCCAACTTGGTATATTGATTATGTCAAAAAAACCTTCACAAAATGACATATCTCGTTCGATGTTTCTTGGCTTTCGGGTCAAATGACCAATGTTACTATAATGAAGGCATAGTTTGTAATAATGTGTTCATATTCTGCATAATTGTACATCATGGGATGATGAACAATGGTTTACAAGTAAGTTTTCCTTTTTGTCGTACCAAAAAGCCGTTTTCCATTTTCCGAGTGCAAAAAACGGACGATTTTGTGAAGCAACCACTAAATGGCTAATTCAAAATGCTACGACCATATTTAAAAAAAATATTAGACCACCTTACATAGATAATGTCATAACAGGGGGATCTCAAACCTTTCCATCTATCTCTGGTAAAAAGACAAATTCCTGCCGAATCGGCAGGAAGTAGGTCAGATATGAACTATAGGTAGATGATCGGATGCTCATGATTTTTTACAAAAATCATTTTTATGTTCAAAATATGTTGTTTCATCAGAGATCTACTTCAAGTTTAGCGA
Source organism: Avena sativa (assembly GCA_916181665.1). Taxonomy (NCBI): domain Eukaryota; kingdom Viridiplantae; phylum Streptophyta; class Magnoliopsida; order Poales; family Poaceae; genus Avena; species Avena sativa. The sequence continues at coordinate 299,650,657 of OV702282.1, forward strand.
GTCTCAGCCCCGAGCTAAGAATCTTTATGCGTGCCATTTTAAATGGGCAAATAAATTACGATAAAAATCACGACATAGTTTGTGATAAGTTGATATTGATATCATATTTGAATTTATCTCATTTTTCTAATCAATTTAGACATATTATTTACCGAATTCCGATTTATAGATTTAAAGATATTAATTATTCCTTATTAAATAGAAAAATACAAAAAATCATTATATTTTTATTTGAATTCAATAATATTTTTACTTATTCATTGTTGTTTATTAAATAATTGTTTGTAATTTCAAAAAAATACAAACATGTGACATGATGATATAAGAGTTAATAGGATTGATATCATAGTATTGACAACAATGTGTAAATTTTTTTACGGAAACAGATTCCGAAGGAACGAGGAAGTTAAGCGTGCTGAGGATGGAGTAGTTTTAGGATGAGTGACCGACCGGGAAGTTTCACTAAGACTGCAATTTAATCAATTATTAAGTATAAATAATGTTAAAAATGTTCAAAGCAAAAGATTAACGAGTCAAACAATTCAAAGATAAAAAATAAAAATAAAATAGTTTAGGTTGTGCCGACGCCTAGCCATCGGCATAGTAGAGAGGGTTGTGCCGACGGCCTGGCATTCGTTGCGTGCCTCGGTGCATCGAAACCGAACGACGGGACAGTAGGCCTCCGGAACCACCGCCTCTTGTGAACCTGTACGGGTGACGAGCGATCAGGTTTTTGGAGAGCGCGTCTCTGCGACTACTGACGGCATCACGTCGACCGACCACTCCTTTCCCGACGAGGACTTCTTCCCGAATCCTCCTCCAACACCGTATGCAATCTGCTCCTATCTAGTTCAATTTCTGTTTCGTCTACTCTGCTAGTATACATGATTAGATTAATTCCTGTAATTATAGTCATGTTTTATTATTACTTATTTCGAATTAAACATTATGATTATTTTCTTACGTATTCAACAGATTCTCCCTTCCCATTTGGAGACGCGACGCAGAGTATATGCGTACGGCTGGCGTCGAATTCACCATGGAACTCATGAGAGCAGAAGTGGTGCCGCGAGCGGCCACGGGTGAGCGCGACGTCCTTTCTATGTTGGTATACGGTAAAATCCGACAATAGTGGATGCATTCGTTCCAGGTGTTCGCTCAATATAAAAAGGAACGTACTAGGCGTCCCCCGGACGATGGGGGAGCTCCCATCGTCCTCCTTCCCGTGCTGCCACGTGTCCAAGAAAAGACCCCAAATCCCGCTTTTGCTACACATGTCTCCGCTTTTGCTTCTGAGACAAAAAAAAAACGGTTCGTTCCAGAAATAGAACGTCCCGCCGAAGATATCGCCGGAGACCATGAAGCAAAAAATTGTGCTAATGCAGCAAAACCGACTTCGCCGGAGACATTGTAGGAAAAAACTCGTTGGTGACTCTCGCCAGAGACCTTCTAGCAAAACGTTGACACAATTGTAGCAAACCCACAAGACGGTTGTAGTAACAAAGTTTTTCTATTGTACCAAAAACTAACATCGCCGGAGACTTTTCTGGGCACCTCGTTGGAGACCTTATCGGGGATATCGCAATAAAAAAATAGAAGAACAATTGTAGCGAAATATTTGTACTACTATAGCAAACACATTGGCCGTCGGTAGCGACGACACTGACCGTCGGTAGCAAAAAATTTGTCTTCGTACAGGTAGCAACAACATCAGCCGTTGCTAGCAACCCCTCGCACCCCTTGCAGCAGCGCCGTCGGTCGTCGGTAGCAACCACGACTACCAGGGAGGCCATGGGCGCGGTGCAGATGGCGCCATGTGGGAGGAAGCCATGGCCAGCAACGACGAGGAGTGCCCTTGCGAGTAGGTGCATGGCAACGATGGGGACAGCCGGCTGGTCCACAACAGCGTCGCTCGTGGTCTGTCATAATGGTGCACGCCGTACAACGCGAGCACCATGGCCTACTACCCCTGCAGAACCTCATCCGGGTTGGGTCACTCGTGGCCGGAGTTACATCAGCAGCGTGCGGTTGGCGGTGGTGCGTGCGCCTGCGAGAAGAGGGGTGGAGCACGCCCGGCTAGAACCTGGACTGGGACTGGGAAGGCCAAGGCCAACGTGCGGTGGAGCTGTCCCGGGAAAGAGTCAAAGAGATAAGGTTAGAGGACTCAACGTGGCAGGCCCCAAACTCGTGAGGTGGAGCTGAGGAAAAGCAATGGGTGTGCACGCTCACTCTGGATCCGGAGGATGGTTTGTGTTGTATCGTCCGAAGGATCCCAATCATTTTCCATAATACTGTTCCCCCGGGGGATCGTACGTTACGATCCCCCGGATCGTCCTCGCTCGCAACCGTTTCGGATCGCGTTCGCTAGCACAGACCACGCCCCATGAGGTGGACCCCATCCACGTTTCATCTTCTTCCTCACCCGTTTCTTATCCACACACAGAGATTCTTCACAGCACGTATCTCTGCCCGTCTCCATAGCTGGTCCCGTGCTCGTCCTACCGCCGGCCGCCGGTCACCGGCCTCGCGCTCGCCTTACTGCCGCCCCTCGATCTCGGATTCCTCTGGCTGCTCCCTCCGCCTCGCCATGGACCACATCACCGTGGAGGTCTCGCCGGCTCGCCCCTCGCCGGCATCCGCACCTGCAAGCACGTCTGTGGCGCCTCGTGAGGAGGTCTCGCCGGCTCACCCGTCGTCGGCCTCCACATCTACAAGCATGCCTGGGCTCCTTTAGCGCAGCGAGACGGCCTCCACATCTTGCTACGAGGTCTCCTAGCGAATGTCTCCGACGAAGTCGTGCTTGCTACATTAGTGTATTTTTTTTTGCTATCACCGTTTTGTGCTTCTGCTATAATAGCGTAAATGTTTTGCTACGAGGTCTCCGACGAAAGTGTCCCGTGAAATAAGCTTGCTACAGTAGCAAATATTTTTTTACAAATACTCCGGCGATGTCTCCGGCGAAGTCATCTTTTTGCTACATATGCTGAACTTTTTTGCTACATCTGTTTTCTAGTTTTGCTACGATAGTGCAAAGTTTCTGCTACAATATCTCCGGCGAGGACTCCGGCGAAAGTTTCCGGTGAGGTCTTGTTTTGCTACATTAGCACAATTTTCTTGCTACATGGTCGCCGGCGAGGTCTCCGGCGAGATCTCCGGCGAGGTCCGGTCTATTTTTATATTTCTTGGGTCAAACCGTTTTTTGCTACGTGTAGCAAAAACGAGACTATTTGTAGCAAAAACGGGTATGTTTGTAGTAAAAGCGGGATTTGGGGGATTTTTAGGGACACGTGTCAGCACGAGGACCTAGGGGATTTTGGAAAAATATCCCCCGGGGGGCGCGTAGTATGGCCCATATAAAAATCGCATATGGAAGACCTTCTGTATGACAAAGTTTGTTATGTTCACCACGGTTGTATGAAATCCTCCTCAAAACTGGCCTAATCGTTCACCAAAGATATGTGACTCCAACTCTATGTGTAACTATAATACTAGTTCCCCTAGTAGTATAAATTCTAAGGCTTTCTCCATAATTTAATCCAGATGTTGATCCTATACCTACATTGGTTATTTAGTCGGATACATGAATTCCTCCTTATTCAACAATACTAGTGTGTGATATTGGAGTATACCAAAACATAAGGTAGGGTTCCACCATGGTTCCGTCCTCAAGGCCACGTCTTTCGCACCGTCACTGTGATGCTTGAGTATCTTGGTGAAGGATTGTCGTCACTGTGATCGCAAGGAACTCCATGATCGGTGTCTTCAGCTGCACCATTACGGCTGCCCAAGCAATTTGTTTGGGGTTGACGTCGTCCAAGAAGAAGTAGTCTTCCAGGTTGTTGCACAATTTGTAAATCTCAATTGTGTCGTTGGCGGAACGGAACCCGTAGTAGCCACCTAGGTTCACGCTGTCGTAGCAAGGCGTGAGGTAATGGACGAAGTGTTGTGCCACCTTGCCGCCGCCATCACCGTGATGCTTGACGATGTTGGTGAATGCGGAGCCAATGTCGAGGAGGAGCACCGTGTCCATGTTGGCGTACTTGTCCGCGAGGCGTCGGTTGTGGAGCGTGGGCAACAAAATAGAAGTGGAAAGTGATTGGGCTCTCACAACATCTAGGCGATGGAGGAAGAAGAAGAAGGTGTGTTGGGAAAAATAGGAAGGCTGGCGGATGGGACCCACTGGCGGTAAATAGTAAAAATAGGAGAGAGGAATAAAAAATAACATAAGATATGGCTGACAGGTGGGCCCCACTTCCACCTCAGCTCCTCCTAGACAAGTGCCGCCAACTCAGCACTTATAGCTGGCCCCCGGCCGTCAGAGTTGCTGTTAAAATATTCTTAGCCGTGAATTAGTCCGATTCGCAACGTTGTAATCCAAAAGTTGGTACTGACTCGCCAAAATTACCAATGTTGGTACTAACTTATAGTCAGAGGTGCGAATTGTGCTAGTTTTATCCAATTAACTCCAACATGAAGCGGACACATGTTTATAGGTAGTGGGCCCGTGGAAACTTGCCACATGGCCATGGTACACCCGTAAAATCCAACAGAGTTGTGGATGCATTGGCTCCTGTAGACCAAAGACCCAGCGTTCGCTCAATATAAAAATCGCATATGAAAGACTTTCTGCGTGACAGAGTTAGTTATGTTCACCAGTTATATGACCTCCTCAAAATTGGCTTAATCGTTCACCAAAGTTATGTGACTCCAACTCTGTAACTATAATACTAGTTACCCGCAAAAAAAAACTATAATACTAGTTACCCTAGTAGTATAAATTCTAAGGCTTTCTCCATAATTTAATCCAGATGTTGATCCGATACCGACATTAATTATTTAGTCGGATTCCTCCTTATTCAACAATACTAGTGTGAGATATTGCAGTATACCAAAACATAAGGTAGGGTTCCACCATGGTTCCGTCCTCTGGGCCACGACTTGCACAGCATCCATGTAGGCGTGCTTGTCGGCGAGGCGTCGGTTGTGGAGCGAGGTCGTCTGGTTTGCAAGCTCGTGTAGTTTGTTCGGGCGAGACAGTGACAGCACCAGAGGTAGGGCTGCAGCGGGGCGGGTATGCGGGCACAAAATAGTCTTAGTTCATGTCAACATAATATAATTTCTAGACCGGTTCCAAATCTATACATGTAGTACAATTTATACTAACTATCCTGTTTTGCGGGCCAAAGCAGGCCCCGCATCTGCAACCCTAACCAGAGGGTATGTGAACAGCTGGCCGGCCAGTGAGGATGCGCAGAACAGCTTTGAGAGGCGTGGCCCAGAACGATGGTGGTTTTACGTGCGGGAGTCAGCGACTCAGAGCCTTCCCCGTTGGAGCAGTCCGCATGCATACATCTTTTCTAACAACTGCTGCCATAAGCAAATTGGCATTTAGGATTCCAGCGGTAGTGATCTCGTCAGTTCAGCCGGCGACTACAAAATAAGTGTGGCAAGTAATACAAAATTTACGTTTATGTGCAAGAAGTAGTAGTGTCAACACTCCATCTGTTTCGCAACCGACCTGACTCGTCCAAAATGCATCGACACTACCATGAAACTTGACAGCGATGATCCGAGTTTATTTACAGGAGAGGGTGGCGTGATGTGTGGTCATGTGGAACTGCATATCTTTCTACTGGAGGAGCGCTGCTCAACCCTCAACAGTGCACTGCGCCAAGTCGGCTCCAGTTTGTACCTCATCTCCCCTTGGTGATCGAGTCACATCAGGATTGGACAGTCTCTGAGTCTAATCTTACACAGAAGCTACCATACTCAATCGGCTGGTGTTTGCCCAGTACTGTCAGTCATCCGGTGATTCATCTGGAAGGAGGCCCAGGAGAGGCAGAGGGAGCAGAGAAGTAAGGTTACAGACGGCAATCAGCAGAGCCAGATTTTCGAAGTTTTCCCTGGTTACTCCTAAAAACTGAGTTAGGCCTGCACCCACCAGACCCCCGGCGACACTTCCCGCGTTGGAAATGGACATCAGAGTAGCGAAAAGCGTGGCTTCCACTCCCAGAGGGCACAACCTCGCGGCCAGCACCAATATGGGCATGAAGGAAGCCTACACGACAAACATCACAAGTGTTTATATATGTCAAAAAAAGACGTAGTAATTTATGAATGTGAAAAGGAGCGCAAACAGAACGGTCCAAGACCAGCCAAGTACCACCAACATGCAAATGGTTCGCCCTCGAATAAACTACTAGTTACTGCAATGGTGTTTCATACCTGACCAAGGACAGTGAGAATCAAGGAATCCCCTATGGAGAACCACTCATCACTTATCCCAAGCTTCCTATTAAGCCCAGTGACAAGAAGAACCTGGAATGGAACAACTAACTACTAAGCATGTTTGACAACAGTGATTATAGCAGCACTACTAGTCTACTAGAATAAGTAAGCACGAAAGAGGACCTGTGTCATTCCAAGGGCAGAGCCTAAAATCGTCGTCACGAGAAAGATTTTTCTCAGTGGAACTGCCTTCAAGAACGAATTATATATTCCCACGCCTAGTAGGGATGCCACAGATGTCACGAGTGTGACACGCCCCAGAAACTCCGGAGTGAATCCAATCTTATTTGTGCTGAAATTATCAGAAGGTAACATACTATAAAAAACAGCCATTTTAAACATATGCGTCAACCACACAAAATTCTAATGTACGCATTTACAAGTAAATACTCACTCCGACCCATATTAGTTGACTCAAATTCGGATGTATCTAGCACTAAAACTTGACTAGATACATTCATATCTAGATGAATCTAAGTCAACTAATATGGGTCGGAGGGAGTAGCAATTTACAGTTTTCTGTTTAGAGTTTTGTATCGTTTTATCATCTAAGCATATGCAAAATGATGCAATGTATTCAGTGAACAAAAAACAACTTTAATCTCATAATTCGTAACGTACTAAACGAAATACAGATATATTACTTCAGAGAGAAGCATACAAAGAACTTAGTTACTTTGATAGGTCATAATCAGTATAGCCCATGGAAATGGAATCGACAACTAACAGTGGCTCGTATGCCTCATGGATATCCAATTGACTATTAATGTTGAAACCAAGAAGACAGCTTACAACTCCAGCACTGTTGAGGCTTGACTACTGAACTGTAGCATTGCATGCAATCTCTTCAATTCAAACTGAGGATGCAGGGTAAGCTAAAGGTATATGAAGTGACCAGCTATACTAGAAATATTATTTCAGTATCTTGGAAACTCCGTGTTTTTCATAAGAATCCATAATTGTGTTTATAGAGAATATAAAATATGATGTCTAACACAAAAATCCATAGCAATAAAGATGATCAAATCCTTGAGTCTGTGGAACATACACAAAGTAAAACATGGCAGAATCTGACTGAGGTGTTGCTTGCCAAAGGAATATGAACAAGGTGGGCAAGAAAATGTTCGGCTGCTTTACTGCAGTCCAAATCTGCCTGATCTGCTGCCTAGAGCTTTCAATTAATCCTGAACCTGAAAATGAGATGGAACGCTCCCTTGAAGGCAAGCGATGTTCATTTACAAGAACTGCAACAGCAGATGTCATCAGGGGTAAAAATGCCGTAACACCAAAGACAAATCTGCATTTAGGGAAACGCCTGATCAGTGACCTATAATATGCAGAGTTTTCATTAGATTTTGCTATGTTCATTTTGCGAAGGAGCAAACCTTACACCATAAGTATCCACTAGCGAACCACTGAAGTATGCACTCACAACTCCTCCAAAGGCTGAGGATCCCCAGCATAGTGACTGGAGAGATCCAGATGTACTCTGTGACTCGCCTCGAGCTCTCTCAACAACCATGGAATCAACCACCTACAGTATTTTCAGTTACTCACAATTCACAAAACGAACTATAAGTACTACCACTAGTATCCTGACATCGGTCAAACACCAAGATGAGTGCATTAGGTACAGGTGACGTTCTTTCTGTTTTTAGACATATATTTCAGATATATGTTTTGTCTTTTCGACAAGTCATGGCCATACTCAGTTGGGTTCTTTCAACAAGAACCATTTAAAAAAAATGAAGCTAGATCTATGTTGAATTTTTATAATTTAAAATCAGTTCAGCATATATTTGGAGCATCATGAATTACATAATAATACTTCCATTATCAGGCTATGTGCCATGATAGCATGCACATGTGATATATTGTCCAAACCTTGTCCAACGACTGCTGCTCGGAATGGGCAAAACTGAATAAAAAATGCTATCACTATAGATAGGGGTGTGCAAAAACTGGAACCGGTGAAACCAGTGAAACCAGCTAAGCCGGTCACTTACACCTTAGTTCATTTTTTTTCACAAATAAAATCTAAACTTTGAAACTGGTACAAAAATTTGAACTATCCCAAACCAGCCAAACCACTTAAACCGGTTTTGCACAGGCCTAACTGTAGACCAAAGTTAGCCAAAGAAAAAGTGCTTAGATATACATTATTACTAACATAAGGGATGACCTAGTTTCATTTGAAACAGAAAAATCATTGGATCAGACTGTCCATTGCGGACCAGCTCGCGCTGTATGCTGAACCCCTAAAAGAGACTACCATCTTTCTGAATGTCAGGGATTAAACAAGCTACGCGTCATTCATGATGACTTCAAAGGAATCATAACAAAATTGCGAACATACTTTTTGTGCTTTCACTTACAACATCAGAGAAGGCAACTGCAAGAGATCCAAGAATAATAGAGAGCGCTGCACTGTACTTATCATCCACAATTGTTGCCATAAAGCTCCATGAAATGGCTCCAAGGATTCCAGATAGAATGAGGTACGACCTTCTTCGATATCCAAAGAGAGGGACGGAATCACTGCATCGTAAATCACAACAATATAGGGTCACACTTTAAGTACACATACAACATAACAGAGCAGCAGGAATGCGATTTGGTATTTCGGTGAGACCTGATAAAACCATAGAGAGGCTTGACCAACCATGGCAAGGCTGAGAAACCAGTTATAACTGCAGTCTAGACAACAGGAACCAACTTAATCTCTGTGCACACTAGGTATTTCCAAAGCCTTAAGCCGTTAGCAGAAATAGAAAACTTCTAACAGGGTAATTCACTGGATGCAATCATACTGTGGTTATGCTCAACTGAATAAAACCATGCATATCGAGGGACTTGAGAAAAAATTATAGCTGCAGAAATTAAACAAGGTTGCTGGCCGCCATACCTCTGCTGGATCAAGCTGAAGATCATCTTTTAAGTAAAAGCTGACAGCAAGTCTGGAAAGACCTAAAACTCCTTGCACAAAATAAACAGTGGCAACTGCGATGTTATCAGGGGACAGATCAACCCCGAATGCTTTGGAGTAACCTGACTTGGACATGCTATTGGAGGAACCATCCGTGCTGAATTGATTATTTTGCCGTCTCCCAAATTCCCCATTCGTACTGTCCCCTTTAGCCGAAGTTGCCTGATCTCTTGGGGCCGTGCTTCCTACAGTTTGGGAACATGATAGGAATGATCATGCATCCCACGAGAAGTCCAGCCCCAATGATAATTACATAAGCCGGCAGTTAGAATAGATTCGGAGAGAACGTGACATGTTATAATGATCATCACCAGTCCCCTACTGTTTCAGTAACTGTATGTTTATATGACCCTAAGGACCATCAACAATCCCCTACTGTTTGATGTCTCAATACAACAGATGGGGAAAACAGATAGCAGGAAAGGAAACCAGAGGGGTTCCAATTCATAATTCGCAAACATTCAGGCGGGCATTCAGCAAGCTACTCGGTCGAAATTTCATGGCTCTGACTAGGCACTCTGGTAGTTGCTTTCGAAAGGATTTCACTGCAATACCATCCGGCTCCAACGAAATTTCCTCACCGACAGAAACACGCGCGAAATGACTACGAGATAACGTCAGTCGTCAGTTAAGCAAGCTCGCGTGGCTCACCGGTTTGGCTGTCCGCGGAGGAGGCGCCGCCGTCGAGTTCGAGGGGGCCGGGAGCGGCTGAGAAGGAGGCTTCCTCCTCTTCGCACAAGCCGCTGTCGCCGGAGCTGCTGCTGGTGGTGGCGGAGGTTATCTCCGGCGAGCGGCCGCAGCGGCAGCGAGGTTCCGGCGGGCGACGGCGGCGGCGGAAACCGTGGTGCGCCGCCACTAGGTACGAGGTGGAGGTGGAGGCGGCTGAAGCAGCCGCGGCGGGGTTGTGGAGCGGAGGGGGCGGCGGGGAGAGCAGGAAGCTGAAGGCCATCTGCAATTCTTGCGGTGTCTCCTCTGTCTCCTCCCGTTTCCACCGCGCCAAGGCGCACCAAGCTCACAAGTCACACCTTCTCTCTCTGAGCAAACGGCTTGGCCCGAGCCCGGCCGAGCCCATGGGCTTGGCCTGATCACAGCAAACGATGCGAGGCCCTGATTATCATGGGCACAGCGCGTCAAGCATTTTCCACTGGGCCAGATAGAATTGGAAACAGCACTACGTACCTTAAAAATGATGAAAAAATAACTGGTTCCTCAATTTTACGAATAAATAAACATAAGTACAATTTGTGAACTGCAGAAAAAAGGAATTATGCGCCAGCAGCCCTTGATAGTTTCCGTTTTTAGCCTCAAGTTGCCAATGCCAGTTTTTCGGCAAGCCCATAATTGGCCATGCCAAAGTTTGCCAACATTCAACAAATTTGGCATTAAATTCATAGGCTAAATTTCGGCAAATCAACTTGGGCGTACTAGTACCAGTATGTTGGGTTGCAAATTTTCGGCAAAGCAACTTTGGCTACCTGTTGATGTGACAACAACCAGTCAACTGCCAATTAATTAGGCTAGCCGAAAAGTTGGCTGGCCAAATTCTATCTACTAAAAAAAAAATACTCCATCAGAGAGTGGAGTATTTTTTTAACAAAATATTTTCAGGTGCACATGCTCCATCAGCGTGTTGCATCTACGAATCTTATCATTTTTCCAAAATGCTCAAATACACTTTTGTTTTGGACAAGAGGGTGGGCGCACCCATGTGCAAAAAGTCACACCCCCCCATGTTTCCAACATATACGCATGTGCATCCTTGTTTCCCCTTCTAATAACTGAACAACACATGAACATGATCTATGTCTTCTGACTCTGAATATCTTTGTATGGAAACTTTACAGCAGCAGCAGCAATAGTCTGAACTACATCACCGGGAGAGCGTCATTCAAATGTATCCCGCGCTCCAGCAGACAAAGCTCCACACCGACCGACCCAAGCACACACGTCGCACGCACGCACAGATCTGAGACTGATAAAATTGGCAGAAAACCCCTCTACAACTACGCACCTATGGCGGCATGTACTGATGAAACTGGTACAGGCAACGAATGCTCCACCCCTTAATTTTCACAGAATTTACATGACCCTCTGAGAAGATTCTTCTTGGTTCATTGGATGACGCAGACACATCCTGACATGTTGTCCCCGTCGTCCAGCGAGTCTCCGGATTCACTGCAATCATAAGAGACACATTGTGAGTTTAGGAAGCCATGAAAAAGGCGGAAGATCGCAGGAAGAAGCATAATAATCTCTAGAAGATGATGAAGTTGCTATCTAGGGTTTATCTCTGCATATGCTGTATCTATTGTGGTAAGGAGGAGCAGCAATAAAGTTAACTCTGTAGTTGTGTTGCTTTCTTCAAGATATCAGTGGTGAATATAAACAGGACACTCATTTTGTGAATCAAGATATAGATCTACAAAGCATTTCTTCAACTGAACCCGTCACAGATGTTGTCAATTATCAAAGCTGAACCCGGAATAATGAGGCGGTCAGAATTTTCTTGTTGGCACATAGTGATGATCGGTAACTTTACAATTTGATTGGTACACCACTCACTATTGAAAAGGCTGTATTACATGTTTCTGCAAAGACCTGCAAGTCATTTCAATGCTCTTATCGCCAGAAAAAAGCACTAATGCAATAAGGTCTGAAAGTAAGAGTATAAATAGACCGGCTATAGCCCCAAACTATTGATGGTTTATGTTTTTATACTCGGGTTGACAACATTTGCACAATGACTACTTTGTTAAAAGTTTGGATGCTGGCCTTTAGAGTCTAGAAAGATTACCAATATACATAACTTGATGACAAAAATTTCAAGAAGTCAAAGCTAAATTTTCGAAATAAAAAAAAACTCATTACAAAAGTCAAGTCCAACATTTAAGTATAGAACTGATCACATCATCTACTACCAGTTAACAAAAAATTACTCTCCACCAAGACATGTACCAGTTCAAACCGATCCCGTCATCACCTACCAGTTCAACACATGTATGAAATTGATCTGGTCATATACATTAAATTTATTCTCTGTCAAGATCATGCATATAGAACTGCAGTACAGCACAATAAAATCTCTCGAACTGCTGGGGATGTAAGACCTCTAGATGTGTTGAGTAAATATAGTAGGGTGATGATTTAGTATCTCAAGTTGTATAACCCTGGGTGACCTGTCCCCTCCTTCTCTGAAGAAGCTGATATCTCGGAAGAACAAAACAATGTCGGACATCATTCAGGGGGGGCCAAATAGATTAAAAAGGGCACCTCTGGCATTGGGGGAATGGCTGTCTCGTATGTCAACCCTCCACACAACACAGCGTGATTTAATATTGAGGAGGATCAGGTCCAGTATAAAGATTTAGCTTACTAAACTGCAGGCATGCAAAACATTCGCCTAGTTAATTGAAGTGGAGCAGCATACACGTCACAAGACAATAATTCACCCATGAATCGGCGACTAGGCCAAAACAATTCATCATCCAATCCAAGGTAGGTTGCAGCAAGTTCATTCATGGAGGAGCTAATAGAGGCAGAGGAAGATGGGAATGAATGATTATACCTTGGCTCGAACTCCTTGACCTCTGTAAGATCCTTGCCCAGCAAATCGAGCCACTTGACATTGCCTTTGGGAGCACACATGCCGTCGGCGGCGGCGCAGTTGGCCTTCTTGAGGTTGCTCTTGGGTGGTGGTGGGGGCGCCACCGTCATCATCGCCGCCGCCAGGGTCTTCTCGCCGTCCTTCTCGGCCGGAGGCTCCACCTCGATCTTCTGAACCGGGGGCGGCTTGTCCTCGGCGACGGCGGCGACGGTGGCGACCGGGCACGGCGCCGCCGCGGAGGAGAGAGGTTCGCCGGCTGCCGGAGCATCTTTGGATTTGGGGATGCAGGGGATGTAGCAGAGGGGGGAGGCGCAGTAGCTCTCACAGTGCGAGAGCCTCATCAAAGTTGGGGAATTGGGACACGCGGAATCGGAACCCCGGTGGTCTCCAAGAACACGCCACACCAGTCAAATCTGAGTTGGCGACAGATCGAGGCGACGCAGGAATGCGACCGCGGCGAACCCGTCTCCCTCGAGAAGCAGCAATCCTGCTTGGCCAGGAGTCCAGTAGCAGAGCCTCGCCCGCAGACACCCGCACGGCAGCAGCAGCAGCAAGACGGCAGGACTGGATCAAGAAAGCATGGAACTGCCAAGAAAAGGGGGCAAATCTTGGGGCAAGAACGCAGCGGCGGCAGGGGGGGGGGAGAGCAGGAGCAGATTGAATCTTGCACTAAAAGGGCTGCTCCCCGGGGACCATAGGAGGAGAGAGGAGGAGGGGGAGGAGGGGGAGGTGGGTCTCGCTCGGAGAAGGAAGGCCGAAAGGATGCGAGAGGGGAAGGAATCCAGCCGATAAAGATGGTGGCAGCCGAGCGAGCCGAGCGAGCCAAGCAGCCTCCTTCCGCTTCTTTTTCCCCTTGCAGCCCCACAGACAGACAGACAGACAGGGATCAATTGCATCCAACTTGCAAAGCAACAAACGCATGAGCGAGCGGGGGAAGGAAGTAAGGAAGGAGATAATTGCGCTTCCGCGGATAAAAATATTCGACCGGTGTGTGTGAATCCACAGGAACTGGAGCCAGCCAATCGACTGCGTACTGCCCCTGGTGATTGGATTTATTATTATGGCACTTCTGTTTTTCTCCGGACGACGAGCCGATATCTATTGCCATCACAACACTAGAGTCGCTGTCGCACCAAGACGGGGTCTCGGCGGCTTCTCGCAAGGTACAGTAGTATTTTCATATAAATATTTTTTTTGCAAAATTCTATCGGTCTATCCATAATCATTAATAATATTAAAAGGCTTAAAAATTATAAAAATTATATATAATTCATTGGACCACCTGCGGCCAGCATAAGAAGGTTTTTTTCATTATAATTTATTTGAGTTTTCATAAAATTTCAATTAGGGTTTGTCCCCTTATGTGGACACCTTGAAAGCACTCTGAAATGCTCCAAATGTCTGCCAGAGGGCCTCTTAACACGTGTCGCGTGAAATTACGAGAGCGCATGAGATGGTCATGTCTCTTCTCTCGAGCTCCATTCTTTCAGCTCTATTCCCCTCCTCTTCTTTGGTCGGTGCAAAGAACTCTCCATTCTTTTTGGCTCTCTTCTAATCTTCTTTGGACAGGATATGAAATTGAGAGTACAAGGAAACAAATCAATGAGTTGTTGGCGGTGTTGCATATCGTGTTTTGGTGGAGGCAGAGGCACACATGGATAAAAAGCTTGGCAACAATAATGCACAATTGCCCATTACCATATACGCCGAAAATTTATTAAGTGGGAGTGACTTAATGCTTCGTCTTTTATGGCCGAATCATATACTAACCAACACAGCGGTCGACGAAGCAAAAAGCGCCATGACAAAAGGAAGGCTTGAAGAAGAACTAGAAGTCGCTGCATGGTACAATGGCACTCGGGGTGAAGGAATAAACTGAAGCAAATAAGAGTAGCAGACTCGACAAGAAAAGGTCAGTCAAAGAAGGAAGAGAGGATGTGGGTGTGCTGGATGTTGTGACAAATGGCAGTGCAAGTGGTTGTTTGCTGCTTCGTTATGTAGAAGAGAACCTCCTGTAATGTTATGATCTTCAACTTTTTTCCAATACCTTAGTTTGTATTTCCTCTCAATACTAAAAAGGTTATTATCAACATGTATAAGTTGTGCTATTATGTGAACCCTATTTGCTTGGCTCCTACATGGCCGTGCATTTGCTTCCTCTTATCCCTCGTCTTGCAACACTAGACTTAACATTCGCGCACTCTTTTCTCTCGCCATCATTCCATCTCCGCCATAGTGGCTCTTCGATATGTTGCCACCTCACCCGCATTGAGCCCACGCCGGCCCCATACTATCTAGCTAGATCATATGTATCTAGATTCCATCATCGAGTCACGCTCATCGTCAACCGGGATAACGCGAGAGAGGATGGATCATGAGCGGACACACCTAAAGCATATAAATTTTCAAGGAGGGGGGAGGGATTATGGATCACTAGAGGCAATGTGAATGGGTTATTGGCCTTGTGAATTTGATCACACTGTACTTAACTTTGCTGGTTTATCTCACTCGCACACATGACTTACGATTTGAATCATCATGGGGGCTACACCTCTCATATAAAACGTGCAGTTGTAATAACTTCTACAAAATGTTCCCTTATTATTGGTCTTCGTTCTGATTTTTAGAGAAGAGATGAAAAAAGGAAACTTTATTTAGTAGACTACTACGTACTTAAAAAACGCCCAAGGTTCATCGATCCATTTAATTACACGTACAAGATTATTTAGAAAGAAAACAAAGCCTCTGTCTATTCCGTGTTGTGCACCGTTAGTCATTGCATGAAAATATTCGGTCTCCTTGAAAAATTAGAGAAAGTCCTCGCCTTTTCACCCGTCCCCGCTCCAGCCCAGCCAACCCTGATCGATCGATATTGGTGATGGCATGGCATGGCACCGCTCGCGCGTGGACGACCGAACCGAACCGAGCCGGAACGAACGCTGCCGAGTCAAACGAGAAAGTAGCTGCTAGCCAGCTACACGCGTGGCGTGGGGCCTACCTTGTCAGGGTCGTCCGATCGTGGATGGTCAACCGGTGACGGTGAGATACTAGACGCGTAGTACTGTATCGTGCACCGGCTCTGGGGTCTGGCTACGCTACATCGGCGCGCGCCTCGAGGTGAGGTCGAGGCTCCACCCGCTCGATCTGTCCATATCCAATTATCTATCTATATCTATCTGCTGCTATATCCGGATCACGTACGTACGCAGATACAGTATACTTACATATGGGTTCGATCGGTCGCACCTGCACCGCCGACGCCGACGACCCTGGGTGCCTGGATTTCTTCCCTGCCGTGAAGCGTGAACATGCGCCACTGTTGACCCGGTCCAGACGAAGCCTCTGTTTTGTGTCTGTATGTGCAGTGCATCGGCCTTTTTTTCTTTTACGCCTTGTGTAACACGTGTGGGCCGGTATGATTTGACCCGCGCACATTCGCCATGGATTCTTACTTTTCATACTACCAAGCTTTTTCCAAAAAAAAAACACTGGTATCCTAGTTTGCTTTCAGTAACTCCAGATTTCGGTTGGCAAGTGAATTTCATGAAAACATCCTCCACAGTCTGATGCAGCCCGTTCTACGGTCGTTCCTACATTCTTATATCATCAAATTCTTTAAGTGGAACAATGACTAGAGTTCGCGCAAAACTATTTTATGATAAGGTTAACTCGCTCCTCTCTACGTGTGACTTTGACGTCCCTTTGAATGACCTGCTATTTCATGCTAATACTTTGTATATCCTAAGATATAAACCCAAAGAAGGAACGCCACGAGACGCCGTCAAGTACACGCGCAGGAGAAGAAATTGACCATTCGGCACCGCCGAACCTGGCGTCGACTCATCTGGCGCAGCATCCGGCAGGATAAGCTCAAGTCGGACCCTCTGAAATACACATCCGTATACCCGTACGTCATCCCATGGACGATCCGATGCCCAACCAAAGTCTCCGGCGACAGGTCCGGTTTGCCAAAGTAGCTGCTGGACAATCCGACGGGGAATCCGGCACCGCCGAACTGACCGCCAAACTACTCTGTCTGTGCACAACTTTGGGTTTGATACTCAGAATATTCCCTTCACCTATCTTTTGCCCTAGCACTATAAATAGCCCTCAAGGATTTTCCCTTTCACATAGACTTGGTATTAGGCTAGAAGAAGACTCTCTATTGAGGATCTCTATCTAGTTAGAGCATCTCTAATGGCTTGTCTAAATTTGGTAGTCTATATCTTCATATAGACAATGGTGTAAAAAGATTCTCTTTTAGACAACCCTAGTTTTTCAGTGGCTAGTCTAAATTTGGTAGTCTATATCTTTACCAGATATATTTCCAACATCTATATTCTCAATAACTATATTCTAGTTCTATATATTCCAGTCTATATCTTCCAAAGTCACGCCGCTCCCATTTCTATTTATACATTTGCACACAAATAGATCAGTATATACATATAGTCAATTCAGTATAGACAAGTAGCAGTTCAGCAGCAAAAATTCAGCATATACATATAGCAGTACATACATACGTCAGCAAAAGTCACTCAGCAATTCAACACAAACAGTTTGTAGCACTGTATACTGAATCAAGAGAGCTGCATAAGTCTGAAGACCAAGAACCGTGCCCCTGGTCCACTCCCACCCCGTCGTCCTCTTCCCCAGCCCATCTCTAATTTGGCTCGGTGGCCACAAGCGAGCGCGCGGCAGCTGGAGGCTCGGCAACCACACACGGGTGGCGCCCCACCGAACCAACAAGCTCGACGGCCACCGCCTCCCATCTACCCTACAAAAACCACCGCGATCTAGATCTAGCATTATTTCTCCGGTCGGTCTATCCACGAATCAAAAAAGGACATACCTCACAGCTACGGCGAGCTCAGGGCAGAGACACGGCCGCCCGCCTCGCCTCCAGCTGCTCCGGATTGGCGCGGGAGCAAGGTCGAGAGGCAGCAGTTTCGTTTGGACGTCGTCGCTCGGTGGTCCAAATGTGGAGTACCGGTAGCGATCTTAGAGGACGTCTAAAATTTAGACCACCATATACACTAGCCACTGGAGACATGTTTTGACTCGCCGTGGTCTATATTTGGCTTAGACTACCGAATACACCAGCCACTAGAGATGCTCTTAGTCTCATGCTCCTTCATGAGGAGCACCTAGTATCACAAACCTCTCGGATCTTGCTTAATAGCGTTTGGTTGTACAAGATCTTCATATTGAGTTTCCTCTTACGAAGCTATCAAGAGCTTGCAAGATTCTCTTGTCCAATACCGATCCCATCGGATTGTATTGGATCGATAGCTGCTAGTGCGAGTCAACGATGTGTATTTGTGTTTTTGTCTTGCGTGTATTCGCCGTGTTCTTCATGTGTCGGGTTCATCGAGTTCATCCTCTTCCTCTCCCCTTTTGAATTCACCGCGAATCCCCTAAGGGTCACCCCCTCACACAATCTATGTTCCTTTTCTCGTATACATGTTATGTACCAGCACAATGTTTCCTCCACGAGGCTTTGATTTTGTTCCCGAAATTTCATTTTTTAATATTGCACAATGAAATTCGACAATACACAACACTTCTGGTACGATTACAACAAATCTCTGCTAGTGGCACAACGACTTTTAGGCTCATGCCCATAGAACCCCAGCCTCTAGAGTTGTTGAACATCTGCAGTGAACTATCACAAACTGTTTTCGCAAGATAATGGAAAAGATTTCTTACTCGATCTATGCATCTCATAATGCATGCAACCCATGAAGCATAAGATTTGAGATGGCAACGAGCATAGATAGTTTTGACAACAGTGGGAAAGCGATGGGAACAAATATTATCGTAACACATCTTCAGAAGCAATTACGCAAAGAAGAAAACATAGGGTCTATCGGAGGGATGCATTCTTTCCTTGTGCTTGACAAATGGGTTAGGATTGCAAGGTTAGTTACATTACATCTTCGTGGGGGCTTATTGAGCGTGCGCCGATAGATCATAGGCGAATGTGAACACCTCCTCAGCGTCACATCAAATATCGTGAATGGGCCAGAGAGGGAGAGTGGTGCTCGAGAAGGGATAATGATGGACAAGGGTGGTGCTTGCGAAACCCTTGTCATTGCAAGGGTGGCAATTGGATTAGATAAAATAGTTGTTGGGTGGTGCTCATTTTTCATATGCATGGAAACTGTAAATTTTTTTATGTGAGTGATATCCATGGAAAATTACGACCACGGGGCCTTGCAATTTTCAAACTATTAATTATAGATTTCCCATAAAACATAATAGTACTCATTGTTCTAAGCTAACATTGTTTTTCCATAGTCTTTATTAGCAACACCTGGAGAACCTCGGACGGTTAGCAGTGTACCATAGCTTATCCAGTCTATCAGAGTTTAAATCTTAGGTTTGACGCTTTAATGTCTCGTAAAGAAGAAATATTCTACACTGAGAGACGAGATTCCCATCATACCAACTCATCTGTAATGAGTTTAACAATCTTAAGAGCCGCTAAATCAGTCTTTCAGACTTGGTGCTTGGGAGGTGCTCGTACAGTGGATATGGGTGCGTACTTACCTTAGGTGGGTGCATATATGTATTTGTGACTTATCTGTACATATAAGCACACGCAAAAAAAGGACTCTGATCCATTGGACCCACATGTAAGCACAGTAGCACACGCATCAAAGCATCCAACCTCCAACGACCAACGCCGTGTAATCTTCCCCGGATGACGAGGAGGCGAGCACTCTCGGCAGAGGATAGACGACACGACGGCCATGTCGTCCTCGCCTCTAACCGCCACGCCCACCCCTCTCCTTCCCGCCAAATCCAAGAGCTCGCCACCCCACCCGCTCCTCCCGTACCTCCCGCAGTGCACGAGCCTCCGGGCGCTCGTCCAGCTCCACGCCGCCGCCGTCAAGTCGGGCCTCGGCGCGCACCCGGCTTTCGTCACGAGACTCCTCACGCTCTGCACCGACCAGGGCGCGCCCCCGGCCCACCTCGCGTACGCACGCCAGGTGTTCGACAGAATTCCTAGCCCCGGGGACGTCGTCTGGTACAACACGCTGCTGCGTGGGTATGCGCGCTCGGCCGGGGCAGCAGCCTTCGCGGATGCGGCGCGGGTGTTCGTGCGGATGCTGGAGGAGGGCGTCGCGCCGGACACGTACACCTTCGTGTCGCTGCTCAAGGCGTGCGCGGCCGCGCGGGCCGGGGAGGAGGGCCGGCAGGCGCACGGTGTGGCGGTCAAGACAGGCGCCGCGGAGCACGAGTACGTCCTGCCCACGCTGATCAACATGTACGCGGAGTGCGGGGATGCAGGAGCCGCTCGTGCAATGTTCGGCAGGGTGGATGGGGAGTGCGTTGTCTCATACAATGCGATGATCACCGCGGCCGTAAGGAGCAGCCGTCCTGGGGAGGCGCTGGTGCTGTTCCGGGAGATGCAGGCGAAGGGGCTAAAGCCAACGTCCGTGACGCTGATCAGCGTGCTCTCGGCGTGCGCGTTGCTGGGAGCGTTGGATCTGGGGAGGTGGATCCATGAGTATGTCAGGAAGGTAGGGCTTGATTCCCTCGTGAAGGTCAACACTGCTCTAATCGACATGTATGGGAAATGTGGGAGCTTGGAGGATGCCATCAGTGTGTTCCAGGGGATGGAATCAAGAGATAGGCAAGCTTGGTCCGTGATGATCGTGGCATACGCAAACCATAGTTACGGCAGAGAGGCAATTTCGCTGTTCGAAGAGATGAAGATGCAAGGGATAAAGCCTGATGATGTTACATTCCTTGGTGTGCTCTATGCCTGTAGCCATTCTGGTATGGTGAGCGAAGGGCTCCAATACTTTGACAGCATGAGAGAGTATGGGATCGTTCCTGGGATAAAGCACTACGGTTGTGTGACTGATTTGCTAGCTCGATCAGGTCAGCTTGAAAAGGCTTACAAGTTCATTGACGAACTGCCGATAAAGCCCACCGCCATCTTATGGAGGACATTGCTTTCTGCTTGTGGAAGCCGTGGAGATGTTGATCTTGGAAAACGTGTCTTTGAGAAGATTCTTGAGCTGGATGATTCACATGGTGGTGATTATGTAATATTCTCGAATTTGTGCGCTAACACTGGGAAATGGGAAGAGATGAATAGGGTAAGGAAGCTGATGAATGAAAAGGGAGTGGTAAAGGTGCCAGGCTGCAGCTCAATTGAGATAGATAATAGGGTTCATGAGTTCTTCGCAGGAGATGGAAGACACCCACAATCACAAGATGCACGTCGAATGGTTGATGAAGTGATTGAGCAGCTAAAACTTGTTGGCTATGTCCCTAATACGTCTCATGTATTTCATGTTGAAATGGGTGAGGAGGAGAAGGCAACAAGCCTAAGATACCATAGTGAGAAGCTGGCAATTTCTTTCGGGCTTCTAAATACATCTCCAGGAACTACCCTCCGTGTTGTCAAGAACCTTCGTGTATGTCCAGATTGTCATTCGATGGCAAAGCTTGTCTCCATGCTCTTTAACAGGCGGATCATACTCAGAGATCTAAATCGTTTCCACCACTTTGAGGATGGGGTCTGCTCTTGTGGAGACTACTGGTAGATTTTAGGAACACCATTTTTGTACCCGGATGCTCTATCCTTCCTGTGTTATTCAGGTATGGTCAACTTGTATATGCATGCGAAACTAACTGATAATTGGAGATTTTTTGCAACTACTGATGACACTGAACAATACAACTAACCTAAGTTCGTTACTGGATATGCACTGTTTAGTTCCATCTATAGCCAAATACCAAAATTCCTTGCTGTATGTGTCGAATGCTTTACCATGATCCTTTTTTCAGATGATCCTTGAAGAGCATTATCTGTTATAGGTACAATATGTGTACACAAATGACCTCGTAGGAGGCAGGTAGTGCAGTGCACGTAAGCCACGGATGCACGGGGCGCGCGTAAGATTCTGAAAAGATTAAAACACTAGATTAATTGGAGAGACCTATTTTATAGGAAGTTGACATGTGTGTCATACTGTTGGTGGCTGTGAGCTATATAGGAATCTATGGATAGATTGCTGTACTACTTAGCATGAATGTAAGTGATAGTTAAGCTAACATGGAAGTCTGTATGCAGTTTCTATATCTTTAAGAGCTGTAATAATCCCTGGTAGTTTCTTTTGTTCTGATATACCTTTTCGTTGGTGCTTGAACTTGGTTGTAACCAACTGTTTATTTTTTCTTCTCAATGGAAAGATGTGAAACACTTGTGTTGTTGAAAAAACGAACAGTTTCTAGTTTCAGTTTCATTCTTGCTAAATCAGAATTTGTATCTTGTAAAGCTGTGTAATTGATGACATAAATATTCACCTGATTTATTATTCATTGAACACCATTCCTTTTGAATTAAGTGCATTTCTTTGTTAGTTTGGAGATTTACTGCAAATGCAGTTCATCTAAGTCCTGGTATGCGGTTTGGGTTCAGGGAGCCCATTTCTCCAAATTCAGTAGAGAACCTTTGAAGACGTGAACTCAATGCATTCTGCATGCACGTTGTAAACTTTTCACTTACTGGATATTCCACTCATTTTGACCACCCACATCCCCACTTGATGACACCAGCAAGTTAAAAATGTTCTCCTACCATCTTGTTTTCATATTACTAACATATTATGCGAAGCCCACAGGCCTAAGCAGGCTATTCTGACAAGGTTAGTTTGTTCATTTTACAATTCTTGTTACTCAGTTTCCAATGTTTATATTTCTCCATCTAAACCTTAAAATGTTATTAATCTTATTTTGGTCAACAATATTACTCTTGCACATGGAAAAACAGGAAATCAGATGTTTTGCCACTTTATAATAAAGTTGCTATCTATTACTGATAGCCTGATGAATTGCTCCACCTGACCAGATCCGTGCTAGCAATGCAGATCAGCACTGTGCCTTATTATGGACCTTGATCAGATCTTAAATAAAACAATTATCAAATACTAATGGAAGTAGTTGTAATGCTAAAATATTTCCAAGGGAAGAAAATAGTTTTAGTATACAACTCTGCCTCCTGCATGGTCATCATCCTGAGACAAGCAAGATGAAGTCTCAGTTTGTGAATGAGTAGTTAGTTTCTACAAATGTGGTTGATTCTTGATAGCCCTATTGTTAGGAATGATGTAGGATAGTGTAAATAAGCTGTAAAGCAGAATCACATGGTCTCTGTTTTGTCTACGGGAGATGGTGACACGACACAGAGAACACATATAAATGTGTCTAGTCAACAGTACATTAGTTAATTGGCACTGAAGTTAGTGAAACAGACTGCTGCCTCAGGAGAGTCTGGAAGTTAAAATGAGGCAAAATTCTGACTGCAAATGCAGATTCAATAAGTTCTGACCACATATCTGTTACAACGGTTGGGCCATCTGCATATTTTTACCTCTATATGATGCTAGAACTTTTACCAGATTTTATTGGCAACGCTTGCTACGTAAGTTGATGCTCCATGAGCTGATTGGTTCCCCTTGTACTATTCAGGTGATTTTAATACTGGGGCATGGTCTGTAGTCTACTCGTCTATTGGCGAGTTTCACTGTTACACTCATATCCATATTTAATTGAGTTCAATGTGTCTAGCAAGGGGATTTTGTGTTTTCTTCTTGTCTTCATTTGAATCTCATCGATACCATTACAGAATACAGCCTGGGAGAATTGCAGAAACCTTCTGTAAGCCTAGTCTTCTATTGAATGAAATCAACACTTCATCATAGACTGTGGCTTAAAGGTCCAGGTTGGTCATGCATCTCTTTCTTGCATGTGCTGTCCTAATAAAACTCGTGGTATTGCTTATCAGTACATGTCTAAGAATAGTCATAACGTAGTTAGATCTCAGACCCCATGTTGCTGCTACCAACACAGAACAGTGTATCGGTTTGGTTTCATCATCTCTATGTTATGTCATAAATAGGGTAGCATACCCCATTGTTTAGATGACCGAAATGAATACTTGGTACATCAGCCACCATCAATACATGATGAGATATGTAAAGATTGCCGTCCTTCGTTTAACTTGGTAAACAGACCTTGACGTATGAACATGACAAATTTGACAATGCATTAGGTTGCCTGCTATCTTAGGGGATTTTATTCACATAATTTTGTCTGTACCTTCATGGCTGGTTACTTAAACAACGAGGTAAGACTGCCATCATCTTTCCTTGTCAATCATTCTAGGGCAAGTAGCATGTTTTACTTGGTCCAACACTGGTTCAGTCATCATCATAGCAGCTTTTTCATTTTCCTCTTCCATTATCTGCAAATGGATTCAGTATTTGCCTTCTTAACCCTTACAAGCTTTTCATTCACTCAACCGATTGATGACGAAAAGGTCAGGCATGCAAGCCATGCTGCATGACCACCAAGTTTCATGTTTTAATTTCGACTTGTTCTAGCTATATTCCTCAGCCGTACCACATATGTTCCTTCTACCATACACACAGTTGATGTCGCTGTTGTCCATCAACTGTACACTTTGAAAGTGTACACTGTAATCTTTCAGCTATCTGTTTTAGTGGGTTTTTGTAGTTGGTTGATGCGTGTGACAAGGACAAGCTTTGCAAACAAGGTGAAACCGTGAATCCGTCTTGTTGCATAAAGGAACCCTGACCTACCTGGAGCCAGCCAAGGTGAGAGGTAGAAGAAGCTTCTTGGCCTTTGAGTTGATCAACTAACGAGTAAAAGAATTCTCTCTTTGCAGCTGGAATCCATGAGCGGTACCTGCTTTTTATTTATTCCTCTTTGACCAATCGTTATCAAATGCGTTTGTGCCATTACTGTTCATAATTTGGGTGTACCTTGGCTAGAATCCTGCCTACTTTATTGTCTATGTTTTCCACTACTTCCTCTATCCTGTGTCTTTTCTAGCTTCCTTCCTTGACTAGGACGTATATATTCTTTTGAAATTGAGCATTTCTGCAGTGGTTGATATCTGAATGCCAAATGGCATGATATATGTTCAGCTTAATTAACTCAACTGAATAGACATCCTTTTAACCTTTACAGAGCAAAACAGTGATATACTAGTATTTCTCTTCCTTTTCCCACTTTAGCAGTGGTCCTAACCCCTAATTCTGAACTCAATTCTGCCATAACATGGTCCCTCATCTAACTGAATCCCAGATCCAAGTAATAACTACACCAAGTATTTGCAGAAGTTGCACTGCTAAAGTAGCACACTAAGTATTATTTTTCATAGTATAATTTTATAACCACTAAGGTTGTAAAGCAATTGTTTCTCGAGATGAGAAAAGAACTGGTACTGAAATGATTCTTTGCCTTCAGTTGAGCTCTATAATGCAAATCTATCAATCCATTATTACTTTTCTTCTTGAAAAATAAAGATTACAGTATATACCATATGTGTGCATTTTTACCTTCTCACAGCACAAAGGAAGTAACAAATTCCAGTATTACCATTTACAACATATCAGTATACCGGCGGTGGAGGCGCATACACCGGCGGTGGAGGCGATGGTGGCGCGAAACACCCGTGCGCGTCACAGTGCGCCGGCGGTTGGTGCATGAACTCGATGCACTGCTCACCAGGCCGCTGGTCAGGGCGCCCGGCGATGCAGTTCTGCCTGTCGTCGATGTGCGGCACCTCTAGGCACATGTGTGGCTCGCCGCAGAAGAAGTTGTAGGAGTAGGTGAAGTTCTTGAGGTGAGGCAGCGCGCAGATGCTCTCGGGGATCTCGCCGGCGAGCCTGTTGTGCGCGACGTTGAGCTGCTCGAGCGCCTTCATGTCGCCAATGGTGTCCGGCAGCGTGCCGGCGATGCTGTTGAAGCTGAGGTCGAGCACGGTGAGCTTGTCCAGCTTGCCGATCTCCGGAGGGATGCAGGAGGAGATGCCGCTGTTGAGGAGAATCAGCTCGTTGAGCGTCCCGGCCATGTCGCCTATGCTGCTGGGCAGGCATCCCCCGACCCGGGGAAGGTTGGCGAGCACGATCACGGACGCCGTGGAGTTGCTGAAGCTCTCCGACAGCGTGAACTCGAAGTGGTTGTTGTTGATGAACAGCGCGTCGATCTTCTTCTCGAAGATCGCCGGAGGCACCTCGCCGCAGAAGTTGTTAAACCTTCAGCCACCGAAACAGCCATTGTTGATCACACAAGTTACGCCCATAAAACCTCTGTGAGGTGCAGGACTGCAGTCTGCAGGTACAGGTGGAGTGCAGGGGGGATTGTGTGTACCTGATGTCGACGTACTGGACGTTGGGGAGGCAGAGGAGCTGGGAGGGGAAGTTGCCGGAGAGCTGGTTGTTGCTGACGTCGATCTCGTGGAGGAGGTGGAGGGAGCGGAGGGAGTCAGGGAGGGCGCCGCAGAAGCGGTTGGAGTTGAGGTGGAAGACGGCGAGGTCGGAGAGGAGTCCCAGCTCCTCGGGCAGCGAGCCGGCGAGGTCGCCGTGGTTGAGGTCCACGGACGCCACGGTGCGCGCGCACGGGTCGTCGGGCGCCGTCGCGCAGAAGACGCCGTAGTAGCTGCACACGTCCGGGCCGCACCAGTTCCGCGTCAGGTTCTTGGGGTCGTCCGTGATGGCGCGCTTCAGCGCCTGCAGCGCCACGTACGCCTTCTCAAGCCGCGAGTTGTTCGTCGGCGGCGCGGGCGGCGCCGGCATCGGCTGCGACGAGGCCAGCAGCGGCGACACCACGACGACGAACGCCAGGAACACTGCGGCCGACGACCTCATCATCATCGTGGAACAATGGGACCGATGGATGGATGGATGGATGGATGGGCGGGTAACGGAATGTTGGTTGCTTTCTTGTGATTTGTGTTTTAGTATGTGTTGCCGTGTGTTTAATTTGGTTTATATAGGCGCTTTTCTTTGGGGCCTTTCCAGGGCTTTATTTTATTCTTTGGGTGTTCGTTGGTATGTGCATCATTTTGTCCATGGCCTCTTTCTTTTTTTGGTTTATAATAGTATACTACTACTCCGTATAATGTTTGCTTTTTGGAAAAAAAAGAAAAAAAAATGGTTGGATCATTGGCATGCATGCATGGTTGACTGCTTCGTATTGCGATATCCGTCGCTACGATTTTGTTCATACTGAGGATTTTGGTAGTGGGTGATTCGTTTTTTCCTACCTAGCAATTTGACTTTCGCTTTCGTGCTTTTGTAGCAAGTTTTTGGCATCTTTTTGTGTCTGTAAGACACGGTCAACATTGAGTGACGGTTTGCACTACCATTTTCTTCAGGGTTAGTAGTAGCATTACCAAAAGAGAGTATAAATTATTCTCCATTTGTTATGGATGAAACACACATCAGTAAGACGCTCCTCTTCAAATTGTTTTACACAGTTTTTTGTTGCGGCCAAAAACTTGGTTAATGACTTTTACTTCGGGTCCCAACTTCCCTTCTGCTTTAGATTCTTATCATTTGTTTGCTAATGGAAGTCTCACCGAGTCATAACTCATAACACCACCATTTCTGTGCATCTTTTCCAAAAGTAAAACATCATTTCTTTGTGACGGTGTTGACATACATCTTTCTCGCCGATCCTAATTATATTATGTACCCAATGTTCTTCTAGTGCTAAATCAAATGATGACCTGCCCAGGACAAGTATTGGTACTCTAGCTATATGATCCCTTAATTTATAACTAATGATAAAGATAGAGATGCCTTAGGCTCTAGTTATTCCCCGTGTTTGTCGGCCTCTTAAGCTATTCCTTTTGCATCTTCATTAGCTTTTGTGCTTGCATATATGCTCTCACGACCCAATCAGCACCTACAAACCACCAAGACTGTATGATGTGGCCTGCACGAATTTTGACGATGCGGCCTTCAACGATGCTTCCTGTTCGGAATAGTACAGAGGCACAACTTGTGTAGCTTTTTTTCTTGCATTCACTATTCGGTAGTCATCATTTTGAGCTACTGTTAGAGTCTACTTCTGGTATAGGATTCTGTCGTCACCATGGTACCC
The DNA here is from genome assembly GCA_916181665.1 of Avena sativa. Classification (NCBI taxonomy): domain Eukaryota; kingdom Viridiplantae; phylum Streptophyta; class Magnoliopsida; order Poales; family Poaceae; genus Avena; species Avena sativa. The sequence continues at coordinate 299,678,472 of OV702282.1, forward strand.
ATATCGTCTTTGCTATTTTAATATTTTCCTACGAATTATCTTTTATTTTGCCATAGGAAGCTTCCTTTCGCGTGCCGAAAACTAGTACTTACGGGTTATCCAAATTCAGGTGAAGAACCTGTTTTGCCCGGACCAAAGTTTCACCTCCATTTGAATTCGTGTCCACGACTTGGCATCCAACATTCCGCAGACGTCTCAACTCGTGCAAATTTGAGATATGAATGTCAACATCAAATTCATATCCCATTTGCATATGCACTCTCATTCGAACTTCCAAAGTGTATACTAGCTATATGGTATGTACAAATACTCGAACTGTTTTGTACCCCTGTTTTTATCTAGCTTAATGCTCAAAAACTTATTTAGAATTACAGGATCCCCTAATCATGTAACATCACTGGACCCTACAAGAAGTCTATCAGATATAAGAGAGTAGGAAGTAGGAACTATAGTTGTTGTACTGAAACTGAGGAAATAGTAGAGTTTAGTGGTGGTGGGTCATACCGCGTTGGATCACATCAGCTGGCCCATCTGCACGCAATTTTCTAATGACATGAGCCAAAACTATCGATCAGCAGGCAGTAGTAGCCGTCCTGCTCGATAAAAAACGTAAATAAAGAATCACCACAAAATAAAATAGAGATCCAGACAATGAGAACATCTAGCGCCAAACAGTAAAATAAATAAAAAAGAAATATAGCTGAAAATTAACAATATCTTGTGTCCGTTAGACCTTTGTACTATATCTCTGTTCCAGATGGTGACTGCTTCAATCATTTTGCAAGTTAGATTAGCGGGTCAACGGCCTCGCGGCCTAATCCCCATCCTAATTGTGCTACTTGCTCTTGATCACTGCGATTTTGCTCGTAAACCTCACGTGATTTTGCATTCCGCGGGAAACCTCGACGTGACCTGCGGCTTGCCGCTGCTGCTGCCGTTCGTCGTCGTCGCCGGCCGGCAGAGGGCACGTCGGGCTCTCGGATCGAATCGTCCCCCGTTGGTGAGATGAGATGCTAACTCGTTTTCACTAATGATTTGCGATGTTTTTTTATAGCACTCTGCTGCCTATGATTTGTGATCGCTTTAATTGATTATTATATGCAGTGTTCTCAACTATATGTCATTATCCAGTACCGGTTCAGAGATCTGCATCGGTTTGTCGGGCTTGATTTTCACAAGGAACACATACATGTGTATCTTCTAATTAGTATACAAGAATTGTTCAATTTTGACCTGAATAATCGTTTCGGCTAGTTGCATGTTAAGTGTTTGACATGACCATTTCAGCTAATTTGCTCCCTATTTTCTACGATTAATTATCTCCTCCTGTCTGTTGTATGTTTTTGACCAAATAATACCACAATGCTTATTTATTCAAAGGGGTGACACTATCATTGCAGATGATTCTGTCTGTGGGAACTAGCTACATGGGATTATTTAACCTAAATGTTGTTGGTTGATGGGTCATCTGGATTCTAAGATATATAGTTCAGTTTCTTTATTTTCTTTTTTTCTTTCTTGAGCATTTAATATCAGGTTTCAGTTAACCTGTCTGTTGGTACAAAAAGACGAGCGTTTAACTCAAAGAAAATCATAAATCATGCACTTAAATTTTCTAATGGTACAAATGGGCTATCTAGCTCCATGTGTTTCCTAAAACGTTGAGCAAAGAATGCCTATTCTCTTTCAGAAGTACTAGCAGAATCTCGTTTCTGAGTTTACTGAATAGAGAGATTCAGTTTAGCATTTTTAGGTGACCCTGAAACCATAGGGTCATATCCTCAGGGTAGACTGCGTGATAGGAACACAAATTCGTGTAGATTAGGACTTGAGCTTAGGTGTTTGGTTTGTAAATCCACTCACACAACCAAGTGAGCTAGACACACTTTGGGGATGCTTTCATATAGCTTTATTATTTTTGTTTTGAAAACATACATCAAAGCATATGTGTCTACATAAAGATGTATGGACAAGGAGGACGATTAAAAATACATATGTATACAAAGATGATACATATGCTTGTATAAACACACACACTATACTTACAAAATTAACAAAAACCACCTCTATTTCAAAAAATAAGGCACATAATTTTAGTCAAAATTCGAAAGTCATTAAATTTCTCCAAACATATAGTAAAAAATATCAACATTTATGATGGTGAATAAATACACTCTGAAAATAAATGTTGGGCGGATCTACGGACATTATTTGGTATCATAGTTGTTAATACTTTTTCCTATATGATTCGTCAAGCTTAGAAAATTTGGATTTTACCTAAATTTATATACTCTCTTCGTCTAGAAATAACTGATTTGGGATACATTCGACTATGAAAAACCAACTCAGTTATTTCTAGACGGAGCGAGTACCTTATGTTTTGTTATGGATGGAGAGCATCTCTTACAGATTATAAGACACCCATTTCTAGATCGTCAATTTGATAACTGAAGTATACAAGGTTTAAAAATGAATTTCTATTCTAAGTTCTCATAATATACCTTTTCTGGCATATGTGCCGAATAAACCAAAAGAGAGGTAGTAATGAACATAAAACGTCGACCCATAGTGACTTTTATGCTTGCGAGTGTCATTGTTGTTGAACTAGGCGCCGGAGAAGAACGACGTGGACCACCATCAACAATATCGTCCATTGGCTTTACGGGGCATTGAAGCCACCCGTCTCTGAAGACGCGATCGAAGTCATCGAGAAACAGCACCGCTAGGGACACGTCACATTCTTCTCTTTCATTTTGTAAGAAGACATTTTTTTCAAAATCCAAGGTCTTCTATGACACAACAACATAGACACCAAAACTGCACTTCCCGAGTTTGCTTAAAGGACCATTGCACCAATCCTCATAGCGAAAGCCTCGTATGGCCACCAAATTTAGAGCAATCCACCATTTGATGAAGACATGGAAGCGGGGCGGAGCAGGAACACATATTCAAACATGAGAACCTCGCCACTATTATCTCGCCATCCTTGCAGATGCTAACCTACACAAAAGTATGCTCTTCCCCATTCACTAGCATGGTGGCGCGGTCTACCACATCCCCGTAGGCCTTCGTTGGGACATACCGGATGGCATTTAAAAATAATAAAAGCGTCCATTTTCAAAAAAAAAAAAACAGATTGCACGCCGGAGGGAGGGCACACCCCCGGATCAAGATCATCTGAAGAACTCTCTTGCGGCTAGGATTAAATCAGGGAGAGAAGTCGGCTTTGGTTGACTCTTTCAGCTTTATATATTTCTTCCTCCTTTTACTTCTTTTCAACAAGATGTAGATCAACTTCTAAAAAAAATGATCTTTGAACATATGCACGACGCATGCACGCGTGTTGGAGGATAATAAGAAGGCTATTCACCTATTCAATCTCGACGACGAAGACTAACGCGTACGTGCAATGCAACTTGCGCGGAGAGCTATTGGTGTCTTCCTCATCATGAAAACTCGTATGATCAATATATACCGCTTCTTCTTTATTTGCAACTTGCAAGAGTAGCATGGAATCAGAAGCTATCGGGGCGACCATTTCCAGGACGGGAAGATTTCTCGTTGACGATACGCGCTCGTACGTGTGCGCCCAAGCACAACCACTGCATGCATGCTCATGCTCATGCTCAGTGCTACTCCCTCTGTTCCAAAATATAAGACGTTTTAGGTTTATGAAGAAAACGAATCTAGACTTGAATGAACTACATACTAAAATAAGTCTAGATTCGTTTTCTTCATAAACCTAAAACGTCTTATATTTTGGAACGGAAGGAGTAGCTCACACCAACTGCAACGCTGCGGACGGGTTTCTTTCATGCATCCGTCACACGCGCGAACAGCCGCGCGAGCCGTGTTTCATTTTTGGTTTTGTTCTGTTATTATATGTTGCTGACTCAGCTGAGTTTGGGGCATGCATGACTGGATGGTCTTCCTGCCGGCGCGGCAGCATGTCTTCGGTGCGACGCCCTCGAGCCAGGGCGAGGGGGCAGGGTGTGATGTCATCGATGACGAAGCCATATATATATATGGCGCCAGAGCACCTTTCGCCGATCTGAGTATAGCGCCAGAGCACCTTTCTTCGATATCACACGCACCATACTAATCTACCAAATCTTTACCTCTATCAATTTTATTATAATCTCCCTTTTGCCTCGCATCAACTGTTTTTTTTTTCGATAGATGTATCTAAGCTCCAGCGGATATTGCGGGCTCCGTTAACAGGATTCGAGCGACGAGATCATATTTTTTAGAAAAAAAGGGAAAGACCCCGGTCTTTACATCGATACATACACATATACTCCCTCCGTTTTAAAATATAAGGTGTTTTATGTTTGTAAAGCAAACGTATCTAAATTTGTTTTACTATATAGGTTCACTTAACTTAGGGGTGAATCTACACACTAAAAGAAGTCTAGATTATTTTTCTTCATAAATCTAAAACATTTATATTTTGAAACGCAGGGAATAGCATTTTATTACATTACTGAAACAAGATCGTTTATAGTAAGTGCTCACTTGGTATGTGACAACCCTAGCCAGGACGTCTACTCTTGTCATGAACCAGACGCAGGCAGGGTGGGTGGCCGTCATGGCGCAGAGCACCATCAAGGAGTTACCGTACATGTAGTATCTCTGGACAAGAGTTAAATGATCTTTACTAGTCCGCTAATCATTTAGCATTTTAACTTAACCTGCCATGCAAGTAAGCAGGACAATCCACCTCTTAAGCTCAATGATATGTAACCCTATTGAAACTTCCTCTAAACATGGTGATGCTATACACGTACGGACTGCCCCTTTCCCTCTTAGAATATTGGACAACGGCCCCTCTTGTTTTCCTCTCATATCTCAAATCACTAATAAGAGTTTTATCCTGCTCTCTTGAGTTCTTCAGATTGAAGATGATCAAACTACAGTGGGGGAATGGTGAACTGGTGATGCGTACAAGTGCCATTTTATAGGCGCTGGGAGATGGAAGCCATGCTTTGCGTGTTAGCTATCTACCACTGTGTGGTGAGCCAATAAATTTGAAATGTTTGACATGACCGTTTCAGCTAATTTCCTCCCTGTTTGCTATCGATGTTTATCTCCTCATGTCTGCTGCATGTTTTTCATCAAATAATGGCGCCCTGCTTATAATTATCAAAAGGGAGGGGTTGCTACTAACATTTAAGAGATGATTCTCTTCATGGAAACTATGACATGAGATTATTGATAGCGTAATTGTTGTCGGGTGATGGGTCCTATGGTTTCTGAGGTGTGTAAATTTGGTTCTTATTATGCTTGTCTGTGCATTCAATAGGTCTCAGACATGTCTGTTTGGACAAGAAATTAAAAGGAGCAGTCAACTTAAAAAAACCTTAGTTCTGCACTACTATTTCTAGGGACATACAAATGAGCTAGCTAGTGTTCTTTTATAGAGTTAAGCTAAAAAACAAATTTCATCCCAGAATCTCGTTTCTAAGTTTACTGGATGCAACTATGTAATTGTTTAGGAGAAATAGTGGAAAAATATTCTAAATTCTGTAATTTTTTCGCGAAAACGCAAAAAGCTTTGCGTTACTATTCATTGATAGATAAAGAGAGTTGTGTACAACATATATACAAGCTCAAGAGAGCCGACATCCGTACAACTCAACTCACTAGGTCTACTAGTCTGGCGGCAACACGGCACGAAGATCAGTCGCGCCGGCCGCAGCCCAATCTCGAGCCTCGGATCGAATCGTACCGAGAAGGGTACCCATGTTTAGTGAGGCATTGTCGAAAACGACCATATTAATAAATTCAAAATTATGATTTGTTTATTTAAAACCTAAAATATAGGTAGACTTATAAACAATATAATTAGAGAAAATCTACGACAATAAAATGAAACAAAAACTTAATAGTTGTTATGGAGCAATCTCCCATGGTGCACTCGAGTTCCCTTTTGTTATGGAGCAATCTCCCATGGTGCACTCGAGCAATCTCCCATGGTGCACTCGTTGCTGATTCCTGCAGCTGCAGATGGGTAATTTGGTGCGGTTTTTGCCGTGGCTCGCTTGCACGTTGCTGATTCCTGGAGCGTTCTCGTTCGGAGAGATGGTGCCATCTTCAGAGCTCTGGTATTATCGTCCAACAGATTCCTGTGCCCGCAGGATCCCGTCTTCCCATGGCAGAGCAGGATGAACGAGCGTCCAAACCTTATTATAATCTGCCATCAGAACGAGTTGTGCTACTATGTACTGTAATATAATTCCATCGATCTCATCTCTGTCTGTTATGATGCCCCTTAACTACTCATCCCATCTAATTTCTTTGCAGGGTTATACCAGACTTGACAGAAATTAGATTGGAAAAGTGTAAGAAATCTAAAGGCAATAATAAAATTAATTTGACGGTATATTGATGCTACGGGCGATGCAGACATGTTGTTGAAGATATCTTCAGAGACTCAGACCTCACATCTCGGTTAGACATTTTAGAGTTAATCTTTAGCATACAGTGACATGAAATTCAATGTGTATGGGTATTCTTGGTCATATTTTCACTTGCAAGCCTCATCATGCATCATGTATAATATAGTGACCGAAATGAGTAAATCACCATAGGATAGATAATTTTCTTTGTTTAAGTTGATGTCGCTACAATTCCACATGCAAAAGGTGCAATCTATATGGATAATTTTATATTGATGCAGCTTTATGGTTCAAGTTCTTGCCAATATATAACGTATCCTATCCTCAGGTGGGAAATAGCATGATCTTCGTAACATTATCTATCATGTTTATTTAGAATACACTACAGTATCGCCTGAGTTTGGAATCGTTGGATCAATAATTTTATGTTCTCTCATGAATGATAGTTGTAGAACCTTTTATCAATTTTTCTGTTATTATTATTATGAGAAATTACATCAACAAATTCCCGCAGCAACGCGCGGGGTGTCAACTAGTTACCTCAATACTTAAGGCCTGAGTGAAATTCACCTCGTATTCCCCGACTTTACTATGGTAAATGCTTCTTGGGAATCGAAGGGGATTATTTCAATTCCCACGATATTCTCGTGGTCCGTTTACCACGATGGGTTTGATCGGGATAATTATAAATCCTTCATGCCTTGTTTACTTTTATGGTATTTGAGAGGATAAGAGAGGATTATTTCGTATCCCGGAATTTCTCCGATAGGTCGTTTACTAAGCCAGGTTTGGAGGGAATAATCCCGGAATATCCCTACAAATCCCCTCCACACTAGTGTAATTTTGGCTAGATTAAAAACTCTCCATCATGGTAGAGTATTTTTAAGGAAAGGTATTTGAGGGGATAGAAGAGTACTGGGTGAACACCAAATCCCCGCATATCCTAGATCTTTTGGGGATAAAAATACCGGAGAAGTAAACAAGCCCTCGTGTATTTTTGGGAAGAGTATTTTAAGTATTTGAGAGTATTAGGTAAACACCAAACCTCCACATATCTCCAAAACTTAGTTAATAAAAATACGAGAGAAGTAAACAAGACCTTAAATAAAATTCCCCTCATATTCCCCACCTTTTACCGTGGCAAATGCTTAAGGCCTTGTTTACTTCTCTCGTATTTGCTAGTATATTCGCGGGGATAGGAGGGAATTATTTCAATTTTCACAATATCCCTGTAGTCTGTTTACCACGCCGGATTTGGCCAGGATAATCCAGGGATATCCCCACAAATCCTTCATGTTTTTGTCTAGATTAAAAACTCTCCTCTAAGGTAGAGTATCTTTGGGGAAAAGTTTAGGGGATTGGAAAGTATTAGGGTAAACACACAGTCCTAACATATCCTCAAAACTCTAGTAGATAAAAATACGAGAGAAGTAAACCAGGCCTAAGGCCTGGCGCCAGGGTTTTGTAGGTTTTATTTAGCCTTTGTTCGGTCAATCCATCTTCCTAGTGGGTTGCAGTGCAATGGAGAGGACTGAGAGGGAATTTGACTTAGATGGGATTTAACCCCGATCAATCTAGGTTAATCCCATCCTATTCTGGGAAAACCGAACAAGGTCTTAGTGTAATATATCCACCAAGGATTTGGTGAAATCACTCCCTCCATCTAATACACTTCCCTCACCCTAATCCTCTTCCTAAGTACCTAATCAATCCCCTTTCGCAAATCATACTGTTTGGATCTCGAGGGTACATGTCGGGTTTCTCGGGAAATGATCAAGGCTTGGGTATTCAAGATTTGGTTAATAGGCTTGGATGTTTTACTTGATATTTGACAGTTGTCAACCTAAGTGAGGTTAGATAAGCTGATGATCAAGATAAGACAAGATGAGACCAAATAAGGCAAGAACAAAAAATATCCGAGCTTTTGTTGATAGATCATGTGCTAGAAAATTATTAAGCACATGTGTTAATTGATGTTTTTGGATAAGATAAGTTAAGCACCAAGTTATTATTTGTTCCTAAAGAGTATGTTTAGGTTTTTAGTTCAATACTAGTTCATCAACTTAACTGAAACTTCAATCACTTTGACAAGTTTTATAAAAAGATTTTAATTTCTCTAAATTTTACAACTAATTTTGACAAGTTTTATAAAAAGATTTTAATTTCTCTAGATTTTACAACTAATTTCTACCTAATCCAATATGGAAGACCTAGATCGTCCACCATGACCGAAGGCAGTTCAATTTTCATCGACAGCCACGTAATTTTTCCACTACTAAATGGAAAATTTGGTTAAACTTTTAGAACTAGATTTGGTTGGGGTGCGCCAGACACAAGGCTGTAGTGCAAAAACTGATAAGAACAAATACTACACTTGATCTTAGCCAAAAGGCCGAGAAAGGTATGAGTTGCTACCGTGGCCATCCCCTCCTTCTTAAAGCATGGACGCGACCCACCTCCTTCTTTGCTAGGCGATGTGGGATTAAGAGCATCTCCACTCGTTGGTCGAACCCAGGCCGAAATCCGGACCAAACTTCGCCCGGACGACGCAAGTTTTCGGCCTGGGTACGCCCAATTTCCCACTCGCGTACCCAGGCCGAGTTTCCGGGTCGCCCTTTCCCGCTAGAATTCGGCTCAAATTCGGCTAAATTTTGCCCAAATTTCGGCATAGTTTGTTATACGATTATTACAGAACACTTTGAGACCAAAGTTCGGCGAAATTTTAAACAGAGTTCGGCGTACTGTAAACATAGTTCGGCCTGCAATAAAATTACAACATATTTTGGCCAAGTTCGGCCAGTTCATGCTCAGCATCTACGTCGTGTTATCCTTCGGTGTCCATAGGTGCTCGACAAGATCATCCTGCAGCTGTTGATGCATCGCCGGATCTCAGATCTCCTGACGCATTGCGATGAATGCAGTCCATGTTGGAGGCACCTGATGATCAGGCTCGGCAAGAGGACCCTGTAGATGGTATGGCTCGTCCTCCTCGAGCAAACCCATTGGATCCTTCTTCTTATCCTCAATGATCATGTTGTGCAAGGTCACACAACAGTTCATCACTTCCCACATCTGATCTTTCGACCAGGTCATAGCAGGGAACCGGACAACTGCAAACCTCTGCTGGAGCACACCAAATGCCCGCTCCACGTCCTTCCTGCAAGCTTCCTGTTCCTTGGCAAAGTGAGAATGCTTGGGGAGCATTGGGCCTGAGATAGTCTTCACAAATGTTGGCCATCTTGGATAGATGCCATCTGCTAGATAGTATCCCTTGTTGTAGTGATGCCCGTTGATCTCAAATTCCACAGGGGGAGCATGACCCTCAACAAGCTTGGAAAAGACAGTTGAGGAGTTGAGGACGTTGATGTCGTTGTTCGATCCTGCCATGCCAAAGAAGGAGTGCCAGATCCAAAGATCATGTGTAGCAACTGCCTCAAGTATCACAATGCATCCTCCTTTGTGGCCTTTGTACATTCCTTGCCATTCATGGACAGTTCTTCCACTCCCAATGCATGCAATCTATGCTTCCAAGCATACCAGGAAATCCTCTACTTTCATTAACTGCGAGGATCCGAGCAGTGTCTTCAGCAGTGGGTGATCTCAAGTACTCTTCCCCGAACACTGCAATCACTGCTCTGCAGAATCTGTACAAACAATCAAGGGCGGTGGACTCGGCGATGCGGAGATAGTCATCGGCACTGTCAGCCGGCGCTCCATATGCAAGCAACCTCATTGTCACGGTGCACTTTTGAAGCGAGGAAAATCCAACCAAGTCGGTGCAGTCCTTCTTGCAAAGGAAATATGGGTCAAACTCCCGGATGGCATGCACGATCTTGAGGAAGAGCTTCCGGCTCATCCTGAAACGGCGGCGGAACACGCCCTCTCCATGGAGTGGCTGGTCGGCGAAGTAGTCGGCGTACAACATGCAATATCCCTCTATCCTCTGTCTCGCCTTGCACTTAATGCGACCTGACGCCGAACCACCGCGCTTCGGCTTCACCATCTGCATGTACAGACGGGCGAGCGATGCGAGAATCTGCAAGTGCTCTTCACTTTCGGCGATCTCGACGCTCTCCTCCTCCAGCAGTTCGGCGAGCAACTCCTCGTCGTCGGAATCCATGGCGAGTATCTCACCCTCATCAGAGTCAGTGGACAGCACCTCGTCGCCGTCGGAGTCCATGGCCGAATCCGGCCAAATGTCGAACACCTGGCGGGCGTGGTGGTGGGCGCACCGAGCCGAAGCACAGCTATGACAAGGGTAGGTCGGCGAAAGCGGCGGCGGCGGAGGCGTGGAGCTGGGCGGCAACGACGGCGAGCGTAGCTAGAGGCGTGGGCATGTCTCGGCGCGGGGGAGCTCCGCCGGCGAAGCCATGGCGACAGAGCTCTTGCGGCAGTATAGGCGAGTGGAGTGGGTGAAAATGGGATTGTCTCGCAGACAGAGCTGGCCCACGCCCCTTTTTGCGGCGTCCGGCGTCCCCAGGGCGTACCCGGGAACCTGGGTTCGGCCTGGATAGGCCGGACCAAAACACGTCGAAATCCGGATAAAAACAGGTCCTTGGGTACACGACTGGACCGATTTTCGGCGTCCGGACCAAAATTCGACGTCCGAATCGGCGTCCTAGGTAGGTGAGTGGAGATCCTCTAAATAGCCAGCCGCAGTGCAGCCGGTTTGGTCAGGGCATCGAACTAGGTAGTGGGCTTTGAATTCGGAAATCCTGATGGGGGCCGAGCACCGAGACCGAGAGGAATAGAGGTTTCCCTGGCCCAAATATACGCCCCGCCGTGGCTCGACAGTCGACACGGAAGGTATCGCCTGCGCAAGTCATCTCACAAGTCGAGCAGTCGAACCCGAAGCACAGCGCCCCTCTCTCGCCCCCACTCCGACCGACCTTCCAAAATCCAGAAAGCTTCCGTGACTAGCCATGGCGACCGCCCCCGCGCCGACCACCGCCGCGCCCGCCCCTGCGGCCGCCGCCGCGGCCGTCCCGTCGGCGTCGGTGCCGCGCGGGCAGGTGGATCTGGTCGACTTCATCGACTGGACCGGCGTCGAGTGCCTCAACCAGGACCCCGCCCACGGGGTCGCCAACGCTCTCAAGCAGGTAGAGCGAGCGCGGGCAACACCCGATGATCCCTGTACCGATCCAGCATCGGCTGGTTCGATTTTTTCGTCGGGGGGCTTTCTCTAGGGTTTCGTTGTTGGTCTTAGGGTGCGACTGCGTTCTGACTTGGATCGGTGTGGTTTCAGGGCTACAGGGAGGACGAGGGGCTGCACCTCGCCAGCGATTCGGACGAGCAGCTGCTCATCTACATCCCCTTCATGCAGGTCATCAAGCTGCATTCGGCACTCTTCAAGGGCCCTGAGGAGGAAGGTGAGATTTGTGACTGCACATCAGTGGATGAATGCATGCTAGGTTGATGTGTACTTTTGATATGATTAGACGCGGTTCCAAGTTCAAGGACGACTCGTTGCCGTTGGAACTAGAGTGCTGGGATTAGTCTTTTAGGTCTGCTATAATGCTATTATTACAAGATGGTAGAACCTCAGTTGAACTTTTCTAAATTTATGGTCTTTAGTTATTATTTGGGTGGGACCTAAGCGGTTACCGTCTGAGTAACCTCCTATCATCTAAGAGCATCTCCAACAGATGATGTAAAATAGGGCACAGAAAAACTAGGATAGGGCACTACTTTTATCTAGTGCTCATGCTACATAGTATAGATGGTTATTGATGGTGCTAGTGCAGGGGTAGAATGTTAGGCTGTTCATATTTGAGAATGTTGAAGTGCATTGCTATGTCATATTGCTTTGATATTGTCAAAGTGCCCATGCATATATGTCAACCACTTTCAGGAAAACTTTATTCTATTTGTTCTATGATGATCATACTACTTAAAACATTAAGCACCCTCATGGACTATTTACATGTTTTTCTCTGCTTAATTTCTGGAAAGTTTAAAAGTTCTCCTTTACATGTTGCTTCTGTGTTGCCACCTTTTTTTTGTTCATGCTTCTTTTTCTCTACCTCCAAATGAGATATTTAGTTTCTTGTGGTAGCCCCTTTTGATGCTTTCTCAAATAGTTATTGCAATAACATCTTCTGTCAACGCAGGCCCAAAAACAGTTAAACTCTTCTCCAACAAAGAGCATATGGGTTTCAGGTATACTACCGTTTAGTTTTAACTGAGGCTCATTGATACTGAATTTTCAAAACCTATATGCTTTTCTCTTGAGCCTGACATAAATTCTTCTACTGAATGGCAGCAATGTCAATGACTTCCCACCAAGTGACAGTGTTGACCTATCCTCCAGCCATTTGCTAGAAGTATGTCCTTAGAAAATTTCAGTCTGGTCTCATACCTCTTTTCCTCGATTGCCATGTAGTGTCATAGGTTATTCCTATTTTAGCTTATGTGTTATCTCAAATTGATGAGCCCTGGCTCTTCTTCTCTGCAGAGCAAGCCTGTGACGCTTAAGTATGTGAAGTTCCAGAATGTTCGCAGGTATGTACCTCTCCCTCTTGCACACGCGCAACAGACATTTTTTAGTGGTATCCTATTCTTATAACCCCTTTCTTTGCCATTCCAGCCTGACTATGTTTATTGAAGACAATCAAAGCGGAGCTGACATCACAAAAATTCAGAAGATTGCGCTTTATGGAACCACGTGAGTTATACTAGCACCTGTTTCCTAACCTGCACTTGCTGCACATGCTGTATTGCCCTTTTAGTCAGATTGCTCAGGTTAAGGAGGTTTGTGATTTAAATAAGTTCTATTAGAGTAAAAGTAAAGATAAAAATAAGTCCAGTCTTGTCTAAAGTAGATCTAGAACATCATTGCGCGACTTTAAATTAAATATTAGAATTACCACAAGAGAAAGCAAACTACCTATTCGCCGAGTTTGTTGCTAGTTTTTTTTTTTGAGGATTTGTGTTGGACCATAATCATATCAATTGTATTTGGAATAAGGAGCAGACTTGTGAGCTTGATGACAAATAAAATGATGTACTGACACTGTAACTCCTTGCTATTGAACAGTACTGCCTTTTTCCCTCATTCAGATCCTAGTTATGCCCACCAGCATCCTTAGTTTCCTTTTCTCAAAAAAAAAAAAAATCCTTAGTTTTCTAACAGGAATGCAGCACAACAATCGATTTATGTTGGTACATTTTTGAGTAACAGTATGTATTTAGAAGATCCTAGTTATGCCCACCAGCATCCTTAGTTTCCTTTTCTCAAAAAAAAAATCCTTAGTTTTCTAACAGGAATGCAGCACAACAATCGATTTATGTTGGTACATTTTTGAGTAACAGTATGTATTTAGAGAGAAACTAAATCGAATAGTGAAACCAATTATCTTACCACATGAGAACTAAATGCCCGAGAGTTATTACAGAATCCAGAAATCAACAAAGTCTGTTTTTATTTCCAGCATCTGAATGTATTAAAATTTCATCTCATAGATATTGCAGACTGGAATGTTCCCTCCCAGATAAACTCCTGATGGAAATTCGTCATAAGTTGTGACTAATGTGCTAAAATGTGTTTTTCAGTGTGGACACGACAAACATGAAGGACCTGAAGAAGATAGAAGAGCATTAAGCAGACCCATCTAAGCTAGTGTGCTCATGTGGGTGTAAACAGATAACTGTTGGTTGATCCTGGCAACTTTGTGCCCATTTTATACGTGTGGTATTTAAGAGCCTCAAGTCTCGGTCTCGGCTAGAGCAATTGCATGTTGGCCTCATGTAGGCTGTAATTTCAAGTTGGGCTTGTGTCACAAACGAAACGATGTTCCCTCTTCAGGGAATTCATATTCGTCTTCCTTTCCTGGGAATGTTTTTTTATCAATCTGTCTCGTCTGTTAATATTGCCTTACATGGAAATGTGCCAAACCATAACTGGATTGGCGATATTTCTCTGTTAATCTCCGATCACAGAGAGCACATAATGTTACATTGGAATCTAAATACGATCAATCTAGTTTAGAGTACATTTGGCAGGCAGAAATGAAGATCATGTCTGGCTGGTTATCGATCATTCGGCAGCAGCTTGAAAGGCGATGATGCTCTTCAGACAACATATCCTAGATATGTCCACCAGCATCCAATCGGCAGCTTCAAACGCGATGTCGCTCTCCAGACAACATATCCTAGATATGCCCACCAGCATCCGTAGTTTTCTGAACATGGGGATTTGTTGTTTTAATCTGCTTCAGTGTGTTCATGTTTCCTTGATGAAAATGCAGTGACGATGCGATTACATCGGAATCTACATATGATCAATCTAGATTATTAGAATACACATGCATGTGGCAAGCAGAGCAGACATGAACACAATAATGGCATGCTCGGTTGTTCCACGTACATCAGTCGGCGGCGTCTAGCGCGATGAGGATTGCCCTGAAGAGGTTGATGATGTCGAGGTAGAGCGTGATGGACGCCGCGACGTACTCGTCGTAGGTGTATCGCTTGATGAGGTTGTCGGTGTCGTAGATGATGAATGCCGAGAAGATGAGCGAGGCGATGCAGCCGTAGACGAGCGCCGCCGTCTTGCCCATGGGGAAGAGCATCATGATGATGGCGTAGATGAAGAGGATGAGGCAGGCGACGAAGAGGAAGGGGCCCAGGAACTCGAAGTCGTGGCCGCGCTTGGCCGCCCAGAAGGTGTAGGCGGTGAGCCCCACCACGACGACCAGCGTCATGGCCGCCGCCTCGAAGATGATGGGCCCTCGCTTGGTGAGGCACCCCAGACCCACGGAGGCGCTGATGCACACCGTGAAGAGGAACAGGAACACCAGGTTGATCGGGTGCCGCTGCCGGAAGTACACCATCGGAAGCATCACTGCATTAATTAACGGTGGCATTAATGTCTGTGGGTGGCATCGTACGTGAAGCTAGCTATGCCTATGCATCATGCATGTGCGTACCGAGGAGGGGGGAGATGAGGATGACGATGAAGGCGACGACCGCGCCGAGGGTGCGGGAGAGGAAGAAGTTCCTCACGGCGGGGGTGAGGTACATCGCGCCGGCGACGGCCACCGTGACGAGCATCTGCAGGGACACGATCACGTAGACCTTGCGGATGAAGGCCCACCGGAGCTCCGGGGTCTCGATCATGTAGCCGCCGTGATCCACCGGGTACGCCGCCTCCACGTCGTGGTGGTGGTGGTGGTGGTGGTGCTTCTCGTGCTTGCCCATGCCCGGCACCTAGCTAGCCGGCCGCCTCTTCGGCTCTCCCCCTTTCCCTGGTGGAGGACGCGCGCGAACACGGAGGACGACGTACGGGTTGCTCTTGCTCGTCCTGCCCTGGGAATAATGGTGGATAGGTTACGCTGCCCAATTGGCGCCAAGTCTATTAGAGGTCATGGCCGATTGTCGGCTAAGCCTTCGCCTATTCTTGGCTAGCTGGTCGCTCCAAACAACGATTTCCTCGTGTCTCCTTTCGAATGTACAGATAAATATGAATCCTACTAAAATTAGTATACTCCGTATATATAAATAAGAAATTTACTGAATTCTTGTTGGATGTTCCACATGTGCTTAACATTAAACATGAGCGCCTTGCTCTCTTCTCTTGAAATAGGTTTTCGCCCCGCTTTATAAATAAAGTCATACTGCCAAACCGATACAAAGTGATAAAAGTTCCTCTTACAAGCAGATCAAAGATAAACTACGAAGCCTAAGAAGCATCTAGCTTGCCACCGAAGACGACGAGGTTAACGAGACCGGAGCTCCACGACAACGCCTCCAAAAAGGTAATGACGTCCCAAGCGTTGCCGCCGCCGAGACCACTTGGGTCTAGGGTTTTCACCCGGAGCCCTAACAGGGGTGAGAGTAGCCACAACAACGCTACCAAGAGGGTTACGACACCCACAGGTGTCGCCGTTATCGGCGCCGAAGCGCTGGGCTTTCGTCCGGAAAAACTCTCGCCACATTCGGTCCCTCGGACCTCCACCACTCTTTGAGCCGAGCTTCCAAAACATGATCTGGGTGCTGCCACCACCAGGTGACATGGTTATACCCTACGGGTACGTGACTTCAGCATACCTGGTCCAGCCCAAGGAAGGCCCACAACAGATACACGCTGGCCCATGAAGATTTTCGGGTGGCCAAGGCCCATGACGCTTTCGGATCCTTGGAGAGCAAGACTAGCACAGATAGGAAATTCAAAGGGGTAAAACCCTAGAACTTGTAACCGACTAGGACTATGCCCGGGACCTGCCTAAGTCTATATAAAGGCCAGGAAGGCACGTCCTAGATCTCTCGACTCATACTTTCGCACGCACCTCCACGCCAGATCGAATCTGCGCACCCTGTAACCTTCGGTTCCGCCGTAATCAAGAGCAGACAAGCAGGAGTAGGGTTTTCCCTCCGGGGGCCTGAACCTGGGTAAATCTCGTGTCCCCTGGTTGCTTGTCTGTTAACCGTGCCACGATCTCCAGCATCCCCATCTTCTCCAAAACCCAAGTCCATAACAATGGGCATTGATGAGATTAAACCTCGTCACCAGGAGCCCCCGATACGCACTCCTTGCCACCCGCATGGTCCAAAGAGACGGGCCATCACCACCACAACGCCGCCCTGCCATCAAGACGCCCATGCAGTCCACCTTCCGGGGCCGCTGCCCCGGCATCCGCGGTCTCGCGCCCGAGTATTGAGACTCCTCGTGTGGCCTACGAGATGGATGGGGTAGAGATGGTCGGAAATGGAGGGCGGCATCAGCACGACCACCCGGGGGAGACCGTCCTCCACAGCCGTAGGTAGTTGCTGACTGGTCGTGGCCGCAGGGGCACACCCGGCCCTTTGGCCCGGCCAGGCCCAAATTGGGCATGTAAAGCCTCCGCCGCCACGCTGCTGCAAGAAGACCGCCGCCTCTGCTACCCTCCTGATCGTCCCGCCCCACCATACCACCTCCAGAGAGCGCCGCCGCCGTGTTAGGCCCGCTTTAGAACCAGATCAGGCCCAAGGGGCCTAGATCTGGGCCAGCCAAGCCCAACGGCCAGAGACCACTGTGCAGCCACGCTGCCCTGACGGCGGCCACCACAACCACCACGAAGACGCCGCGCTACCGAGCCTGAGCCGCCCGCCGGACCGGCGCACAACCAGGGGGACGCCTCCCCCTGCTGCCGGCCGTCCACCACCACCATCTAGGCCCCGCAGCCGACACCGAAGCCGCGCCACCGCAGAGCCACACCACCACTTCCTCGCGCCGTCACCGCCGTCGTGGACCAGCTCGCCCCCGCCGCCGGGAACCATCACCAAGTCCGCGTCGCCGCCATGGGGGGGTTGCCCGCGCCACCCCAGAGCCGAGGCGGTGAAGGAGGGAGAGCCTCGCCACCGCCACCACGGCGCAGGCTTCGCCGGCCACGCCCTCCGACAACGGCAAGGGAGGGGAGGGAGGAGAGCGGGGGCAGCGGCGCAAGGGGTTTCCCCGTGACGCTCGCGAGGTCAGGGGAGTTTTTTCGTCGGTCCCTTGAAACAACAACATTTTTTTAGCTCTCCTCTCTCGTATCTCCATCGATCATATCACAAGGTCAAAGCACACAGATTTTGCATTTGTATGCCAACTTTCAGGACCAGTGAAACGAAATACTTCAAAATAGTAATGTAGTAGTAATTAAATTCAAGTCTTACAATTGCAACAAGTCACGTTTTCATCCAACAAAGAAGTAAGCAGACTAAACTCCTACTTGTGCTAAAATACCCTAGATTACCAAAATTTCCAACTGGTGGTTGAGTCATATACCAACACCTAGTTTTGTGGTTCATCTCTCTCCGCGCACACTTGATTACCAAGCTTGAATTATAACAAGATCAAAGCACACATGATTCTGTTCATGCCAGTTCACAAAGTCTAAATATGCAACTTCCAGGAGCAGCAAACTGAGAAGCTTCATATTAAGGAATTAAATTCATGTGTCTTGCAATGTGCAACACACCAGTACTCACATTCTCATGGTGCAAGCAAGCACACATGCATGAAGCTGGGAAACAAGATATGGAGTCTACGGCAGTATCAACAGAATTTAGATATAATGATTGTACATGGAGTGGGCATTCCTGGATTTCTGATATGCACAGGCTATAGAGCTAAATAAATCAGGCGAAGAGGGCTCAGATGAGCTCAGCTATCAGCTGCCCGCAGGATTTGCATCAGCGACAGAAACAGGTTGATGATGTCGAGGTAGAGCGACACAGCGGCCCAGATGTACTCGTCATAACTGTAGCGCTTGATGATGTTATCCGTGTCGTAGATGATGTAGCCGCAGAAGATAAGCGATGCCAGGCCACCATATATCATGACAGAGAGCTTGCCCAGTGGGAAGAAGATCTGCCGATGTAAGTTTTATTAGTATCATGCACAAAACGAAGTTCTGCGATATTCAGCTCAGGAAAGATAGAATCAAGGATACAAGAGTTAGTGAGAAGGTGCAGCTATCCAACCTGGATTAGTGAGAACACCATCAGCACCATAAGAGCTGCAAATAGGAAGGGACCAAGGAAGTTGAAGTCATGGCCTCTCTTTGCAGCCCAGAAAGTGTAAGCGGTCAAGCTGATCACCACCACTGCTGTGAGAATTGCAGCTTCCAATATGACTTTCCCTGTACACACAGCATAACAGTCAATTCATGGTAGATCACATATACTGAGTTCATGTCTACAACTCCTATTAAACAGTATGAACGATTGATGTCCTAGGGTACATAAAAACAGGGCAGAAGAACATGCATAATAATTGAGTGTATTTTGTTATTTTGAGTGCCTTGTAAGATCCAAAAAAACAAAACTGCAACAGCGATAAATGTATGAAGTAAAAAGAAAGGAAAATTGATTCAACAACATTTTTGAAAATCTTTCAACAAGAGAACACCAAAAAGATTGACAAAGGATAGACTCTACAGAGGTGGTGACATAAAATGATTTTATGTTGGATAATCAATGATAAGATTTCACACTAAAAAGTTGGCCCCTAATGATAGCACAAAGTTACTCTCTCTGATCTGAATTAACTGGAGCAGGTTTAGGTTGCCTAAAGATGCGACAAATAATTTGGGGCGGGGGGCCGAAGGGGGAGTAGAAAACATTACCAATTATCACAACATAATGGAAAGGGGCAACTAGAACCAGTACGACACTACATTTGCCAAGTTCTGCTGACTTATCTCGAGTACAGGACAAATACGATTGGCATAATTACAGAACATTTATATATAAAAAAACTTGAACCTTTAGACAACAAAAACATGATCCAGTACTCAGAAGAACAGAGTGTTGCATTCTATTATTGAAGCATGTTTTTTTGTACAAAAGAGTCAAATTCGCAAATCTGCTTTTGCTTTGCATTCTAGGAAGCAATCCAGAAATTGCATGCATGAAGTGTTCAACTTATCGAAACACTGGCAATATGATCTATGTGCTTGTGATGGAAATCGTAGAACAGATTACTGGCATTAAAAGTGGTTTCCATTCAAAACTATCAAATGATAAACCCATCCACATTGTCATATCTAGGACTGTTTAAGCACAGAAGGAAAAAAAATCATAGGATATGGAAGGAGTGAACAACACCATTGAGCCCCATTACTGGTCGAATATAACCCTGGTGTGAATAATAGTGCCTTCCTTCCAGGACCATGGTATATTAAGACACAACTGATCCCAAGGCTCAGTAGAACAAATTACAAACAATTCACCAACAAGTACATATCTAACAATGATTTTGATGCAGAGAAAGCAGTTGATTCCTAACGAAAACAGCACATTCATGGCAATTAACACACAAATTACTATTGTACCGGTTCGTATGCTCAATCAATTAAACCACATAAGTATTTAGCTTCAATCGACATACAGACAATTAGGCATGGTTCATAAGGAGTAGATTAGCGGGGACGTATTGTTACCGCTGGTGAAGGCACATGTCATGCCGACGGCGAAGCTGATGGAGACGGTGAAGAGGCCGAGCAGAATGAGGTTGACCGGGTGCTTCTGGTGGTAGTAATACAGAGGGAACATCACTGCAACGGAAACGAACCGAGTTCCATCAATCAGCACATGAATTCATCTTCTCCCCCAACAAAAGGAACCACGGATTAACTCAGAGAGGGCTGACCGATGAAGGGCATGATGATGAGGGCGATGTAGAAGCCGAGGCCAGTGTTGGAGGATACGAAGAACTCGGATACGGCGGGGACCTTGACGACGAAGCCCGCTACGGCGGCGGTCATGGCGAGCTGGATGGAGAGGATGACGTAGATCTTCTGGATGAGCGCCCAGCGCAGGTTCGGGCTCTCCTCCATCCCCGGATAGAGCAGCGACGAGCCGTCGCCGGCCTCGAGGTCCGGCGCCTTCTGGTACCCGAACATCGCGGCTGGATCGATCGAACTCTAGGGTTTCGGTCGGAGGAGGAGACGAGACGGGAGGAAGAGGAAAGGGGGAAGCGTCTGTTGGCTGGATGGAGATGAAGAAGAAGACCAACTGCCTCCAGGTCGGTCGGTGCCTTCGGGTCTAAGGTTACCGTACAAGTCCACGCCTCTTTCCTGGGCCGTGTGCAGTTACGGAGACCCGGTCCGGCCCATTCGAATGTCTCTGTCAGCCCATGGGAGCCGTGCGCATCTCTATGGCCACGCGTCCCCATCTTCTCTGATCGGTCAGGAGGATAATCCCCACCACCGCTTCCACAAGATCCCGCACGCGAGGCCTTCCAGAACCTTCCATTCCCAAAGCGTTTACCTACCCTACCCGCCCTCGCGTCTCCCCTCAGTCCCCATCCTTCTCAGCCTGCTCTCTCTCTCTCTCTCTCTCTCTCTCTCTCTAACCGCGTCTGGGTGATCAAGCACACGCCGTCAGCGGACTAGATTACGCCTAGCGAGCACTGCTTAATTTGACCCTCAGTCGTTGGTAGGCCGCGATGGACCACCGGATGATGAATCCGGTGAAGGTGGAGAACGGCCCCTCCTCGGTGACCGTGGCGGCGGCGGCCAACGGCGCGCCGAGGCCGATGGACGGGCTCGCAGACCACGCCGGGCCGACGCCGTTCCTCGCCAAGACCTACGACATGGTCGACGACCCGACCACGGACGCCGTCGTGTCCTGGAGCGCCACCAACAACAGCTTCGTCGTCTGGGACCCCAACCTGTTCGGGACAGTGCTGCTGCCGAGGTACTTCAAGCACAACAACTTCTCCAGCTTCGTCCGCCAGCTCAACACCTACGTAAGTTACTCCCCTCCCCTCCTTGCTGCTCTAACCTGAATCGTGCTAATTGCTACTAAACCAGAACAGTCAACTGTATAAGCATTTAATTCTTTAAATGTCTCTTGCCATTGGTAAATTGGCAATCTGATAATCTGATACTGAGTAGTAGTTTGGATTAGTTAGCTTGTTTTATTCATTAATTGAATGTACTTGAACAATTGGTTAAGTTGGTCTTCATTTTTTGGCTTTTTTTAGATAACTAGCAAGTATCAACTATTTTCTCGCCTTGGGATTACTAAGAGATTCATATATCCAATTTTGCCTTATGTTCACAGTCCCGGCGGCCCTGGCGCCACCGGTTATCAGCTGTACCTCAGAAGAGTTTCCGGGGGGAATGGCCACAGATTGATTGATCAAGCTAGGTAGGGGTGATTGACAGTGGTAGTGGTTTGAGAGGCTGGCATTTCGGCTAGGGGCCTTTGTGGGTGATGAGGAGTTCCGCTGCAGATCTAAAAGCTCAGTTTTAAGCTGCCGAAACATTAACGTACTCATATAGACATGTACTACCTCCGTTCCTAAATGTAAGGCTTACATTTTGAAACGGAGGGAGTACTATCTAGATACCTCCATATTTATGGAAGGTGTTTTAATTCGACTCAAGTTATGCTGCAAGATATTACAGAAATGTGCACCTAGGTGCCTATGAAGAATTATCCAATAGAATGATAGTCCATACAGTTTGGAGGTTAAAAGAAGCTAAAAGCCTAAAAATAGTCTCTCTTCTTTAATGGAAGAAAGGATAAAATTCAAAGCCTCTAAAACCAGCGAACATAATTTATCATCTATTTTGCTTGTAGCAACAATGCTGATACTAGGGATTGTTCTTCATTTTTTAGCTTCTATTTTCTTTTAGATAACTAGCAAGCACTCACTATTTTCTCACCTTGGGATTACTGAGAATTTTCATATATCCAATTTCGCGTTATGTTCACAGTCCTGGCGGCTCTGGCGCCACCAGTTATCAGCTGTACCTCGGAAGAGGTGGCGGGGGGATGGCCACAGATAGATTAATCAAGCTAGGTAGGGGGTGATTCACAGCGGTAGTGGTTTGAGAGGTTGGCATTGCGGCTAGGGGCCTTTGTGGGTGATGAGGAGTTCCGCTGCAGATGTAGAAGCTCAGATTTAAGCTGCCAAAACATCAAAGTACTCAGATAGACATGCACTATCTAGATACCTCCATCTTTATGGAAGGTGTTTTAATTCGATTCAAGTAATGCTGCAAGATATTACAGAAATGTACACATAGGTGCCTAAGAAGAATTAACAAATGGAACGATAGTCGATACAGTTTGGAAGTTAAAAGAACATGATAACCTTAAAACAAGCTAAATCCCTAAAATACTCTCTCTTTTTTAATCAAAGAAAGGACAAAACTCAGAGCCTCTAAAACCAGCCAACATGAGTTATCATCTATTTTGCTTGTAGCAGCAGGGTTGTTCTTTTATGCTAGCCTCTAAAAAAAGAAAGAAAAAAGAGAGTTTTTATACTAGCGTCTATGTTTCTTGTAGCAGCAGTGCAGCACTGCTGACACTAGGGATTGTTCTTTTTTCCAAAAGGGGGGGACCAATTTCAGGATGATTGTTGCATTTCTTGGGGAACCTCGAGACTTTACTTTCTGGGAGATTTCAGCTATGAGTTAACCTCTTGTGCATTTTTGTTGACCTTGTTAAGTCTTTAAGGGCACGTGTCTAGTCACCAACTCTAATGCGTCATCATTTTGTTAGCTGCGGCTACGTGTCACACGTTTGAGCTAGGATGTCACCTCCATATTTTTATTAAAATCTTCCAGTTGATACTTCATTTTCTTGCCTTGATAAAATCTTCCAATTGATGCTTCATTTCACCTTGAGTAAACTTCCAGTTCATAGAATATTAAAGGATGAAGATGAAGAGGAAAGTTGACAAATAAAGTGAAGAACTGAAATCAGCAAACTGAAAAATGTAGCAAGTGAACTGAAACCTGTCAGAAAGAGGTAAACTGCAGATATTCTCACAGTTCCATCTCCCCACACCCTCTCTCTTTGTCACTGTTGTTTATCTAAAATTATGTGAATGGTACATTTTCTGTTGGTCTATCCCTTATTTGCCGTGTTTAATTGAATGGTCGATCCAATTTTTGATATGATTGTCGTCGTCTTTGGCAGGGCTTCAGGAAGGTGGATCCTGACAGGTGGGAATTTGCAAATGAAGGATTCTTGAGAGGGCAGAGGCACCTTCTAAAAAATATTAAGCGTCGCAAACCTACACACGGTCCTCCAAATCAACAATCTCTTGCCTCTTACCTTGAGGTAGGGCACTTTGGACATGATGGTGAGATGGATCAGTTGAAAAGGGACAAGCAGCTCTTGATGGCTGAAGTGGTGAAGCTCAGGCAGGAGCAACAGAACACAAGGTCAAATCTTCAAGCCATGGAACAGAGGCTGCAAGGAACTGAGCAGAAGCAACAGCAGATGATGTCGTTCTTGGCACGAGTCATGCAGAACCCTGAGTTCATACGCCAGCTGATCTCCCAGAGTGAGATGAGAAAGGAACTCGAAGAAGTCATCTCGAACAAGAGAAGGCGCCGCATCGATCAGGGACCTGAAGTTGTTGATAGCATGGGCAATGGCTCTAGCCCGGAGCAAGGGTCACAGGTAATGTTTGAGCCGCATGGGCCAGTGAATTCACTTGTCAATGGCATTGCACCTGATCTTGAAAGCTCGTCCGTGGGAACTAAGGGAGCCGAAGTGAAACATGGTGTCTCTTCGAGCAGCTCTGTGCAACTGAGGAGCAGACCCAGTGGGGAGCTGAATGATGATTTCTGGGAGGACTTGCTGCATGAAGGGGGGCTTGGTGATGAAACTGGCCACTCTGTGGATCCAGATGGCAGGAACTTGTTGGTTTAGAAGATCACCAACTACCTCGACTCAAACAACACGAAACCTGCACAGTAGTGCATCTCATCTACCACATCCCTGCAACCCCGATGATCGTCACTGCCACGCCTGTAGTTATATTAGCCCAGTAGATCGCTGCTTATATCCATATTATCCTGGTTGACGCCATAATGCTGTCAATACCAATCCTTTTGTTTGGCTTGGGGGCAGCACTACGGTTGTGATGCTTTTAAGTACTACCAGGTTTGTCTATCTGAAGCTCATCTAGCTGTCTTGCTCTGCAAAGATTATGGTCAGACTGGGGCTGTATCCATCCTTGTAACTTAAGTATTTCTGTTAGTGTCAATTGAGTTATTGAGATTAAAGTCTTGAGACGACAGGATAAGTATCCAGTACAGTAGTATGGTCTGCCCTTGTGATTTGCTACAAGATTGTATATGCAACATGTATATGTGCAGTATTTCTGTCTTGTATGTGTATCATGTACACTCGAACCATCTTTTTCTTTGGCAACTGCACTTGTTGCTTCTTTTCGGAGGCTTTGTACTATATCTTGTATTGCCCCATTTCATCATAAATTGTATCTAGAGCTTCTCTCACATTAAGCCACTTCATCATAAATTGAACTAGGTGTTGGATTAAAGCTGTAGCATGTCACAATATTTCTGAGTGAGCGTGGTAAAGTTGTCATTTTCTCACATTGCATTGCTCATGCTATTAGCAGTAATTCAGTTCTACTCGTTTTGTATCAAAAGAGTAGGACAATATATTTATCTTTTCAAACTACAAATAAATTTTACTTTGGCAGTACCGACATTACATTCCACCGGTTGTTAGTAGTTTGTTACCAGTCGAATGGCATGCCAGACAGTACAAATGTTCAACAAAATTTCAGAATAAATCTGCTTACATCGAATTGAATTACATTCCTCCTGAAATATCAGAAACGCATACTTGATCTAGACCCTCTTCTTACGAGCAGCGGTGGACGGCGGCGCCGAGCACGAGCAGAGACCACGCAGAATTGCGACTAGGGCAAACACAACGTATGGAACGTACAGCTGAAGCAGCTTCGGTGTTGCCCTTCCTGAGCCCAACATCTCACCAAGTATTGCGGACTGAAACAATTGCAGTCATTTGTTAGAAACGAATCGAGATGATCGGTTGAAAGGGGATAATTAAAATCACAAGGGTGATATGCTACACTAGTGACTGAGGTTGATGACATGAAAAATTTGTATACTAAATCAGCGACACTTATTGTGGATATGAGGGAGTAGTAGTAGATGTTAATCTATTTATTAATTGCAAAGTATGAAAGGCAACCTGATCAATGTAGGTCGAAAATAAAAAATTTCTCAGTTCAAATTGGTTGCTTATTTATTTCGAATATATATATATAAACCGATCGTTGAATGGCATGAGAGCATTTGTACAAAATGGGCATGGACGCCTATTGAGAGGCAAAGCAATTACGTAACTTGAATTGATGATGTTCATTGTTTTACACAGATGAAATCGAATAAATGAACTAACGAGAACTACATGCGTCATAACTGGAGATCTATTTTGTTTTCATTTCATTCGTCCTAAATTTCTCAATTTGTCATCTCCCCATGAGCCACGCATCGAGATGGATCCGTAGAGTTTCCCTCTGCGTCTCGCGGATCCGAAGCAGAGGCCGCCGCATTGGATCTCAGAGCAACGCGTTCTCAAATCATGGAATGTAACAGGGAGGGATAGAGTTACCATGGAGGTGAGGGTGGAGACGCCGGCCATGAGGGAGGTGGTGGCGGCCCAGCGGCGTTTGGCGAGGATGCCGTAGAGGGTGGCGACGGCGAGCGGCCAGAGGAAGGCGAGCTCCAGCCAGAAGAGGCCGCGGAGGAAGGCCGGCGGCTGGGCCATGAGGTAGTCGTCAAACTCGGCGGCGTACCACCGCTTGAGGTCCCGCAGCTGCGCCGGGTAGAGGGTGTGCGGGAGGACGGTCTGCCCGTCGATCAGCGGGGCCGCCACCACGATGGTGAGGGAGAACAGGACGACCACCGCGTCCGCCACCGCCGAGACGAAGCCCATGGCTGCGTGGTGCGTGATTGGTCGTGGGTGTGCTGGAGTGCCGGATGGGGATCTCTCTCTGGCTGGTTTAAGTCATTTCTCGACTGCGATCTGATTAAATGCAGTGTTCCACCTTTGCAACCAGGGACTTAAGTGAAGTGTCGTCTTATATACAAATAAAAAACTCACCAAGATATACTTTTTTCTTTTCATCTAGTGAAAAAATAGGATTGTCTTGGTCGCTAATTCTTAGATGATTTTATATATACGTTCATACAGATATAAGAAAATGTTCATTGTGATATATATGTTCATCTGGTGGAATTTTTTTTACTGTTTTCCGACTCCAGAAAAAAATATGACCGGTCATAATCTATAAATATGCATGTTATCTAGTGAAATTCCGACTGGTATTTAACTAAAATTCCGACTGGTATTACTTTATAGCTTAATCGTGGTCGCACTCGAGCGCTCTGAAGCCCTCTGC
Organism: Avena sativa; assembly: GCA_916181665.1. Taxonomy (NCBI): domain Eukaryota; kingdom Viridiplantae; phylum Streptophyta; class Magnoliopsida; order Poales; family Poaceae; genus Avena; species Avena sativa. The sequence continues at coordinate 299,705,541 of OV702282.1, forward strand.
CGCGCGTGCAATTCGTTGGTGCCGCTGATTGTGGGCCAGTGTGGTCTTTGCACCTCCCTTGCCCGGTCGCAGTCGCACCCCGAACCCAATCCCGCAATACCGTGCCCTTTTTTCTTCTCTCTCCTTTCCTTCTTCTCTGGCCCGAGCTCGCCTTCTAGGGTTTCCGGCCGCCACCATCTGTCCCGCATCTTCTCCCCACGGCGCCTTTCTCCCCAATGACGCCCCCTCCACACCAGGAAGCCACCCGACATTCTCTTCCTCGGCAGCGAACCCACAGTGAATCCATGGTAGTAGGCGAGGATCTAGGCGGAAATTAAGTTCCAGTGTTCAGGACAAACCCAATATTCAGAGGAACAGAAAAGCAAAATTTTAACTAATTTTTGGTCAAATGAGAATTAGAAATCTGTAGATATTATATTTTACTGATGGTTTAGTCTCTAGTTTTCTTGATGATATTTCACCGATTTATTAATACTCATCGACAACAGTATAAAGAATCTTAAATGTAAAAAAAAACTACAATAGGTCCATGGACTACCTAGTGATTGCTACAAACACTAGCACAAGCCAAAGGCGCGCCGCCGTCCACGCCCCTCCATCACTGAAGCCGAGTAAAACTTATCGTAGTAGAGCTTATTGCAGTAGACAGACGGGAAGTCGTCTTGCTAAGCCCCTAAAGGACCAACACACTAAAGCAGCAACCCTCGCCAATGATGACATATGTAAATCGGAAGAGAATGACCTGAACTCACACCAAAGAACATAAAAACATACCAAATCCTAGTAGATCCACCGGACACACGACTCCACGCGCACTCCATCGGTTGATGCACCACCGGAGCGAGAAAGACCTTATTCTTACTTCAAGATGTTTTTTAAGGAACGCGGTAGGAAAAACCCCCATAGCGAATTTGTTTTTTGAAATAATATAAGAACCCAAATCCGCGTCTCTGGCTTCAAAATGTAGTCACCCTCAACAATTTGATAAAGACACTGAAAAAAGACCCAAACGACGAGAAACCTTTCATCGACAAGGGGCCGTGGTCCACCATACCCTCGAGGCCATCGAAGGCGGAGCAGACCGGCGGCGCCGCTAGTGGGAGTATCGAACCCTGATGGGTTTTAGTGGCGCCTCCCAATAGCCTTTTGTGCCTCAGTCTCTATTTTTGAGGACCAAAGGCTCGAGCATCCTACAATGCTATTATTTAAAACCTAGAATGTGATTTCTACATGATTACAAAATACTAGTTAATTAATTAATCGGCGTCTCCGAATAGCCTTTTGTGCCCCCCAATCTCCTAGTCTCTATTTTTGAGGACCAAAGGCTCGAGCATCCTACAATGCTATTATTTAAAACTAGATTGTGATTTCTGCATGATTATAACATAGTACTATTGTCAGAATTAATTAATCACAAGTACAATGCTACTATTTTTGTATGATCAATATGTTATACGTTCGTCTATACCTAGTACTATTGTCAGAATTAAGTGACAAATCTAATGCCATTGTCAAAATCAAAGAACTCCGATTACATGCTTTCTAGGACAGTCATCTACCTTAAAACCGGTTCAATATAATCTTTTCAAAGTGTGAACCAATTCTACTTTGACAGCATTGGCATCACATTCCACAGGGTGTTATTACTGGTCCAACCCTTGAGTGATACCCAACTCTTGAATGACATGCCGGACACCGGTACAAACTGCTCAATAAATCCTTGGAAGAAAGCATGTTACTACATCTAGATCTAGTGACACTTGAATAGTACTTTCTTCTTGAATTATTATTAGAAACGCTTATTGATCTAGTAGTGTTCTAGACTCTCTTCTTCCGAGCAGAAGATGCGGGCGACGGGGTGGCGGTAGACGGCGCTGAGCGCGAGCAGAGACCACGCAGGATAGCAACTACACCAAACTCGGCGTATGGAATGTACATCTGAAGCAGCCTCGGCGTTGCCTTTCCTGAGCCCGATATTTCACCAAGTATCGCAGCCTGAAATTAATGATTGCGGTCAATATCAGGAATGGATCGAGGTGACTAGTATCACAAGAGTAAAATGCTAGTGAAGAAAAACTTAGAGATGCTGATTCTATTGGTCGATATTTCACCAAGTTAAAAAACCAATCCGGCAAATGTTGGTCGAAATTAACTTTTCTCAGTTCAAATTGGTTGCTTAATTATTTATTTCCGGTCGAAATGAACTGCTACATCAGATCAGAACATTCATACAAAATAGGCAGATTCACATTGCTGTCTCCAACTCCCATCGACGTATTTCTAGAAATTGCTCTGTTTCAGAGGCAAATCAGTTGGGTTATCCGTGGGAGTTTGCCTCTGATCTTGCAGATCCGAAGCAGAGCCCCACATTTGAGCTCAAAGGCTCAGACAAACATGTTACTAAAACCATGGAAAAGGAAGAACAGACGGGGATGGGGTGGGAGATGGAGTTACCATGGAGGTGAGGGTGCAGACGCCGGCCATGAGGCAGGTGGTGGCAGCCCAGCGGCGGCCGGCGAGGATGCCGTAGATGTTGGCGACGGAGAGCGGCCAGAGGAAGGCGAGCTCGAGCCAGAGGACGCCTAGGAGGAAGGCCGGCGGCTGGGCCATGAGGTAGTCGTCGAACTGGGCGACGTACCACCGCTTCAAGTCTTGCAGCGGCGCCGGATAGAGGCTGCCCGGGAGAAGGGACTGCGCGCCGATCAGTGGAGCCGCCAGTGCGATGCTGAGGGAGAAGAGGACGACCACAGCGTCAGCCACAATGGAGACGAAGCCCATTGCTGCCTGCTTGGAGGTAGGTGACTGGAGGAGTAGTGCTGGCCTTTTCTAGACGGGGTAGCTCCCGGCCTCTAACTTCAAAAATATACTCCTTCGATCCGTATTATTTGTCATTAAAATAGATGTATTTAGACATATTTTAGTACTAGATACATCCATTTCAATGACAAGTAATATAGATCGGAGGGAGTACTAGAAAAGAGATGTCTGATATAGTAAATGTTTTATTCTACCGTGTAAATTTTCAATATGAAATACCATATATTCTAGCCTCAGAAAAAAAACAAAATGTGTAGATCTGAGTCATGAACAGTGCGGATTTCAGATCTTATAAGATTTGTCTTTTTTGCTGAGCCCAAAATGCAAGGTATTTCATACCCCTTTCATCTCAAAATAGATGTCGCAGATTTGTTAAAATTTGGATGAATCTATACATTATTAGTATGTAGGTATTTTCCAAAACTTCAATTAAGTTTTCAATCTTTTCATAAAACAGGCTACCTATTAGCAGGTTTGATATTGAATACCGTATTTGGGTACCGTTGGGGTCGAGTCAATTTCTTGATGAGTAGGGATGGCAATGGCCTCCATGCACATATCAATATGTTCATTCATTGCCCGCCATGTGTACAGTATGTCTTCTATATTCATATGATATCTATTCATAGATATACCTATAAAGTAACTGGAACACTGACAATATCAGTAGCAATAATAAGTGATAAAGAACCCATTATAAAAAAATCAGCAATAGCATAACAAACGGTTGTGACAACACTGCAAAAATAACATTACCAATCAACAAAAAAAAATTGTAGTTTCGTTCTTACATGGGTGAATTTTATGTCACTGGGCTTTGGAGAAGTGAGAAAAATAATGCATCGTTGAATCGGTGATACATGGGTGCAACTTGTTTACCATGGAGCAAATTATATATCCTGCCTAACGTGTGAGTTTATGGTTCCCTTTTTGTGTAGATCCATGGATAGAAAAATTTCCAAAGGGTTCCAAAAGTTCGTATTGACCTTGTGCTCAAATTTTATTCATGCCAAGATGGATTTTTGAGTTAGACATGTGTTAAAAGATGACATATAGTTTAGGTAGTTTGAGGATGAAAGGGCATTTATTGTCATAATCACTTTTGGTGTTCATTAACAACAAGTAGATCATTTTACAGTTTTTCATTGTCCACAGGTTGGTAGTATGATAAATGAAAAGCACCCTCACTCTTGGGAAAAGACCACACTCATGTGTCACAGTTCTGGAAACTCCAGACCGGAGTCTCCGGTCTGCTCCGGTGTGGTCCGGAGTTTTCGGATCTGTCTCCGGTGGTGACTTCAGGATCTGGGCTGGGGCATTCTGTCTGGGGGTCCGGAGCCTGCTCCGGAGGATACTCCGGAGTCTCCGGTGTTGGATCAGTCCGGAGTCTCCGGTGTTGATAGACCGGAGTCTCCGGTCTTGTTGAGTCATGAAAGGGCTGGGTCATTCAGATGGGCGGTCCGGAGGCTGGTCCGGAGACTGGTCGGAGTCTCCGGTGTAGACCGGAGTCTCCGGTCTGACTTTTCTCCAACGGTTAGAAAATGGTTCGTGGAGGGGGCTGCCTTTAAAAAAGGACCCTTATCTTCTTCCTCCAGCTGCTCGAGCTGCTCAAGAACACCAACCCCATTAGAGCCACCAAATCTACAAGATCTCTTCATCCAACCATCCAAAGTCATTGATCTTTGGAGAATCGAAGGAGGAGGCCTTGATCTACATCTTCACCAAGAGAGATCTTCATTTCCCCCTCATTCACTTGAGAGCCCCCAAGCTCTAGTGTTTCATTGGAAACCCTAACTTTGATTTGGTTCTTACAAGCTTGTCTTTGATTTGTCTTGACAGCTTGCTTGTATTTGGGAGCCTCCAATTAAGTTGTGGATGTGTGCCCCGAACTTGTTGTAAAGGTGCCGGCTTCCACCTCGAAGGTTGCCGATATAGTGGAAGGTGGATCGAGCCCGTTGGGGTGAGGTTCATCGGAGAACAAGGGAGGCCTCTCATGGTGTTGGTGGTTTGAAACCACCCCCTCTCCAAACTTAGACGTACTTCCCCTCAAAAGGAAGTAACTACGGGAACCAAATCCTTGTGTCTCCGCGTCCACTCCTTTGGTTACTTCTATCCTTTACCGCACTTTACTTACTTGTTCTTGCTTAGTGTTGTGATAATCATTGCATGGTTGACATATAGGTAAATTCACCATAGTTGCATAATCTAGAGAATTTACCTTTCTTGTCAAGCCTTAATTTGAAAAAGAAGAAAATTTGAAGTAGCACCTATTCACCCCCCCCCCTCTAGGTGCCCATACGATCCTTTCAATTGTTATCAGAGCCTCGGCTCTTTATTTGGGCTTTACCGCCTAAGAGAATATGGGTAGCCAAGATGGGGAAGGTGATGGTGAGCATACTACGGTGACCATGGAAGATCTCAAAAACTTGGAAACGAGATTGAGCTCTTCCTTGGTCAACGAAGTCAAGAAGATGCTTGAGCAACTTCTTAAAGACAAAGATGGCTCATCATCCCCTTCTCCTCAAGGGGATCCTCCATCCGTTTTACCTAAAGGGGATACTCCCATATCCCCCGAGGATAGAATGGTTAGGGGTAAACAAGACAACACTAATTCCTCCACACAAAATGATGGTGGGAAGGGTGAGCATCGTGATTCATGGTACTCTCCCGACCCTCCAATCCCTCACCCTCATGTATACAATAGAGGTGACACACCTAAGCTTGAAGAATCGGCTACATTTGCTCAATGGCAATCACTAATGAGAACTCATGTGCGCAGCTCTTGCATTGAACTATGGAACATCATCGAGCATGGACTCTTTATTGGGGATCCAGACAACTTGACAAGAAGAGAGGTCGTCAATAGTCAACTCAATGCCACTGCCTTGCATATGACTCAACAAGGTTTAGGTACAAAAGATTATCCACACATTGAGCACTTGAGCATTGCCAAGGAAGCTTGGGATGCCCTCACTGTTTTGTTTGTTGGAAATGAGAGTATGAGGAGGAACCGGTATGATGCCCTAATCAATGAAGCCGAAGGCTTCTACATGAAGTAAGGTGAAGATCACGAAGACATGTACTGAAGGCTCAAGACCACCGCCACCGCTTTTAGAAACGTGGGGTGCCTCACATGTGGATGATGCGTGGATAAAAAGGAAATATGTGAGTGCACTCATGCCCTTTGAGCCCACCGACTTGAAGAGCCTTCAAGGAAGACACAACTACCATCTCATGACCTCCAATGAAGTTATGCAAGAGATGGCCGCTTTCAAAGTTGCCGCCAAGAATGCCAAAGATGCCCGTGCTCGTGCCCTTGGTATGAGCAATGTTGTCAATGTTGCTTTGAAAGCCAAAGTTGTGGACCATGGGGATGAAGATGATAGTGATGAAGGCCTCTCCATGGATCACCCCGATGAAGTCAAGATTGCTCATAGTCAATATATGGCCTTCTATGCAAAGAACTTTTGGAAGAATCCCGCCAAGGCCAAGATGGAAATGCAACGAAGAAGCAACCCAAATGGGAAAAGAGAAAACACTACTAGATTGAGAACTTGCTTCAATTGTGGCGACCGCTATCACTTTGTGGCAAGTTGCCACCATGAGAAGAAGTAAGATCATGGGGGTAAGCTTGTGTTGAAGAAAACTCTCAAAGCACCTTACAAGAAACCCTTCATCAAGAAGAATCCCATCAACAAGAAGTCGGGAGAAATCGTCTTGATCACTCATGAAGAAATACTCTGTAACTACCTCGGTGAATTACGCTCCTAGTTACAAGCCTGGATGAGCGGAAATGGTTAAAATAGTACGGTGGGGCCCAAATGCCACTCACAGGTAGACCTTTCGGCCGTCCTAACCATTCCCAAACATCGGGACAAGAACGGGCGGCGTAATCGGCAGGCGAAGGGATCAACTACATACACAAATGAGTATGTATGCAAACCACCATACAACAGTCCTCAGAGCCATTCCATCTAAAAGAAATAGAAATATTGCAACGCCATACGGCAAGGTCCAAATGTCCTAGATAGATATAATAGTTTAGGATATCTCCTCATACAGCAAACATCAGAGTATCAGGCGGAAGCGGCAAACAAGATCCGAGTACGGATAAGAAGCAAATCGGTATAAGATGCCCCATAAATAAACACATCCCGCCCACAGATCTCACGGATCCCCGTTCCCGGAATCTCTACACCGAATGATCGTTGCCCACATCGTCCGTCTCCTCCACCCAGTATCCATCTCGTGAGTGTACCTGTTCATCTGAATCAAATAATTTATCGTGTGAGACCCTAGGGGTACTCAACAAGTCTTTATGCCTCTAAAGGGGACACAACCTGGGGTGACGCAATTGCAGCAAAAAGATAATACCTAGCAATTCTATAGATACTCGCTAACCATCCGCCTAACCAAAGATAGACGGATGTCCGTGAATTAATAACAACAATTATAACAGTAATATTAACAGATCCATCCTCCTCCTCGCTTACCAACGAGGAAGCGGACGAACAACCCTCCATCCGTTGGCAGTTTTATTATCCATTCCATGAGTGTTGCACTATTTACTAGTCAGTTACTTAGTCAAATTAAAAGCGGTACTTTAGTTATACTTGTCTATGATCGAGAAACTGTGCTCCAAGTCGTCCATAACCGCGGACACGGCTTTCAGAAAGTTTTACCCTGCAGGGGTGCACAAATAGCAACACACACTCGATCAACCTCGGAAAAACCAAATCAAAACCCAACGAGGCTTTCACGACAAAGCAATCACAAGATTCAGAAATATTTCAGGGGGCCACCCCATTAAGTATACCCGCAACGAAGCTGGCCGGCTCCGAGACGGACTCAAGGTTTGGGTGGACGGCTGTAAACGACTGGGAACCCGAAAATGTGACTGGGCTTGTCGATACCGCGAAATCGTGTCCCGATCCTAAACAGTACAGGTGCAGTACCTCGCACAATTTTAAATAAAGCAGTAAAGCATGGCATAAGTACAGAATAGTAAATAAAACCTCAAACTAGTTTGTGGCCCCAAGAAATAAGAATGAATCAAGCTCTGGCTCAGGGGGGTCCCATAAGACTCCCGGATATGGATAGCGCGAATATTCAAGGAACAGGAATCAAGTACTCGGGGTCCTACGGGACACAAGTGAGCATGAAAAACCAAATAGCAGATATTGCTCACCGGTGCCACTTTAATTAGTTATCCCATACTACTCAGGTTAAGTTGTTTAGGTACCTCGTTATCCATCAGACACTCACATACCCTACACATGCTGTTCTACGACTCGCATGGCTCAAACAACTCCTATAGTAATGGCTCATGGGATGGAGGAACAAGATTCGGTGGGGTTTAAAAGTAAAGGCTATGCAGTACTTGGGATTCAGTTTAATGCAATCGCGACTCGATGATGCAAGAATAAGATAGAGGCAATAGGTACTGTATGTATGCAAGCATGTGGTAGTGCTTGCCTGGCAGCTCAGTTGAAGCGAGAGAAGGATCTGGGTAGTGCTCCTGGGTTTCTTGATATATACCCTGCTCAGCGTCTATTCGAAGAAGAACCAAACAAACAAGGGCCAACATAAATAAAGTGCACAAGCATAAGAATAAAATGCGACAAGCAAACAATCATGCCATGATGAATGTTGCACAATTTGCATGGAAATAATGTAGCATGGCATGGGTGAGGTGTGGAATACAAGAATAAAGCATTTTATTGAGTTTTGGTCACATTTTATACTTCAATAAGTTGATGTACACTTTATATTTATATGATGCATGCTGCAATTCAGAACATGGAATGCATAAACAGAAAGGTCTCGTCGCGCTGATCGATTTAGACATATCATTTGTTAAATTTGGAGTTATAAAACAAAAGTTATTAATTAATTAAGAAAAGGGCATTTTGTTGTAATTTTAATCAACTTGGAAATTAAAGTGTCCCAAAATATATTTTGAATGGAAGATTTGAATTCCTCATATTTTTCTGATTTCAAAACATATATTACATGTTTAATTTGGAATTATATTTCAAAAGTTATTTTAAAACAGATTTGGGATTTGGAATTTAAATGAATTTGAAAAAGATTTAAATCAAAACAGAAAACAGAAATCCTTTTCTTACTCAGCTTGTCCTAGCCCTAGACACTGACGGGTGGGGTCAAACGGAAATGGGGCCACGCACGCAGAAAATCCCTTTTCTACCGCGACTCTGGCTTTTCTCACTCACCTACAACATACCCACAGAGACTGACTAGCGGGGCCGGGATTACTGCGGGGCCGCGCGCGCTGATCATAGAGGAGGCGACATGTGTGCGCAGCTAGGGAGTGCGGGTTGAGGCCTAGAAACGCAAGGGGCTTGGATGCAAAAGGACATGGGCTTCACTGACGAAACTGAATGTTGGACAACTGAACACCGGAATTTTTGGCAAACTTTCGAGGAAGATCTGGAGGGCTGCGGTACACCAAAACGGACGCGGTTTGGTTAGTTGGAGAGCTAGAACATCAGGCTTCAACCAGGAGTCAAAAGAACTTGCTAGGATGGACTGTGGACGAACCGAGCTTGCGATGAACAGAGGATATAATGCGGCCCCAAAAATTGTTGACAGGTTTTAGATTTATAAGAAGATTAGCTGATCTTCTAGAGATGTTTTCGAGCAAATCTGGGGATGGTTTTGGACGCGGTTTGATCCTGAGCAGAGAGGGTATATCCTAGTTCGTTTCTTGCCAAGGGATGCTCGACGGCGGGGATGTAGGGGTACCTAAACTGGACGGGAAAAACAGCGGAACAGAGGTGCTGCAGCGAGCTGCTATAGCTGATGAGCGCGCGTCTGCTGCTGTCTGTTGATGCGTGCGTGCGCGAGCGACGGACAGCATCAACGCGGCCGTATAAGCAAAGGAGTAGAGAAGGAAGGTGTCGGGAGGCTCACCCAAGATGCAGTCCTGGTCGGCATCGGCGGAGGAGAGCCGTGACAAAGACGCAGCACTCCAGGCGCGGTGCATAGGCAGGGATGGCGACGAGAAGGACCACGGCGAAGCTTCCGATTCCAGGCGTTCCAGGAGGATACGGCTCGATTCTCCTGCGTAGAGGACGTGGACGACAACGCGGATCAATTCCCACACTCACCTCTGCTTGACGATGGTTATGGCGACGACATGATCGAAGGAAGCGGGGAGGCGCTCCTAGATTTCCAAAGAGATGGAGAGAAGGGAGGCCTAGTGGCGGCGCAAGGAGGGGTAAAAGACTAGGGTTTGCTGGTTTGTGAGGGGATAAGAAGGGGGGCGTGTTCGGCAGTGGAGGAAGGTGACGAGGACAACGGCGGGGAAGCCTACCTGCTCCCTACCGTCTGGTCGCAGAGAGAGGGAGGCTGACGGGGAGATCAACAGTGACGGAAGGGGGTCGAAGGGGTATCGGGCTGGGAGTAACTGGGCCACGGGAAGGAAGGACGGGGCCAGAAGGGAGATAGCTGCGGGCTGCTGCGGCTGGGCCAAAGGTGGTTTGCTGCCATGTTTGGTTCTCTCCTTTTTATGATTACATTTTCATTATTTGTTTGTTAATTGTTTGCTATAGTTTAAACAAGCCAAAAGCTCAAACCATGTGGTGACTTTGAAGATGAAACAAAAAAAGGGATTTTGGGTAACCACAAAGAGACAAGAGGGAACAACAAGAGTGTAGATGATGCCCCATGCATACATGTTCATTATGACACGTACAAGAATGGTTACCAATAATTATTTATGGGAGCTCTCCAAACCCATATGGTTCAAAAGATCATAAGAGAAGGTAGATGGTTGAATGGACAACAAGTAGGTGTAGAATATAGATAGAGAATAAGAGTGTCTAGTGAAAGCAAGAAATAGAGATCAACCATAAGGATAGAAGAAGATCATTCACAACAAGAATATAGATAGAATAGGAGTAGAGAGGAGGTGATCACATAATGATAAATAGGCAAACATTCATGTGGGCATGATTTGAGACTCAAACAAATACCAAGGAACCCACATGATACCATATGTGGTGAAAAAGGAGGAGATCAAAAGAAAAGAATTGTTGGCATGTAAGAGATTGAATTGAATTGAAAAGATATGCCCCCAACTCAATCTGGGCATTAAGAATACAAGTATCAAGAACCAACTACATGATATCAAGAGGCAAATGCATATGAGGAAAGAACCAAATGAAAATGGGTTTTGTATGATGCTCAAAGACAAGGTGGCATGGTGACATGAGCATGATATAATTATGATGCAACAATTATATATATGAAGTGGCCATTATATAGACTAGGCTAGTAGCATTGCAATTGTTAGACAATTGGGATGCTACATACTCCTCCGACAATGATGATGATGAAGAGGAAACTCCCAATGGTGTGGTGGCTCTATCCACTACTTCTACTCCAACATTCTCACTCTTCGATTCTCCAAATGAGAATTCTCCCGTCAAGAACGTCACTTGCCTTATGGCAATAGGAACGGAGGTATCCTCATCATCTCACTCCACTCCTTTAGCTAATGATGAAATTGATGATGAGATGTCTCTTGAGGTTAAAAGGCAATTAATTGCTTTTGATGAGTTTATGACTAACCTACAAGGGGATTCTAAGATACATTTTGGTAACATCTTAGATCAACTTTCCCACACATAAGAGCTACTAGATGTAAGATGTAAACTTGGGCATGATCACATGATTGAGCTAGAGGCTTTAAACAATGCTCTAGAAGAAGAACAAGAAACAAGGTTGTCTCTTGAATTAAAACTTGAAGGGCTTGATGAGGCAAATGACATTATTGTTAACAAACTCATCAAAGAGCGTGATCATGCTATTGCTAAATACAAAAGGGCTAAAAAGGACAAGATTGAGTTTGGTGTGGTTCATGAAAAACTTGCCGAGGACTTTAGCTTACTTAACAAGGCTCATAAGGCTTTGAAAAGTGAACTCTTGTCACTCACAAAGTCACATGAAACGCTTCAAACTCAATTGGCCAATATTCCTTCACCTAGTAACTTCATTCCATCTAGTAGTACAACTATTCTTGAAGAAAATGCGAGGTTGAAGGGGGAACTTGCTAAGGCCACATTTCCACAAGGCAACAAGTCCATTGATGATCTTTTGACTAAGCAGAGGGCTAATGGTGATAAAGGGGGCATTGGTTTTGTCTCCAAAACTAAGAAGAAGAAGAAGAAGAAGAAGAAGAACAAGAACAAGAAGAAGGCCAAACCCACAAAAGAGACCAACAAGGCCATTGTGGATAGTAAGACCACAAGTGGTAAAACTATGTCTCATGATGACTTTGCAGGAAGTGCTAACCCTCACTATGTTCTAATGCATGATTATTATGGTGATGTGTATGCACAATATGTTGGACCATATGATGGTTATATTGCTTGGTCTATTTGGGTTCCCAAGACCCTTGTTGCTAACAAAAGAGGACCCATTGAAAAATGGGTACCTAAAAATTAGTTTGATCTTTTGTAGACGTATGCTTCCGGGGGTTCTAAGTGGGTGCTTGATAGTGGTTGCACAAGTCATATGACCGGAAGCTCCTCTATTGTTCAAGATCTAAGACCAAATGATGATCAAATATCTGTCACTTATGCCGACAAGTCAAAGTCTAAGGTAATGGGTTTCGGCAAAGTTGTGGTTGCTCACGACATTACACTTGTGAACGTCATGCTTGTTGAGACCCTTGGGTACAATTTACTTTCAGTCTGTGCTCTTGGAAAGATGGGTTTTTCCGTCTTTTTACATAATGATCTTGTGGTTCTCATGTGGAGCAAGTCTCTCAAGGTCGCTTTTGTTGGGTATGTCGAACATGACTTGTATGTGGTGGACTTTTTGGGGCAAGCCACTACAAGTGCGATGTGCTTATTCGGAAAGGCCGATGTGGGTTGGTTATGGCATCGCCGACTAGCCCATGTCAATATGAGAACTTTGCAAAGTCTCCACAAGGAGGGCCATATTGTTGGACTAAAAGAAAATGTCTCCTTTTCCAAAGATCGTGTTTGCAGGGCATGTGTTCTAGGGAAGATGCATGATGCTCCTCACAAGCCTAAGAACCGCATCAAGTCCACCAAGATCTTGGAGCTCCTCCATGTGGACCTCTTTGGTCCTCCATCTCATGCAAGTCTTGGTGGGAATAAATATTGCTTGGTGATTGTTGATGACTTTTCAAGATACTCTTGGGTTTATTTCTTCAAGTTGAAGAGTGAGACTCAAAAGACCTTCATCGACTTCATCAATTTGGTCCAACGGCAATACAATGTTCCCGTGTTGATTATAAGAAGTGACAACGGCACCGAGTTCAAGAACTACACCTTGAATGATTTCCTTAGTGATGAGGGGATAAAACATCAATATTCCGCTGCATACACCCCTCAACAAAATGGTGTGGCCGAAAGGAAGAACCGGACTCTTATTGAGATGGCTAGGACCATGTTGGCGGAGTTTAAATCTCCATACAACTTTTGGGCCGAAGCCATTTCCACCGCTTGCCATGCTTCAAACCGGCTCTACCTTCGCAAATAAATCAACAAGACTCCATATGAAATACTTACCGGTAACAAGCCCAATGTATCTTACTTCCGGGTGTTCGGTTGTAAGTGTTTCTATCTCATAAAAGGTGTTCGTTTATCCAAATTCGAGTCTAAAGCATTAGAGGGTATTTTTGTTGGTTATGGTCTCGAATCTCACACTTATAGAATCTATGATAAGCTCTCTGGAGCCGTCATAGAATCTTGTAGTGTGACCTTCGAAGAATATGATGGTCCCCAAGGGGGGCGTGTTTATGCTTGTGATGCAGATGATGAAATGCCTCAGGATGCCATAGGAAGAATGGGTGTGGGATATATCCGCCCCATTGAGGAACCCCTTATGGCAGATAGAGAAGAACTATGCCCCACTCAAGTGGAGCTCTCATCTTCACAACATCAACAAGCTCCATGCACCAAGGAGGACAATGACTCAAGCCAAAGACAAGATGTGGACCCTCAACATGATGATCATAGTGATAACTCTAGTCAAGGTGAGGTTGATTCATTCGTGAGGATGTCAAGTGGTGCCAAGGCAATTACTCAAGGAAGATCTGTACAATATGCTTTGAGACAAGCAGAAATTGATGATAGAAGAGTACTTGATCAAGACCAAGGTCAATCTTTGCCTCTAAATGAAGAGAATGATTCTGATAATAATCAAGGTCGAATTGATGGTCAAGACGAGGATCAAAATGATGAAGAGGGTCCTCCAAGAAACAACACGGAGATCCACGCTCGTCGCGAAGCTAGAAAGGAAAGAATGTTGGAATTGAGAGACCACTCTCTACAAAATGTAGTTGGTGATCTAAGGAAAGGTATTTCCACAAGAGCACAATTGAAGAAGTTCAGTGAACACCAAGCACACATCTCCAAGATTGAACCAAAGAAAGTGTGGGAAGCTCTTGAAGATTCGGATTGGTTAGAAGTTATGCACAAAGAGCTCAACAACTTTGAGAGAAACAAAGTATGGAAGTTAGTAGAGAAGCCAAAGGATTGCCGCAATGTTATTGGAACAAAGTGGATATTCAAGAACAAGCAAGATGAGCATGGAATTATATTAAGGAACAAAGCTAGATTGGTTGCACAAGGGTTCTCTCAAATTGAAGGCATTGACTATGGAGAGACTTATGCACTCGTGGCTCGCCTTGAGTCCATCCATATCCTTCTTGCTTATGCGGCACATCACAACTTCAAGTTGCAACAAATGGATGTAGAAAGTGCATTTCTTTATGGTCCACTAAATGAATTGGTATATGTTAAACAACCCCCGGGATTTGAGGACCCCAACTTCCCAAACCATGTCTACAAACTTGATAAGGTGCTCTATGGGCTCAAGCAAGCCCCACGCACGTGGTATGAGCACCTTAGAGAGTTATTGTTTGACCGTGGATTCGAGGTTGGGAAAATCGATCCCACTCTTTTTACTAAGAAAGTCAATGGGGAGATTTTTGTATGCCAAATATATGTTGATGATATTATCTTTGGCTCATCTAACAAAGCTTTTAATGATGAATTCTCAAAGCTAATGACTAGTAGGTTCCGGATGTCCTTGATGGGGGAGTTGAGAGTATTTCTTGGTTTTGAAATCAAGCAAGTTAGAGGAGGGACATTCTTCAATCAAGCCAAGTATACTCAAGATATGCTCAAGAGATTCAATATGCAAGATTTAAATGGAGCTCCTACTCCCATGGCTACAGACTCATCTAGAACAAAATCCAAATTGTAAAGATGTGGATCAAAAGGTATACCGGTCTATGATTGGTTATTTGCTTTACCTTTGTGCATCTAGACCCGATATTGTGTTAAGTGTAGGTGTGTGTGAAAGATATCAAGCGGCTCCTAAAGAAACCCATTTAATGGCGGTCAAGAGAATCTTTCGATATTTAGTTCATACCCCATATTATGGTCTTTGGTATCCTCGAGGCTCAACATTTGCTCTTTGTGGATACACGGATTCGGATTGGGCGGGTGATAAGGATGATAGAAAATCAACATCCGAGGCTTGCCAATTCCTTGGTAGGTCCTTGGTATGTTGGTCTTCTAAGAAGCAAAATTGTATATCTCTCTCTATCGCCGAAGCCGAGTATGTGGCTGCTGCTAGTGCTTGCACCCAATTGCTATGGATGAGGCAAACTTTAAAGGAATACGGTGTCCATTGTGACAAAGTGCCTCTTCTATGTGACAATGAAAGTGCCATCAAGATTGCCTACAACCCGGTGGATCACACAAGGACAAAGCATATTGAGATTCGTCATCACTTTATTAGAGATCATGTTGCTCGAGGTGATATTGATCTATCATATGTGTCAACCAAAGATCAACTTGCAGATATCTTCACGAAGCCACTTGATGAAGCAAGGTTTTGCTATTTGAGGAATGAACTAAATGTCGTAGATTCAAGGAGCTTGACTTGATATTCTTGCATTCTCACCTATGTTTCAACTCATATTTGGTTTAGGTGTAGGCATGGAGATAGGGGAGTGCGGTCCTATTTAATTGGACTATCCCTCCCCCCCATTATGCCCAAAGCAATCAAAATCATTCCTCTTAATATAATATTGTGATATGTGAGCTTAATGATGAGTTTCGGTAATGGACCCAAGATATATCTTCGTGGTGCCAAACTGAGTATACTCAAATATGGTGGCCTAGGCCACCGCCCTCTCACAATAGAGAGGTTGGTACTTACTCATGTTTGTCATTTGCTTGATTCTAGTCTCCTGGAGCTTTTCTGAATACTTTTGTGAATTCCTATGGCTCTTGATTGGTTCTTCACAATTTGATGTCTCAACCCAAGCCCTTTCTCTATCTTAAAACTGTCCATCTTTCATATATGTCCCCAAAACACCTGTCCTGGTACTTTTGGTCGAAGAGAACCGGAGTCTCCGGTGTACATACACCGTAGTCTCCGGTCCAGACGGTTTCTGCCACTTAAAGAAGGGGGGCGGGGTGAACTGGTACAACAGTTCCTCATTCTTTACCCCGTCCCCTACTTCCAAACCTGTCGCCTCCTCTTCCAAAAATCCTCCCTGGAGGTCAAGAAGCCTCCGGGATCTGCCGTGCCGCCGGCCAATCTTCCCCCTCCTCCATTGGGTCATTCCCACTGGAGGAATTGATCCCATGGACAGATCTGGTACCTCCCCTCTAATTTTTCTCCTAGGGTTCATCCCTAGATGTGTTTTTGAGGATTGGTGCTGATTTGTCCATTGGAATCACTTGATTGCGTGCACTTTAGTACTTTAGCCTTATTGCATTGCCCAATCTGCTAGATTCACCCCTACAGGCATCTCCCCATCTCATGCCCTAGCCTCCCGACCGGAGATTCTGGACCCAGGTCCGGAGACTCCGGTCCAGGCCGGAGACTCCGGTGTTGGGTGAATCAAAACAGACCAGAAATGCATCAAAGATCTTGTACTGCATTATTGGGACATATATACTCATCTCCATGCTATCTCCCTCACTGTTGTTCACAGGTGATGGTTCTAGTCGTCCTCGTTGTACCAAGGCCAAGTCCCAAAGGGGCAATCCTCGCTATGATGAAGCTCGGGGTCAATTCATCGTGCCTCCGTCCAACCGGAAACAGCAGGCACGTGATGCAGCTTACTTGAAGAGGGATCAGGAGAGGGCTGAACGAGAGGACCATGCCAAGAAGGCCAAATATGACAACCTTCAGTCCTTAGCCAAAATGTCAAAATAGGAGTACCGTGAGCTGAGAAAGACAGATTTCTATGCGCTGCCTCGTACCAGTGATGACCCTCGTTACTGGAGGAAAGAACAGGTTGTGTTCATGAAGGATGTGTATGGTGTGCTCACCAAATCACCTGTCTGCCCTCAGAAGTTCATGAGTGTTGAGCAAATGCGCCTCAGCCCCTACTTCAATGATGCTTTATGGATCTGTGAGAAGCTGGGTCTGTATAACTTGATGGAGTTGCGTGAAGACTACAATGTCCACCTTGTACATCAGTTCTATGCCACCGTAGTGTTTGGGTCTGATCTTGACAGGACCATGGTGTGGATGTCTGGTACTACTCGCTGCACAGCCACATTTCATGACTTTGCCAACGTCATCTTTGAGACCTTTCATGGAGTATCCACTCCTGTTGGACTGCGTATGCACTCTGCAGCTTTGGGTGAGAACAATTTGAAGCTGGCACCTCTGTATGATGATGGTGTTATGGGGGGGGGTTCCAAGGGACTCAAGACCCTCTACAACCTTATGTTGAGGATTTTCCGTCATACCATTGCACCAAGTGCTGGGAATGATGATGCAATTAGGGGTGGTCTTGTCAACCTTCTGTACCACACTCACCGGACCTTCAATGCTGGACCTGAGGCAGATGATGCACCTATTGATGTGATGGACTTTATTTTCGAGGAGATGTTCCATGCCATTCTTTACAAAAAATCTCCTCCATATGCACATTTGGTTATGAGGCTCATCAACTCCCAGGAGCATGATTCTCCATATGGCATACCACCACACCTCACTGAGCACACTCTCGTCACACTGCAGCAGAAGGGGCGTATGGGGCCTGCTCCGAGGCGTCTCTATGGGGATGATGAGGAGAATATTGAGACGGAGAGGGCTCCCTCCCCACCTAGAGTTCAGAGGAAGAATGCCTCCAATGCCCCTATGCCTACTATGACTCGAGACTATGTGCATGAGCGGGTCAAGAAGGCCAGCTTTTGGGAGAGGACCCTTTGTTGCATGAACGTCGACATCCGTAAGCAGCAGCATGCATCCTACCAAAGCAACCGTCGCATTGAGAAGATCCTCAAAGAGATTAAGGAACAGGGTGCTGAGGATAATGAGGAAGGTGAGGATGAATACAATGATGAGCATGGGGCTCAGAAGTCCACAGAGTCTGATCATACACTCTCATTTGGGGCATGGAATGCCCAACAGGATAGTCTGGTGGATTGGAAAACATTTGCTGATGTCACCTCTGGTTTCGGGTACCAGGGTACCTCCTCCTCTCGCCCTCATGGCAAAGGGTCTGCTGTCCCTGAAGACGATGATGATGACTATGATGAGGGTGGTGATGACTAGGATGAGGATGAGGATGCCGAGGATGACGATGACTACTGAGCTGTTGGGGCGCTAGTTTAGGTCTTTTCCCCTTTTTTTGGCATCTCGATGCCAAAGAGGGAAAAGACATTCTCATCGCTTTGCATGGGCTTGGGCTTTGAATTTGCTACTATCTGCTTTTATTTGCCATATTCGAACTTGAACTTTATGTGTGTTATTTGCTGTTCATGTGTGTGACTATGTCCTTGTGTGCACTATCTATCGTAACTCATGTGAGATTTATGTGTGTTACTATTGATACTATCTATCTTGCATGATTTACTTAATTATCTTACTGCACATAGTGAGGGGGAGCCCCATATATATTTTTATTCCATGCAAATCACTTGTTGTCATCGAACACCAAAAAGGGGGAGATTGAAAGGGCATTTATTGTCATAATCACTTTTGGTGTTCGTTAACAACAAGTAGATCATTTTACAGTTTGTCATTGTCCACAGGTTGGTAGTATGATAAATGAAAAGAACCCTCACTCTTGGGAAAAGACCACACTCATGTGTCACGGTTCTGGAAACTCCAGACCAGAGTCTCCGGTCTGCCAAGACCGGAGTCTCCGGTGTGGTCCAGAGTTTCCGGATTTGTCTCCGGTGGTGACTTCAGGATCTGGGCTGGGAGATTCTGTCTGGGGGTCCGGAGCCTGCTCTAGAGGATACTCCGGAGTCTCCAGTGTTGGATCAGTCCAGAGACTCCGGTGTTGATAGACCGGAGTTTCCGGTCTTGTTGAGTCATGAAAGGGCTGGGTCATTCAGATGGGCGGTCCGGAGGCTGGTCCGGAGACTGGTCGGAGTCTCCGGTGTAGACCGGAGTCTCCGGTCTGCAGACCGGAGTCTCCGGTCTGACTTTTCTCCAACGGTCAGAAAACGGTTCGTGGAGGGGGCTGCCTTTAAAAAGGGACCCTTATCTTCTTCCTCCAGCTGCTCGAGCTTCTCAAGAACACCAACCCCATTAGAGCCACCAAATCTACAAGATCTCTTCATCCAACCATCCAAAGTCATTGATCTTTGGAGAATCGAAGGAGGAGGCCTTGATCTACATCTTCCCAAGAGAGATCTTCATTTCCCCCTCATTCACTTGAGGGCCCCCAAGCTCTAGTGTTTCATTGGAAACCCTAACTTTGATTTGGTTCTTACAAGCTTGTCTTTGATTTGTCTTGACAGCTTGCTTGTATTTGGGAGCCTCCAATTAAGTTGTGGATGTGTGCCCCGAACTTGTTGTAAAGGTGCCGGCTTCCACCTCGAAGGTTGCCGATATGGTGGAAGGTGGATCGAGCCCGTTGGGGTGAGGTTCATCGGAGAACAAGGGAGGCCTCTCGTGGTGTTGGTGGTTTGAAACCACCCCCTCTCCAAACTTAGACGTACTTCCCCTCAAGAGGAAGTAACTACGGGAACCAAATCCTTGTGTCTCCGCGTCCACTCCTTTGGTTACTTCTATCCTTTACCGCACTTTACTTACTTGTTCTTGCTTAGTGTTGTGATAATCATTGCATGGTTGACATATAGGTAAATTCACCATAGTTGCATAATCTAGAGAATTTACCTTTCTTGTCAAGCCCTAATTTGAAAAAGAAGAAAATTTGAAGTAGCACCTATTCACCCCCCCCTCTAGGTGCCCATACGATCCTTCCAGAGGAGAACAAGTAGGATAACACATTTCCCATTTTTGGCTATTTGAAAAAAAGGATAAAATAGATAATTCAATAGTTGTAGAAAATATTACTTCCTCCTTACCAAAATATATTTCATATAAGTTTTCTAAAAGTCAAACAATGAAAAGTTTAGAGAAGTATGTAGAAAAATATCAGCCAAATCAATATGATTAGATTCATCATGATCACATGAAGCATTTTTTATGTGTTGGATCACAAGTTGGCTTCGCCACATTTTCAATCAAAATAAACTCAAAGGTAGATCAATAAGCACCAAATGAAACTCTAGTTCTTTTGGTGGTTCCATTTTTTGGATTAATAAAGTTAAGCATTCGAAATACAAAACACAAAGTGTGACATATGGGTGCCTCCTCGAGATCGAGCAGGGCTCCAATAGCCTTCAAATGACCGCCGTCACATGATCCTAAGTGGTGATCATTAGACACGTCCCTCCAAGGTTGTCCCGTGACGCGTGACAGTGGTGACCCAACACACCACTATATGTTGTAGTGTGTAAATCGTTGACATAACACTCATAAAACACCATTTCATGAATATTACATCCAATAGAGTAGTATAGCAGAAACATTGCATGTCCAAGGCATGACTATAATATTTCAACTTAGATTCATATAAAAGATCTTTAGAACCTCCTCGACACATTGAGAAGTTAGGTAGATTCCTTACAAATGAAATCCAGAAAGAACAACTCGTAGACTATTCTATGACTAGATCCAACTCTATTACTACTTGGCTTACGATTGCTACTACATCAATTAGCTATAGCTTTAGGTTCTATTATCTGAGGATTGGTCATGTTCTATGCTTCATGTTGGTTTACACCATCATTGATGTAGCATCTGACTCTTTTGGCTCCAGTAGATAGCTTCAACTCCTTGTCATGGTACTCCTTTGCATTTGATTAGTTCTAGACGACATTCTCGGTTGCTCCAAAACTTAAGCTAGGGTTAAGAAGGTACGGATGTGTACGGGCGTACTCAACAAGTTTAATCGAGTGAGTGTTTGATGCACTATCTATATCTATAGACCATAGGCCATGGGATTATGCAAGATTTCGAAAATATTTCTTAAAAAGGTCAAGTTTTATTTTTTGAAACTATGTTTGTCACCCTTCAAAGGTTGTAGAGGAATTCCATGGAGTCTTTCCACAATGCCATTATAGTTCCTTCCCGGGACAAGGAGTGAAAAGCCACATTTATTACACTATACAGAGGTGCGCTACTTTACCCAAAAACATCTTTAGATTTGTTGCACATTCTGGCATTTCCCCGTTAAAACTTCCATGGTTTGAGTCCCAGTCTAAAGACTCGCCAATCACTGCCCTACTTCATGACCCCACACTCCACCATTTGTAATGAACTTGGTCAGCAACCACCGTTCATTACCCTGCTTTCAAATATACTAGAGTCATCATCTTGAAGAACAAGATGGGAACGCTACGGGCTCCCACCTGCTAATTCCTCGCTGGAAATACAACCCGGCCTAGTCTTCCGAGGATATGCAAAAGGAAGAAGATCCAGTCGACTTTCCCATTCCATTTCAGGATCTGTAGTCACATGATTCATACGCTGCAAGAATGAACGACGATATTTTTTATTAATCCTAGATATACTTTCCCACGCAACAGAATCTCCACCATAATCGTTCAGATTATGGTCCCATTGCCATCACATCATAGTCTTTAAAAGTACTTTGATAAAAATAATCAAGAGAACATGTATTAATGAATTTGGCTCTTAACTATGGGATTATGCAGTCAAACTCTTGTAGTCATTATAAACCCCGGATTCTTGAAATAGCATCATTTGTCCGCAAGGGCTAATGTTTAAAGAATTGTCAATATGCTATTTTGCATAAGGTATGATGTGCAATCATTCTAAACCTGAAAACTAACCGCCGATGGTTGAGTTTATATGTGTGGTTTAGGATTTGATTTCTTTGAATTTATTTCATAAGAGTAAATTGTTTACTTTAAGAAATGTTAAATAATGTTTTAGGTAATTTCATATTTTCCATGTTTTCTTTATTAAATACATTTACAAGTTTTAAGTAATTTTTATTGATTACTTTTAATTTCTTTCAATTGTACTTAACTTCAATTAAATGTTTTAAGTGGATACCTTAAAAATCAAAAGAAATTATTCTCATATTTTATTATCATGTGGTAATTATAATCCTATTTATTTTAGTACTCTCTCCGACCTATATTAGTTGACTTAGATTCATCTAGATACGAATGTATCCAATCAAGTTTTAGTGCTAGATACATCCGTATCTAGACAAATCTAAGTCAACTAATATGAGGAGTCGGAGGAAGTACTTTATTTCATTTCAAAGAAGTAGATTAAAGTTTAAAAGGGATTATAAATTTTGTGATCATGTTGATTTATACTTCTTTTTATAATTCACTTTGTTTCAATTAGTTCCATTAAACTTGGAAAATAAACCATCAAAGTTTATTATCATGTAAGAATGATATTCTTAATCATTTTTTGTCGGTACAAGATGATTGTAGAAGCTTCCTACTCAGGGTTGGACCCAACCTAGAAACTAAGTGGGGATCTTAACTGAGTGGGTGTATTGTTATTGGGCTGACTGGGGCCTTTATAGTAAATTATTGGGCTTTTAGGCTTGAAAATGAAAAATTGAGTGGGGGCCTATGTAGGTCCGTCCTTGTTCCTAGTTGTCCTCACATTATTACTATATATATAACGCGGATTTGCTATCTAGGATGCTAACAATGCACGCAAGCGTTGGCGTTGGATACAGAGAGTATATGACCTAGCTGCCAAGATGAGAGAGAGTTAAAATCTTACATGCAGTTAACTGTATATATATAGTACTTTACGGTATTTGTGGTTCTTGGTAGGTTTAGCTCTCTTCCTAAAACCCCACAATTTAGGAAAAAAGATTTCACGTGCTATGATGACCTACATAGCTACCCTATAGTCTACTCTAAGACAAAACAATTCCTTGCATTTGGGCCGACGCAAGGGCCATCGCAGCAAAGATATCTGCTCTTGCTCGTTAATTTTGGATGAACGAACAAGACTGATAAATGTTGAATGGTGCACATATGTGTGATACAAGCATACGACATCTCCCTGGTTGTTACTATTGTATTCCCTCCGTTTTAAAATATAAGATGTTTTAGGTTTGTAAAGAAAATGTATCTAGACTTCTTTTAGTGTGTAGATTTATTCTAAACTTGAGTGAACCTAGATACTAAAAGTAGTCTAGATACATTTGCTTTACAAAACTAAAACATCTTATATTTTGAAACGGAGGGAGTACATAGTAGATAAAATACACTTTAAAACAGTAATGACTGCAAAGTCTGTGTGAGCTGCGCAAAATAACGAGTCATCAGCGGACAGGGCCCACAACAACATAAAAAGAATAAGTCTGTCGAGCCGAGAAAAGAAATGAAGCTTGCATTCAATGTCGTTGTGAAATAATAATGGCACCGAAACAAATACATTCACTGTCGTTGTTCTGTATAGTCGTGTCGAAGGCCAAACCAGGAATAGAAGATTTTGATCTATTGACAAGCCATACCGAACAACAAATCAAGCCATTTTGAGATGACATATAACTTTTCTTTTTTTATAAACCACATATCACAACCATAATCAGACCCGCGGCAAAATCATTATTTGTCCTGTACATTTTTTCACAAAAATCATCTCCATCAGAGCTTCAAGGTATAAGAGCTTGCCTGTACAACTCATCCTTGCCATCAGTAGGTGAGTATCTAGTGGGCAGCACTCCGTTAGGCACCGTCTCTGCAGAGCTCAAAACACGCACTGCATTCCGATACCACGGCTGGAAATGAGGGTCAAGGGAAGGCGAGTTCGGAAGCATCACGGAACCCCAGTCTCTTTGCCCTACCTGTGGTTCACGTATTCTTCGTCGCACCAAAAGCCCAGCCACATCTTCCCTTCTGATCTCCGTCATTGTCCGCGTGATTGCCATGCATAAGAGAAGAACAAAAACTGCATCCTCTTTGGGTAAGAACTCCACTGCAAGTAATTTCCAGTTTAGGAGCACGGTTGCTCTACCATCGGGATGATCTGGTGATGTACGGACTAGGGTGATGTATTGCTCCTCCTCATTGTGGTTTTTTGATGCGCCATCCTTGTCTATGGTGTAGCACAATCTCCTCCCTATAAGCAGCCTTGCCTGCTAAGATGAAAGGATATTTTATGGAACAAAAATAGCAGCGGATCTGTGTTAGGTAGAAAAGTATACAAATACGATTAATCGGTCGCATGAAATGTGTTTACTCGAAAAGAAAAGTTAAATGGCATCTGTTTTACATAGACGACTCACATGATACTGTATTTTCTGAAAGCAATAAAGATAAACGCTGTAATCTTTTGTCTGGTATTGAAATACTAAATCAACTAGCACAGAATCTTCATACCACCGGAGCTTTCAGTAGTGAACGCCAAATGAACAAAAGCTACATTTTACTTCAAGATTATCTATGCTAAGTTACTAACTCCAATTCTAGACAAAATGCATCAAGCAATTAGGCGAAAGAAACTTATGACTGCCAGTACATCTCCCAACCATACCTCTTCTTCTGAGCTCTTATTTTGTAGTTGAAAGTTCAGGTCATCTCCCAACCACACTGTCAGTACATCTCCAGTTGAAAAATTCCAAACCACCTTATTCTCCTGTTGATCTTTAGTTGGCATTGCTGTGCCAACCACCTTTTCTGCACCACAAATGGAAACAACAAGGCACCTGTAAAGACAAGGTATAATAATGGCATCAAGCAATTATTCAGCGTAATAAAGTCACCTGGAGCATAACCAATGGATGTTGCACTTGCAATGTAGGACCATGAGCCTTCTCGGACCTCAATGCTCCTGTCTTCCCATTTCACTGCCATGGGAGTTTCAGGTCCTCTCCGCCAAATCCCTCTACCTATTCTACACATGTTGCAACAGAATTCAACAAAAATATACTGAGATACTATAGCAGTAAACGTCGCCCCCCCACAGAATATGCTTAGTAACGCAACCATTCAATACAAGAGTGTAACTTCTTATAAGAAAAGGTTTAACTTTGGACTGCATGGCATATTTGGTTAAAAAATTCACCAATAACTTTTTAAGGGATGAGGTATGTGCCAACAGTTGCATAATAATGCTAAGCTCTAGATTTTGAAACCAAACTACATATAGATATTCTGAACAATACCTCATCCGAATGACGAAACATTCTTTCCCACCGTGATCAAGCACTGTACGGGTCAGCCACCGTCCTTCTTGCGGACGGTAACTTCTCATGCACAGTATGACATCAGAAATCATGGCCCCGCCATCATCAGTGACTCTGTCAGGTACGCACTTCAACAAGTAAGGTGCTTGAATTGGAGGGGTAATCGATGCCATCACCCTCATCCTGGCATCAAGTTCCTCCGTAAGAATAAGTGATTTCTCATGCAGCATATCCTTCCATGAGAACGATATGTTTTTGAGGACCTTGCTGTTCCTGAAGCACCCACTCGTGCTGCGCCTGACCTCAACGGTGAGACCTTGGGTGGCAAATTCACAATACAGATGCCATGTTTTCTGCCAGTTTTTGCAGGATAAACTGGACATTGGTTTGTCGAGCTTTAATGATCTGTGACACCTATGTGCTCGCAAACGTAGAAATTCCTTGCTAATGTGCTCGCTATCGAATTCTCCTTTCAGGAACACATATATCTGCTATCAAGAATCAATTATATCACATTGCCAACACACAAAATAGGTACATACTTAACATAAAAAGAAACAAGTTGAAGTTGTAGATTGTAGATTGTAGCTTTCCCTTCCATATCACACAGTGACTTCAGATGACAATTTAATTTACAGTGCATCATGGGCCAATTCTCTACTTTCCAATATTCAGTGGGAGCATGAACTAAAATTGGCAACAACTGTCCCTGTATACGATACTCTTTCGAAGAAGAAATTTTCAGTGAAAATGTACAATATTATTTCTAAAAAGGAATTTCAGTGAAAATACAAAAAGGTGTTTGAGCCTAATATTTTTCCCAAGACTGTAATCAGTTGCACTTACTAATAACTAGGTGCAAATATGCTCACTAACTCAACTATGGTGCAAACTCTAGCGTACTGTTCTTCAAAAGGTAGAACCGAAGCACGTAAGAATTAATTTTTTTACTTGCAAGTTATATTGGTGGATCCCTGTGACCGGATAATTTTAATATATATGTAGTATATTGATATAGAAATTCACTATATATTTTGCGACATGATGAACGTAATAAAAAAACTACAGTCACTTGACGCATCAATATAGGTAATCTTGCATCTTGGGTTCAAGTGCCGACAGTGTGGAATATACTATTGCTTTAAAAAAATGTTGTTGATATTATGCTACAATATGATGGCCTGTGGACATTATGCCAGGTAGATCCCTAAGTTTTTAGTTCTTTGTTGCTATCCAAGGTGTAAGAAAATGCCAACGCAAATGAGTTTTGAGAAGAATAGTTGAATGGGAATATGGAATGAAACACTTGCCAAGTGGGAACTGTTTTTAGACCAGGCATCAAGAGCACTATCCTGCTAGATAGTATGAAGTTGTGTCACAAGTTCCTCATTAAGTTAAAATATGATTGGAACAGACTCAGAAATACCTCCATAAGAAATCTAGGTTGCAACCCCTTGTACAGCCGGTTGGTGTCCTCTTCTAATGCTGCAGCCTTCCAATAGAATGCTTCCCTTGCTACACCAACTGCTGCCGCATCAACCTCTGAACCAGACAGATCGTATGGCTCATCATACGTCTCCTCCCACAACACCCTCGTCCTCTCCACCACCTCCTCACTCACCACCTCGCCATAACCCACCACCATTTTCGTAACATTGTCCCTGATAGCCATCGCTGTCATGTCTGTTGCATAGCTCACCGGAAAACTCTGCCAAGGATACATAACAATCATGTAAACTGTATATATGCATAAAAAATAACAGTGTTGGTTTGCTACTTTGCTTAATAGCTTAATATGACTGGGGTGTGTCGTCACCAAGCATACCTGGTGAGCAAGCCACATCAGTAATATGTCCAGGCTAGGCACCAGCCGTCCGTCCCACATGCCCTTTTTGATGAGGTCAAGGAAAAACATGTACCGCCGTTCCGCAGCAACATGGTAGACGCCTTGCAAGACAAAGGGGGAGGCAAAACGGGCTGCTAGTCCAGCATAAGTCTGGACCATTTTGACAATTTCACTATTAGCATTGCGGTTGTCAATGGCACTCGAATTGGTTCCGTCAAAATCATCGTAATCAAGGTCAAACGGCTCCGACGGGTAGCGTGTAGCCCAGAGGTCCCGGCAACAGTCAGCAGCATACTCCTCATTCTCAGCATCAAGTATTGAAGGCCGGTCGATGAGGCGTCCGAACCTTGACGCGCAGTATGTGGAATAGCTCTCCTGGGGACAGAAAAATCGACTTGAAATCATACACGTCGTCGGAAAAAAATTGAAGGCTACAATATAACTAAGAGCATCCTAAAGTTTAGTGAACACTGTACATGTTGTTTTCTATATGCGATAAGCTGACCAATTTTGTCGACGGCACAGTTATTAACAGGCATTCAGTAACGAATCAGGAGAACTTAAGCTGTCCTAGAACTAACGAATCAGGAGAAGGCTCACATGGTGGAAGCAATGGCAGAGCCAGACGAGCTGCACGTCCGGTGGGGGCAGCAACATCGCCGCCTCCTCTCCTCCTCCTCCACCCGCCGCCTCCGCCGCAAGCGGCAGCCAGAGCTCCTCGTACCTCCGCACGGACCGCGGGCCCACGGCCCCGTCGGCCGGCGCAGAGCGTAGGAACGCGAGGAAGCGTCGCGCGGCCGCGGCGAGGTCGAGCGAGAAGGACGCCTGCCCGCGGGAGCCGGGGGACGAGGAGGGCATGGATGCGGTGGCGGTGGGCTCCGGCGGCGGGCGCCTCTGCTGCGGAGGGGATTCGGTCTGTTGCTGCCGTGCGTGAAAGTGATGGTGCAGAGAGTGGTTGGTCAAAAGGGGGCGAGGTGTGCCGACTGATGATGATTCGTCGTGCATGATTGGGACGGGACGGACCGAACAATAAACCATTTTGGTTGATGCTGTTGGGTCTTCTGCGAGGAATGATTGATGAGGACGGCTTGGAAGAGTTGTTCTGGACTAAACGGTAAAAAGGACATTCTAGCTTCGTCTCAACTAAATGAGTAGTCATTTTCACACATCGTATACTAAATAAAACATTGAGAATAAGCAAAAACTGCTTCATGTTTGCCCTTTGCAGAACAATGATCAAGGGAACGATGGGTTCATGCTCCAACATCATATAGTGTCCTTCACAAAGATAGGCAAGATGAACAAATGGATCACAACCCAAAATTTAAGTGATCATTCGATGGAGACAACATACATTCTACACCTTACACTCGAGAAGAATGCGTGGAATAGACTGATACTCACAATCAATCTTGGTTGAAATAAATGTGCATGCCCATGTGGTCATAAAGACCATCAGGTCTCTCCCCGATCAAGTCGCCATCGAGAACAAAAGTTGCACATGAGGAATAAAATGTTAAATCCTCCAGCAAAAACGTAAGGAGTCTTGTTAGGGGTTGTATTGGGAGCAGATGGAACCATCAAGTACTTTTACGCTAATGCATTAACATTCTGCAAGGAGTCTAATCTAACAACAATGGTAGTAAGAAATGAGGTTAAGCTATGATATACTGAAGTTATAGTTAGGCTAGAGGATACAAATGCAATTAAACCATCCCGGTCATTATCTACAAACGTAGAAGGAAAATAGCACCTATACAACAACTAGAGACATATTGGTCCATTCTAGAAAACAATTTGAATGAATATGGCATCATAGGTTGACTTAGATATTTGTTTTCTTGATCTTTCAAATAAGAAATATATAACTTGAATATCAAGGAAATATAACAAATAAACAATTGCTATGTATTGCGCTGTACACAAAACATGGTAATCTTTCAACACTACAACCCGGGATACGATAAAGGAGACATGTAACCATGATAGTTTTCTAGACAAATAGAACTAACCATGTTGACACGAAATCCCTATATCTTATTATGAAAACGGTTATATGCCTAAACAATTCTACCTAAATCACACCCAGGAGTTGCAAAACAGATAAGACAAATTATGTTTGGCATTATAGAGAATAATACTCATTGCACCTCTAGATAATGCAAGAGAGAACTCTCTGGCCTCTCCATCAAACATGCACACTATTCAATTATGTTTTGTTTTGTTTAGGAATGATGTTAGATCTACAAAATGCTTAGGTGCAACATCATATAGTGTCCTTCCCAAAGATAGGCAAGATGAACAAATGGATCACAAACCAAAATTTAAGTGATCATTCGATGGAGACAACATACATTCTACACCTTACACTCGAGAAGAATGCGTGGAATAGACTGATACTCACAATCAATCTTGGTTGAAATAAATGTGCATGCCCATGTGGTCATAAATACCATCAGGTCTCTCCCCGGCCAAGTCGCCATCGAGAACAAAAGTTGCACATGAGGAATAAAATGTTAAATCCTCCAGCAAAAACGTAAGGAGTCTTATTAGGGGTTGTATTGGGAGCAGATGGAACCATCAAGTACTTTTACGCTAATGCATTAACATTCTGCAAGGAGTCTAATCTAACAAAAATGGTAGTAAGAAATGAGGTTAAGCTATGATATACTGAAGTTATAGTTAGGCTAGAGGATACAAATGCAATTAAACCATCCCGGTCATTATCTACAAATGTAGGAGGAAAATAGCACCTATACAACAACTAGAGACATATTGGTCCATTCTAGAAAACAATTTGAATGAATATGGCATCATAGGTTGACTTAGATATTTGTTTTCTTGATCTTTCAAATAAGAAATATATAACTTGAATATCAAGGAAATATAACAAATAAACAATTGCTATGTATTGCGCTGTACACAAAACATGGTAATCTTTCAACACTACAACCCGGGATACGATAAAGGAGACATGTAACCATGATAATTTTCTAGACAAATAGAACTAACCATGTTGACACGAAATCCCTATATCTTATTATGAAAACGGTTATATGCCTAAACAATTCTACCTAAATCACACCCAGGAGTTGCAAAACAGATAAGACAAATTATGTTTGGCATTATAGAGAATAATACTCATTGCACCTCTAGATAATGCAAGAGAGAACTCTCTGGCCTCTCCATCAAACATGCACACTATTCAATTATGTTTTGTTTTGTTTAGGAATGATGTTAGATCTACAAAATGCTTAGGTGCAACATCATATAGTGTCCTTCCCAAAGATAGGCAAGATGAACAAATGGATCACAAACCAAAATTTAAGTGATCATTCGATGGAGACAACATACATTAGACACCTTACACTCGAGAAGAATGCGTGGAATAGACTGATACTCACAATCAATCTTGGTTGAAATAAATGTGCATGCCCATGTGGTCATAAAGACCATCAGGTCTCTCCCCGGCCAAGTCGCCATCGAGAACAAAAGTTGCACATGAGGAATAAAATGTTAAATCCTCCAGCAAAAACGTAAGGAGTCTTGTTAGGGGTTGTATTGGGAGCAG
This sequence comes from Avena sativa, assembly GCA_916181665.1. NCBI lineage: Eukaryota > Viridiplantae > Streptophyta > Magnoliopsida > Poales > Poaceae > Avena > Avena sativa. The sequence goes on from OV702282.1 coordinate 299,736,303, forward strand.
ATGGAACCATCAAGTACTTTTACGCTAATGCATTAACATTCTGCAAGGAGTCTAATCTAACAACAATGGTAGTAAGAAATGAGGTTAAGCTATGATATACTGAAGTTATAGTTAGGCTAGAGGATACAAATGCAATTAAACCATCCCGGTCATTATCTACAAACGTAGGAGGAAAATAGCACCTATACAACAACTAGAGACATATTGGTCCATTCTAGAAAACAATTTGAATGAATATGGCATCATAGGTTGACTTAGATATTTGTTTTCTTGATCTTTCAAATAAGAAATATATAACTTGAATATCAAGGAAATATAACAAATAAACAATTGCTATGTATTGCGCTGTACACAAAACATGGTAATCTTTCAACACTACAACCCGGGATACGATAAAGGAGACATGTAACCATGATAGTTTTCTAGACAAATAGAACTAACCATGTTGACATGGAATACCTATATCTTATTATGAAAACAGTTATTTGCCTAAACAATTCTACCTAAATCACACCCAGGAGTTGCAAAACAAAGAAGACAAATTATGTTTGGCATTATAGAGAATAATACTCATTGCACCTCTAGATAATGCAAGAGAGAACTCTCTGGCCTCTCCATCAAACATGCACACTATCCAATTATATTTTGTTTTGTTTCTAATGATGTTAGATCTACAAATGTTTAGGTGCAAAAAAACATAAAAGAAGGAATTGAGCAAAACCATGAAATGAGTATGTAAGAAAAAACAATGTATTGTACAAAAAGAACAACTATTGTGGGCCATATACTAACAATACGCTAGCTACAAGAAATTTCACTCAAGGCACTACGGTAGGCAAGAACGGCTATGTTTAGCTTCATATCTATTGATACCACCAACTATATACCATGTGAATGATCAGGAAAGATCATATGACTGTCATGCGTTATGTGAGTGAATGGGTCAAAAGTTTCTTGTTTTCTAAATTGTGCTAATACAGTTGAAATCTTGGCGGACAGTGTAACTATCTAAATAAGTAAAAATCATATGAGAACAACCAAGAACACTTATTTGCATGAATATATTCAGATAAATTTATAATGAAGCCATCTCTGACAAAACAAATACAACTATATAACCCAGAGCACCCTTGCTAAATCCCTCCATAAAAACTCTATTGCAGTCTTCATCATCCAATGCTAACAAAATATAAAATCATGGTTATAAAACAAAAGGCAATATTACTTAACCCTAGATCACCATTGGTAAATCCAACCATAGAAACTCCAATGCAATCTTCATCCCTCAATGATGGCATTACATAAAATGCATAGATACAAAAAAATGCATACTACATTTTCTTTGAAGCATAAAACATGACAACATAAAAATAGAACATGGACATCTTGTAAATTTTCCTTTGATACATAAATTTAAAGACGAAGTACATAAAAATTTAACAGTACTATGTGGAGGAATGCAATTATTTCTAGGATAAAAATAGCACTCGACTATTTTACTATTCCTATCATTAAAAATACCTTATAATACAAAAATAACCTAACATGCAAAACTCCCCCATAATGCAAAAAGATCGATATTTGATGATTACATTTTGTACCATCTGTTGTTGCTTACTAATGGGGTTCCGGTAAAATCCTGACATGTCATAGAAATTGTGAAATATGGGGTGCTATCTACGAGTGACAAAAACAGGAAAATGAAAAGTATATAGCACAATTGGATGTATAAACTATTAATGAATATTACGAGAGTATGAAAGAACCTACATAACCATATATATATTATCTTTATTAACTTTAATTATCAATACATGAGAAACCATCAAACGATTATTGAAGTATTAATCCCTCTTGCATAATTTTGGAAATCCTTAGTATAGAATGCATAAGAGTGCAGCACCAAAAAAATATTCCATGATTTTTAACTAAGCAAACTTCTGTTTGCTTTGCGAAATATCAGGATATCACTTTGTCTCATTTATGCAATTCAGTCCTCTACAACCTAAAAAATAGAATCTAAAAGTATGCCTTCCACAAAGAGAGGAAGCATGTGAATTTATTTTTTTAGGTTTGGGAACACCAAAAAACCTAAGCTCATGAATCTATTGCTAGCAGCGGTTAATAAGATCCTTTGTATATTATACATAATGGAATAATAGGAAATTTCACCGATAAATAATAGTACCATTCAAATACATAATAATAACAGCTTTAAATGGATGACCATTATGCAAAATTTGTTGGAGATATGCCCTAGATGCAATAATAAATGTAGTTATTATTATATCTTTGTGTTTAAGATAAATGTTTACATTCATGCTATAACAGTATTAACAAGGAAACATTAATACTTGTGTGATTTGTAAACTAAATTAGAGTCCCTAGTAAAGCCTCTTTATAATACTAGCTTGTTGGTTAATAAATGATTGTGGTTTCCCTATCATGAACATTGAGATGTTATTAACAACAAGACCATATCGTTAGGAGAATGGTATGATGGACATACTCCTATATATAAGCGTAGCATAAAGATCAAGTCATTTTAATAGTTCAATTGCTATATGCTTTCTGATACATAGTAACCTAATTCCTTCGACCATGAGATCAGGCATATCACCATCACCGGAAGGATGCTTTGATGACATCAAACACCACACCGTAACTGGGTGGTTATAAAGGTGGCATTGAGTGTTCGGAAAGTATGGGTTGAGACACATGGATCAAGAGTGGGATTTGTCCATCCATATGACGGATAGATATACTCTGGGCCCTCTCGGTAGAATGTCATCCAATTGGCTTGCAAGCATGTGACTGTCTCACAAGGGATCACATATCACGGTAACGAGAAAAGAGTACTTATCAGTAACGAGGTTGAACTAGATATGCAGAGATACCGACGATCAAAACCTCAGATAAGTAAACTATCGTGAGGCAGAGGGAAATTGGTATCGTATGTAAGTGGTTCATTCGATCGCAAAGTAATCGTAGAAATATGTGGGAACCATATGAATTTCTAGATTCCTCTATTGGTTATTGTTCGGAGAAGTGTCTCGATCATGTCCGCATAATTCACGAACCGTAGGGAGACACACTTAAGGATTCGATGTTGTTGAGTAGTTATGGAATGATGAGTAAGATACCGAATGTTGTTCGGAGTCTCGGATGGGATCCGCGATATCACGAGGAGATCCGGAATGGTCCGGAGAATAAGATTCATATAAGGAAAGTCCTGTTTCGGGGTTGGAGAATGATTCCGGTGTTTTCATCGGAAATGTTCTAGAAGGTTCCGGAAGGTCCGGCACTCCGGAGGGGAAGGGTACATGAATGTGTCATAACAAGTTGGAATGGTTGCATCATGTACTAGGTGTCATCGCTGAGCAAAATAAAGGGATAAATCAAATCCTATTTTGAAAAAGTCAAACGCCAATTTGGAAAGTCAAACGGCAAGTTTGCTTGGTGGAGGGAGAGTAGGAAACCTACTTGGGGAGGAGTTCCTCTCCCTCCACCCGCCGGCCTTGGAGTCCGAGTTGGGGGAGGACTCTCCTCCCCTGGCCGGCGCCCTCCCACCTATATAAGGAAGGGCAGGGGTGCCCCTCTAAACCTACACCTTGCCCCACCAAACCCTAACCCTAGCCGCCGGCCACCAAGTCACCGCCGCCCTAGGGTTTCTCCCAAGCCGTCGAGTTGGGGCTTCCCTTTGCCCTAGCCGCCGGCCTAGCCCTCTCTCCTTGGTGCCTCTAAACCCTAGATCACCAAGGCCTCTCTCATAGTCCACCATACTCGCTCCGGCTTAAGGAGAAGCCCTGCGAGATCTCCCCTCTACTTCCGGTACCACACCGTTGTGCTGCCGGAATCGCGAGGAGAGTGCTACAACCTCCGCTGCCTGCTGGAACAAGGGAGAGGAAGGTCTTCATCGAGTACCTAACGTGTGACCAACTGCGGGAGCGCTGCCGGAACGCAGCGCCGGAAGGATCGTCTACACGATCTTGAGATCGGCAAGAGTACGACTACATCACCCACGAGAATCCGCTCTCGTTAAACACTTTGGAATCTTCGAGTGTGAGTTATTCTATCGACTCGTTGCTACAATCTAGTAGATAGATCTTGGCTTGTTTGTTTGTATGCTGTAGAATTTTTTTGTTTTCCATGCTACGAACCCCTACAGTGGTATCAGAGCCGTGTCTATATGTAGATCTGTTGCACGAGTAGAACACAATGGTCATTATGGGCGGTGGTGCTTTTATTATCAATTGCTTCTTGTGTACTTTGCATCTTGCGGTATGATGGGATGAAGCGGCCCGGGCTAACCTTACATGACATCGTTCATGAGACTTGCTCCACGCTCAACATGCAACTTGTATTGCATAAGTGTCTTTGCGGGTGTCTGTCTCTCCCATTATAGTATAGATCCAATTTACAACGGGCACTTGATAGTTCAAACATCAACATTGTGGTTCTTGTTCGTAAGTTAGATCGACACTTATTGAAAGCCCCAAACCACGTAAAATATGCAAAAAAAATAGAGGCGTCTAACTTTGTTTTGCAGGGGTGTGCTGTGATGTGATATGGCCATGATTGTGATTATATTTGATGTATGCAATGTTCCTTATTGTAAGTTGGCAACCGGCTGGAGCCATATGGTTGTCTTTAATTTCTGTTAAGACCCACGTGTCTATTCAAAGTAGTTGTAATAGTTGAAGCTGGTGGACGACAATCATGAAGCAGCGTCATTGACCTTGATGCAATGCCGGTGATGATGGAGATCATGTTCATGCTTGAAGATGGAGATCGGAAGCACAAAGAAGAAAGGACATATCATATCACATATTATGAATTGCATGTGATGTTAATCCTTTATGCATCTTGTATTGCTTAGTTAACGACGGTAGCATTATAAGATGATCCCTCATGCACATAAATTTCAAGTTCTAAAGTGTTCATCCTTAGTAAGCACCGCTGCTAAAGCTTGTTGTTTCGAAGCACCACGTGATGATCGGGTGTGTTAGATTCTGCAAGTGTATACAATGTGAGCAAGCCAGATTTGCTCATGCGGAAGCTAAGGTTTGATCTTGACGAGCCTAGCATGTACAGACATGGTCTCGGAACACGGATCACCGAAAGGTAAAGCACGAATCATATAGTAGATATGATGAACATGTCAATTGTTCGCCATTGAAGCTACACAACTCTCGTGATGATTGGTTTTGATGTGGTGGATTTGGTTCGTGTGATCACTAAAACAATGTGAGGGATATTGTTTTGAGTGGGAGTTCACCTAGATTAATTTAACTATTAATTAGAACTCAATTTCTCATAAACTTAGTCTAAACTATTGCAAATATGTTGTAGATCAATGGCGGCCCCTACCATCAATTTTAATGCGTTCCTAGAGAAAGAAAAGTTGAAAAACAATGGAAGCAACTTTGCGGATTGGTTCCGCAATTTGAGGATTGTCCTCAATGCTGGTAATTTGACCTATGTGTTGGATGCACCGCTGGGTGACCCGCCTGCAGCTGATGCTACCGATGAAGTAAAGAATGTTTACCTCGCTCGGAAGAATCAATACTCCACAGTTTAGTGTGCTATCTTGTATGGTTTGGAATCGGAGCTTTAGAAAAGGTTTGAGAATTCAGACCCACATGATATTGTCCGTGAGCTCAAATTGATATTTGAGACTCACGCGGCAGTTGAGAGCTATGAGGCTTCTGAAAAGTTCTTTAACTGCAAGATGGAAGAGGGCAGCTCCGTCAGCGAGCATGTGCTTAAGATGTCTGGGCACGCAAACAAACTCCAAAGCTTGGGTATAGTGATTCCTAATGCTTTGGGGATTTACCGTGTCCTCCAATCACTACCACCAAGTTACAAGAACTTTGTGATGAACTACAATATGCAAAGCATGAACAAGCAGTTGCCAGAACTCTTCTCCATGTTAAAATCTGCAGAAGTGGAGATCAAGAAAGAGCACCAAGTTTTGATGGTCAATAAGACCACCAAATTCAAGAAAGGCAAGTCTAAGCAAAAGGGACACTTCAAGAAGGGTGGTAAGAAAGTTACCGCACCGACGAAGAATACCAAGGCTGGACCTAAGCCTGATACTGAGTGCTTTTACTGCAAGGGAGAAGGTCACTGGAAGCGGAATTGCCCAAAGAACTTGGCGGATTTGAAGAACGGCAACATCAAGAAGAAAGGTATATCCGATATACATGTTATTGATGTGTATCTCACTAGTACTCGTAGTAGTGCCTGGGTATTTGATACTGGTTCGGTTGCTCATATTTGTAACTCGAAACAGGTGCTGCAGAATAAACGGAAGCTAGCGAAGAACGAGGTGACGATGCGCGTAGGAAATGGATCAAAGGTTGATGTGATCGCGGTCGGCACGCTACCTCTTCATCTACCATCGGGATTAGTTTTATACTTAAATAATTGTTATTTGGTGCCTGCGTTAAGCATGAACATTATATCGGGATCTTGTTTATTGCGAGACGGTTACTTGTTTAAGTCCGAGAATAATGGTTGTTCGATTTATATGAGTAATATGTTTTATGCACATGCACCTTTGATAGATGGTCTATTCTTATTGAATCTCGATAGTGGAAATACACATATTAATAACATTCAAGCTAAACGTTTGAAATTGAGCGATAACTCGACCTATATGTGGCACTGTCGTCTTGGTCACATTGGAGTGAAGCGTATGAAGAAACTCCATTCCGATGGACTTCTTGAATCACTTGATTTCGAATCACTTGAAAGATGCGAAGCATGTCTGATGGGTAAAATGACTAAGACTCCATTTTCTGGTATGATGAAAGCGAGCTACGGACTTATTGGAAATCATACATACCGATGTGTGTGGTCTGATGAGTGTAGCATCGCGCGGTGGTTATCGTTATGTTCTTACCTTCACGGATGACTTAAGTAGATATGGGTATATCTATTTCATGAAACATAAGTCCGAAACTTTCGAGAAGTTTAAGGAATTTCAAAGTGAGGTGGAGAATCAACATAACAAGAAGATTAAATTTCTACATTCTGATCGTGGAGATGAATATCTAAGTTACGAGTGTGGCGAGCATTTAAAGAAATGCGGAATACTTTCACAATTGACACCGCCGGAAACACCACAGCGTAATGGTGTGTACGAACGTCGTAATCGAACTCTCTTAGATATGGTTCATTCTGTGATGTCACTTACAGATTTACCGCTATCATTTTGGGGTTATGCATTAGAAACATCTGCATTCACTTTAAATAGGGCACCATCTAAATCCGTTGAAACGACACGATATGAATTATGGTTTGGGAAGAAACCTAAATTGTCATTCCTTAAAGTTTGGGGTTGCGAAGCCTATGTAAAGAAGTTACAGCCGGACAAGCTTGAACCCAAAGCGGAAAAATGCGTCTTCATAGGATACCCAAAGGAAACTATTGGGTATACCTTCTATCATAGATCCGAAGGCAAAATCTTCGTTGCCAAGAATGGATCCTTTCTAGAGAAGGAATTCTCTCAAAAGAAGTGACTGGAAGGAAAGTAGAACTCGACGAGGTTGTCGAACCTTCTCTCGAAATTGCGAGTAGCGCAGCACCGGAAGAAGTTCCTGTGGTGTCTGCACCAATAAGAGAGGAAGATAATGATGATGATCATGAAACTTCGGTTGTAGTTGCTACAGAACCTCGCAGGTCAATGAGAACTCGTACCACTCCTGATTGGTATGATCCCGTTATGAGTGTCATGTTGGTGGACAACACTGATGACCCTGCGACATATGAGGAAGCGATGATGAGCCCAGATTCCAATAAATGGCAAGAATCCATGAAATCCGAGATTGGATCCATGTACGAAAACCAAGTATGGACTTTGGTGGACTTACCGGATGGCCGGAAGGCTGTCGAGAACAAATGGATTTTCAAGAATAAAACAGATCCTAATGGTAATGTTACTGTCTATAAAGCTCGACTTGTCGCAAAAGGGTTTCGACAAATTCAAGGAGTTGACTACGATGAGACTTTATCACCAGTACCTAAGCTAAAGTCTGTGAGGATTTTGTTAGCAATCGCTGCATATTATGATTATGAGATATGGCAGATGGATGTCAAAACAGTGTTCCTCAATGGAGACATTGATGAAGAGTTGTATATGATGCAAACCAAAAGGTTTTGTCGATCCTAAAGATGCTAACAAGGTATGCAAACTTCAACGGTCCATATATGGATTGAAGCAAGCATCCCGAAGTTGGAATCAACGTTTTGATAAGGTAATCAAAAGTTTTGGTTTTATACAAACTTATGGAGAAGCTTGTATTTACAAGAAAGTGACTGGGAGCTCTGTAGCATTCTTAATACTATATGTAGATGGCATATTGTTGCTTGGGAATGATGTAGACCTTCTTAATAGTGTCAAGGAATATTTGAATAATAGTTTTTCAATGAAATATCTTGGCGAAGCAGCTTACATATTAGGCATAAAGATTTATAGAGAGAGATCGAGACGCCTAATATCATTGTCACAAAGTACATATTTGGACAAAGTTCTAAAAAGGTTTGGAATGGAAGATAGCAAGAAAGGGTTCTTGCCCATGTTGCCCAATACGACCTTGAGTAAAACTCAAAGTCCAGCAACGGCAGAAGATAGAGAAAGGATGAGTAAGACTCCCTATGCCTCAGCCATAGGATCTCTAATGTATGCCATGCTATGTACTAGACCCGACACTGCATATGCTGTTAGTTTGACTAGCAGATATCAAAGTGATCCAGGAGTGGATCATTGGACATAGGTCAAAAACATCCTTAAGTATTTGAGAAGAACTAAGGATATGGTTCTTTCTTATGGAGGTGATGAACAACTCGTTGTTAATGGTTATACCGATGCTAGTTGGAACACCGATCCGGATGATTCTAAATCTCAATCTGGATACGTATTTACTTTGAATGGTGCAGCAGTTAGCTGGAGGAGTGCAAAGAAAAGCGTTGTGGCGAGATCTTCAACTGAATCGGAATACATAGCTGCTTCGGAGGCTTCAAAAGAAGCGATATGGATGAAGGAGTTCATTATAGAGCTCGGTGTGGTTCCAAGTGTGCTGGACCCAATGTCTATCTACTATGATAACATGGGCGCCATAGCCAATGCGCAAGAACCAAGGTCACGCAAGAAGCTGAAGCACATCAAGCTACGTTTTCACGCTATTCGAGAACATGTCCAAGATGGTGACATAAAGATTTGCAAAGTACACACAGATCTGAAAATGGCGGATTCGTTGACTAAACCTCTCCCGAGGGCAAAACATGACCAACACCAAACTGCCATGGGTGTTCGGTATATTACCATGTAATCTAGATTAGTTGACTCTAGTGCAAGTGGGAGACTGTTGGAGATATGCCCTAGAGGCAATAATAAATGTAGTTATTATTATATCTTTGTGTTTATGATAAATGTTTACATTCATTCTATAACAGTATTAACAAGGAAACATTAATACTTGTGTGATTTGTTAACTAAATTAGAGTCCCTAGTAAAGCCTCTTTATAATACTAGCTTGTTGGTTAATAAATGATTGTGGTTTCCCTATCATGAATATTGAGATGTTATTAACAACAAGATCATATCGTTAGGAGAATGGTATGATGGACATACTCCTATAGATAAGCGTAGCATAAAGATCAAGTCATTTTAATAGTTCAATTGCTATATGCTTTCTGATACATAGTAACCTAATTCCTTCGACCATGAGATCATGCATATCACCATCACCGGAAGGATGCTTTGATGACATCAAACACCACACCGTAACTGGGTGGTTATAAAGGTGGCATTGAGTGTTCGGAAAGTATGGGTTGAGACACATGGATCAAGAGTGGGATTTGTCCATCCATATGACAGATAGATATACTCTGGGCCCTCTCGGTGGAATGTGATCCAATTGGATTGCAAACAGGGATCACATATCACGGGAACGAGAAAAGAGTACTTATCAGTAACGAGGTTGAACTAGGTATGCAGAGATACCGACGATCAAAACCTCGGATAAGTAAACTATCGTGAGGCAAAGGGAAATTGGTATCGTATGTAAGTGGTTCATTCGATCACAAAGTAATCATAGAAATATGTGAGAACCATATGGATTTCCAGATTCCTCTATTGGTTATTGTTCGGAGAAGTGTCTCGATCATGTCCGCATAATTCACGAACTGTAGGGAGACACACTTAAGGATTCGATGTTGTTGAGTAGTTATGGAATGATGAGTAAGAGACCGAATGTTGTTCAGAGTCTCGGATGGGATCCGTAATATCACGAGGAGATCCGGAATGGTCCGGAGAATAAGATTCATATAAGGAAATTCCTGTTTCGGGGTTGGAGAATGATTTCGGTGTTTTCATCGGGAATGTTCTAGAAGGTTTCGGAAGGTCCGGCACTCCGGAGGGGAAGGGTACATGAATGTGTCATAACAAGTTGGAATGGTTGCATCATGTACTAGGTGTCATCACTGAGCAAAATAAAGGGATAAATCAAATCCTAGTTTGAAAAAGTCAAACGCCAATTTGAAAAGTCAAACGGCAAGTTTGCTTGGTGGAGGGAGAGTAGGAAACCTACTTGGGGAGGAGTTCCTCTCCCTCCACCCGCCAGCCTTGGAGGCCGAGTTGGGGGAGGACTCTCCTCCCCTGGCCGGCGCCCTCCCACCTATATAAGGAAGGGCAGGGGTGCCCCTCTAAACCTACACCTTTCCCCACCAAACCCTAACCCTATCCGCCGGCCACCAAGTCGCCGCCGCCGCCCTAGGGTTTCTCCCAAGCCACCGAGTTGGGGCTTCCCCTTGCCCTAGCCGCCGGCCTAGCCCTCTATCCTTGGTGCCTCTAAACCCTAGATCACCAAGGCCTCTCTCATAGTCCACCATACTCGCTCCGGCTTAAGGCGAAGCCCTGCGAGATCTCCCCTCTACTTCCGGTACCACGCCGTTGTGCTGCCGGAATCGCGAGGAGAGTGCTACAACCTCCGCTGCCTGCTGGAACAAGGGAGATGAAGGTCTTTATCTAGTATCGAACGTGTGACCGACTGCGGGAGCGCTGCCGGAACGCAGCGCCGGAAGGAGCGTCTACACGATCTTGAGATCGGCAAGAGTACGACTACATCACCCACGAGAATCCGCTCTCGTTAAACACTTTGGAATCTTCGAGGGTGAGTTATTCTATCAACTCATTGCTACAATCTAGTAGATAGATCTTGGCTTGTTTGTTTGTATGCGGTAGAAATATTTTGTTTTCCATACTACGAAACCCTACAAAATTGGCACTGTATATAATTGCAGATCGATAACCAGTAGCGAATGAAATGATTTCCTATTTATCCATCACAAGCTCCCCTAACGGTAACGCACAAAAGGAACATCTCAGGGTTGTCCTAATGGTATAAATGTCAGACTACCAACAACCGTGAGTAAGAATAACATACCCATATTAGTATTAAGTATTCCAAACCAGACATGGCTAATCATGTATAGTTGGTAGAACACACGATAACCACTGCCAATGCAAACTTTGAATGAAAATCTACTCTACTTTTATAGATGAGCACAATATGAACAACTATTAGGTACAACTATATACCAAATAACTTGTTCTTGTTCGTTTAGACCTCAAGAATATTTTGATTGTAGACAACCAAACTAATATATGATTGTAGGAGTGAGAGCGCGTGAGTGCAGGTTCATGCACCCTCCCCATGTGTGCCAACTTGTTGGGACTACAAGAGCAAGTGATGTAGAAAATGTGTTTTACCCACAAAAATGACTTAGGAGTTTATATCAAACCCTTTGGGATCTGAACAACTTATTTTTTCCAACCTCTTCTAGCAACCTATAAAATAAAGTATTTGTCTTGTGCCCCCAACTCAACTGTGTGGTTTTCAAGCACAAGGCTTCGTATTAGAATTGTAAAATTAAATAAAACACTAAATAAAATTACAAGAAATTAATCTATAACTAAAACAGAAAAGTAAAGTTCTTTTTGGATTTTTGTTTATACATGCTAAAAGTAAAAGTGTTTTTATATTTTTAATAATTGTAGAAAATGTAAAGAACAATAATTGCAAGTAAAAAGTGTTTTCTTATAATTAAAAGTGGACCGGGGTTTATGGGTTCACTTATCTACTCTCTTGTAAAGTGTGGTGGACATAAAATAGACAAATAATATAACATTGTTAAAACTTCATAATATGTTTGATTAGTATTGATATGGGCACCACGTCCTATCATAAAGATGATGCAATATATCTTACTTATACTCCTCTAGAAAGGGAAAACTCCCTGCAATCCAGATTTAAGATAAAAACAGAGTATAGCCTTAGGAACTTTAACATCATGTTTGAATGAAAAATACGCTGCCTTAAACAAACAAGTTCATCCTGGATGTCACTAGATGATTATAACATATGTATTCACTTAATCCCTAATGAGGTAACAAAGGAAAGTTTTAACCATAGTAGATCTCGAACTTGCTGCCAAAATCCAATTACTACTACCTATTACTCCATCTAATACACATGTTCACCCACACATGATCAGAAAAAGTAATTAAGAATGGGGTAGTAATATGCATCTACCAATACATCATACACATGATAAATATTGCCATATCATATATCATCTCATAAAACATAGATCCACCATATAGGTATTCCATATATAATCATCATGTAAAGTAGATCATATGGTTCTAAACAATCATAGCATGAGAGAGAGAGAGATCAAGCTATTTCCACAAAACCATAGTCCAGAGGTGGACTACTCCCTATTCATCATGGATATGGCGATGACGATGTTGGAGAGGGTGGATATCCAACTGGGGATGTCTCTGGTGTTGGTTCTCCTTCTAATCTTCACTGGTTCTGGTTCTATTTTGGTGTTTCTATGTTTCCGCTCCGCCTCCTCCGAGATCGCGATCAGGGCTTTATTTGTATGCATTTTTATGTCAAAACTCGTAGTTTGAGATCCAGGTGGACGGTTGCGGACGCTTGAGGGTGAAACGAGCATGGGTGGCGCAGCCAGGGGTGTAGGCCGCACCACCTAGGCTCTTTTGGGACTTAGGGCCCCCTTTGGTGATCCAAGTGCTCCATCTTCTTGTCGTTGTGAAAATTGATCTAGAAAAATTCCTGGTCCTTTTGATTTCATAAGGTCCTGAAAGTTAGAAATACATAAATTAGGGTTTTCCTATTCTGCAGGATTATAACCCAAATAAATGGGATCATTGGTAAATCTAAAAAATCAATGTAAAACATGAATATCACATCAAATAACATGCAAACATATTGTAATATGTGACAATAAACTACAAAGTTCATGTATGTATTTTACATACATCAACATCCCCAAGCTCAATCTCAAATTTATTTTTGTCGCTAATTGATTGTTTCTACAATTTTGATTTATTCTCAAAATCATTCCAATTTTTCAAAGAAATAGATATTAAAATTAATAATAAACGATTTATGGTCGTGTTTGGGGGACGCTTCTAGGAACAGGTGTGTGACACGTACCCCAAACGAGGCACGACGCGGCGGCATCCCCCAAACAACCGATTTGACGTTTTTGTCGGATGTCGTTTGAGGGATACGATTGGAGATAGCTCTAATAGCACCATAAAACTAATTAATATATGACTTTTTTAAACATAGCAAAAATGACTATGCATTGCTCTAGGGTGACTAAAAAAATTCTACAATTCTTTCTCCCTTCTCACGACATCACTAAACCTTTCAACGGGTTCCCTTTTAGAGCTAACCGTCTCGATCATGGCCAAAGTATGGATGAAAAGTCACAATCCATATTTTGCCCTAAAATGATTAACCTGTGTAACCCTAGCCTTATCAAAACGGTACAACACACGGAGTTAAAAGTATCAAAATAAAATTTTCAGTACTTTGGAATAACTATATTTGATTTACTATTAGTTTTAACTATAATTTTGTTATCTTTTTAACTGATATATTATTTGTATTTTTTTATTTTTTTACTATTTAGTCTTCTATTTTTTACTCCCTCCAGCCCATATTAATTGACTCAAATTTGTCTAGATTTAAATGAATCTAGACACTATTTAGTATATAGGTTCATTCAAATTTTGACAAATCAAAATCAATTAATATGGATTCGAGAAAGTAGTCATTTTGTTCATGGAAAAGGATACTGTTCCCCGGGAGATCGAACGAATCCATCCTCTGGGTCGCATGCCTCGCTCTGCACGTCTCCTTCGCTCCCGTGATCCCACGTGCTGGACCAGGCCCAACCTCCTCTCCTCGCAACCGACCCTGTCCTCAACTCCTTGTGAGGCTTCGTCCCACGGCGCCGCCCCCTGCCTGCGTCACCATGTTGTCGCCGCTGTCGCGCGTAGACGCCTCCTCTAGATGTAGGCAGACAAAGAAATAAGCAAAGCACCGCCACGACCCATGCATGTCGCACCTCCATGCTCCCCCATGCCCGCTGGAGCGGGTCGCTGCAACAGCTCGACCAGATCCCCAGCTGTGCCTGTTCCCCTACGTCCACCCAACCTCAAAATGGATCCCCCATCGAGAGCTCCTATTGTCGGAGGAGTCTGCTGCCAGGGCCATCGCCGGAGTTGCAAGAGCCACAGACAAGTCTCTGCCGAGAGTCTTGGCCTCTATCTCCGCTGCGGAGCACATCTCCTCGAGCTCCAAAGTTAGTGTTGCTTTTTTTTGAAAGGAACGCGGTAGGGCAAGCCCCTACAACTATTTTGTTTTTAAAATAATAAGAATCCAAATCTGCATCCGTAAGAACTTGAACATGGGTGGCACCGATCGTTGCTACCTGCGGCTAGGATTGTTGCTACCCCTAGGTATCAGGCGGTGCTATCAGCTTCAGGGCGGTGCTATAGAATAACTCTAGAAAGATGCTACTGTAATATTTTTTTGTTACAATCTATTTTGTCTACGACGATGCCCCTATAAAATCGGGTTTGCTACAATATCAAAATATTTTGCTACAGCTACACTCTGTGTTTTTGCTACAACCGTGGAATTTTTTTTCTATAAGGTCTCCAGCGAGATCTCGACGATGTCTTCGGCAAAATTGTTTTTTTACACTAATACAAACTTTTCGCTACAAATGTTCTCTGGTTTTACTACATTAGCATAAAAGAATTACTACATAGTCTAAGGTGATGTCTCCGACAGGATCTATCTTTTTTAAATTTTGTCTAGTGGACAAACAATTTTTTACTACGTGTAAAAAAAGTATTTTTTTAGAAGAAACAGGATTAAGATTTTTTATGGCACACGTGTCAAGCGATCCATCCGAAGATCGGAAGATTTTATCCAGGAGACGCCGTACTACTCCCCATTTGTTCATCTGCTAAGGCAGAACAAAAATTATGCAAATCAAAAGCAAGAAGGGTAGAGGCATCCAACCTCCGTACATCTACCCTATCCTACTATATCTCTACCGCCTTTCGCCTTGCTTAAAACGGCGCCGCCTCTCCCCACCTCGCCAAACAAAACAATCGCCTAAACCTAATTTGGTGAGGATGCCAAAGCAACGACACTCCGATGAGCCTGACGGGCAGAAGGCCAAGCGTCGCAGCCGCCGTCGACTCTACCTCATCACGAACGACGGGGACGACAGGTACGACGTCCACAAGTTCGATCTATTCTCCGAGTCTCGCTCCGGCGATGTCGACGGTCACGCTTGTCCGCAGCGTCTACCGCGCGCCCTCTTTCGCTCCGGGTCCTCGGTGGGCGGGGTCTTCGAGGCCTCCGGTACCAGGATCCTGGCCATGCTCGAGGACGGTCCTATCTCCGAGAAGTCCGTCGCCAGCTTCGATGTCCGTGAGCGGTTCCTCGGCCTCTGCTACCGGTACAGACCGCTTCCCGGGCCCGTCGTTCGACCCCTTTGACGTCATCTCCCACGCCGTGCACCACGACGGCCGGACCATCTTCCTCAGCGTCGCGAGACCGAAACTTACTCCCTGGATACGAGGTCCAAGGTTCCCGAGTGGGAGGTCTCATGGCGAGTGGATACTGCCGTTCGTGGGCCGTGCTCACTATGACCCTACGCTGAAAGCTTGGGTCGGGCTGTCCGACGGCGAGGACATGCTCGGCTACCTTTGTTCATGTGATGTCGTGTCCACCGACGGTCAGTCTCAGGCAGACGGCGACACGCAGTCCCCGGCGTGGAAGCTCACACTACTCGGAAAACGGCTATAGGTAATCCACACATCCGTGGCGCACGTGCTAGTGGTGCCCCACGGGTAAAATAGGCGTGGCGCACTGCCCATATGTGCCCTACGCCTAATTGCCGTAAGTGTGGCGCACATGGGGTGGTGCGCCACGCCTATGTGTGGGCAAGGGCACAGGTGGCCGCAGCACATATACCCGTAGCGCACTTGGTCAAGATACGCTACGGATGTGAAACTTAGCCGTAGGACACTCTGACCTAGTGCGTTACGAACATGTGTGCTAGAGCAGCTGGGTCAACTTAGCCGTAGGGCACTCTGTCCTAGTGCCCTACGGCTAAGTGGTCTGCACCAACTCCACCCCACCCCCAATTGGATCGCATTTTTAGGATTTGCAAAAAATAAAAGAAAATGATAAACACTTTAAAAAATAAAATTATTTCATATGTAGGTAGGTAATGTGGTATAGTTTCTAGGAAAATTAACAAACATGAGTTTCCACCTTTTCTGAAAAAAAAGTCATGCCACGGTAAAATGGCCGTAACTTTTGCATACGATGTCGAAAAAAATCGTATAATATACCAAAATGATGAGAACGAGATTTAGCATCCGCTCAAAACCACCTTCGAAAAGAGTAAAAAGTTACGGTCAAAAGACCGTTTTTTCCTGCAGAAAAATAAATAAAGGACAACTTACCCGTAGGGCACCACCACCTAGTGCGCTATGAGTAAGTTGGGCAGGATTCAAAATTTGAATCCCCTTTGAATCCCCACCCCACCCACCTACCCATTTGTTTTCCCTCCCCTTCTCTCTTTTTCCTCCTTTTTTACTTTCTTCCTTCTTCTCCTCCTCCTCCTCCTTCTCCTTCTCCTTCTCATTTTCCTCCACCTCCTCCTTCTATTTCTCCTTCTCCTCCTCTTCCTTCCTCCTCCTTGCAGTGAAGATGGTGACGGCGGCCTCCTCCTTCCAGTGACGACAACGATGGCGGGCTCCTTCTTCTTCTCCTCCTCTTCCTCCTCTTCTTCTTCTTCTCCTCCTCCTTACAGTTCCGACGACGACGAGGCCTCTCCGACGAGGTGACGACGACGAGGCGACAACGACGACCTGCACCGACGAGCGACGACACTGACAGCGAGTCTAGATCTGCCGTTTTTTGAATTTTAAATTTTGTATCCGTGGCGCACTTATCATTTCATACGCGTGGCGCACCTGGACTACTTTCCGTGGCGCACTGGCATGTGCGCCACACCTATCTCGACACAACCGTGGCGCACCAGGCAGTGCGCCACGGCTAGGAGATAGTCGCAGCGCGAGACTAGTGGCGCACTTCTAGTGCGCCACGGATGGCCTTTTCAGGTGCGCCACGAACAGGCGTTTTCCTAATAGTGTCATTAGCAAGGAGAGTCTATTCGGTGAGGTCGACCTGGCTAAGGAACACGTTGGAGCCAGCCTTGTCTGCCTGGGACCTAAACGATTCTGCCTTGTGCATTACTTCTCTGTTGATGAAGACTATGTGAGCGGATCCGAGAAGAAGAAGGAAGTCAAGCAACATATGCTTCGATTAACGACGTTCTCTCTCAGACATGACAAGAAAGGAAACCTGCGGACTGGAAAGCACCGCCGGGTGCAATGCTACCAGCTGCCGAGAGCATTTGAGGTCGGCTACTTAGAGGAACCTGTGGCTTTCTGGATGTAACAAAAGCCATGAGCATACTGTAATATACTATAGACTTAAGCTTGGTGGAAATGAAGTATTTTGAGGCCATGTGGAAGTATGTGTCTATGGCTTGTGGACCCAAGGGCTATGTGTCTATGACTTGTGCATCCAAAGACTATGTGTTTATGGCTTGTAGACCCAAGAAGAAAAAATATCAAATATGGGCCAGCTCAAAGAAAATGAGAAATTATATAAGGCCTACATGAAAAAAACGGTAGTTAAAGCATCTCTAGCATACACACACAAAAATCTGGCGGTGCACAAAAAACCGCTATTATTTAGCACGGCGGGCAAAAATCGTGCTCCAGCAGATGTGTAAAAATAAGTCGCGCATAAAATAATTTAGGGCATGCATGCAAAAAGCCTAATCCCGTGCTGCAAATTTGGTGTGCCAGCCAGCGCTGCCCAACTGCCAAACTAAAACTGTCGCGTGTGACCTCCTGCATCCTGCCTCGACGACCACCGACAGAAAATGAACCATGGACGACTATTCCGCCACTCCCTAACCCACCATCCCCTCCGCCCCCACGTCTGCCGATGGAACAGTTTCGACGTCGCTCGCAACACCCTCCCCCTTGATGCACCCAACCCTAACGTCACCATCGTCTACGGCTAGATGTTTGCTCCTCCACGGCCTACGAATGCGCATGCCATCGTCCACTGTCCGCCTTTAAGCCATCGTCCACCTTTAAGCCTTTAAGTCAAATAGTTTGACATCCGTCAATAAATAACGAAGCGGTGTTAATAAGTCTTACTTTATTCTCTAGACGGCTAGCCGACCGTCTACGGTGAGAAGCACGAAGAGATCGAAAAGGTCTGACTGCTAAAGAAGGGCTTAAGTGTCTCATGAACAATGACACTAGAAACACATGTGTTTTACACAGGAGTGTCACAAAATAAAGCGTCGGTTGGTGTACCATAATAATCACACTATGTGACAATGCCATGCAGACGGCGGGGCGAAGCGCGCGTGTCCATCTAGTATACTAGTACTACTCGATGATTGCAAGTGCGTGGGTGGTGTGCGACTCTTGATATACAAGTCAGCTTTCTAAATGCCATAGGATCCAACCCCAGAAATTTGGAAGTGTTCCGAGCACCTTCTGGGTGAATATAAAACATTTTTATGTTATATTTTCTAAAACAACACATGTCAACAATATATGTCTTCTAAGCGTATGCAAAGATCTACGAAATTATATATTTTCTACAGGACACAATAGTGCTTCCTTTTAAATTAAATTTTACAAGCATATTAAATGTTAAATGCCTATGCAATTTTGCACATTTTGAAGTATTTTTCAAAAAAAAAATCTCATCCAACGCGTGTTATGTGCACCAAGTAACCATAATGCTCCTATATGTGTAATAACTTGTTCGAAAACTATCAACAAAAACAAGAATCTACAAATGTTCATTGATTTTACATTGTGTGTGTGCGCGCGCGCGTGTGTGTGGGTGGGGTGTGGGGGGGGTGGGGTGGGGTGGGGTGGGGGGGACATAGCTAAGGATGCGATGGCCAAAACCTCATCTCAAACATCGATGGGGATCAACACATCACCTAGTGAATTGTTCCAAGGAAGTGCTTCTCTGGAAAGGATGTATGTAGCGGTGGCGTGCGCATGATAGAACATCACTTACATGTTTCTTGGAGGATGCTCGTGAGAATTAAGGAGAAGGTTAGAAAGGTAAGATTGAACAAAGGGATAAAAGAAATAATTTTGGTGCCGTCATGGCCAGTGGCGGGTGAGGTATGTGTGACATGTGTTACTAGTAGAAAACAGGCTATCCGTTCGCGTCCCTAACAACATTAGTACCGGTTGCGCACGAACCAGGACTAATGCTGGCACGCGTCCCGGTTCGAGCGGACACGGTGACCGGAGGCATGCGTTCCGGTTCGTAAGGGGTCATGCGTCCTGTTTAGCACAAACCAGGACTAAAGGTTGGGCGTCAGTCACGTGACGTGACACACACACCTTTAGTCCAGGTTTATGTTACAAACCGGGACGTATGATCCCGCCCTCTATAAATACGATGCCTCAGCCCTTTGCCTCTCCTCTGTTTTTTCTTGGTAGAAGGTGTGAGAGGTGTGCTAGTTTATTTTTTTCCTATGCATGCATTCAAGGTGTTTGATGAAATGTTTGAGTGAATGATCCCGTTTAATTTCTCACAGAACAAAAATATAGAAGGTGTCCGAGATGCACTTGAGCTTTCTCCTCTTTATTTCTCTCGATCGAGGTTAGCAATCTTATCTTTTTTCTGTCATTGATACAATGCATGTGTCGATGTGAATTGGTCATTTTACTATTTATAATGTCCTGTTTTTGATAAACTTACTTATATGATGCAGATGAACGGTCGGGAATGGATGTACGGTGACCGGCGTGTATCCGGGTACATTAAAGGCGTGGATAAATTTATCGATATGGCTACGGCAAACAAAGAGAATGGTTTTATACGTTGTCCATGTGTTCAATGTCGGAACAACAAGGAGTACTCTTCCTCGAAAATCATTCGCGGCTACCTGGTTATGAAAGGTTTCATGCCCAACTATAATTGCTGGACCAAACACGGGGAAAAAGGGGTTATGATGGAAGACGATGAAGAAGAAGATGATGATAACAACTGTCATCATATGTTTCGTGAATACAGTGATACTGCAATGGAAGACAATGAAGAGGAAGGAGGTGAAGAACGGGCATCAGATGAGCCCGCTGATGAACTTGGTAGGGTCATTTCTGATGCAAAACGAGACTGTGAAACAGAAAATGAGAAGTTGAAGTTAGAGGTCATGTTAGAAGATTACAAAAAATTGTTGTACCCAAATTGTGAAGATGGCAGCACAAAGCTCGGTACCACACTGGAATTGCTGCAATGGAAGGCACAGTGTGGTCTAACTGACTCCTCATTTGAAAATATGCTAAAAATAATGAAGCCGAAGTTTTCAAAACATAACGAACTTCCCGAGAGTACGTACGAAGCAAAGAAGACTCTCTGTCCTCTAGGATTAGATGTGCAGAAGATACATGCATGCATTAATGACTGCATCCTCTATCGCGATAAGGAGTATGCGAATTTAGATAAATGCCCGGTATGCAATGCATTGCGGTATAAGATCAGACGAGATGACCCTGGTGATGTTGAGGGAGAATCTTTGATCCATAGAAGGCGATAATGGGTGGTGGACGCCGGAGACTAGGCGGAAACATTGTGAAGGAAATAAATTTGGCAAGTGTCACACCTCAATGTTCTTTGCATGTTTTGTGGAGTATGGGAGTACTTACTTAAAGTGATTATAGATTCCTAAGTGAGTTTTGAACATTAATGAATTTTGTCGGTTTTGGTGATTAATGAATCAAGAGTGTACACATCAAGCATAGAATCATTTTTAGTTCAGCCAATGAAGTTAACCAACATTGGCCCAAAACAAAGCGAAGAAAAATAGGACTATTATAGAGTTCAGCATATTAATAAAAATGGATCATTATTTTAGTGTCGCCGTTAGAGCCTCAATAGATGCAAAATCCAAGTCTACTTCTATTTTGAAATGTTATTGCCATGTCTATTATATTGTGTGGCACACACTCTCTTTCAATTTGAATGATTCAAACTCTCTAGAGTTTAGGTGTCTTTCAACATCATTTATTATTCTTGACTCAAATTTACTTTTTTGTTCTTTTCCTGGTGTTTAAATGATGCTATCATACAAATATTTAGGTAATGTTATTTTGTTGCTTGTATATATTAAACTCATGTTGGTAGTATTTTTCAATTAAGTAAATTAAATCTAACACAATGAAGTTATCATCCTTGTCACAACATCCAAAACAATTTTACGAGTTCAGAAACATATTTCTCCAAAATAATTGAGCATACAATAGAGTATATAATATATTAAAAACTTAACTTACATATCATTTGTAGAAATGCTCCCAGATTATTTATTTAGAAGTTGTTTGCGTATTTTCTATGTTAAATGTAGAAATATTTCTAATATTCAATTTTCTTTAACAAATATATGATATTTCATTAGTTAAAATAACCTTATGAAGTTGAGCGACCATTTTATTGATAAACTTGATATTGCTGGATAAACAAAATACATTTGAAAAATCATGTCCGTGAATATATTTTTGTAAAATATGATTCTTTTTGTTAAACATGATTTAAAATTCATATTTTCTTATGTATCGTTCAGTCCGAAAAAGCAATGTCGTATATTTACATAGATTTAATATATCTAGAAATGTTTTAGTGTGTAGATATATATAAATCTAGACAAATATATAACATATTTTTTCGGACGGAGGAAGTATAATGTTCGTACTCCTTGTACTCCCTCCATCGTGAAAAAGATATCGCTGATTTATATAGATTCACATATATCTGTACGACTCAGACGTATCTAGATATATACTACCCCCGTTTACTTTTGTTTTAGTGTCTCTCTCTGTTTTAAACTTATAAATATAAAGACATAAGGATGGTCATGACCGGTGATACCGTTGAAATGCATGAAGGGTATTGGCCAATCCTAACTATACTTGTGTTTTTTGTTTCATAAGTTTAAGAAGAGGGAGACATCGAAACACACCTCACTTCCGTTTTAAAGTTTAAGGCTTATATTGTTTTAAAAATGTCAAGTTATGGAAGTTTGACCAAACATTTTTTTATCAAAAACTATGATATTATATAAATACTATGTGAAAATGTGGTTTGTGGTGTATCCAAGGGTATAAATTTTATATTATAGATAAATATTGACATTTTTCTCTAAAAACTTGGTCATTACGTAGTTTGATTTTTGAAAAAAAATATAAGGCTTAAGTTTTAAAACGAAGGTAGTATGAATTTGATAAATCCATGACATACTTTTCAGAACGGAGTAACACGAAGAAATTATCATAGTACTAAATTGGAAGAAAATAGACGTGTGCTCTTTTTCCTCGCCTCGCCGCCCGGCGCTTTGGGTCGGCCCATTCAGTTCCTTCTCACACGCGGACCAGTCCGGGCGCTCCAAAATGGTGCAGATCCGTCTCGACCCTTCTGCCGCATTCCCGGCGCACCCGCCGCCCATCAGCCGCGGCCACGTACCGCCGCCGCTGCAGTATAAAGACAACCTATACCCGTCCCTGTCCTTGCCATTGCCACGACACGAAACACCTGCCGGACTGCCTGCGAGCACACTGGAACTCTGGAAGCATCGGGCCGTACGACCACACGCCACGCACCAAGCGCCGACGAGGCTCCGGCTCGGGATCGACGATGCTCGCGGTGTTCAACAGGGAGGTGGCGCCGTGCCCGGAGGGGCTGCGGCAGCCAAGCGAGGCCGGGGGCGGCGCAGAGAGGCTCGCCGACCGGTTCCACGAGGCGCACCCCGGCGCGGTCACCGTCAGCTTCGGCGGCGCCGCGGCCATTGCTTACTCTTCTGACGGCCAGAGTCCCTTCCTCCCCAGGTGATCGAATACTCACTCTTCATGTTGTATATGATATACTGAATTGGTCTTCCTGTTTTCATTTCTGGTGATCGATTTCATCCATTTCTTGTCTGATAAACCAACCCTTCGTGATGACAGAACACTATCAGAACTGCGTTAGATGCATTATTTCTTCGATCTTCTGAACCACGCATGTCCACAGACTGTAAACGACAAACAATCATGATCGTGTTCTTGTGTCACCTGAAGTACCCAGTTTAATTACTGGGAACTTTGATCTAGTCAGAGATAGTGCTAGAGTAATTCGTTAATAACAAATGTTGCACGCGTCACCAGCACCACCACCATACAGACAGGAGTCTCCACTCTCCACTGAATCCTGCTAAGCTATGTTACTAACAGTAAGCTGCATCTTGGGCATGTTTGGTCTCCGCGGTGAACTTTCTTCAACTAAATCGCACACATCTGCAGGTTGTTCGGTGTCATCGACGACATATTCTGCCTGTTCCAAGGCGCGGTCGAGAACATCGCCGTGCTGAAGCAGCAGTACGGGCTGGGCAAAGGCGCGACCGAGATCAACCTCGTCATTGAGGCTTACAGAACCTTGAGAGACAGAGGACCTTACCCTGCAGACCAGGTCGTCAGAGATTTTAACGGGAAGTTCGCGTTTGTGCTGTATGATCGCTCGACCAGTTCAGTCTTCATGGCAGCAGTAAGTGGATATTACTACTACTTGGATTTCCATTTTGTACTTAACTGAGTTCAGTAATGTGCAAGCTCTAGTAAACCTCGCTGACACGAAGTAGAACCACAATAATAAACTTCTACTAGGATTGTGTTAATTCTGTGGTTACTTTGAATAATCGCCTCAGCTATCGCACTATATACATATTTGTTTGTAAAGATTTGCGATGTGAGTGCTTGCATACCGTTACTATCTCTCGTTGTCAGTGTCTATATATCTTAACTGAATTTTTGGGGTCTGCGTGGCAAACAGAACTCATCCTGATGTTCAATGTTATGCTGTCTTTACCTCTCAGGCCTAATATGCCTTCAGATAACAGATGATGTTAGTTCATCGCTCTGTAAGATTGTTGCTCGGCAGTGTGACTGGACTAAATGCTACGAATTCTCTCTGCTATCTATCAACAAAATCTTCGTTCTGCATGTCTAGCATTGCAAGTACTACTAAGTACATGTTAACATCTTACATACATCAATGCGATGGAGAAAGTTATGTCGTGTCTATCAGTTGGTCCTTACGGCATCTTCTTACAGGATGCTGATGGTGGCGTTCCAATTTACTGGGGAGTTGACTCCGAGGGCCATCTCGTGGTCTCTGACGATGCTGAAATTGTGAGGAATGCTTGTGGAAAATCTTTTGCGCCATTCCCCAAAGGTATGCAAAAATCATAATGAACCAACCAATATCATCAAGAGTACCGCTGATACTCTTTTTCACCCTCTGATCACCTGCATTGGATATATTTCATCCGTCAGGTTTCTTCTTCACGACGTCCGGGGGTTTGCAGAGCTACGAGCATCCTCTGAACGAGGTCAAGCCGGTGCCGAGGGTGGACAGCAAAGGCGAGGTATGCGGCACGACCTACGCGGTCGATGAGCAGGCCAAGAAGGATGTCGCCAGCATTCCTAGAACTGGCAGCGCTGCAGACTGGTCTTCACAATACTGAATCTGCAGATATTATCAGAAGCATGTATGTGAGACCAGTGTATATATGTGTGGCCGTGTTATATACTGCTACTATATCATCTAGTATTTCTATGTAACATCTGGGACAACTGTTCTTTGTAGTACAAAGTACTGAAGAATGGTTAGCATGTGGGGTTGGTTGTACATGATTCCAAATAAAGTGGCAGAAAGGCCTGCAGATATATATATATGTGAATATATGGTCTGCAAACATAATACATCACACTGCCATAAGTTCATCTTCGCTTATGCGTATGCGATGGTGGCTTGCATTGTACTAACATCTGAACCCAAAGGTATGCATGAAAGAAATACAGTTACAATGTACCGTGGTTCATCTTGGAACTCTCCAGATACACTGGTAGCACTCTTAACTGAATGATACACTACACTGTGGCGTGCCTGTCTTCTGGATTCCCTCTCTCCTTTGCAAAAATAATTGCATACGGGGACGAAAAATTCTTCAGTGGAGACTATAGCAGGCAGGGGCGCTGTTCTGAAACAGTGTTAGATGCAACCGACTGTCAGGCATTTGCTGTATACATTCCCCCAGATGTCACAAATAATTTGCAGTGTCTGTGTTGTTGAGATACTAGTGGCTGGATGAATCAATGAATCCCCCGTGCTGCAGCTTGCAGGGGACATATCACATATCTCTACTTGATCACGTTAGCTTACTGTTCTTCCTGGCTAAACCACAGTGCAGGGTGGTCGATTCAGATCACATATAATCCGAGGAGTTGGTTGATCCCGTGCGCCTTAATTAGCTTGTCAATAATGTACATCCTCATATAATTATTCTAATAAAAAATTAATATCATGTTGATACGACGAACGTCTCATCTGGAACAATTCAACTTTCCGCGACACAATGTTAAGAGTTAGTCGACTCTGTCCAAAAAATATGTTTGAATCTAGGGAAGACAACGAAAATTCACACAACCAAATCAGTAAAATAAAATAGCGC
Organism: Avena sativa; assembly: GCA_916181665.1. Taxonomy (NCBI): domain Eukaryota; kingdom Viridiplantae; phylum Streptophyta; class Magnoliopsida; order Poales; family Poaceae; genus Avena; species Avena sativa. Next base: position 299,762,319 of record OV702282.1, read on the forward strand.
TTGGACCGGAGCTCTCTTTTCTCTCCTCCCTTGGTCTCTCCTCTCCTCTTTGAGAGTCGCTAAAGAGCGGCCAGCTCTCCTCACACCCAAATCCAGCGGCGCCGCCGTCTTGAGGAGGGAAAGAGGAGAAGCTCGCCATGTTCCCGGTAGTGGTAGGTTTGTCCTTAGACCGATGTTGGGCAGTTTGCCCGTGTTGTGGAGCTGTGCCCTGATTATGTGCGGCCAGATCTCGAGGCTCTTAGGGTTCCTCCCTCTCCTGCTTCTCTTCGCAGGGTGCGATTGGAGGATGACAGGGAAAATTGTTGTCTCCGTTTATAAAGGTGTGTCCAGTGATGCACCTAAGATCTTGTTGTGGGCAATCGACAATAAAAGCATCAACGCCCACAATGACCATTGTGTTCTACTCGTGCAACAGATCTACATATAGACACGGCTCTGATACCACTGTAGGGTTTCGTAGCATGGAAAACAAAAAAATTCTATCGCATACAAACAAACAAGCCAAGATATATCTACTAGATTGTAGCAACGAGTTGATGGAATAACTTACCCTCGAAGATTCCAAAGTGTTTAACGAGAGCGGATTCTCGTGGGTGATGTAGTCGTACTCTTTCCGATCTCAAGATCGTGTAGACGATCCTTCCGGCGCTGCGTTCCGGCAGCGCTCCCGCAGTCGTTCACACGTTCGGTACTCGACGAAGACCTTCCTCTCCCTTGTTCCAGCAGGCAGCGGAGGTTGTAGCACTCTTCTCGCGATTCCGGCAGCACAACGGCGTGGTACCGGAAGTAGAGGGGAGATCCCGCAGGGCTTCGCCTTAAGCCGGAGCGAGTATGGTGGAGTATGAGAGAGAACTATTAGTGGTCTAGGGTTTAGACACACCAATTAGAAGGCTCTAATCCGAAGGCTAGTGCAATTAGAAGCTCTAAACCAAAGCGTCTCTAAACCGGAGTCTAGGGCTAGGATTTAGATTAGAGGATAGGAACTTGTGTGTCTAGAGGAGGAGGCCCTGCCCCTCCTTTTATAGGTGGGAGGGGCGGCCAAGGGGAGGGAGTCCCTCCCCAAGTCGGCCTTGGGTGGCGCGCCGGCTTGGAGAGGAGGGACTCCTCCCCCAAGTCGGTTTCAACCTCCTCTTGCTTGTTTCCCACAGTTTCTGTTTTAGCCGTTTGACTTTCAAACTGGCCATTTGACTTTTCAGTTTTAGGATTCAATTTAATCCTTTATTTGGAACAGCGAGAACACTTAGTACATGATGCAATCATTCCAATATGTAACGACACATTCATGTACCCCTTCCCCCCCGGAGTGCCGGACATTCCAGAACCTTCTAGAACATTCCTGATGAAAACACCGGAATCATTCCCGAACTCCGAAACGGGACTTTCCTTATATGAATCTTATTCTCCGGACCATTCCGGATCACCTCGTGATATCCCGGATCCTATCCGAGACTCCGAACAACATTCGGTCTCTTTCTCATAATACCATAACTACTCAAACAACGTCGAATCCTTAAGTGTGTCTCCCTACGGTTCGTGAATTATGCGGACATGATCGAGACACTTCTCCGAACAATAACCAATAGAGGAATCTGGAAATTCATATGGCTCCCACATATTTCTACGATTACTTTGCGATCGAATGAACCACTTACATACGATACCAATTTCCCTTTGTCTCACGATAGTTTACTTATCCGAGGTTATGATCGTCGGTATCTCTGCATACCTAGTTCAACCTCGTTACCGATAAGTACTCTTTTCTCGTTCCCGTGATATGTGATCCCTTGTGATCCAGTCACATGCTTGCAAGCTAATTGGATGACATTCCACCGAGAGGGCCCAGAGTATATCTATCCGTCATATGGATGGACAAATCCCATTCTTGATCCATGTGTCTCAACCAATACTTTCCGAACACTCAATGCCACCTTTATAGCCACCCAGTTACGGTGTGGTGTTTGATGTCATCAAAGCATCCATCCGGTAAAGGTGATATGCATGATCTCATGGTCGAAGGAATTAGGTTACTATGTATCAGAAAGCATATAGCAATTGAACTATTGAAATGACTTGATCTTTATGCTACGCTTATCTATAGGAGTATGTCCACCATATCATTCTCCTAACGATATGATCTTGTTGTTGATAACATCTCAATGTTCATGATAGGGAAACCACAATCATTTATCAACCAACAAGCTAGTGAAGTATAGAGGCTATACTAGGGACTTCAAATTAAGTTTACAAATCACACAAGTATCAATGTTTCCTTGTTAATACTATTATAGCATGAATGTAAACATTTATCATAAACACAAAGATATAATAATAACTACATTTATTATTGCCTCTAGGGCATATCTCCAACAGTCTCCCACTTGCACTAGAGTCATCTAATCTAGATTACATGGTAATATACCGAACACCCATGGCAGTTTGGTGTTGGTCATGTTTTGCCCTCGGGAGAGGTTTAGTCAACGGATCGGCCACATTCAGATCTGTGTGTACTTTGCAAATCTTTATATCCCCATCTTGGATATGTTCTCGAATAGCGTGAAAACGTAGCTTGATATGCTTCAGCTTCTTGTGTGACCTTGGTTCTTGCGCATTGGCTATGGCGCCCATGTTATCACAGTAGATAGACATTGGGTCCAGCGCACTAGGAACCACACCCAGCTCTGTAATGAACTCTTTCATCCATATCGCTTCTTGTGAAGCCTCCGAAGCAGCCATGTATTCCGATTCAGTTGAAGATCTCGCCACAACGCTTTGCTTTGCGCTCCTCCAGCTAACTGCTGCACCATTCAAAATAAATACGTATCCGGATTGTGATTTAGAATCATCCGGATCGGTGTTCCAACTAGCATCGGTGTAACCATTAACAACGAGTTGTTCATCACCTCCATAAGAAAGAACCATATCCTTAGTTCTTCTCAAGTACTTAAGGATGTTTTTGACCGCTGTCCAATGATCCACTCCTGGATCACTTTGATATCTGCTAGTTAAACTAACAACATATGCAATGTCGGGTCTAGTACATAGCATGGCATACATTAGAGATCCTATGGCTGAGGCATAGGGAGTCTTACTCATCCTTTCTCTATCTTCTGCTGATGTCGGACTTTGAGTTTTACTCAAGGTCGTATTGGGCAACATGGGCAAGAACCCTTTCTTGCTTTCTTCCATTCCAAACCTCTTTAGAACTTTGTCCAAATATGTACTCTGTGACAATGATATTTGGCGTTTTGATCTATCTCTGTAAATCTTTATGCCTAATATGTAAGCTGCTTCGCCAAGATCCTTCATTGAAAACTATTATTCAAATATTCCTTGACACTATTAAGAAGGTCTACATCATTCCCAATCAACAATATGTCATCCACATATAGTATTAAGAATGCTACAGGGCTCCCACTCACTTTCTTGTAAATACAAGCTTCTCCATAAGTTTGTATAAAACCAAAACTTTTGATTACCTTATCAAAACGTTGATTCCAACTTCGGGATGCTTGCTTCAATCCATAGATGGACCGTTGAAGTTTGCATACCTTGTTAGCATCTTTAGGATCGACAAAACCTTTGGGCTCAATCATATACAACTCTTCATCAATATCTCCATTGAGGAATGCTGTTTTGACATCCATCTGCCATATCTCATAATCATAATATGCAGCGCTTGCTAACATAATCCTTACAGACTTTAGCTTCGCTACCGGTGAGAAAGTCTCATCGTAGTCAACTCCTTGAATTTGTCGAAACCCTTTTGCGACAAGTCGAGCTTTATAGACAGAACATTACCATCAGCATCTGTTTTCTTCTTGAAAATCCATTTGTTCTCGACAGCCTTCCGGCCATCCGGTAAGTCCACCAAAGTCCATACTTGGTTTTCGTACATGGATCCAATCTCGGATTTCATGGCTTCTTGGCATTTATTGGAATCTGGGCTCATCATTGCTTCCTCATATGTCTCGGGGTCATTGGTGTTGTCCACCAACATGACACTCATAACGGGATCATACCAATCTGGAGTGGTACGAGTTCTCGTTGACCTCCGAGGCTCTGTAGCAACTTCAACCGAAGTTTCATGATCACCATCATTAGCTCCCTCTCTTATTGGTGCAGGCACCACAGGAACTTCTTCCGGTGCTGCGCTACTCGCAATTTCGAGAGAAGGTTCGACAACCTCGTCGAGTTCTACTTTCCTTCCAGTCACTTCTTTTGAGAGAAATTCCTTCTCTAGAAAGGATCCATTCTTGGCAACGAAGATTTTGCCTTCGGATCTATGATAGAAGGTATACCCAATAGTTTCCTTCGGGTATCCTATGAAGACGCATTTTTCCGCTTTGGGTTCAAGCTTGTCCGGATGTAACTTCTTTACATAGGCTTCGCATCCCCAAACTTTAAGGAACGACAATTTAGGTTTCTTTCCAAACCATAATTCATACGGTGTCGTTTCAACGGATTTAGACGGTTCCCTATTTAAAGTGAATGCGGCTGTTTCTAATGCATAACCCCAAAATGATAGCGGTAAATCTGTAAGTGACATCATAGAACGAACCATATCTAAGAGAGTTCGATTACGACGTTCGGACACACCATTACGCTGTGGTGTTCCCGGCGGTGTCAATTGTGAAAGTATTCCGCATTTCTTCAAATGCTCGCCAAACTCGTAACTTAGATATTCACCTCCACGATTAGAACGTAGAAATTTTAATCTTCTTGTTACGTTGATTCTCTACCTCACTTTGAAACTCCTTAAACTTCTCGAAAGTTTCGGACTTATGTTTCATGAAATAGATATACCCATATCTACTCAAGTCATCCGTGAAGGTAAGAACATAACGATAACCACCGCGCGATGCTACACTCATTGGACCACACACATCAGTATGTATGATTTCCAATAAGTCTGTAGCTCGCTCCATCATACCAGAAAATGGATTCTTAGTCATTTTACCCATCAGACATGCTTCGCATCTTTCAAGTGATTCAAAATCAAGTGATTCAAGAAGTCCATCGGAATGGTGTTTCTTCATACGTTTCACTCCAATGTGACCAAGACGACAGTGCCACATATAGGTCAAATTATCGCTTGATTTCAAACGTTTAGCCTCAATGTTGTTGATATGTGTATTTCCACTATCGAGATTCAATAAGAATAGACCATCTATCAAAGGTACATGTGCATAAAACATACTACTCATATAAATCGAACAACCATTATTCTCGGACTTAAACAAGTAACCGTCTCGCAATAAACAAGATCCCGATATAATGTTCATGCTCAACGCAGGCACCAAATAACAATTATTTAAGTATAAAACTAATCCCGATGGTAGATGAAGGGGTAGCGTTCCGACCGCGATCACATCAACCTTTGATCCGTTTCCCACGTGCATCGTCACCTCGTTCTTCGCTAGCTTCCGTTTATTCTGCAGCACCTGTTTCGAGTTACAAATATGAGCAACCGAACCAGTATCAAATACCCAGGCACTACTACGAGTACTAGTGAGATACACATCAATAACATGTATATCAGATATACCTTTCTTCTTGATGTTGCCGTTCTTCAAATCCGCCAAGTACTTTGGGCAATTCCGCTTCCAGTGACCTTCTCCCTTGCAGTAAAAGCACTCAGTATCAGGCTTGGGTCCAGCCTTGGTCTTCTTCGTCGGCGTGGTAACTTTCTTACCACCCTTCTTGAAGTGTCCCTTTTGCTTAGACTTGCCTTTCTTGAATTTGGTGGTCTTATTGACCAACAACACTTGGTGCTCTTTCTTGATCTCCACTTCTGCAGATTTCAACATGGCAAAGAGTTCTGGCAACGTCTTGTTCATGTTCTGCATGTTGTAGTTCATCACAAAGTTCTTGTAACTTGGTGGTAGTGATTGGAGGACACGGTAAATCCCCAAAGCATTAGGAATCACTATACCCAAGATTTGAAGTTTGTTTGCGTGCCCAGACATCTTAAGCACATGCTCACTGACGGAGCTGCCCTCTTCCATCTTGCAGTTAAAGAACTTTTCAGAAGCCTCATAGCTTTCAATTGCCGCATGAGTCTCAAAAATCAATTTGAGATCCTCGACAATATCATATGGGTCTGAATCCTCAAACCTTTTCTGAAGCTCCGATTCCAAATCATACAAGATAGCACACTGAACTATGGAGTACTGATTCTTCCGAGCGAGGTAAACATTCTTTACTTCATCGGGAGCATCAGCTGCAGGTGGGTCACCCAGCGGTGCATCCAGCACATAGGTCAAATTACCAGCTGTGAGGACAATCCTCAAATTGCGGAACCAATCCGCGAAGTTGCTTCCATTGTTTTTCAACTTTTCTTTCTCTAGGAACGCATTAAAATTGATGGTAGGGGCTGCCATTGATCTACAACATATTTGCAATAGTTTAGACTAAGTTTATGACAAATTGAGTTCAAATTAATTAATGTAATTAAACTTGGTGAACTCCCACTCAAAACAATATCCCTCACATTGTTTTAGTGATCACACGAACCAAATCCACCATATCAACACCGATCATCACGAGAGTTGATATAGTTTCAATGGCGAACAATCGTCATGTTCATCATATCTACTATATGATTCATGCTTTACCTTTCGGTGATCCGTGTTCCGAGACCATGTCTGTACATGCTAGGCTCGTCAAGATCAAACCTTAGTTTCCGCATGAGTAAATCTGGCTTGCTCACGTTGTATACACTTGCAGAATCTAACACACCCGATCATCACGTGGTGCTTCGAAACAACAAGCTTTAGCAACGGTGCTAACTAAGGGTGAACACTTTATGACTTGAAATTCATGTGCATGAGGGATCATCTTATAATGCTACCGTCGTCTACTAAGCAATACAAGATGCATAAAGGATTAACATCACATGCAATTCAATATATATGTGATATGATATGGCCTTTCTTCTTCGTGCTTCCGATCTCTATCTTCAACCACGAACATGATCTCCATCATCACCGGCATTGCATCAAGGTCAATGACGCCTCTCCATGGTTGTCGTCCACCGGCTTCAACTATTACAACTACTTTGAATAGACACGCGGGTCTTAACATAAATTAAAGACAACCATATGGCTCCTGCTGGTTGCCAACTTACAATAAGGAACATTGCATACATCAAATATAATCACAATCATGGCCATATCACATCACTGCACACCCCTGCAAAACAAAGTTAGACGCCTCTACTTTCTTTGCATATTTTACGTGGTTTGGGGCTTTCAGTAAGTGTCGTTCTAACTTACGAACAAGAACCACAACATTGATACTAGCATTGTTGATCACCCGTTGTAAATTGGATCTTAACTATGCTAGGAGAAACAGGCACCCGCAAAGCCACTTATGCAATACAAGTTGCATGTCAATCGTGGAGCAAGTCTCATGAACGATGTCATGTAAGGTTAGCCCGGGCCGCTTCATCCCAACATACCGCAAGATGCAAAGTACACAAGAAGCAATCGACAATAAAAGCATCAACGCCCACAATGACCATTGTGTTCTACTCGTGCAACAGATCTACATATAGACACGGCTCTGATACCACTGTAGGGTTTCGTAGCATGGAAAACAAAAATTTTCTATCGCATACAAACAAACAAGCCAAGATCTATCTACTAGATTGTAGCAACGAGTTGATGGAATAACTTACCCTCGAAGATTCCAAAGTGTTTAACGAGAGCGGATTCTTGTGGGTGATGTAGTCGTACTCTTCCCGATCTCAAGATCGTGTAGACGATCCTTCCGGCGCTGCGTTCCGGCAGCGCTCCCGCAGTCGGTCACACGTTCGGTACTCGACGAAGACCTTCCTCTCCCTTGTTCCAGCAGGCAGCGGAGGTTGTAGCACTCTCCTCGCGATTCCGGCAGCACAACGGCGTGGTACCGGAAGTAGAGGGGAGATCCCGCAGGGCTTCGCCTTAAGCCGGAGCGAGTATGGTGGAGTATGAGAGAGAACTATTAGTGGTCTAGGGTTTAGACACACCAATTAGAAGGCTCTAATCCGAAGGCTAGTGCAATTAGAAGCTCTAAACCAAAGCGTCTCTAAACCGGAGTCTAGGGCTAGGATTTAGATTAGAGGATAGGAACTTGTGTGTCTAGAGGAGGAGGCCCTGCCCCTCCTTTTATAGGTGGGAGGGGCGGCCAAGGGGAGGGAGTCCCTCCCCAAGTCGGCCTTGGGTGGCGCGATGGCTTGGAGAGGAGGGACTCCTCCCCCAAGTCGGTTTCAACCTCCTCTTGCTTGTTTCCCACAGTTTCTGTTTTAGCCGTTTGACTTTCAAACTGGCCATTTGACTTTTCAGTTTTAGGATTCAATTTAATCCTTTATTTGGAACAGCGAGAACACTTAGTACATGATGCAATCATTCCAATATGTAACGACACATTCATGTACCCCTTCCCCCCCGGAGTGCCGGACATTCCGGAACCTTCTAGAACATTCCTGATGAAAACACCGGAATCATTCCCGAACTCCGAACCGGGACTTTCCTTATATGAATCTTATTCTCCGGACCATTCCGGATCACCTCGTGATATCCCGGATCCCATCCGAGACTCCGAACAACATTCGGTCTCTTTCTCATAATACCATAACTACTCAAACAACGTCGAATCCTTAAGTGTGTCTCCCTACGGTTCGTGAATTATGCGGACATGATCGAGACACTTCTCCGAACAATAACCAATAGAGGAATCTGGAAATTCATATGGCTCCCACATATTTCTACGATTACTTTGCGATCGAATGAACCACTTACATACGATACCAATTTCCCTTTGTCTCACGATAGTTTACTTATCCGAGGTTATGATCGTCGGTATCTCTGCATACCTTGTTCAACCTCGTTACCGATAAGTACTCTTTTCTCGTTCCCGTGATATGTGATCCCTTGTGATCCAGTCACATGCTTGCAAGCTAATTGGATGACATTCCACCGAGAGGGCCCAGAGTATATCTATCCGTCATATGGATGGACAAATCCCATTCTTGATCCATGTGTCTCAACCAATACTTTCCGAACACTCAATGCCACCTTTATAGCCACCCAGTTACGGTGTGGTGTTTGATGTCATCAAAGCATCCATCCGGTAAAGGTGATATGCATGATCTCATGGTCGAAGGAATTAGGTTACTATGTATCAGAAAGCATATAGCAATTGAACTATTGAAATGACTTGATCTTTATGCTACGCTTATCTATAGGAGTATGTCCACCATATCATTCTCCTAACGATATGATCTTGTTGTTGATAACATCTCAATGTTCATGATAGGGAAACCACAATCATTTATCAACCAACAAGCTAGTGAAGTATAGAGGCTATACTAGGGACTTCAAATTAAGTTTACAAATCACACAAGTATCAATGTTTCCTTGTTAATACTATTATAGCATGAATGTAAACATTTATCATAAACACAAAGATATAATAATAACTACATTTATTATTGCCTCTAGGGCATATCTCCAACAGTTATTTCTTGTTTTATGGGGGTCTTTGTAAAATATTTGTAGACCCACTCGATGGATTATAGATAACGCTCCTAGTCCCTTGGGGGCTCCCTATGTTTAAAAACAATTAGTAAAATAAAATAAAAAATCTCGCCCAAGCAACCAATAGCAATACATGACAAAATAGTAAAACATTAATACTAACCATAGTTTATGGCATTTTAAGACCGCAAGAAAGGTACTCTAACACCAACGCCTTTGGCAATAGCCAATAGAACACATCTCAAAAAAAAGCTAATAGAACGGTGCAAGAGCGATGTCGTCACCTTTTGGTCCCAAATCTTTGGTGTTGGTTTTTCCAATAAACATTGGTTATATTTTTTTATGCTATTTGTACCCGTCACTGATTTATAGATGAGTGCTATTGGCATAGTTGGCCTGGCTCTAAACTTACTTGCATATGACTTTGTTTTCTAGAAAATTCGTGCAGCAGAAGATCCTAAATTTGAGACTTTCTACACCAAAAATATCCTTTTAAACTATGGTATTCGTGCTTGGATGGCAGCTCAAAATTAGCCTCATAAAAATCTTATATTCCCAAAGGATGTTCTACCACATAGAAATGCTCTTTAGTGAAACTTCGGTTTTAGCTGGTTGTGACCAAGAAACCACTAACTTTGGTTGATGGGATGGGAATGCCAGACTTATCAATTTGTCTGATAAGCTACCTAGAGCTCATAGCACATGTCGATTAATCGTATTCTAGACCGGCGTTTTATTCATCATTGTTGTCAGGTGTAGCCAATAAAGATAATACCTAATTTGAACTCAATACCGGTTAGTTTATGAGAACCACCAAATCAAAGTCACATCAAGTTTTGTCGTACCCGCTTGCCAAGAAGAAGTCGCTGCTAAAACTCCTCGATAGTCTAGAGGGCATGGAATGGATTCTGGATTTGGAATGTCCAACCCGAATTCCTAAAGAAATGGAGAAAATCCTAGACATCCTCACGTTATCAAAAAATAGTGTCTGCACAAAACAGACTCATGAGCAACCCCTAGAGAACGATGCTACATCTTTGAAAACGGCGTATGTCACCTTATCTAACTATGATGGAATGGGAGACAGTTGCTTAAGCCACTAGTTAAGATGTTTCATCCATTGTTGCCAATTACAACCAATGAAGAACTAACCTTACTAGAACTCAATTCCCGTTCTTTGATGAGAACCACCAAAACAAAGTCAAATCAAGTGTTGTTCCCACTTGCCAAGAAGTAGTCGTTGCTAAAATTCCACGATCGTCAATAGGGCATGGAATGGATTCTGGATTTATAATATCCAACCCAATCAATGTCTAAAAAAATAGTGTCTCAACAAAACAAGCTCATGATAACCGCCTAGAGAACTATGCTACCATAATAAGAACGACGTATGACACCTATCCCGTGGGACGGGTAGTGATGTAATTCTAACACACCCCTTAATGACCCAAGTCAGGTCAACCACGCGGGGAAATGAGGACCAAGGATAGGAACCCAACCGTCTGCTCAATCATTTGATTTGTCATGGTAAACATATTTATGTCAAGCTCTCTAGCACATATTCTCTCAATTCATAATTAGATTGCATTCTGGGTTTAGTCAAAGTCAAAAAAAATGAAGCTTGACCAAATATTTATAAAAATCAAAAGTATCTATGATGTACAACTTATAGTATTGGAATGTTCATAAATTATATTTTCATAATATATGTATTTGTAATAATAAATATTGATATATTTCGCTATATTTTTAGTCAAAGTTGATAAAGCTTTACTCTTGTAAAGTAATAAAAAAATGGAGGGAGTACAACACATATTAGATTATGGTGCACCATAAAATTCTTGATATAATGTTACAAATTTTGGAAAAAACGATAATCATCAAGATACATTTGGAATAGTAAAAAATGGAAGGAAGATAATCAGCAAGAAAAATATAGATATAAGATTGGGGCAGGAAACTTAAGACGGCATACGACATCTCCAAGGGTGCCCCCGATAAAAAATTGTACCCCTATTGCATTTGTTTAGTTTTATTGTAATGGTAAAAATAAGTGCAATGGTAGTGGTAGTGCTTAAAACCATATGTACACTGTTAATGCAAGCCATGGTTATGTTTTTGTATATTTGAAATTAACAATTGCAGATGTAATTAAAAGTTTTATCATATGATTGAAAACGGACGGGGGTTCATAGATTCACTTGTCTACTCTCTTATAAACATGGTGGCATGGAAAATAGTTCAAAATAGAAGATAATTGATCCAACTTAGTAGTCCTTTCGATCGACCATTCCTTGCATGATGAGCAGTTCTTTCAATTTTGATACGCATTCATATGGGCACTACGTGCTATAATAAATACTCCCTCCGTCTGGGTTTATTGGGCTAACACGCAGTCCAAGAAATATGTTTGACTGTAAATTTGACCAACGAAATATGAATTATATGTCACAAAAGTGCTTATGAATTAAATATCATTGATTTGATATTTAAAATCTCTTTCTAATGATATAATTTTTGTGACATATGATTCATATTTTGTTAGTCAAATTTGTACTCAAACATATTTCTTGGACTGCGTGTTAGCCCAATAAACCCGAACGGAGGGAGTATGATCTTTCCAATCCTACCCTAGTAAGAGAAACCTAGAAATTAGATTTAAGTTAAATAGAGTATTGCCTTAGGTTTGTCATGATGTTGAATAATAAATATGCTATCTCTAACAAAAGTGCTTATCTTTTATGTCAATAGATGATCAGAACACATGTATGCATTTATCTATGGTGAGGTAACAATGGAAAGGTAAAAAAACCTTAGTAGGTCCAAATTTTGTATCGGTATCCACCTGCTACTACCAGTTACATCATCTAATATACACGTTCCCCACACGTGTTCCCGCACACTTGTTTAATCAAAACATGTATACATGAATGGAGTAGTAATATGCATCTACATATACATCAAACACATAAGAAAAATTGCAATCTCATATACTCATCTCATAAATAAAAGATCCACTATAAGGGTATTATCATATGTGGCAGCTTATATGGCTCTAAAACAATGATAGCATGAGAGAGAGAGCTATTGTCACAAACTCATAGTTCAGGGGTGGACTACTCCCTCCTTATCATGGAGACTATGGTGATGGTGTTGGAGATGGTGGAGGTGCAACCGAGGTGACCGAAAGATTCCCCCCTCCAGTCTTCGAAGGTCATGCCTTTGTTTCTATATTCTGTATGTTTTGAGTCTCCGCCTTATCGCGGAATCGCAAAAGGGGTCATATATATATATAGCAGTCCAACGACGCGAAGATCGACGACATCCGACTCTCGAGGCTTGAGGTGGGACCCACGGCATGGCAGACCCATGTGGCCTCTTAGTGGGCCCTCTCTTGGCCCTCGCGTGCTTCCTCCGTGGGGGTAGGGCCGGGGTGAGAGAGACGCAACATCATCTAATCGGTACGACGCGGTATGAGAGGAGAGGGACGGGAGGTGGACGGCCATTTGGGGGCGACACACACCTGATTGGTATGACCCTCACGATCGATTTTGTGTCCCCGCACAGTGAGCCCTCCCCCACCAGGAAGGAGACCAGAGTTGACGAGGTTTAATCTCGTCAATGCCCATTGTTATGGACTTGGGTTTTGGAGAAGATGGGGATGCTGGAGATCGTGGCATGGTTAACAGACAAGCAACCAGGGGACACGAGATTTACCCAGGTTCAGGCCCCCGGAGGGAAAACCCTACTCCTGCTTGTCTGCTCTTGATTACGGCGGAACCGAAGGTTACAGGGGTGCGCAGATTCGATCTGGCGTGGAGGTGCGTGCGAAAGTATGAGTCGAGTTGCCCTAGGACGTGCCCTCCTGGCCTTATATAGACTTAGGCAGGTCCCGGGCATAGTCCTAGTCAGTTACAAGTTCTAGGGTTTTACCCCTTTGAATTTCCTATCTACGCTAGTCTTGCTCTCCAAGGATCCGAAGGCGTCGTGGGCCTTGGCCATCCGAAAATCTTCATGGGCCAGCGTATATCTGTTGTGGACCTTCCTTAGGCTGGACAAGGTATGCTGAAGTTACGTACTCGTAGGGTATAACCATGTCAGTAGCCCCGAGTGTTTAGTCGAATCGTAGATTCGGCTGAGGACTCTTCCATCTTTCGGGTACAGCTGTACATTAATAGTATATGTGTGCAGGGATTGTTGATGCGTGTGCCTGACTCACCCGACGGATCAGGGTCAGTTAACTGTCTTAGGACGAAACGACACGATCTTCCTCAGGTTCGGGTCCCTCAACCCGGACCTGGAACATATGCTGGCGTAATTCGACTCAGGCCGCAGAGGACTTACAGGAGTGGAATTCCAGTGATTTTAATTGATGTACCCAACGCGTCCGTCGGGATTTTTCATCGTACCTGCTGGTACGGATTCGTACTGGCAGAGCGCAGTCAGGTGCGTTGCCAGGCCATCAGATGATATCTGTAGGTCTTATCTTTGCGTCGCAGACGCAGCATTCGAACATTTATCACCACGGAGGTGTTTCGGGTGGCCTAGGATATTGTCGCTCACTCGGCCGTTTTGTTGGGGCAAAGTTGCCAAAAAAAAAATTGCATGCTCATCCGGAGGATCGCAGTCGAAGATTTCATAGGGTGCGCGACCAGCGCTCCCTATGGGAGTAGCCCCCAAGTGTCTGTTCGAGTCGTAGACTCGAACGGAGATTTTAATTCAAGTATTGTTTTTTTCGTTAAGTCCGCAGGACTCAAAAATTTTCGGATGCTTAAATCCATCCTCCCTATGGGAGTAGCCCCCGAGTCCGTAGTAGAGTCGTAGACTCGTCGTAGGACTCAAATAAGTAATTTGTCCTTATTTGTCTGTCGGGTGCGCGGCCAGCGCTCCTGATAGGAGTAGCCCCCGAGTATTTAGTCGAATCGCAGATTCGAGTGAGTACTCTTAGCTGTGGAGCCGAAGTGGTGCTAGTATAGCTTTTCATGACGTCAGTGCTTACGATTGATGACCTCAAGCGTCTGCTACGCCAGAGATGACTTGACTGGACGAAGCGTGGGTCCCACTTGCTGACTTTGACTTGACCGGTCACGCGGGGCGTGGAGATGATTACGGCGTCTCCTCGATTTCCGCACGTAGTGGATGGCGTGGTAACGACGGTTCGTTGTGATGCTGACACGTGTACAGCCAGATCTACCGTTGGCGTTAGGTCTTCTCGATGGACGGCCAGTGTGCGTCGTCTTCGCTGTTATAATCCTTGGTGAAATCGTGTTTTATTTTTCACCGCACCAGTTCATCTGTTCACTGCTTCCTTGTTCTTGAGCGATTCTTGCTGCGCGCTGAGCTTTCCTTCCACATTTCCTTCGTTCTTTCTGCGTTGGCATCGCCACCACCGCCGTAGCGCCATGGGGAAAACAAAGAAGTCCTCATCTGCTATTGGGACCAGCGCCGCCGGAGGCAAGAAGGGTGTCGCCGCTGCTCGCGTCACCGATGGTGGCTGGCGGCGATCAGAGACGCGGGAGAGCGATCTCCGCAAACTGCGCGAGCGGGGCCTGATCCCGCAAGATACGACGGCCGTCAAACTCCCCGGCAATGAGGTAATCCCCCGTCCCCCATCTGGGTACCGGGTTATGTTTCTCGCCTTTGTCTTGCGTGGGTTTTCGTATCCAGTCCATGACTTCCTTCGTGGACTGCTCTTCTTCTATGGGGTTCAGTTGCATCATCTGTCTCCCAATTCTCTTCTCCATATTGCTCGTTTTATCACTTTTTGTGAGTGTTGGCTCGGCATTGGGCCGCACTTTGGCCTCTTCCGGAAGCTCTATTCCGTGAAGAGGCAATCTGGTTCGGATGGTGTTTATCCCATTGGGGGTTTCATCATCTCCCTCAGTCCCAATCTGCAATTCTTTTCCTTTTCCATGTCCGAATCTGTCCAGTACTGGCAGAGGCGATGGTTTTATATCCGTGACTCCGTAGTGCTCGGGCAAGATTTTGGTCTTGTTCCCTTTGACCCCTCTCAATTGATTGAGAAGAAAAGATCCTGGAAAAACCAAATCTTAGACGGTGAGGTTGCGGAGATAGAGGCCCTGTACCGTCGGGTGGAGGATCTCCAACTGATTCCTGAGAAGGAGGTGAACGGTGTGGACATCATCCGGACATTTCTTGAGCGTCGGGTGCAGCCTCTCCAAGTGAGGGCGCACCCGATGTTTCTTTATTCTGGGCGCCGTGATCCAACGAGGGTTTCGAGTGAGAAAATCTCCGAGGTGGAACTGGACAAGGCTCTTCGCGCGCTGTTGAAGTTCAAGGCCGACGAAGGAATCCCGGGGAAGTCGCTGACTCCTCCCTTTTCTTCGACGTAGTGCTCCCCTTTGTTTTTGTCGGCTGTGTATTTATTTCCTTTGTTTGCTAACAAAGTTCCTTCTCATCTTGCAGAGCTTCAAAGTGCCGGGCATGGTACCACCGTTGTCCGAAAGGTATCCGAATGCCCCGGATAATGAAGTGGTGGATTCCGTGTCCGAGCTACCGTCAGCGCGATCTCCAGCGAAGGATGCCGACGAGTCGAGTGAGGATCATTCGCGCAAACGATCACGGAGCTCCAGCGAGTCTTCGGATGCCTCAACTCCTCCGACTCCCAGAAATCCTCTGGGCCTTGAGCGTCATGATGATGTTCATGGAGGTTCTTCCTCTCCCCTTCCTGCCATTCCTATGCGGGCTGTCGCGCCGCACCCGCCAGCAAAGAGGAAGAAGGAAGAAAAGAAGGAAGAGAAGAAGGAAGAGAAGAAAGAGGAGAAGAGGGCCCGAAGGGCTTCTCCTATCTTCGACCTGAGCACATTGGGCTCGTAAGTTTTCTTGGTGCATTGTTATCCTTTGTTCCTTCGTGTTTTTTGCACCTGTGTTGATTGGTTCGTATGCAGGCAATCCTCCCACGACTCTAGTGATGGTGCACGGGAGATGATGGGGGAGTCGAACATTGCGTCGCCTCCTCCTCAGACGGTGGCGACTTCGGGTGGCGCCACTCTAGATCCTCCTGTGCGGGAGGCGCTGGTGGTTGCGCCTCAGAATTTCGCAGGCGGGGCTTCGGGGTCGCCGTCGGAACATGTAAGTTTTCTTCATGTCATGGGGGAAGCCCCCGAGTGTCTTCGTGTGTTGATGTTCTTTTTGCTCCTTTGTGTTGGGCGTAGCCCCCAAGTCCTTTTCTTACTGTTGTGTCTCTTTTCTGCAGCCTTTTGTACAGGAGGCCAAGCGACTGGTGGGGGAGCGCCTGGCGCTGGAGGCGAAACTTCGGCAGATTCAAGGTATCTGTCTGTCTGTTAATACCTCTCTTGTTTATCCGGTCCTGTTCTTTGACACTTGTTTGTCTTAAATGCAGAGGAGCATAACTACTCTCTCAGTGATGTTGACGCTCTTAAAAAGAGCCTTGGCCAATCGGAGCAGAAAGCCGAAGCCGCCGTCGGCGCGAAAGAGCGCCTTGAGCTAGAGCTGACGAAGGCAGCCGAAGCGAAGGAGCATCTGCAGCAGGAGGCCGCAGATCGTGAGGAGCAGCTGGCCACCGTTGCGGCTGCTCGTGAAAGAGGGGTAGCGTCGAAGCTCATGGCTGCTGCCAAGGCTATTTCGGGTGAGTGCTAATTTTTTCACTTGGTTCTGTTTCTACGAGTCTTCTTCGATGCTGCCTTGCTTCATGCTTTTCTTCATTTTTGTCTCAGATGCCGCAGGCATCGAGTTTAACCGCGGTGCCCTGGAGCACGGTAGTGCTCTAGATGATGCCACTGTGGCGGTCGAAGACTGCTGCGGCACCGTCGTCAACTCCCTTGCCAAGGCGAAAGAGGTCCTTGGTCGCTTCTACCAGGAGCTCTTCCCGAAGGCCGCGACCCTTGAAGATGTGGATGCCCTGGCAGAGGCTCTGTCAGCCGAAGCGCCTGCGGCGTACAAGCACAAGCAGAAGGGCATCGGCGCGTCCGTCGGGCTGGCGATGGCCTTGGCGGCTGGAGCGGAGCTGGACTTGCCCCAGATAACCTCTCGGATGCCGACGACTGCGGATGGATCCGAGGTAGCCTTCGCTGCCTACTCCGCTCGCTGCAGACGATATGGGCCCAAGCTCATTGACTTGCTATCTGAGTACGCCCTGCGGCAGCAAGGCGAGGCCAAAGCTAGGCAGTCTGACTCCGAGGCGACTCAGTGTCCTGCACCTTAGACATAGTAGACGTAGGGTAGCGTGTAGTCTACTTTTGTTGTAAATATATTTTGTAGTACCGCCCTTGTGCCACGTAGTGGCCTTATATATTTAATGAATTCCTCCGAGTTGTGCTCAATCCTTGGCTGAAATGTCTATGTGCCTTCTTTTTTCTGCTGCTATAGGTTCCTTCGGGTGCTGACCCAGCAGACACTTCATCCGCAAGGCCTGTGCGACCATCGTTGGATGATTCCTCGCAGCTCGCTTTCCTTCGAGATCGCGTGCGTAGTTTGGAGAGGGAATTGCTCGGGCTGCGTGGCCGCGCCGACGTTTGGAAGTCCAAGGCGGATCGTGGTGCAGCCAGAGAGGAGTACTTGATGGCGGAGCTCGGTCGGCTATCCGAGCAGCTGCAATGTAAGTTGATCCTTGTTTCAGGTTGTAGCTTAGTTCTTCGGGTGAGACTGCTGGTCTTATTCTTGTATTGTGCGATTGTTGCAGGTGCGAATCTTGCTCCGAGGGAAGAAAAAGAGCGTGTCGCTGTTCGGGTCAATTGCTTGACTCAGCAGGACATGGAGGCCGGCGGCTTCTTCTGGATGGACCGCGATCGCGCCGTGGTTCTGTCGACGGTGCAGGATCGTGTCTATCAAGTTTCGCGGGTGCTCCGCCAGGTGCAGACATCACTTTCCTCGGTGCTGCACGTCATGTTTCCTTTGGATGCCGTGCCGACGACCCTTGCTGGTCTTCTGTCAAAATTTCGGAATGCCAGCAACGTCAAGGAGCTGGTGTGGCAGCAGCTCGTCGCAGGAGTCAAGGCTGCTTTGTCTCTTGTGAGGGTGCACCGCCCTGACGTAGACTTGGCTGCTGTGGCAGCTGGGCCGCCTCTTCGACCGGATGGTGGCGAGTGGGACATGCGTCCGCATTACGCGGCTGTAAGGCAGTATGCCGAACAGGTTGTAGATTTGTTTGAGCAGCGTGCTCAGGTTATTCTTCAGAATAGGTAGGACCTGAAAAATGAACATATAGATGTAAAATTTGTATATTTCGGCTGGGCGTGTTTGTGCCCTTTGTTGTAAAGGTTTTCTTGTTTGTGAGCACGCAGTGCTCTGATTGAGTACATGTCCTTTTCGTTTGCCTGACGTGGTCAGCTACTCAGGTGTACACGTTTGGTCCTCAGTCGATGAAATCGCGAGGTGGGGGGAGCCCCCGAGTGCGTTTTTAGCATGTAGTAAAGTTGCAGAAAAAGAGTCAACCGAAGTTTGGGGCGAGACACTTAGATTTATTTATATCGTAATGGAGGAGGTACATGGTTCGGCTGAGTAGCCTTGGCTGAAAGCCTTATTGAAAGTAAAAGGGGGTAGGTTGCTACGGGTAGAATCGTCGCAGGTGCGAGATGTTCCATGGCTTGGAGTATGCGACTCCAGACTCCACGTGCTTGAGGCGATAGGCGCCACCTGGGATGACTTCGGTGATGATGTAGGGTCCTTCCCATGGTGACTCGAATTTGTTTGGTCGCTTTTGCTTGAGTCGTAAGACGAGGTCTCCTTCGACGAAGGACCTTGGGCGCAGCCGGCGGCTGTGATAGTTGCGGAGACTCTGCTGGTACACCGTTGATCGAGCTTCTGCTATATCCCGCGCTTCGTCGAGTGTGTCGACGGCGTCTTCGAGTGCAGCCGTAGATTCGGCTTCGCTGTAAGCGACGACTCGTGGAGCCTGGTGGCGCACTTCGGCTGGTAGCACGGCCTCAGCTCCGTGCACCATGAAGAACGGTGTGTAGCCGGTGGAGCTGTTTGGCGTAGTCCGTAAGCTCCACAGGACGGATGGTAGCTCTTTCGTCCAGTTTCTAGCTTTTAGCTCCAGTGAGCTCATGAGGCGCTTCTTGATGCCGGCGCCGATGAGGCCGTTGGTCTTTTCCACTTGCCCGTTTGTTTGCGGGTGTGCCACTGAGGCATACATGATGTTGATCCCGAGACCTTCGCAGAAGTCCTGGAATTCTTCGGAGATGAAGTTCGATCCGTTGTCGGTGATGATGCTGTGCGGTACGCCGAACCTATAGACAATGGATTCGAAGAATTTGACGGCGGTTTTGCCCTTCTGGTTGGTGACTGGCATGTCCTCTATCCACTTGGTGAATTTGTCGACTGCGACCAGGAGGAAGACGTGTCCCCCTTTCGAGGATTTTGGCAGTTTGCCTATCATGTCGAGGCCCCATTGAGCAAAAGGCCAAGCTATGGGTATGGGTCTAAGTTCGGACCCAGGTGCGTGCGGTTTGTCGGCGAACCGTTGGCACCCGTTGCATCTTCGGACGATGTCCTTCGCATCGCTCATGGCCGTTGGCCAGTAGAATCCTGCTCGCAGAGCTTTGGCGACAAGGGAGCGGCTGCCTGCATGGTGGCCGCAGATGCCCTCGTGAATGTCGTGGAGTATGGCTTTGCCGTCGTCGATGGTGACGCACCGTTGTAGTACACCAGTGATGCTGCGCGTGTACAGTTCGCCGTTGATGATGGTGAAGGCTTTTGACCGGCGAGATATGCGCCGGGCATCTGTCGGGCTGTCGGGCAATTCTCCGTTTATCAGGAACTGAAGGTATGGGCGTGTCCAGGTTTCTTCGACCATGACCTGCATCAGGCTAACCATAGCGACCTCTGTGTCCAGTTTCTCGGGTCCTTCTTGTCCTTCGGGTAGCGTAGCCCCCGAGTGCTCTTCTTCTTCGGGTGATTCTTTGGGGAATTTCCGCTTGATGGATGGCACGCAGATTTGTTCGAGGAACACACCTGGTGGCACCTTTGCGCAAGTGGAGCCGATGTTGGCGAGTCTATCGGCTTCCTCGTTGCTCTCTCTTCCAACGTGCCGAAGTTCGCAGCCATCGAATTCTCCTTCGAGTGCGTTGTAGAGCGCGCGGTACGCGATCATGTTTTCGGCGTGTGCGTCACACTCATTCATCGTTTGCTGGACGACGAGGTTGGAGTCACCGTAGATGACCAGGCGCGTTGCGCCGCATATTTTTGCCATCCTCATGCCATGGATGAGGGCTTTGTATTCGGCTTCGTTGTTGGATGCTCTGAATTTCATCCGAAGAACGTACTCCATCTTGTCACCTTGCGGGGAGGTCAGTATGACCCCTGCCCCTGCTCCGGCTTCACGCTTCGAGCCGTCGAAATGCATTGTCCAAGACTGCGACATGTCTGGGGTATCTGGCAGCTGCAGCTCCATCCAATGTACCAGGAAGTCCGGGAGGACTTGAGATTTGATGGCGTGTCGCTTCTCGTAGACGATGTCCAAGGGTGATAGTTCGATGCCCCACAGGGCTACCCGTCCTGTTGCCTCTGGATTATTCAGGATGTTGTTCAGGGGTGCCTCGTGGACGACCATCACTTGGTGCTCCTGGAAGTAATGGCTCAACTGTCGAGCCGTCATGAACACGCCGTAGGCTAGCTTCTGGTAGTGAGGGTACCTCTGCTTTGTAGGTGTCAGTACCTCGCTGAGGTAGTAAATTGGGCGCTGGAACCCGTGGGTCTTGCCTTCTTCGGGTCGTTCGACCACGAGTACGGTGCTGACCACCTGATGTGTGGCTGCTATGTACAGCAGCAGGGGCTCGCGCTCCTTTGGCGTGACCAAAACGGGCGAGGTGGAGAGGAGCCGCTTGAGGCTTTAGAATGCGTCGTTGGCTTCTGGCGTCCACTCGAACTTCTCTGCTTTACGTAGCAGCTGGTAGATTGGTAGGGCCTTCTCGCCCATACGGCTGATGAACCTGCTAAGTGCCGCTACTCGTCCTGCGAGCTGCTGGAAGCCCTTGAGGTTTTTCGGCTTCTCCATTGTCATGATGGCTCTGATTTTCTTCGGGTTCGCCTCAATCCCTCGTTGAGAGATGAAGTACCCGAGCAGTTGACCCGAGGGGACGCCGAACGCGCACTTTTCTGGGTTGAGCTTGATCCTGTAGCGATCAAGGTTGTCGAACGTCTCGCGGAGATCGTCGATAAGTGACCTTGTCTCCTTGGTTTTTATTACTATGTCGTCGACATAGACTTGGACGTTGCGACTGATCTGGTCCTTAAGGCAGGCCTGCATGCATCGCTGGTACGTGGCACCCGCGTTCTTTAGCCCGAAGGGCATTGTGTTGTAGCAGTATACTCCGAACGGTGTGATGAACGCCGTTTTGTCTTGATCTTCGACCTTGAGTCGAATCTGGTTATAGCCTGAGTAGGCATCGAGGAAGGAGAGTTTCTCACAACCTGCAGTCGAATCGATGATCTGGTCGATCCGAGGAAGAGGGAAGTGGTCCTTTGGGCAGTGTTTGTTTAGTGACGTGAAGTCTACGCACATCCGCAGAATGTCCGTGTCCTTTTTCGGGACCATCACCGTGTTTGCCAGCCTTTCGCTTTCTTTGATTTCCCTGATGAAGTCTGCAGCGAGCAGTCTATTGATTTCCTTGCCGATAGCTTCAGCTCGTGGCTCTGACAGTCTTCGGATGGACTGCTTGACTGGCTTGGTGTCTGGAAAGACATTGAGTGCGTGCTCGGCGAATTCCCTGGGAACTCCTAGCATGTCCGCAGGACACCAGGCGAAGATTTCCCAGCGCTCACGGAGGAATTCGACGAGCGCGCCTTCCTATGCGGTGCTGAGGTCATTGGCGATCAGCGCCGTCTTGGAGGCGTCCGTCGGATGGACCTGCACTTTCTTGGTGTTGACGGTGGAGTCGAAGGACATGTCAGGTGCGTTCTGCCTTGTGACTGGGGGTAGCCCATTGTCCGTCACCTCGCGGAGCCTTACAAGCTCGTCTTGCATGCCGAAAGACTGGGAGATTTTGTTGAAGTCCCTGTCGCCTTGGTCCGATCGGGTGAAGCTCCCGTGGACTGTGATGACGCCCCTTGGTCCTGGCATCTTGAGTAGTAGGTATGCGTAGTGTGGGACGGCCAGGAATCTTGCGAATGCTACACGCCCCAGGATGGCGTGGTATTGCGACGGCCAGTCCACCACTTCGAATTCTAGGCGCTCCTGCCGAAAGTTGTCCGGCTTCCCGAAGATGATGTCGAGCCCTATTTTGCCTAGGGGGAATATGCCCTTCCCTGGGACAATGTCGTGGAATGTTGTGTCTGATTGTTCCAGGCTGCATTGCGGGATCCGCATAGCCGCTAGAGTGCTTGCGAACATTAGATTGATGCCGCTGCCGCCGTCCATGAAGACGCGACTCATCTCGAAGCCTCCGATCTGCGCTTCCAGCACCAGGGCAGCGTGACCTAGGCGAGGGATCTAGCAAGGGTGATCCGCGCGAGTGAATGTGATGCAGGACTCCGATCCGCTGAGGTACTCAGGGATTGCAGGGGAAGTTGCCACGGCCAAGTTGATTTGTCGGGTGATTTTCTTCTGCACCCTGTTTGTTGGGCGTCCCTTCTGGATCATGTTTAGTGCTCCCTTTGGTGGGGGATATGGGACCCCGGTGTTGTTTTGCGCTGGTGCGACTGGTTGGTTTTGGCCTCCAATAGGCGGCGGTGGAGGAGCTCCGTGTGCTATTTCACCTGGCGCAGGTGCGTTTCCGAACGCAGGAATTGGAGCTTGTTGCCTCATCTGCACCATGCCTTCGCTGAGTTTCTGGAACTCGCGGCAGTCCTTGAGCATGTGGCTGGCTTTCTTTTTGCCATCCTGTTTGTCGATGTAGAAGTGGATGGTGCATGGACCCGAAAGTTTGTCAAATGTTGAGGGTCCTTTGTCGCGGTCGCGGCGTTGCCACGACTGCGTTGGTCGTCCGTTGTCACGGAAGTTTCCGCCGCGGTATCCTCCGCTGTTGCGGCTGTTGTCGTTACGGCGGTCGGCGTAGCCGGCCGCGACCATGTCGGGTCCATCGCGGTCCTCGTAGACGCGCGATCTCCTCTTGCTGCGACGTTCACGTATTCGGCCGTAGTCGTCCTCTTCATCTGATTGCGGTCGTTGGATGCAATCTTCGCCGTCTGCCCAACTGTTGGCGATTTCCATGAGGTGGTCGAGTGTCTTGAGCTTTACACGCCCAAGTTCCTCCTTGAAGTCTTGGCGCTTGACGCCGTCCCTGAAGGCGTCGATGGCCCTCTCTTCGGAGATGTGTGCTGCGGAGTTCTTGGTCGTAGACCAGCGTAGTATGTACGAGCGAATAGATTCACCCGTTCTTTGAGTGTAGGCTCGCAATTCTTCGATTGAGGCGGGCCTCTTGCTGGTGCCTTTGAAATTTCGGATGAAGCTGTAAGCAAGATCCTCCCAGCTTCGGATGGATCCTGATGATAGGCTGCTGAGCCAGACTCGCGCCGCGCCTGTCAGCTGCAGCTGAAGGCATTGCATGGCGGTTTCTTTGTTGCCTCCGTGAAGCTTGACGGATGACAGATGGTCACTGAGCCAGGATTTTGGATCTTGCGTGCCGTTGAACTTCGGAGTATCCGAAGGAAGCTTGAAGTTGCGTGGCATCTGTGTTTGCCGAACAGATCTGCTGAAGCATCGGGCCCCGCAGAGTTCTCCTTCGTCTTCATCCATCTCAGATTCAGACGAGCATGCGCGTTTGGCGCGTGCTTTGTCGATCTTGCGATGTGTAAGCTTGTCTCTGGCGTCGTAGTCGCATTTGTGGCGGTTGGAGCTCTTCTTCCTTCGAGGAAGATCGTGCTCCTCTTCCTCTTCGGATGAGGGTGTGGGGCTCCGGTCGCGCCTGGCCGGAGCTTTCTTCTTCGGCTCCGCAGGAGCGTCTTCGTGGAGCGCAGCTCCGATTAGTCCTAGTCCGGTGAGTGCGGACCTATGCATGGCCCTTTTCGGGTCCCCCTCCGGTGGTGGGTGAGCCGCGAGATACGCAGTGGCTGCCATGATCGCAGCTTGTGGCGTCTTCGGGATGATGTTGCCGTCGGCATCCATATCCATGAACGATGTGTGAAGAGTTCGGGTCACATCACGCCGCTCCTTGGGATCCATGTTTTCCACCCGTGAGCGGTGCTTGTTTCCCTGGTTTCCGTTTGTGCTAGAGCCGGGTGCCGCAGCGGAGAGCGCAGCTCGTCGCGCGCTGGACTCGGAGGCTGCTTGCTTGCGCTTGTCTAGCGTCTCCTGCATCTTGACTTGTTTCTTGTGTTCCTCGATGAGGAGGTAGTGGTATGCCATCAGTAGGTCACGTGAGGCGTCTGCAGGTAAGACGATGTCGCCTGCGACTGCACGGCGCGCCTGGACCCATCCTTCTTTGCTAAGTTGGATGACGTGGCCGTTGTTTTCCCTGTTGGGTGGGGGGGACTGGCTTCTTCTGTTTTTGCCGTTTCGGTTGGGCGGCGGGTTAGGTGTTTCCTCGTCGGTTTGGATGACTGCGGCGCATAGATAGCGCTTGCAGATTGGTTGGCTGCTGCCGCAGCTTTCGGATCCGAAACCGTAGGTCCCTTCATCCGAAGGTGGATCACATAGATCGGAGTTACAGCTGCTGCTGTCGTAAAACTCATCTGTTGATGGTGACGTGCGTAGCACAGGGTGTGGAGCCCACGAGGCGGGCATGATTGATGGCACGGGCACCCGCTCAGGGAGGCGGAGGGTGCCAGTTTGTCCCACCTGGAAGCAGAAACTCCCGAACAAGATCTCGAGTCCGTCGCCTACGGGCTCGAAATCCTTCATGGTGGCCGGTGAGTGGGCGGTGAAGTCGAAAGCGCCGAAGAGGAGGTGACTCTCCGTCGCCGCGGAGTTGTAGATCGATCGGGTCGGAACCGTCACGACCGCACAATCAGCAGCCCCAATTCCCACAGACGGCGCCAATTGACGAGGTTTCATCTCGTCAATGCCCATTGTTATGGACTTGGGTTTTGGAGAAGATGGGGATGCTGGAGATCGTGGCACGGTTAACAGACAAGCAACCAGGGGACACGAGATTTACCCAGGTTCAGGCCCCCGGAGGGAAAACCCTACTCCTGCTTGTCTGCTCTTGATTACGGCGGAACCGAAGGTTACAGGGGTGCGCAGATTCGATCTGGCGTGGAGGTGCGTGAAAGTATGAGTCGAGTTGCCCTAGGACGTGCCCTCCTGGCCTTTATATAGACTTAGGCAGGTCCCGAACATAGTCCTAGTCGGTTACTAGTTCTAGGGTTTTACCCCTTTGAATTTCCTATCTACGCTAGTCTTGCTCTCCAAGGATCCGAAGGCGTCATGGGCCTTGGCCACCCGAAAATCTTCATGGGCCAGCGTATATCTGCGGTGGACCTTCCTTGGGCTGGACCAGGTATGCTGAAGTTACGTACCCGTAGGGTATAACCATGTCAAGAGTGAAGGACATGGCGAGAGAGCATCGCCGACAAGCATTGCCGCCACTCACACATGAAAGGAGGAGCATCTGCGCCATGGACGAAAGCCAGATCTTCGAGGGCATAGCTCGAGCTATCACCATCTTTGGGACGGGGGCTAGTTTCCACCGCGTCAAGTCGCCAGCGGCAGTGGTGGAGACAGCGGGCGCTAGAGGAGGAGCCTCGTGATGAGAGTGGGGATGCCCTGATGCCACCCAAGAGCAACATGGGACCGGGTCAGTCCTTGGAGAGAATGGTTGACCAATAGGTTAACTCTCTTTTATTGTGCAAAGAAAGTTTTCTTGTCATCTTGGCGGTTGATAATTTTCTTCGTAAATTTATCAACCAAGATACCGTCGGCTAGGTAGTACTTCCTTTTATCGTGGACTTGATTACATAGTTGCATCATGGCCAGATGTGGCGGCGGCACAACGTAGAGGTTTGAGGAGACCCGTTGAAGAGTGCAATTGTGTCCACACATCAAAAGAATCAAGATTGTGCATCTCTTGGTTCGAAAAAAAACACAAAAAAGAATGCGATGCGAGTCTGGTTTTAATTTGAGATTATGGGAGCTTGATTTTATTTGAGAGCCTCCGTGTTTTTAGAAACACGGTCCAATCACGACCATACGTGTAGATCTTGAGGTTAACCAAGTTTAGGATTTTTTTTTCCTTGAGATGATGAGAGGCCGATTTTGATTGACCCTTCACCCTTATATTACATATTTAGTACGATACAAGACAGTTCATGAATCCTAAACTTAGTCTAAACATGTTCGTAAGGAAGAACAGAACGATTATCTCAGACCCGCCGTTTTAAAAAACTGTCCTATCCAAGAGCAAAACAGGAGCCGGCAAAAATTACAGACAGACAGAGAGAGACGATACAAGGAAACAAGAACTGATTGAACATATGGGCGGTACGGCTCCTGCATCGCGAAGCGGTAAAACCGATGAATCCGATCAGATCGACGGATCCATGTGACTGATCGCACTGACACGTAAAAAAATATTTGAATTCTGACCAGAGGAGAAATGGAGGACGAAAGAAACGAAGCAAACTGATCACTGACAAGACAAGTTATTGCGCCCCGTCGCATGCATACAGCTGTTTACATTCAGTTCTTGTCTTGCTCGGCCGTACGTACCTGCGCACACAGTCACAGAGTACCGGTTCACACCTTGCCATTTGGTATTTGTATATATAGGATGTGGGCGATAGAATTTTCTGGAGAGACCTTTTATTGCACATTTGAAAAATAAAATTGTCAACTTTGCTAATTCGTTCCCTATCTTTATAAGTTTTACAGACCTTAGAAATACATAATAAGAGTAGATAGCTTGCATCTTTCACCTAAGAAGTGTTTTTCTTTCAAAATGAGCATAAACTCCTCCGGCCTTTGCATGGACAACTATAATACTTCATCCGATCCATATAAATGGATGTATCTAGACATGTTTTAGTGCTAGATACATCCGTTTCAGTGACAAATAATATGGATCGGAGAGAGTAGTATATAATTGGAATCAATACAAGCAAAGCCAAACAATTTTTATCTTAAATAAATTGGATTTAATATTTTTTTTGGCTATTTACATAGGACTTGCTTCGCTATAATATCTTCATCACCATACCACAAAACCTATGACCACATAAACCAATCAACTAGTTACGAGTGACATTTCGCACAACAAAAGTGCCACAACCCTCTAATATAACTCTTTCAAACAAGGAACCGCCGCTAGCACAATGTTATTAACGAGTCAGACAAGTGTTAGCATATGGCAACCCCCGATGCAAATTACACCTCCAACAAGGAAACAACCAGGTGACGTCGCCATTGCCTGATCAAGCATGAAAGGTAGGTCATGTGTTTTCACCAAGAGCGACTAAAACCATGATATTAGCAACCATAGATATATGATCCACCACTCTACCACCCTACTCACATCGCCATAGCTACCGGATGCATCATGTTGCCCCCCCCCCCCCCCCCGCCTCCCCCCTCGAGCCATATCAAGCCTCGGCAACGTCCATCGACAACGACGATGTGAGGAGTGTTGTGCCTTGCAGTCTTCCCACGCAGTCCAAGCCAAAGTACGACACATCGTGCTAGACCAATATGATATGGCAATGCCTTGGCTGCAAGGCCGACAAGATGATCATCAACCAACAAAACGAATGGAATCCCCACAACATCTTTGGCAAGGGTAGCGAGTGAGGGCAGAGGGAGAGGGGCTCAGGTGGCGACACTAGGAGCTACATTAGGGAGTGATGAGATCTATTCTCCCAAGGAAATAATTTCTACTTGCTTCGTCTAAGAAACCACAACTTATACTCTTCAGTAGATCGCACCTACACCTATCATTATTAATTTAGGGATCCTTTGATTCGTTTGATAGGAGAGTATAGGAATAGGAAACCTATATCATTAGCATGCCATGTTTACTTCATTCCTATGGGATGAAGAATTCTCTCACACTACAAAATTCTAATAAAATTATTTACTACTCCCTCCGTTTAGAAATGTAAGATGTTTTAGATTTGTGAAGAAGATGTATCTAGACACATTTTAGTGTGTAGGTTCAAATGAATCTAGACACTAAAATATGTCTAGATACATATCATTTATAAACCTAAAACATCTTATATTTCCAAACGGAGGGAGTATGTGATATGACACGTTAAATGAAAAGGGTTCCGAAGGAAACTGGAATTTCAACCATAAACAAATCCTTTCAAAATCCTTTGAACCAAAGGATCCTTTAGGGCACCCACAATGTGTAAATATCCATATCTGACATGAGTCACAATAGGTTCTTTCTTCCCAATCATTCTCTTCCCAAAAGTCGATAAAGAAACCAAGTGTTTGACAGACATAGTTTCAGAAGTGAGAAAAGTGTGATACATTTATGTATGTGTGCAAGGCCTCAAATGTAGCAAGCTCAGCGCTTCTGTCCCCGGTTTGTATCGTACACACTGGAATTGAAGAGACCCCTCCCTGCCTAGGAGTTTATTAACCGGTGCATGCATACAGGCTTTTGGATCGCAGCAGCACAGCAGCAACGGCAATTAGCAGCAGGTCTGTGCAATCTGTACGGAAACCGGCAAACATTGTGTTTTTGAGATGCAGTGTAAGTAACCTTAAGTAATAGCACAATTGCCGGTGCCCAAATACTTGCAACTCAAATCGAAGTCATATCAGATAACACGCTAGCAAGATGATTAATCCGCAAAAGGAATTAAAATTTCCCCACTTAATACGGTTTAGTGTTTAGAATATTTATGGTTAAAAAAGACTCATTGATGCTACCACTGTTCCAAAATGTTACTTTTTCTAACAGTTCAAATTAAACCGATAAAATATACCAACTTTTTGTCTAAACTCATGACAATTAAATCAGATAAGTCCTCCCCTTGTTTAGAAACAACTGACTTGGATTTGTCTAGAATTTCAGGTAGTATTAACTTCTTCTTCTTGACGGAAATTACAGGTATTAACTCGAGAGAGCAAACTGCTTCTTCATTTTCTTCCCGTTATTTAGAAAAGGTAATTTCAACAAATGTGTTCGACCATACAATTACGGCAAGGCCCAAACGAGGAGTTGCCAAAATAGACTATTTTTCCATAAAAGCTAGCTAGTGATAAACAGGACTGTACAAGGCTCCGTAATCTGCAAAAAAACGCATCTTAAACACATGTATACAGGGGATTCCTGAAACCTCTCTCACATCTGATCTAGAAGAAGTAATATTGCTTCAATTAAATAAAAATGAAAGGTAATTCAAGCAAACGATTCCATTTCTTGAAAAACAACAAAACAGTTGGTCGACTGTCTGACCATGATGATACAGCACATTTTCGTGTGTGGAGCAACGATAGATACTCCAGAAGCATAGCATAAACTATCAGTACATGATTCCGAAGAATATGGAAGATCGAACGTCAGGTGGCCTCAGCTCATGGTTAGACAGACGGCGAAGAAACACAGGTACCAATTTCTGAAAATTACTAATGCCATGAGCTAAGTTTTAATTTACTACTACTACTAGAGATGATGGTCACAGTAACAAGCCAATCACAAACCAATGTCCCGATTCAATTAGAAGAGCAAGTGACTGAGGCAAGTAGCTTTCAAAACAATAATAATGCCATCATGTTTTGTATAGTATATGTAGGAAGTTAGCCACCAAATGATAATAATAAACGAAACAATGGAAGGCCTGACTGAACAGCTAATAACCAATTCTCTGACAAGTTCTACCAGAGTGAATGAACTAATCTTTACTTCTGCAGGTAAGCAGGCAGCTACTACTACTTGTGAAGAAAAACAGTAAGAAAATCGATTTCCAAGATGGGAGCAAGGTGTGAAAATGATACTACTATGGGTTCTACCTTTGACGAAAACACGGCGAAGCAGGTTGCAGATTCGGTCGCCAAACATAGCAGCTGTGCCCAACGGCAGGAAGAAGTGAGGCTGCCGCAGCATGACCTAGCAAGGCATGACCACAGACGCATATACATGTATGCTGCTTGTTGATCACTCAGAGCTAGATCATGCTGGCAGCTTCACTCGTTCCCTCGGACAGCCGATCTCTCCAAGATCAAGGTCGCATGAAATACAGGGAATACAAGAGAGGCAATCACGGTGAAGAAAATCCACGTAGGGAGGAAGAGAGGGAGAGCGAAGAAGACTATCAATCACAAGCTGGCCAAGAACATGTGTGGGAAGGAAGGTAGGTAGCTAGCTAGCTGCTACAAGGTGTGCTCCCATGGACATTGCCTACATAACATGGAGCCATCGGCCAGGGATGATACTTGGCAAGAATTCAAGGAGAGGATGAGGAAGCCACAAAAATGGTGTAGATCACATCTCACCTCAAGAATCAAGGATGAGAGAGAGGGGAAAGAAGAAGAGGAGAAGCATAGAGAAGGAAGAAGGCAAGGAGCAAGATTTATAGATGGAAGGGCTGTGGTGGCTTGTGTGCCCGGGGTGGGGTGGGGTGGGGTGGGGAAGATGAGATCCAGAGATCCAACCAGCAGAGATGTAAACAATATTGCAACTCTCATCAGCTGTTCAGAATAGTGGTTGAGTGGGCAGTAAAGTAGAGAGAGATTAGAGAGATGGCAGAAGAGGCCAAGGAGGCTAGTGGTGTAGGGGGAGGCCTAGAGGGGCTAGGGTTCTAGAGCGTAGAGTAGCTAGGGGGACCTAGACAGCCACCGCTGGCAGAGATGTCAGGACAGGAGGGGGTGGGTGCAGAAGAGGGGGCAGGAAAAAGAGGAGGGAGAAAAGATCTCGCGTCGCGTCGGGTCGAGTCAATCTGATGCTTGCATGATGGATGGACACTGGACAGGGGATCAGGTAGCTAGACGGGTAAGAAGAGGGGAGAGCTCAAGAGCAAGACAAACCCCAGCCCGGCCGTACTGCTTTTTTTTTCTTTAGGCCTCTTTGGACGCACGACTTTTGGAATATAGGAATAGAGAAAAAATACACATGATTTTATTCTGAAATACAGAATTTTTTTAAAAGTTGTCTTAATTTGAATGGTGCAAACGAGAGGAACACATGAATTTTATAGGACTTTCATAGGAGAGAGAGCAGATACAGATGGAGTGTAAGTGGATTGAAGCTTTGGGTAATAAAGCGAGTTTCTGAATTCATGTTGAGATTTCTATGAAACATAGGTCATAGATTGGACTTCTTTGGATGCAAGACTTTTGGAATAATAGAGAAGAGAAAAAATACATGATTCTATTCTGAAATACAGAAATTTTGTAAAAGTTGACTTAATTTGAATGGTGCAAACGAGACGAACACATGAATTTTATACTACTCCTGGAGTAGGATTTAGGAGAGAGAGCAGATACGGATGGAGTGTAAATGCATTGAAATTATTTGGTAATGAAATGAGTTTCTGGATTCATGTTCAATTTGTAGGGGTTCGTAGCAAGGAAAAGAAAAAAAATTCTACCGCATGCAAACAAACAAACCAAGATCTATCTACTAGATTGTAGCAACGAGTCGATAGAGAAACTCACCCTCGAAGATTCCAAAGCGGTTAACGAGAGCAGATTCTCGTGGGTGATGTAGTCGTACTCTTGCCGATCTCAAGATCGCGTAGACGATCCTTTCGGCGCTGCGTTCCGGCAGCGCTTCCGCAGTCAGTCACACGTTCGGTACTCGATGAAGACCTTCCTCTCCCTTATTCCAGCAGGCAGCGGAGGTTGTAGCACTCTCCTCACGATTCCAGCAGCACGACGGCGTGGTACCGGAAGTAGAGGGGAGATCTCGCAGGGCTTCGCCTTAAGCCGGAGCGAGTATGGTGGACTATGAGAGAGGCCTTGGCGATCTAGGGTTTAGAGGGCACCAAGGGCGGAGCTTGGCCGGCGTCTAGGGCTTGGGGAAGCCCCAAGTCGGCGGCTAGGCGGGTGGAAGGAGAGGAACTCCTCCCCAAGTAGGTTTCCTACTCTCCCTCCACCAAACAAACTTGTCGTTTGACTTTTCAAATTGGCGTTTGGCTTTTCAAACTAGGATTTAATTTCTCCCTTTATTTTGCCTAGCCATGATACCTAGTACATGATGCAACCATTCCACATTGTCATGACACATTCATGTACCCTTCCCCTCCGGAGTGCCGGACCTTCCGGAACCTTCTAGAACATTCTCGATGAAAACACCGGAATCAATCCCCAACTCCGAAACAGGACTTTCCTTATATGAATCTTATTCTTCGGACCATTCCGGATCTCCTCGTGATATCCCGGATCCCATCCGAGACTCCGAACAACATTCAGTCTCTTACTCATCATTCCATAACTACTCAACAACATCGAATCCTTAAGTGTGTCTCCCTACGGTTCGTGAATTATGCGGACATGATCGAGACACTTCTCCGATCAATAACCAATAGAGGAATCTGGAAATTCATATGGCTCCCACATATTTCTACGATTACTTTGCGATCGAATGAACCACTTACATATGATACCAATTTCCCTTTGTCTCACGATAGTTTACTTATCCGAGGTTTTGATCGTCGGTATCTCTTCATACCTAGTTCAACCTCGTTACCGATATGTACTCTTTTCTCGTTCTCATGATATGTTATCCCTTGTGAGCCAGTCACATGCTTGCAAGCTAATTGGATGACATTCCACCGAGAGGGCCCAGAGTATATCTATCCGTCATATGGATGGACAAATCCCACTCTTGATCCATGTGTCTCAACCCATACTTTCCAAACACTCAATGCCACCTTTATAGCCACCCAGTTATGGTGTGGTGTTTGATGTCATCAAAGCATCCTTCCGGTGATGGTGATAAGCATGATCTCATGGTCGAAGGAATTAGGTTACTATGTATCAGAAAGCTTATAGCAATTGAACTATTAAAATGACTTAATCTTTATGCTACACTTATCTATAGGAGTATGTCCATCATATCATTCTCCTAATGATATGACCTTGTTATTAACAGCATCTCAAATGTTCATGATCAAGAAACCATGATCATCTATTAATCAACAAGCTAGTATTATAAAGAGGCTTTACTAGGGACTCTATTTAGTTTACAAATCACACAAGTATTAATGTTTCTGGTCAATACTATTATAGCATGAATACAAACATTTATCATAAACATAAAGATATAATAATAACTACATTTATTTTTGTCTCTAGGGAATATCTCCAACAGTCTCCCACTTGCACTAGAGTCAACAAATCTAGATTACATGGTAATATACCGAATACCCATGGCAGTTTGGTGTTGGTCATGTTTTTCCCTCGGGAGAGGTTTAGTCAAGGGATCCGCCACATTCAGATCTATGTGTACTTTGCAAATCTTTATGTCACCTTCTTGGACATGTTCTCGAATAGCGTGAAAATGCAGCTTGATGTGCTTCAGCTTCTTGTGTGACCTTGGTTCTTGCGCATTGGCTATGGCGCCCATGTTATCACAGTAGATAGACATTGGGTCCAGCGCACTTGGAACCACACTGAGCTCTGTAATGAATTCCTTCATCCATATCGCTTCTTCTGAAGCCTCCGAAGCAGCTATGTATTCCGATTCAGTTGAAGCTCTCACCATAACGCTTTGCTTTGCACTCCTCCAGCTAACTGCTGCACCATTCAAAGTAAATACGTATCCAGATTGAGATTTAGAATCATCCGGATCGGTGTTCCAACTAGCATCGGTGTAACCATTAACAACGAGTTGTTCATCACCTTCATAAGGAAGAACCATATCCTTAGTTCTTCTCAAGTACTTAAGGATGTTTTT
Source organism: Avena sativa (assembly GCA_916181665.1). Classification (NCBI taxonomy): domain Eukaryota; kingdom Viridiplantae; phylum Streptophyta; class Magnoliopsida; order Poales; family Poaceae; genus Avena; species Avena sativa. The sequence continues at coordinate 299,796,538 of OV702282.1, forward strand.
GACCGTTGTCCAATGATCCACTCCTGGATCACTTTGATATCTGCTAGTCAAATTAACAGAATATGCAATGTCGGGTCTGGTACATAGCATGGCATACATTAGAGATCCTATGGCTGAGGCATAGGGAGTCTTCTCGTCCTTTTTCTATCTTCTGCCGTTGCTGGACTTTGAGTTTTACTCAACGTCGTATTGGGCAACATGGGCAAGAACCCTTTCTTTCTATCTTCCATTCCAAACCTCTTTAGAACTTTGTCCAAATATGTACTTTGTGACAATGATATTAGGCGTCTCGATCTATCTCTATAAATCTTTATGCCTAATATGTAAGCTGCTTCGCCAAGATCTTTCATTGAAAAACTATTATTCAAATATTCTTTGACACTATTAAGAAGGTCTACATCATTCCCAGTCAACAATATGTCATCTACATATAGTATTAAGAATGCTATAGAGCTCCCACTCACTTTCTTGTAAATACAAGCTTCTCCATAAGTTTGTATAAAACCAAAACTTTTGATTACCTTATCAAAACGTTGATTCCAACTTCGGGATGCTTGCTTCAACCCATATATGGACCGTTGAAGTTTGCATACCTTGTTAGCATCTTTAGGATCGACAAAACCTTTGGGTTGCATCATATACAACTCTTCATAAATGTCTCCATTGAGGAACGCCGTTTTGACATCCATCTGCCATATCTCATAATCGTAATATGCAGCGATTGCTAACATAATACTCACAGACTTTAGCTTCGCTACTGGTGAGAAAGTCTCATCGTAGTCAACTCCTTGAATTTGTCGAAACCCTTTTGCGACAAGTCGAGCCTTATAGATAGTAACATTACCATCAGCATATGTTTTCTTCTTGAAAATCCATTTGTTTTCGACAGCCTTGCGGCCATCCGGTAAGTTCACCAAAGTCCATAGTTGGTTTTCATACATGGATCCAATTTCGGATTTCATGGCATCTTGCCAATTATTGGAATCTGGGCTCATCATCGCTTCCTCACACGTCGCAGGGTCATCGGTGTTGTCCACCAACATGACACTCATAACGGGATCATACCAATCAGGAGTGGTACGAGTTCTCGTTGACCTGCGAGGTTCTGTACCAACTTCAACCGAAGTTTCACGATCATCATCATTAGCTTCCTCTCTTATTGGTGTAGGCACCACAGGAACTTCTTCCGGTGCTGCGCTACTCGCAAGTTCGAGAGAAGGTTCAACAACCTCGTCGAGTTCTACTTTCCTTCCAGTCACTTCTTTCGAGAGAAATTCCTTCTCTAGAAAGGATCCATTCTTAGCAACGAAGATTTTGCCCTCGGATCTATGATAGAAGGTATACCCAATAGTTTCCTTCGGGTATCCTATGAAGACGCATTTTTCCGCTTTGGGTTCAAGCTTGTCCGGATGTAACTTCTTTACATAGGCTTCGCAACCCCAAACTTCAAGGAACGACAATCTAGGTTTCTTCCCAAACCATAATTCATACGGTGTCGTTTCAACGGATTTACATGGTGCCCTATTTAAAGTGAATGCGGTTGTTTCTAATGCATAACCCTAAAACGATAACGGTAAATCTGTAAGTGACATCATAGAACGAACCATATCTAAGAGAGTTCGATTACGACGTTCGGACACACCATTACGCTGTGGTGTTCCCGGCGGTGTCAATTGTGAAAGTATTCCGCATTTCTTTAAATGCTCGCCAAACTCGTAACTTAGATATTCACCTCCACGATCAGAACGTAGAAATTTAATCTTTTTGTTACGTTGATTCTCCACCTTACTTTGAAATTCCTTAAACTTCTCGAAACTTTCGGACTTATGTTTTATGAAATAGATATACTCATATCTACTCAAGTCATCTGTTAAGGTAAGAACATAACGATAACCACCGCGCGATGCTACACTCATTGGACCACACACATCGGTATGTATGATTTCCAATAAGTCTGTATCTCGCTCCATCATACCAGAAAATGGAGTCTTAGTCATTTTACCCATTAGACATGCTTCGCATCTTTCAAGTGATTCAAGAAGTCCATCGGAATGGAGTTTCTTCATACGCTTCACTCCAATGTGACCAAGACGACAGTGCCACATATAGGTCGAGTTATCACTCAATTTCAAACGTTTAGCTTCAATGTTATTAATATGTGTACTTCCACTATCGAGTTTCAATAAGAATAGACCATCTATCAAAGGTGCATGTGCATAAAACATATTACTCATATAAATCGAACAACCATTATTCTCGGACTTAAACAAGTAACCGTCTCGCAATAAACATGATCCCGATATAATGTTCATGCTCAACGCAGGCACCAAATAACAATTATTTAAGTATAAATTTAATCCCGATGGTAGATGAAGAGGTAGCGTGCTGACCGCGATCACATCAGCCTTTGATCCATTTCCAACGCGCATCGTCACCTCATTCTTCGCTAGCTTCCGTTTATTCTGCAGCACTTGTTTCGAGTTACAAATATGAGAAACCGAACCAGTATCAAATACCCAGGCACTACTATGAGTACTAGTGAGATACACATCAATAACATGTATATCGGATATACCTTTCTTCTTGATGTTGTCATTCTTCAAATCCGCCAAGTACTTTGGGCAATTCCGCTTCGAGTGACCCTCTCCCTTGCAGTAAAAGCACTCAGTATCAGGCTTAGGTCCAGCCTGGGTCTTCTTCGCCGGTGTGGCAACTTTCTTACCACCCTTCTTGAAGTTTCCCTTTTGCTTGGACTTGCCTTTCTTGAATTTGGTGGTCTTATTGACCAACAACACTTGATGCTCTTTCTTGATCTCCACTTCTGCAGATTTCAACATGGAGAAGAGTTCTGGCAACGTCTTGTTCATGTTTTGCATATTGTAGTTCATCACAAAATTCTTGTAACTTGGTGGCAGTGATTGGAGGACACGATAAATCCCCAAAGCATTATGAATCACTGTACCCAAGCTTTGGAGTTTGTTTGCCTGCCCAGACATCTTAAGCACGTGCTCACTGACGGAGCTGCCCTCTTCCATCTTGCAGTTAAAGAACTTTTCAGAAGCCTCATAACTCTCAACTGCCGCGTGAGCCTCAAATATCATTTTGAGTTCACGGACAATATCATGTGGGTCATGGTTCTCAAACCTTTTCTAAAGCTCCGATTCCAAACCATACAAGATAGCACACTGAACTGTGGAGTACTGATTCTTCCGAGTGATGTAAACGTTCTTTACTTCATCGGTAGCATCAGCTGCAGGCGGGTCACCCAACGGTGCATCCAGCACATAGGTCAAATTACCAGCATTGAGGACAATCCTCGAATTGCGGAACCAATCCGCAAAGTTGCTTCCATTGTTTTTCAACGTTTCTTTCTCTAGGAACGCATTAAAATTGATGGTAGGGGCCGCCATTGATCTACAACATATTTGCAATAGTTTTAGACTAAGTTTATGACAAATTGAGTTCTAATTAATAGTTAAATTAATCTAGGTGAACTCCCACTCAAATCAATATCCCTCACATTGTTTTAGTGATCACACGAACCAAATCCACCACATCAAAACCAATCATCACGAGAGTTGATGTAACTTCAATGGCGAACAATCAACATGTTCATCATATCTACTATATGACTCATGCTTTACCTTTCGGTGATCCGTGTTCTGAGACCATGTGTACATGCTAGGCTCGTCAAGATCAAACCTTAGCTTCCGCATGAGCAAATCTGGCTTGCTCACGTTGTATACACTTGCAGAATCTAACACACCCGATCATCACGTGGTGCTTCGAAACAACAAGCTTTAGCAACAGTGCTTACTAAGGATGAACACTTTAAAACTTGAAATTTATGTGCATCAGGGATCATATTATAATGCTGCCGTCGTTAACTAAGCAATACAAGATGCATAAAGGATTAACATCACATGCAATTCATAATATGTGATATGATATGGCCTTTCTTCATTGTGCTTCCGATCTCCATCTTCTAGCACGAACATGATCTCCATCATCACCGGCATAGCGTCAAGGTCAATGGCGCCGTTTCATGGTTGTCGTCCACCAGCTCCAACTATGACAACTACTTTGAATAGAAACGCGGGTCTTAACAGAAAGTAAAGACAACCATATGGCTCCTGCCGATTGCCAACTTACAATAAGGAACATTGCATACATCAAATATAATCACAATCATGGCCATATCACATCACAGCACACCCCTGCAAAACAAACTTAGACGCCTCTAATTTTCTTTGCATATTTTACGTGGTTTGGGGCTTTCAATAAGTGTCGATCTAACTTATGAACAAGAACCACAACGTTGATGTTTGAACTATCAAGTGCCTGTTGTAAACTGGATCTATACTATAATGGGAGAGACAGACACCCGCAAAGCCACTTATGCAATACAAGTTGCATGTTGAGCATGGAGCAAATCTCATGAACGATGTCATGTAAGGTTAGCCCGGGCCGCTTCATCCCATCATACCGCAAGATGCAAAGTACACAAGAATCAATTGATAATAAAAGCATCACCGCCCACAATGACCATTGTGTTCTACTCGTGCAACAGATATACATATAGACACGACTCTGATACCACTATAGGGGTTCGTAGCATGGAAAACAAAAAAAATTCTACCGCATGCAAACAAACAAGCCAAGATCTATCTACTAGATTGTAGCAACGAGTCGATAGAGGAACTCACCCTCGAAGATTCCAAAGCGGTTAACGAGAGCAGATTCTCGTGGGTGATGTAGTCGTACTCTTGCCGATCTCAAGATCGCGTAGACGATCCTTCCGGCACTGCGTTCCGGCAATGCTTCCGCAGTCGGTCACACGTTCGGTACTCGATGAAGACCTTCCTCTCCCTTGTTCCAGCAGGCAGCGGAGGTTGTAGCATTCTCCTCACGATTCCGGCAGCACGACGGCGTGGTACCAGAAGTAGAGGGGAGATCTCGCAGGGCTTCGCCTTAAGCCGGAGCGAGTATGGTGGACTATGAGAGAGTCCTTGGCGATCTAGGGTTTAGAGGGCACCAAGGGGAGGATCTTGGCCGGCGGCTAGTGCTTGGGGAAGCCCCGAGTCGGCGGCTAGGAGAAGACCTAGGGACGGCGGCGACTTGCAGGAGGCCGGCGGCTAGGGCTAGGGTTTGGGTGGTGTTGGGTGTAGGGAAGAGGGGCAGCCCTACCCCTCCTTTTATAGGTGGGAGGGCGTGGCTTGGGAGGAGGGAGTCCTCCCCCAAGTCGGCCTCCTTGGCCGGCGGGTGGAGGGAGAGGAACTCCTCCCCAAGTAGGTTTCCTACTCTCCCTCCACCAAGCAAACTTGCCGTTTGACTTTTCAAATTGGCGTTTGACTTTTCAAACTAGGATTTAATTTCTCCCTTTATTTTGCCCAGCCATGATACCTAGTACATGATGTTGGAGATATGCCCTAGAGGCAATAATAAATGTAGTTATTATTATATCTTTGTGTTTATGATGAATGTTTACATTCATGCTATAATAGTATTAACAAGGAAACATTAATACTTGTGTGATTTGTAAACTTAAATTGAAGTCCCTAGAATAAGCCTCTATACATCACTAGCTTGTTGGTTGATAAATGATTGTGGTTTCCCTATCATGGACATTGAGATGTTATCGACAACAAGATCATATCGTTAGGAGAATGATATGGTGGACATACTCCTATAGATAAGCGTAGCATAAAGATCAAGTCATTTTAATAGTTCAATTGCTATATGCTTTCTGATACATAGTAATCTAATTCCTTCGACCATGAGATCATGCATATCACCTTTACCGGATGGATGCTTTGATGACATCAAACACCACACCGTAACTGGGTGGCTATAAAGGTGGCATTGGGTATTCGGAAAGTATTGGTTGAAACACATGGATCAAAAGTGGGATTTGTCCATCCATATGACGGATAGATATACTCTGGGCCCTCTCGGTGAAATGTCATCCAATTAGCTTGCAAGCATGTGACTGGCTCACAAGGGATCACATATCACGGGAACGAGAAAAGAGTACTTATCGGTAACGAGGTTGAACTAGGTATGCAGAGATGCCGACGATCATAACCTCGGATAAGTAAACTATCGTGAGACAAAGGGAAATTGATATCGTATGTAAGTGGTTCATTCGATCGCAAAGTAATCGTAGAAATATGTGGGAGCCATATGAATTTCCAGATTCCTCTATTGGTTATTGTTCGGAGAAGTGTCTCGATCATGTCCGCATAATTCACGAACCGTAGGGAGACACACTTAAGGATTCGACGTTGTTTGAGTAGTTATGGAATGATGAGAAAGAAACCGAATGTTGTTCGGAGTCTCGAATGGGATTCGGTATATCACGAGGAGATCCGGAATGGTCCGGAGAATAAGATTCATATAAGGAAAGTCCTGTTTCGGAGATGGAGAATGGTTCCGGTGTTTTCATCGGGAATGTTCTAGAAGGTTCCGGAATGTCCGGCACTCCGGGGGGGAAGGGTACATGAATGTGTTATATCAAGTTGATATGATTGAATCATGTACTCGGTGTCATCTCTGTTCAAAATAAAGGGTTTATTCAAATCCTAGTTTGAAAAGTCAAACGGCTAGTTTGAAAGTCAAACGGCAAGTTTTGGAAAGAGGAGGAGGAGTGGGAAACCGAGTTGGGGAGGGTTTCCCTCCTCCAACCGGCGGCGCACCACCCAAGCCGAGTTGGGGAGGGACTCCCCTCCCTCCCCTTGGCCGGCCGGCCCCTCCACCTATATAAGGAGGGGCAGGGCTCCCTCCTAGAGACACGCAAGTCCCTTGCCCCGAAAACCCTAACCCTAGCCGCCGCCGCCCTCCAAGGCGCCGCCGCCTAGGGATCTCCTTGCCGCCGACTTGGGCACTACCAAGCCCTAGTCGCCGGCTCTAGCACCTCTGCCTCGGCGTGTCTAAACCCTAGATCGTCGAGGGATTTCTCATAGCCCACCATACTCGCTCCGGCTTAAGGCGAAGCCCTGCGAGATCTCCCCTCTACTTCCGGTACCACGCCGTTGTGCTGCCGGAATCGCGAGGAGAGTGCTACAACCTCCGCTGCCTGCTGGAACAAGGGAGAGGAAGGTCGTCGTCGAGTACCGAACGTGTGACCGACTGCGGGAGCGCTGCCGGAACGCAGCGCCGGAAGGATCGTCTACGCGATCTTGAGATCGGGAAGAGTACGACTACATTACCCACGAGAATCCGCTCTCGTTAAACACTTTGGAATCTTCGAGGGTGAGTTATTCCATCGACTCGTTGCTACAATCTAGTAGATAGATCTTGGCTTGTTTGTTTGTATGCGGTAGAAATTTTTTGTTTTCCATGCTACGAAACCCTTCAGTGGTATCAGAGCCGTGTCTATATGTAGATCTATTGCACGAGTAGAACACAATGGTCATTGTGGGCGTTGATGCTTTTGTTGTCGATTGCTTCTTGTGTACTTTGCATCTTGCGGTATGTTCGGATGAAGCGGCCCGGGCTAACTTTACATGACATCGTTCATGAGACTTGCTCCACGCTTGACATGCAACTTGTATTGCATAAGTGGCTTTGCGGGTGCCTGTTTCTCCTAGCATAGTTAAGATCCAATTTACAACGGGTGATTAACAATACTAGTATCAATGTTGTGGTTCATGTTCGTAAGTTAGATCGACACTTATTGAAAGCCCAAAACCACGTAAAACATGCAAAGAAAGTAGAGGCGTCTAACTTTGTTTTGCAGGGGTGTGCTGTGATGTGATATGGCCATGATTGTGATTATATTTGATGTATGCAATGTTCCTTATTGTAAGTTGGCAACCGGCAGGAGCCATATGGTTGTCTTTAATTTATGTTAAGACCCGCGTGTCTATTCAAAGTAGTTGTAATAGTTGAAGCCGGTGGACGACAACCATAGAGAAGCGTCATTGACCTTGATGCAATGCCGATGATGATGGAGATCATGTTCGTGCTAGAAGATGGAGATCGGAAGCACAATGAAGAAAGGCCATATCATATCAGATATTATGAATTGCATGTGATGTTAATCCTTTATGCATCTTGTATTGCTTAGTAGACGACGGTAGCATTATAAGATGATCCCTCATGCACATGAATTTCAAGTCATAAAGTGTTCACCCCCAGTTAGCGCCATTGCTAAAGCTTGTTGTTTCGAAGCACCACGTGATGATCGGGTGTGTTAGATTCCGCAAGTGTATACAACGTGAGCAAGCCATATTTGCTCATGCGGAAACTAAGGTTTGATCTTGACGAGCCTAGCATGTACAGACATGGTCTCGGAACACGGATCACCGAAAGGTAAAGCATGAATCATATAGTAGATATGATGAACATGTCGATTGTTCGCCATTGAAACTATATCAACTCTCGTGATGATCGGTGTTGATGTAGTGGATTTGGTTCATGTGATCACTAAAACAATGTGAGGGATATTGTTTTGAGTGGGAGATCACCTAGATTAATTTTATTATTAATTTGAACTCAATTTGTCATAAACTTAGTCTAAACTATTGCAAATATGTTGTAGATCAATGGCAGCCCCTACCATCAATTTTAATGCATTCATAGAGAAAGAAAAGTTGAAAAACAATGGAAGCAACTTCGCGGATTGGTTCCGCAATTTGAGGATTGTCCTCAATGCTGGTAATTTGACCTATGTGCTGGATGCACCGCTGGGTGACCCACCTGCAGCTGATGCTGCCGATGAAGTAAAGAACGTTTACCTCACTCGGAAGACTCAGTACTCCACAGTTCAGTGTGCTATCTTGTATGGTTTAGAATCGGAGCTTCAGAAAAGGTTTGAGAATTCAGACCCATATGATATTGTCGAGGATCTCAAATTGATCTTTGAGACTCATGCGGCAATTGAAAGCTATGAGGCTTCTGAAAAGTTCTTTAACTGCAAGATGGAAGAGGGCAGCTCCGTTAGTGAGCATGTGCTTAAGATGTCTGGGCACACAAACAAACTTCAAAGCTTGGGTATTGTGATTCCTAATGCTTTGGGGATTTACCGTGTCCTCCAATCACTACCACCAAGTTACAAGAACTTTGTGATGAACTACAACATGCAAAACATGAACAAGACGTTGCGAGAACTCTTTGCCATGTTGAAATCTGCAGAAGTGGAGATCAAGAAAGAGCACCAAGTGTTGTTGGTCAATAAGACCACCAAATTCAAGAAAGACAAGTCTAAGCAGAAGGGACACTTCAAGAAGGGTGGTAAATAAGTTACCACGCCGACGAAGAAGACCAAGGCTGGACCTAAGCCTGATACTGAGTGCTTTTACTGCAAGGGAGAAGGTCACTGGAAGCGGAATTGCCCAAAGTACTTGGCGGATTTGAAGAACCGCAAAATCAAGAAGAAAGGTATATCTGATATACATGTTATTGATGTGTATCTCACTAGTACTCGTAGTAGTGCCTGGGTATTTGATACTAGTTCGGTTGCTCATATTTGTAAATCGAAACACGTGCTGCAGAATAAACGGAAGCTAGCGAAGAACGAGGTGACGATGCGCGTGGGAAACGGATCGAAGGTTGATGTGATCGCGGTCGGCACGCTACCCCTTCATCTACCATCGGGATTAGTTTTATACTTAAATAATTGTTATTTGGTGCCTGCGTTGAGCATGAACATTATATCGGGATCTTGTTTATTGCGAGACGGTTACTTGTTTAAGTCCGAGAATAATGGTTGTTCGATTTATATGAGTAATATGTTTTATGAACATGCACCTTTGATAGATGGTCTATTCTTATTGAATCTCGATAGTGGAAATACACATATAAATAACATTGAGGCTAAACGTTTGAAATTGAGCGATAACTCAACCTATATGTGGCACTGTCGTCTTGGTCACATTGGAGTGAAGCGTATGAAGAAACTCCATTCCGATGGACTTCTTGAATCACTTGATTTCGAATCACTTGATAGATGCGAAGCATGTCTGATGGGTAAAATGACTAAGACTCCATTTTCTGGTATGATGGAGCGAGCTACGGACTTATTAGAAATCATACATACTGATGTGTGTGGTCCAATGAGTGTAGCATCGCGCGGTGGTTATCGTTATGTTCTTACCTTCACGGATGACTTGAGTAGATATGGGTATATCTATTTCATGAAACATAAGTCCGAAACTTTCGAGAAGTTTAAGGAATTTCAAAGTGAAGTAGAGAATCAACGTAACAAGAAGATTAAATTTCTACGTTCTGATCGTGGAGGTGAATATCTAAGTTACGAGTTTGGCGAGCATTTGAAGAAATGCGGAATACTTTCACAGTTGGCACCGCCGGGAACACCATAGCGTAATGGTGTGTCCGAACGTCGTAATCGAACTCTCTTGGATATGGTTCGTTCTATGATGTCACTTACAGATTTACCGCTATCATTTTGGGGTTATGCATTAGAAACAACCGCATTCACTTTAAATAGGGCACCGTCTAAATCCGTTGAAACGACACCGTATGAATTATGGTTTGGGAATAAACCTAGATTGTCGTTCCTTAAAGTTTGGGGATGCGAAGCCTATGTAAAGAAGTTACAAGCGGACAAGCTTGAACCCAAAGCGGAAAAATGCGTCTTCATAGGATACCCGAAGGAAACTATTGGGTATACCTTCTATCATAGATCCGAAGGAAAAATCTTCGTTGCCAAGAATGGATCCTTTCTAGAGAAGGAATTTCTCTCGAAAGAAGTGACTGGAAGGAAAGTAGAACTCGACGAGGTTGTCGAACCTTCTCTCGAAATTGCGAGTAGCGCAGCACCGGAAGAAGTTCCTGTGGTGCCTACACCAATAAGAGAGGAAGCTAATGATGATGATCATGAAACTTCGGTTGAAGTTGCTACAGAGCCTCGCAGGTCAACGAGAACTCGTACCACTCCAGATTGGTATGATCCCGTTATGAGTGTCATGTTGGTGGACAACACCGATGACCCTGAGACATGTGAGGAAGCAATGATGATCCCAGATTCCAATAAATGGCAAGAAGCCATGAAATCCGAGATTGGATCCATGTACGAAAACCAAGTGTGGACTTTGGTGGACTTACCAGATGGCCGGAAGGCTGTCGAGAACAAATGGATTTTCAAGAATAAAACATATGCTGATGGTAATGTTACTGTCTATAAAGCTCGACTTGTCGCAAAAGGGTTTCGACAAATTCAAGGAGTTGACTACGATGAGACTTTCTCACCAGTAGCGAAGCTAAAGTCTGTGAGGATTATGTTAGCAATCGCTGCATATTATGATTATGAGATATGGCAGATGGATGTCAAAACAGCATTCCTCAATGGAGACATTGATGAAGAGTTGTATATGATGCAACCCAAAGGTTTTGTCGATCCTAAAGATGCTAACAAGGTATGCAAACTTCAAAGGTCCATCTATGGATTGAAGCAAGCATCCCGAAGTTGGAATCAACGTTTTGATAAGGTGATCAAAAGTTTTGGTTTTATACAAACTTATGGAGAAGCTTGTATTTACAAGAAAGTGAGTGGGAGCTCTGTAGCATTCTTAATACTATATGTAGATGACATATTGTTGATTGGGAATGATGTAGACCTTCTTAATAGTATCAAGGAATATTTGAATAATAGTTTTTCAATAAAGGATCTTGGCGAAGCAACTTATATATTAGGCATAAAGATTTATAGAGATAGATCGAAACGCCAAATATCATTGTCACAAAGTACATATTTGGACAAAGTTCTAAAGAGGTTTGGAATGGAATATAGCAAGAAAGGGTTCTTGCCCATGTTGCCCAATACGACCTTGAGTAAAACTCAAAGTCCGACATCGACAGAAGATAGAGAAAGGATGAGTAAGACTCCATATGCCTCAGCCATAGGATCTCTAATGTATGCCATGCTATGTACTAGACCCGACATTGCATATGCTGTTAGTTTAACTAGCAGATATCAAAGTGATCCAGGAGTGGATCATTGGACAGCGGTCAAAAACATCCTTAAGTACTTGAGAAGAACTAAGGATATGGTTCTTTCTTATGGAGGTGATGAACAGCTCGTTGTTAATGGTTACACCGATGCTAGTTGGAACACCGATCCGGATGATTCTAAATCACAATCTGGATACGTATTTATTTTGAATGGTGCAGCAGTTAGCTGGAGGAGTGCAAAGCAAAGCGTTGTGGCGAGATCTTCAACTGAATCAGAATACATGGCTGCTTCGGAGGCTTCACAAGAAGCGATATGGATGAAAGAGTTCATTACAGAGCTAGGTGTGGTTCCTAGTGCGCTGGACCCAATGTCTATCTATTGTGATAACATGGGCGCCATAGCCAATGCGCAAGAACCAGGGTCACACAAGAAGCTGAAGCATATCAAGCTACGTTTTCACGCTATTCGAGAACATATCCAAGATGGGGATATAAAGATTTGCAAAGTACACACAGATCTGAATGTGGCGGATCCGTTGACTAAACCTCTCCCGAGGGCAAAACATGACCAGCACCAAACTGCCATGGGTGTTCGGTATATTACCATGTAATCTAGATTAGATGACTCTAGTGCAAGTGGGAGACTGTTGGAGATATGCCCTAGAGGCAATAATAAATGTAGTTATTATTATATCTTTGTGTTTATGATGAATGTTTACATTCATGCTATAATAGTATTAACAAGGAAACATTAATACTTGTGTGATTTGTAAACTTAAATTGAAGTCCCTAGAATAAGCCTCTATACATCACTAGCTTGTTGGTTGATAAATGATTGTGGTTTCCCTATCATGGACATTGAGATGTTATCGACAACAAGATCATATCGTTAGGAGAATGATATGGTGGACATACTCCTATAGATAAGCGTATCATAAAGATCAAGTCATTTTAATAGTTCAATTGCTATATGCTTTTTGATACATAGTAATCTAATTCCTTCGACCATGAGATCATGCATATCACCTTTACCGGATGGATGCTTTGATGACATCAAACACCACACCGTAACTGGGTGGCTATAAAGGTGGCATTGGGTATTTGGAAAGTATTGGTTGAAACACATGGATCAAGAGTGGGATTTGTCCATCCATATGACGGATAGATATACTCTGGGCCCTCTCGATGAAATGTCATCCAATTAGCTTGCAAGCATGTGACTGGCTCACAAGGGATCACATATCACGGGAACGAGAAAAGAGTACTTATCGGTAACGAGGTTGAACTAGGTATGCAGAGATGCCGACGATCATAACCTCGGATAAGTAAACTTTCGTGAGACAAAGGGAAATTGATATCGTATGTAAGTGGTTCATTCGATCGCAAAGTAATCGTAGAAATATGTGGGAGCCATATGAATTTCCAGATTCCTCTATTGGTTATTGTTCGGAGAAGTGTCTCGATCATGTCCGCATAATTCACGAACCGTAGGGAGACACACTTAAGGATTCGACGTTGTTTGAGTAGTTATAGAATGATGAGAAAGAAACCGAATGTTGTTCGGAGTCTCGAATGGGATTCGGGATATCACGAGGAGATCCGGAATGGTCCGAAGAATAAGATTCATATAAGGAAAGTCTTGTTTCGGAGATGGAGAATGGTTCCGGTGTTTTCATCGGGAATGTTCTAGAAGGTTCCGGAATGTCCGGCACTCCGGGGGGGAAGGGTACATGAATGTGTTATATCAAGTTGATATGATTGAATCATGTACTCGGTGTCATCTCTGTTCAAAATAAAGGGTTTATTCAAATCCTAGTTTGAAAAGTCAAACGGCTAGTTTGAAAGTCAAACGGCAAGTTTTGGAAAGAGGAGGAGGAGTGGGAAACCGAGTTGGGGAGGGTTTCCCTCCTCCAACCGGCGGCGCACCACCCAAGCCGAGTTGGGGAGGGACTCCCCTCCCTCCCCTTGGCCGGCCGGCCCCTCCACCTATATAAGGAGGGGCAGGGCTCCCTCCTAGAGACACACAAGTCCCTTGCCCCGAAAACCCTAACCCTAGCCGCCGCCGCCCTCCAAGGCGCCGCCGCCTAGGGATCTCCTTGCCGCCGACTTGGGCACTACCAAGCCCTAGTCGCCGGCTCTAGCACCTCTGCCTCGGCGTGTCTAAACCCTAGATCGTCGAGGTATTTCTCATAGCCCACCATACTCGCTCCGGCTTAAGGCGAAGCCCTGCGATATCTCCCCTCTACTTCCGGTACCACGCCGTTGTGCTGCCGGAATCGCGAGGAGAGTGCTACAACCTCCGCTGCCTACTGGAACAACGGAGAGGAAGGTCTTCGTCGAGTACCGAACGTGTGACCGACTGCGGGAGCGCTGCCGGAACGCAGCGCCGGAAGGATCGTCTACGCGATCTTGAGATCGGGAAGAGTACGACTACATCACCCACGAGAATCCGCTCTTGTTAAACACTTTGGAATCTTCGAGGGTGAGTTATTCCATCGACTCGTTGCTACAATCTAGTAGATAGATCTTGGCTTGTTTGTTTGTATGCGGTATAATTTTTTTGTTTTCCATGCTACGAAACCCTTCACATGATGCAACCATTCCACATTGTCATGACACATTCATGTACCCTTCCCCTCCGGAGTGCTGGACCTTCTGGAACCTTCTAGAACATTCCCGATGAAAACACCGGAATCAATCCCCAACTCCGAAACAGGACTTTCCTTATATGAATCTTATTCTCCGGACCATTCCGGATCTCCTCGTGATATCCCGGATCACATCCGAGACTCCGAACAACATTCAGTCTCTTACTCATCATTCCATAACTACTCAACAACATCGAATCCTTGAGTGTGTCTCCCTACGGTTCGTGAATTATGCGGACATGATCGAGACACTTCTCCGATCAATAACCAATAGAGGAATCTGGAAATTCATATGGCTCCCACATATTTCTACGATTACTTTGCGATCGAATGAACCACTTACATATGATACCAATTTCCCTTTGTCTCACGATAGTTTACTTATCCGAGGTTTTGATCGTCGGTATCTCTGCATACCTAGTTCAACCTCGTTACCAATAAGTACTCTTTTCTCGTTCCCGTGATATGTGATCCCTTATGATCCAGTCACATGCTTGCAAGCTAATTGGATGACATTCCACCGAGAGGGCCCAGAGTATATCTATCTGTCATATGGATGGACAAATCCCACTCTTGATCCATGTGTCTCAACCCATACTTTCCAAACACTCAATGTCACCTTTATAGCCACCCAGTTATGGTGTGGTGTTTGATGTCATCAAAGCATCCTTCCGGTGATGGTGATAAGCATGATCTCATGGTCGAAGGAATTAGGTTACTATGTATCAGAAAGCTTATAGCAATTAAACTATTAAAATGACTTGATCTTTATGCTACGCTTATTTATAGGAGTATGTCCATCATATCATTCTCCTAATGATATAACCTTGTTATTAACAACATCTCAAATGTTCATGATCAAGAAACCATGATCATCTATTAATCAACAAGCTAGTATTATAAAGAGGCTTTACTAGGGACTCTAATTTAGTTTACAAATCACACAAGTATTAATATTTCTGGTCAATACTATTATAGCATGAATGCAAACATTTATCACAAACACAAAAATATAATAATAACTACATTTATTATTGCCTCTAGGGCATATCTCCAACACAATTTTTGTGCAACAAAGTTCATTCTGACAAAATTATTTATTTAACACTACCTTAAAATTGGGTTCCCTATTTGACATCGGACGAAAATTTTCCACTATTTGACATCTAATCTTAATTTCTTATCTTGTATGATAGAGGAGAAACCGAAAAATATACAGGATATGGAGGTTGATATGCGGGGAAGCCGGAAAAAATTTGTACGAATATGCAGCATTTACAAAAACATATTTTCCACCTTGTACCGCAAACTGACAATTATTTTGCGGTCAGAGCGAGTTGCAATATCTGCTAGAGATATTTTTTTGGGAAAATGAGCATATATTAATATCAGAGGATACCAATTATACTCAGCATCTCCAACAATGCATTTCCCTAGCAGTCACACGGACGCACATAGCCAAAAAAAAGAAAGAAGAATTAAAAAAAAGTCCCGCTACAGTGACTCATTTATTGAAACAGCAGTACTACCACCACCAAAACAACACCAGAAGTCCAACTTCTGAAAAAACGATGCCTCCAAGAAGGGAGCAGTGCACAAACACGTTATCGCCTGATCAAAGATCTAGGTTTTCACCCTAAAGAAAGTAGACGCTCTCAAAACAATAGCTTTAATAAGGCCATTATCAGGCACAACCAATTAAGGCCAGACCCTGAGGTTTTACCCGGAGAGGTATGAGCATGAACCTCTCATGTGCAGTCGCCCCCACTTGCATGCCACTGCTCCAATTTACAAGTCACCTAGCCAATTCCTCATCACCACCCAGACTCGAACCACCATTGTCAGTCCTCGGATCTCGGTCTCCATGACTTTCTCTGTCAGCACCATGGAACGAGAACATGCCCCATGATAATAACATCCAACAAAGCTTTGAAACACATCCTCTGAAACTAAACGGTCAGAGTAAAACATGGTTTGCGTACGACCGAATCCAATCCTTTCAGCAAACTCACGGCATGAGTGCACTTATGGAGTTCGCCGGCGGAGCCTTCCGAAACACGACACAAAAACCAGATCAATGGAGAGCAACATCCGGCCGATCTTCGTCTTAGCTTGAGAGGGATCCAGGAGCACCTCCTTTATTGAAATCGAGCCAGCAGCCCCCACGCCACCCGCCGGAAACTAACAGGATCCGCCGCAAGACGGCAAGACCACCCGGCTGACCACTCCGATGGAGAAGGAGGTCGCCACCACCATGTCGGGGGCAGATGCCCCAAGCGCCCTAGTGTCGCGAACAAGGCCCGGGTAGCCTGGGCGTCGGCGTCGAGGGCAACAGATAGGACAGATTGCGCCTAGGCCCGAATCCCCGCCGTCGCCTGCGGCCATCTGGGACAAGGATCACCGGCCGCCGCCCGCCGCAACACCACCGCCGAACCAACAGGGGTGGACGCCGCCGCCTTCCCGTCGGATCGCGGACAGGGTCGCCGCCGCTGCCACGCCACTAGATCTTTGCCCGACGATGATCCGGACGGCGGCAGGAGGAGAGAGCACGGGAGGAAGGACTCGGTCGGGGAGGGGGGCGCCCGGCGCGGCGCGGCGCCGCCGCGCCGGTGCGGGAGGGGTACGCTTAGTGTGATTGATTACTATGATCTAGAGATACTTTTACAACCACGTGTGTGTAAAATGTGAGGACGAAGATTTATACCCTGCACATGGCGTATTACTGTATTAGCAAGCCTTTTTTCATGCGAGGTTGTACACACAAAATTTAAATGTAACATTTAATTTGTAGTTTCCTAGCCAACCAAACATTCTGGATTGGTTTAGTGTGCAGGCCAGGTGGTTAGTAACGGCAGCTTCATGTAACTTTCGTGTCAGTATAGTAGTTTTGTTCGTCAGAATAGTAGTTGTGCAGTCATAAAGCGAAGAAAGAGACTGAAGGAATGTGGATTGGGACACACCGGTTTTATACTGTACGGGTGGTGCTCTGGTATAGTTTGAGCTTGATTTATCGTCACATATATGGATATTGAGGCTCTCGTACGTTTTCTTTGCCAAGGATGTGTTATTACATATAGACGTCCATAGCAGAAGGTATCCAGCGCAAGTCGCAACATTTCCAAAATATTTGTGTTACTGCTCCCTCTGCTCCCCAATATAAACCATTTAGCAAGCTAAAGGATTATATTATGAAACAAATTGAATATGGTCCTAAAAATGCATTTTCACCGCGAGTCTATCTTTTATTTAATCGTTGTTATTACTCCATCCATATAGAAAATAATGTTTTAGATTTATCAAAATTTAAATGTATGTAGACATCATTTAGTATGTAGATATATCAATTTAAATAAATTTGCGGCATTATTTTTAGTGCGAATGGACATATCTGCGACATCCTTTTTAGTGCAAATCGTATTTTGTATCCATGTAAAGTAAGCCCTCAAGTTTACAACATACTAGTATCTGTTACTTCTATATATACATTATCTGCATGTGCATCTTTATGACATATATTCATATTCTTTTGGTTTTTCCATTAGTTCGTTCCTAGTCTTGAAAATCAAAGCGATATTTTACATGCTTGGTCTATTTAGGAATGCAAGAGATAAGTTTAAATATTGCAAATCTCGTTCACCATCCGTGCTGCCGATGTGACAGCACTTTGTTTGATCAGCTACGGCCTATATGGCCTAGCTAGGAATCTATAGCCCCGAGTCCATTCCATGACAACAACGCAGGGGCAGCGACCAGATCGTGTGATCTGAAATGAGAGAGATGCCGGTCAAGGCCAAGTGATTGACTGTACCTTTGGCTTAGCAAGAAATGCCAAAAAGAAAGCCTTTTGATGTCCAGTGTGCTAACGAGATTCTGTTTTTCTCTCTATGGCTCTTCTCTATGCCTCCAAATGTTACTCGTATTCGATCTGGCCGAGGGCCCACCTCAAAAGAACTTTGTTTTGAGTATGGGACGCAGGTCACGCATGCAAAGCCACTACTACTAGCATGAATGTTTACCCTTCTTCCATGGATCTCGTGCATTGTGAGTATAATCAAATATCCAGTTGCTCTGGAACTATTGCATGTACTAACACTTTGGTCTTTGGTCCATGCTCTTAACAATTGGCTTTTCCAGTGCAAGGCTTTTGCTATAGAAATAGTATTATGACACACTTGAACTTTGGAGTGGTTCCCATTGCATGTGTACTCACAATAGATACACTTATGAGTAGTTCCCATGAAATACGGCGTGGAACATATATCATACATAATTAACTATAAACACGCCTTATATATGTCTACAAGGAGTTGAATATACTGTTTGGGACACATGAATTAGCCCAATCCAAGCTAGCAGTTATAGGTGCATGCATGAGCATACATGGACTCTTTTGTTTAGAAAAATCATATAATTTTGTAGGATTCTATTTTCTAAAAAAAAATCCTATGTTAGGGATTAGTTCATAGGATCCACGTACTTTACATGCAACTTTAAAGATTTATGTAATGTGTCCAACCTAATGAAAAAATTCTTTTTTTTTCTATGAAAACTAAGGAAAGTCCTTGTGTATTGGTGCAATGAAACAATTTCTATGATTCATGTATTTATGGTTCCTGTAGGATTCGGTATGCAATGTCATTTGAATCATGCATTCTTTCTACATATTCTTGCATTCTTTACAACCCTCCTAATAAAGACCGTTTATAGGTCGCACCCTCCAGATTGTTCATCGAAGTTCTGCAAGGATAAAGTTATAAAATGCATAGCATGGTTGAACCTCACATTGTGATATCGTATGGCATTGCTCGGGAACTCTATGATTAAACAATTGTCTTAATGTTTATAATCCCGATATTTTTTACAATGATATATATGCAACATTTCAGTGTGATAAATCGAACTCCATGGGAACCTATGCTTGGACCACATTCTATTGTACTAGTAACAATTATATAACTCATATGATTTCAGTTGTGTGCATGTATATGCATTTATATTATATTCATGTGGTTTCAGAATGATGCAATTGATGAGGTCTTTGTAGATGTACGCCTATAAGGCCTTTTCTAATGGGTGTTTCTTAGCACACGGTATCATATGCAAATTGCTTATGTGGCACTATAGTTAATAAAGAGAGAAGATGATGTTGTATCTTACTCCCTCCTTCACGGTTTGTAGGACACGCTACAAAAATCTCACGGACCTAGGCGTGAACGTATTGGCTAAAAATTAGGCCTATTAGTGAGCGGTTAAGGCGCATGCATTGGTGGGAGACTGTTGCATGCATAGGAAGTTGGAAGAAAAGGTGTCACATTAATTAACCATTAATTTTTATGCGCCTAGGAACATTGTAGTTTTGGAAAAACCCAAATTTGATTAGGCGCCCTGCAAACCGTGAAGGAGGTAGTAGCTTATCTACAAGTCTTGCACGGTATCATAGGCAAAATACATGGTTAGCCCAATCACATGCATGCATATATCCAAAATCATTAAATATAGATACAACTCTTAAGATACAATCCATTGTACTAGTTGTTTTTTAAAATACACCACTACCTAGGATAACGAGCGAAGAGACACCCTATTGTGAAAGGCCTAAATGTGGCAAGACAATATATCAAAGTATGATCAGTAAAATTTAACCTGCTTACAGTTGATGAGGTCTTTGTAGATGTACGCCTATAAATGTGGCAGGACAAAGCAAGTAGGCATTAAATTACATAAAATCAAACCTTTCCTAGTAGTAGGTGGCGATGGTACATTGGCACTAACGATCGACATCCTGTGATGACGAGCCCAGCTAACCAATGCAAAATATTTAACGCTCAAGCAATGACAAGATCGGGCACACGGTCCATGACCATTAGTTGTGAGAACTGAGAACTATACGGTGAGAGTTTTGTTGTATCTCTGTGGTTGCTATATTTGTTTCCATGCATCGAAAGAACCACTAGGAGCAGGCATGCAGCAATTTTTGTAGTACGCAGCTGACATGCACACAGAGAGGCTAGTCGATCTACAGGGGAGAGTGGAGATGGACGCAGCCATGCTGCTAGCTTGATTAGGCATATCACATGCACTTTGAATCTACTTTCTCTGATCTGTGATTTAATACTTGCATGCCTGCCTGCCTGTGGTCCAAATAAGCAATACACCCTCCAGAGCCAGTACAAGCTATAGCTAGCTAGTGTACCACCACATTTTTTCCCTTTACTATTACTCCCTCGGTTGATTTACGACTGGGTTTAGTTAAAGTTAAAATTTTGAAGTTGGGCCATGTTTGTAGCAAAAAATATCAACATCCACAACATCAGATTGATATAATAGTATGAAAACATATTTTATGATGATTCCAGTTATATTGATTCAATATTTTATATGTTTATATTTTTTCTACATAGCTGGCAAAAATGGATAATTGGGAAGGAAGGAGTAGTAATATAATTGGGTAGTTCTGCATAGAGAAAAAATATATATATGCGGATAGTCCCACTATTCTTATAAATAAGATGCATGTACTTTTTGGTATTTAACTTTGATCAAGAAGTTGTCCAAGTATTTGATAACCTATTTATCTCATATCATTTTTGCTAGTTTCCTATGGCATATAGTAAATTTTACATATGATCTACTGACTCCATCTAACATCACAAATATTGTTTCCAAATCAGTTAAATGGGGACAAGGCCTGGGTCCTTTTCCCAGTACTTCTGGTGGATTCCCCAATGTGTTTCTATTAGCCGTAATGTGCATATTACGGTTTTGGCTTGTATTTGTTGGGATATCTAGAAGCTAAGGAATAGAGCTTTCTTTGAACATAAGATGATCAATTTTTCCATTGATCTAATCATGTATGCTAGTGTTTTCATAAAATTTTAGGAGGAGTACATGGTGCAAGCGAACAAGAGCCTTGATGGGTGGAGCTAAGGTTCTCCAAAGGAATGCTAAGGTTAAAAAAAATGAGTCGAAGGATCATGTTTCTTGTTTTGTTTGATTGGTGGAAATTTGGATTGTGGTTGCCGTCAATTTCTTTCTTTAATGCTTGTTTATGTTGGAAACACTAGCTATGTGCGGTGAGCATGAGCTTTTCTTTTGCTTTTGCTGAAACCGGTAGTATTAAAAATGGTAGTTATCGTGCTTTGGCTTGTAACATAAGGCAATGACCATGTTCTATGTTCCTTTATCTGATGATAGTGTAACCCGATCCTCAAGTTGAGGATTAATATGGAAAGAATTCAGTGGAATGGGGTTAACAGTTTTATTAAGACTAGAATTCATATTGGTGTTTTAGTCTTATGTTGATCCATATGGAGATACAAGAATGACATAGTATTTAACAAGACCATAAGTTTTTAATTATTTGGAGGTTAATCGTATGCCGGTGCGTTTTTTGTACTTATGGGTGTTCCTACTAGTGCAGGACCAGCAGAGTATTATGGTTATTGAATGCAACGTCTTTGGACGTTTGGCAACATATTAGTTGACTACATGATGTTTAGTGTTTTTTCGATAAATGGTGCTTTATTACTTAAAATTTAAGTATTATATCCGGCTTTTGCATAGCTAGGATACACATAGCTGACACAAGTCCACAAATCTAACCAGTTAGAAAAATTAAAGAATGTGAATTACATATCAAAATGATAAATTGTAAAATACCTAAGATGCTGAACGTGGACCTATCCGAAGATTATGCTGTCATCCACATCGGATAAATAAATCCCATGTCGTATCCTCTAGCCGCGTACACGCCTCCATAAAAAGGTCGCGATGATCCACACGTTGTAGTACCAACCAAGACCGAAGGGTGTTGGTGCATCTATAAATAACCTGTAGGAGAGAACAATTTATGTTATTAAAGACATTATCATTTCTATATAGCCATAGCGACCATATAATGGCAATCACTTCAAACCGAAGAAGTAACTTATACATGTTATCTATAGCATGTAACCAGTTCCCAAAATATTGGCAATACTACGTGGTGAGACAAGCCTGAAGCTGCTTGGGGTAACTGACCATATAGACCGGGCGGAATTACATTGAAAAAATAGGTGTTTAATTGTCTCATATGATGACAAATCACACACCCAGGATCCACATGCCAATTTCGCTTAATAAGGTTATCTTTTGTAAGGATAACCCCTCGACAAAGATATCAAGCAAAGATTTTGTTTTTTAGAGATAGCTTCATCATCATCTAGATCAACGTATTATCTAAAACTGGTATAACCAGCTGGACTAAACCATTGTATAAGAAACTAACGGAGAAAGAGCCATTCTCACTTAAGTTTTATCGAAATTCATTGACAGTTGAACATTTGCTAACCGCTGTAGCAACATGATCCAAGAGTAAGTCTAGCACCAATCAAACGAGGAAATGATTCCAATACATGATGCTTAGTTGTAATATGTATATCTTTCACGGGTTAATTCACGTGTCAACTCTGAGCTACCCTTGAGTTTGTAACAACTTTTGCTGATGAACTTTTAGTGAAAATTGTGTGAATTGACTGATGCAGAGGTCAGGTAACCCAGATATTGTCGATTAAATTGCTGGTGAAAGAAAAACCATGAAAACCCCATAGGTGCAATGTACGTCTAGTAGGTATATAAAAAGAAGATAGTTAAAGCAAAGCAGCGTCCAGTCCAGATGCAGCCCTGATCTAGATCTCTTTACAAGCAGGTGCAGGCCTAGCTAGGCAGGTAGCTAGCTAGAGAGATGCTTAGAGTAGGTGCTTAGGTAGGCTAGGCCAGGTGGTACGTGGTCCTCCTCTTCTCGTGGGCACGGCAGGCATGCAACGCGCGCGTACTTGCGCATGCAGCTCCTCACCTCTCACATCCGAAGCCTAAAACGATAACAATAAAATCGAAGCAAATAAATGTAGATGCTACTCGACTCGACCGGTACATGTGCTTTGGACTTTTGCCCTGGCATTTCGAAGAACACATGACCTTACCCTGGTCTGTGCAAGTGCAACAGGTTGAAGAGTACTACTACGTAATATACAACTACGTACTGTACGACGTGTACAACGTACTAGTAGTACGTACTCGTGCGTCCTTTGTACGTACTCTACTAGTTGCTGCAGCATGTACGTACAGGGCAAGCTGGCGCATGTATGGTATGGATGTGTATATATGTACACCGGCCGTCTGGCCGGGAGACTTTTCTCCGTGCATGCGTGCGTACGTGCCTTTAGAAAACTTTTAATCGGAGGTGGCGCCGTACGTGCCTTTAGAAAACTTTAGTACATGTGTATTCGCCGCCAGCCAACGGCACGGCACGGCGCGCGTGCGTGCGATGGTCGTCGATCTGTGGTCGCGGCCGGCCGGACGGCGTGCGTGGTCCCTCGATCTGCTGCGCCGCCTACTATACGTCCGATCGAGGCCTAGCTGCGCATGCAGCTTGCGCTGCAGCGGCCGGCCGCGCATGCACGGCCTGTGCGGCGCACGCAGGCACGCGTGCGATGCGCATTGACCCTGCCGTCCATCATATCGATGCGGTTTTTTTTTTTTGTATAATGTTGGATCTGACAGTGACAGATAGGGCTGGTTTCACACTGAGCATGCACGAAAAATTGGACCCGTAGATGTAACGAATCAATGTTTCAGAACATGTTGCTACAAGAGGGTACACACTTACATACATCCATGATAGAATTCAAAATTATTAACTCAGATTTATCTCAAGATTCAGTTATATTTGGATAGACGGGAGTCATATATTTTCTCCGTTCAGAATTAGTTGTCATTGATTTGCCCAAATTATTTATCTAGATGTTTTGAGTTAGAGAGGTAAGACTAGCCACAATGAGAGTAATATACTCCCTCCGTCCTGGAGTTTAAGACTTTTTTTCCTGAAAAGTCAAGCTATGGAAAGTTTGACCAAACTTTTAGAAACAAATATTATATAGAAATCTGCGAGCCCGTCACTGCTAGGGGTAATCTCCAACTTACCTAATCCATTTCTAGGGTTAAGATTATTTATTTGTGAATTTCAAATATATGTTCAAATTCATGGATTTGATCTCGTTTTCTTTGCAATTTGTGGCCTAGTAGGACCTCACCCCCTTGATTATGCCCCTCGTACCTGCGAAGACTCTACATTCTATGGTAAAGCCGTGGGTTGTGATCACGTTTGCATCGGCCACAAGCTGGAACCACAAAAATGAGTGCATTTGAGGGGACAAACACAAGGCACATATTTTGTGTGTGCTTAGTTGAGAATGTAAGTAATTTAAACCTCTGTTCTCTTACATTTGCTAAGTGCACTGAATGATACATGATTATTTTTGTTTGATTAGTTTAGGGTTACTTATGGATTGCAGAAATAGCATAGTTAAGGTTAGTGATTAGTCCCATATTATTGTTAGTAACTAAATGTTGAGGTAGAGATCTAGCATAGTGTAATATATTAGTGCTATCTAATAATATTTTTTAATCATCAATGTACTATAATAACTAAGCTATATATCTAGCATTGTATAATATTTTACTTTGAATGCATCAATGTACTATGACGTGAAATTTATATATGAAGGAAGTGCTCAACTGTGGCTTTGTTTGTTGGTTATATGATGAATGGCCAGGAAAAATGCAGAATGCACTTAACAGACTTTGGGGAATGTATCATGTTAGCAATGGTGCTAGAATTGATGAGAAGATTGATCATTCCAAGTTTGTGGAGGAGATGTCTTCAGCAACGAACAAGACATAGAAGAAATATTTCACTCTCGTAGATGATGTGAAAAAAATTCTTCGAAGAAACGGAGAAGAGTGTGATGCAGCCGAACTACCAGAAGACAGAAGCTGAAGAAACGGATCTAAGGATGAACTTGAGGAGCTAAAGAAGGATGTTGATGAGCCAAGGCAAGTCTAGAGAACCCAAGTAGACATAAGTCCATGAAGATATAATGGGATACATAAATAGAGGCTCTAAAGGAAGACAAGAAAAAGTTGGAGTATTTTTTTTTGATATGTTCAAACTGAATGATGCCAACAAGGAGAAGTGTAAGGGGATTAATAAAATTATTGATGCATGACTTGTCAATGTAGTAACTATATGCACCTTCAGTAGATGGCAATGTAGTTTAATTTACTTGCTGCAATATGTGTGTGTTGAACCTATGTTGTGCTCTTTGTATGTGTTGAACCTTTATGTTCTACTCTTGGTATGTGTTGAACCTACTTCTTGTGGTGAACAATTATTTATAATCAAGTGTTGAACAATTATTGGTAATGATGTCTAATTGTTTCTGGCAGATAATTTAGCTATGTGTTATTACTATAAGATTTATAGTTTTTCATATTGTTACTCTCGAGAAATTGATGGGTCTCAACAACTCCAAACATATGTTTAAAAGTGAGCATTTAGGGTTGTTAAGACCCCTATGTTTTCAAGTGAGCATTTAGGGTTGTCGAGAAACCTATGTTTTAAAATGAGCATTTAGGGTTATCGAGACAGGGGTCTTGACAACTCTAAACCTATGTTTTAGAAGTGAGCATTTAGGGTCTCTAAACCTATTTAAAAAATGAACATTTCACATCAATGATTGCAAATAGTCTTAAACAAAGTATGAGACAGATAGAATCAAGTTTCACATAGTCTTCCACACAGGGATTGCAACACTGTTTTTACAACATAGTCTTCCACACAAGGATTACAACATAGTTTGAAACATAGTCTTCAGACACAAATAGTTTGAAACAAACACATTAAGCCAAAGTCTAGCATACAAATAGTTTAGGGGAAGGGAAGATGGAGAAGTAGATCTCGTCCAAAATAACAGGATACAAAAAAAATAGAAATACAGGTAAGATAGGCCAAATAAAAGATAATGAGACTATCATATTAAGTTCAACCATGTTATCACCCACAAAAAAAAAATTCAACCATATTATATTCTCGCGAGTAACACGGCAGCACCATTTGTGTTTGATTTGTATTCTCGCGAGTAACACGCCAGCACCATTTGTGTTTGATTTGTATTCTCGCGAGTAACACGCTAGCACCATTTGTGTTTGATTTGAATTCAAACCGAAAATGTACCTCTAAACAAATGGTTGGCGAGCTTCGGCCCTTGTAGTATTTTTTTTTAGGAAAAAACCACCAGGACAAGCTTTATTGATTATAGAATAAACTTATAACACTTAAAACACTTCTTAGCTATCTCGTGAGCACCTTTGTTGGCTTCCCTAGAACAATGTGAAAATTTCACCTACCAATCCGACCCATAGAATTATAACAGTTTGCATAAATCGCAGTCGTTGCACCCCATAAGCGATCATGTACTAAGCATAAGTTGATGACTTCTTGACAATCAGACTCTGCCTTGAGTTTGTGGCAGCCCCTCAGGTCAGCCAGCTCGAGGCCATATTGCATGGCCAAAGCATCTGCTGTACATGCACCAGTCACAAACGGCAGGAAGTAACACGACCTTGCAAGGAAATTATCCGACGAGTCCCGCATAACAGCAGCTATAGCTCCAGAACCTTGGTCTGTATGGAAGACAGCTGGTAGCTCCAGACGTTGTGCGGGACAGTGGGCTATCATCTCGTAGGAAAAGAGCCACCGCATGGCTGGGCAGTGGGCTAGGCCGTTCTAGGAATTCGGCCTGCTCCGGACCCGCGAGCATGCTCAGCCCAGCAAAATAGATGTCCAGAATGAATCTGCCTGGCCCAGGAGGAATGACCAGAAACCGCACCGTGTTCGCGTCCACGTGTGCGCGTCGCCGACAACGGCGGCACTTGTCGTTGTTCTGGTAAATAACTCTTTGAGAAACTCAGAAGCGAACCTGGACTTGCTCAAGAAAGAAGAAGTATCTCGATTTCTATCATACACAATGGTTCCGGGAAGCTCCATGGCGTGTCATCGTAACACGTACGACATCATACACACGCGGTCCTAATTCAGCTTTATTATTCGCTAACAACGAGCTAAACGAAATACTACTGTATCTTACACCCGAGATTTTTCCGTAGCCTTATGATGGGCCGCGCCGGCCAACACAACACTACACGAACGGAGGCGGGACGTCGGACGGTTGCGGCGGGACGACCTCGGGCGGCGGCTTCGGCGGGTCGACCTCTGGCGCCGACCACGGCGGGATGTCGGGGTTGTTCGGCACGGCCGGGATCTCCGGCGTCCGCGGCGACGGTATCGACGGGCCCGGCAGCTCCGGGCTGCTCGGCGTGCCCGGCATCGGCACGTCCACGCCGGGGGGCGGCTCGAACTCCGGCGGCCTGTCGATGCTCGGCATCTCCTCCGGCGGGCGCGCCGTGCCTGGCATCTCCTCGGGCGGGCGGGCCGTGCCGGGCACCTCGGCCGGCGACGGCCCTGGAGGGAACCCCGGCGGCGTCGTGGCGCTGCACCGGAGGAGGCCAGCGCGCTGACTGGGCCGGCGGAGGCGAGAACGCAGCCTGCTCCCCACAGCTGCGGCCGTGCCGGTGCCGCAGGCGCAGCACCACGGCAACGACGCCCTCGCGAGGCTCGCCGACATCGTCGCGTGACTATCTACTTTGCGTGCTTTTTCGGGGCTTTGGATTACAGAAGATGGAAGTGGCGATTGCGCGGAGCGGCGCGGCGACGCACTCTTACTTTAAGCGGCTTTCGAGTTGCCACGTTCCGCGACACGTGGTCGTGCCGGGAGGACTGAGGAGAACGCCACCAGCGAGCGAGACACGTGGGACGAGTCCAGTCCGAGGCAAGTCCGATACTGCCTCACCTTCACGTGGGAGGACAAAGCCACCAGTGGGACACGTGGGCCTAGTCGGTCGTCCTCAAGATTAGTATCCTTCACAAGTAATAGTAGAAAAGGTTGATCAAAACTCTAAGTCCTGTATACAGTACTCCCTCTATTTCAGGGCTTAAGGCGTACTCATTTTACTTTTTTTTCTTTGACCAAGAATTATTCCAAATACGTAAAGAGTTTTGGTATAAAACTAGTATTACTGGAAAGTATTTTTCAATACGAATTCAACGGTACTAATTATGTATAATATAATCAAGATTTTGTTGCTTATTTTTTTTTTGTCAAACTTTACTTAGGAAAGCGTGTGCGCCTTAAGACTTGAAACGGAGGTAGTATAGCTTAATCTTGGTGACATGCATGAATAATAAGGACACTTGCACATCATGTGTCTATGGCGTGTGAGCCCGAATAGGCTCTAGGGAGGATTTTTCTTAAATAAAGATTGAAAAAGTTTAAGTAAAAATATCAGGATACAAATAATGATTTATAATACACGCATATAAAATCTTATGTGAAAATACCTTGTATTCTGGTCTCCTAAAAAAGAAATAAATTCAGATCAGTGCAATTTTGAATGTGCCTTCTTTTTCTAGAAATTGTCATATTTGTCTCTTCTATTAAATTTTTGCAGACGTTTATCATACTTCATACTGTTGGCTACATATAGGAATTTTTTCTAAAATATTTGATGAATTAAAAAAAACAGGCTCCTAAAGCGTGGAGTTGACCCTTTCT
The DNA here is from genome assembly GCA_916181665.1 of Avena sativa. Classification (NCBI taxonomy): domain Eukaryota; kingdom Viridiplantae; phylum Streptophyta; class Magnoliopsida; order Poales; family Poaceae; genus Avena; species Avena sativa. The sequence continues at coordinate 299,825,588 of OV702282.1, forward strand.
ATTCGTCTTCTTCGAGATCTCTGGGGTAGGGTTTTTGGTTGCCGCCTACGATTCTCCGACAGCTACCACACTAAGCCCTCTCAGCCGCAACTCCTTTAGTCTACCTTCCCCGGCCTCATCTCGACCACCATGCGGCCATGTGCGAGGAGGGGTGCACGGGATCGTTGCTCCAGGCGGAGATGTCACGCAGGAGGACAAGTCGGCGGTGATGAGGCGCTGCAGGAGGCACTGGTCAGGCGGGAGGCTTGGAGACGCATCTCGAGGCAGGGTCTTGGGCGTGGAGTTGAAACTGTAGAGGAGGCATGGAGACGTCAACTCTAGGGCCGCACTGCGTGGGAGAGGGAGACTCCTAGGCAGATCACTCCGCCTAAACCTTTCCGCCCGTCCTTCCCTAGAGACGAGGAAAGGCGCTTCCTCCTCGGGTTGTCCACCCCTCTCATCTGCTCACCTCCTCCACTCTCGGCTCTCTCTTCTCCTTCAACTTGTGAGCAACAAGAAGACGTTCTGAGTAGACGTTGTTGTGAATATGGTGAGTGCAGAATTCACCCCGGGTTGAGCTGTCATTTCCTTCTCCCAACTCTTGTTTTTTTCTTCTCAATTTGCAAAATTTACTACAAATAGGCATAATTGTTTCTAAATTTTATATCACCAATCCTTCATGTGTTAATTTATTGGTTAGAGAAATCATGTGCTTAGAGAAAGGAAATAAACATTTATTTATTTTTAACCTAGAAATATATATTTATATTCTAATAATAAGATTGGACGCAAGTGCTAACAACACTCCACCAATTAATCGTGTACACATTCTTAGTGTATTGAAAGAACTAGACATAAAAAAGAAATAAAGGCGTGACCGAAAACTCGCGTGCTAGCTCGCGATATAGACGGCGAGGCGAAGCTCGCACACCCACCTAGTACATATTCATTCTAAAAGATCCAAATGTTATCATATGGTCTTAGGGCATATTTACGAGGTCGATCTAACCCGTTCGCCCGAACTCATTCGCGCGGATGCGCGATATGTGCGCGGTGTCTCAGCGGTCCGATCCATCCGAACAAACACCGACTCGATCCATCCGCATATCAAATCTGGACAATGGTTGCGTCGAATCGGACAATGCGTATGTCCTTGCATGTCCTCCCATTAATTCGTCTGGGCCCTCTCACCAGTGGCACAACAGACACTCTTCTTCCCCAAACACTCACCTTCCATATCCCGCGATCAGAACAGGCGCAGCCTTTGTCGTCGCCACCGCCCGCCGATGCCCCGCGATATCTAGCAGCACCGCAGGCCACACGCGTTGCCGGAATTGTCTGGACGCGCCGCAGGCAATCCCGCCCCGGCCTTCGTCTATGAACTGGACGCGCAACACCCTCTGCGCGGTGCACAACCTGCTCGATCATTTGTCTGAGGTACGTTCGCCAGTCCTTTCTAGGTTATCCGGCGGGCTGCGGGAGTTGGCATCGCCATTGACAGCCGTATACTCTACAGATGGGTAGCAGTCGAAGGGCAATGGAGTTCTTCCATAAGAATTTTGTGGAGTCATCGTCCAAGGAGAAGTCCGACGGTGAGACCGAGATTCTGCTGGCAGCTGCATAGATGGTGCACGACCACTACCTCCTGCCGTCGCGTAGAAGTGGCTCGGCTAAGCGACGCAAAGCCAACCATGAGCGCGACCGAAAAAAAGACCACATACGCCTTTACAAGGACTACTTCCACCCAACTGATCCAGTCTCCAAAACAAGGCATTCCGTCCCCGCTATCGGATGTCCAGGAACTTGTTCTTGAACATTCTCAATGGGGTGAGGGAGTACGATGACTACTTCGAGGCCAAGTATGATTGTACTGGTAAGATTGGCTTCTCTTACCAGAAATATTCTGCTGCCATTCGGCAGCTTGCATATGGAGTGTCATTTTTTCTGACTAGTTAGACAATAACAACCTCATCTGAATCTACATAACTACTATAAAAGACCATTCCAAAAAACCTGTTTTTGTGTTTATCAAGTTAAAGTTCATGAACATGATACACAATAAACTACGATCAAGTAATTTAAAATGCCATGATGTAAACACAGACGAAAGGCCTTTTTTTGGGGGATGAAATCCTGGTCATTCTAATTATAGTGATATGTGTTTTACTATTGCCATGTACTTTCTGTTAACAGGTTGTCGTGTACTTGCTGTTGTATATATATACAAAGTGGAGTGTGTTTGCAACCCAGTTTTGTTCCCATGGAAGAGGCGACAATCTGCACCGCAGGGTAAGAGCACTAACTTTGAAGAACTAATGCTTGAGTAAGAATTCGAGTGAATGGTCTATGGATTTGACTTGTTGTGTAGGAATGCTGTTGGGATGAGAGGTTTGCAATAATAAGGAGCATAGGCTTGGAGAGCATTGACGAGGATGATGTTAGGAGGCTACTGGATAAGAAGGTTGCTCCAGTTTTCTATGTCTGGTGTGATCCCTCCCCGTGGGTACATATTGCCCAGGTATAACAGAAGATTTACTTTATCTTCCATGTCGCAACTAAAAACTCCTCAATATATTTGGTGCAGTTTTTCTAAGAAATGGTATCAGAACAATTGTATTGTAAAATCTTTGTAAAGGATCATGCATTTGGGTGCCTGTTTGAGGAAAAAAAAGGAATATCAGAATTATTATGTTGCACGATTTGGATAAGTTTTCATAGTTTTGCCTACATGGTATTACATCTTGTCCTCAATTTCCTTGTTTCGCCAATTGTAATTCTTAGATGTGCAAACAAATGGGTGGCAGAATAATTCAGATAAGCATAAAATATGAGTCTTATACTTCTCTAATCACATGGATTTAAATGAATGGAGCCGAAGGTGTTTGATGGGAAACATATGCTGTGCTATAAGATACTTTGTAGAAACTTAAACTTGGGTAAGTGACTGGGCACTAACAACAATGTTCGCCAGTGCCAAGTTTAGAATATTGACATTTTCGTGGGGAGAGGAGGAGGCGTTGTATTATTTGTAAATATAGATTATTGCCTTGAGGTAACTATTAATTCTGTACTATATAATTGTCTACCTGTCATTTGTGCACAATCTGGACTGTCGTTATACTTGATATTTCGCTTCACTTGTAATAGCAGTTCGAAGTGGGGGTGTTTACTGTTCACATACAAATTATATTTGTGCAGTGATGTACATTTATCTGTTATCGTCTTGCAGGGGATCATGATGGTGATCAATGTTAGGAAGATGGTTAAAGCTGGTTTCAGAGTTAAAATCTTGATAGCAGATTGGTTTTCTCGTATACAGAACAAATTCGATGGTGATCTAACCAAAATTCGGACTATTGGATTTTACATGATTGGATATGGAAAGCAGTTGGCTTGGAACTTAACAGGGTAGAGTTCATATGGTTGTCAGATGAAGTAAATAGCCATTCAGATGAATACTGGGCACTTGTCATGGATATTGCGAGAAACAATACTTTGAGGACGATACTAAGGTATTCCTACTATACGCTTTTCCAAGTTTCATTTCATTTATACCATGAGTATTGCATTATCAGATCATTTGTTGGGACACGCAAGTTAAGTTGTTTAAGGAACAGGTGTTATGGAATAGTGGATCCATACATTCTTAACGGAGGTACTACTGATCCGAATGACCCCGAAGATGTGGCGGCTTCAACGTTCTTTACCCCTTGCGTGCACTGTGCTGGTATATTATTCCAGAAGGTTAGTTAGTTTAATAACATGCTCATCATATGTTGTTAATTTTAGTAAATTTTGCACTATATCAGCTTCCTTGAACTTTACTTTTCACCATTCAGAAATAAGTATAAAAATGAGGCGATGTTGTAGAAACAAAGTATGCTTCCAATACAAAGGCAGTAATAGGGCCATCAATTGCAAAAGTACTGTTTGCTAGATTAAGTGTAGCCTAGATGACTATGTTAGCTAACCTTAACCTGGCGTGGTTAGCTTAACCCTGATAATGTGTTTGGCCACAGAGGCACAGACTGAATTGGCCAAAACTATTACTTGGTTAGATTAGGGGTATTAAAAATAAAAAAAAGTACTCCCTCCGTCCAGAAATAACTGACTTTGTTTTGTCTAGATTCAAATGTATCTAGACCCATTTTAGTGTATAGATATATTTGAATATAGACAAATCCAAGTCAGTTATTTCTCGACGGAGGGAGTAGTAAATAAATGTGCTACCTTGCCCTTCTATTTATTATTTTAAACCTAGTCTAGGATGCTTACAGGGTTCTGACCGTGTTAATTTAACCCTGCCTAACCTAAGGGCTTTTAGCAAGTTATTTTTCTAACCTACCCCTTAACCCTGAACAAAATGGGCCCCAAAGCTCTGGGAACGAAATTTATTATCCTGGATGTGATATTAGAAAGCCCTTGTCGATTGCTCTTATTTGGTATACCAAGTTATGAGGCATAAAGTCTGCCAAGTTATAGTTTCTTTATGAATTGATCTTATACAGTTACTAGCTAAATAACCGTGCTACAGGAAAGAGAAAAAAAAACCAAATCACAGCTACAAATCAAATGATAGATTAAATGGTTTTGCTCCAATTACGACAGGATAAAACACCGGCGTGACACAAATTTTCCCCAAAAATCGACAAAACAGCATAAATCTAGCCTTGCTTCATTTTCTCTTAATCTTTCATTTTTATTATCTTATTATTTGATCTACTCTTTTATTCTTCATTTTTAATTTGTTTGTCAAAAATCAGCGTTTGCACTAATTGAAGTTTGATGGAGTAGTTAATTAGTACATACAGAAATCAAGATATTTTTTATGCTTGTGAATCCTTGCCTGTTTCTTCTTGGCTCTTTGCCCAGCAATCATGAGCCATCCATAAACAAAGAGAATTGAAAAAGAGTGAATTCAACCTTTTACTCCCTAGTTATGCATTTGTGACACTAATTACCCCATTGTGTGAATTAGTCTAAATTATCCCTTTTAGAACCATTGGACTCCCGTTTTCTGATGCATGTCTAATTGTCTATTGGGCAAGGTGTGATGAGATGACAGGTGTTCGAAAATATCAAAACAGCGCCGTTGTATGAAACAGATTGATAAGAGAAGTCTGGGCATGATCGTCGATGAAACTCTCCAATTTTTACACATTTTGCTGCACAATCTCGATGTCACACGCTGGTCCAGTCTAGCAGAAACAAATGAAATGCTAAATTGGGGTAAAACAGTATTTATAGTCTCCTAGATGGGATATTTCAGTAGAAGTTCAGCTAAATGGGGTAATATGTGTCACAAATGCACATATTAAGGGTAAAAAGTAGAATTGACTCGTAAAATAACTTGATGGAGGATAGTATGTACCTCTTGGAAGGTGCTGGGTGCCACTGAATCTCCTCTTCATCTGAGAGGCTGGGCAGCGGTGTCCCAGCATCGGCCCCATGCCTGTTGCTGGCCAGCTGCTCTAGCTCCCTGCATTGTATGGCTTGTCAATCTATGCCGTATCCTCATCGGCTTCACCATTTCGCCGGTCCGCGCCCCAGCTCTCCTCCATGGGCAAGAATCTTCCAAAGTAGGGGACGTCTAGGACATTGTAGGACAGGGCATGGGCAGCTGGCAACCATGACCAATGGCGCCAGCAAAGTCAGTGGCTATGAGCAGGCGGGGCTTGGTGTAGGATTTAGCTGCTAGGTCTTTGAATCTCTTCGCGAAGGAAAGTTCTCGTCCTCGTCGACCGGCCTCTAACTTGAGCGGTTGTTTCGACTTCTTGCAGTAGGGAGCGAACGTCCTAAGAGGCGTGGGGCGGTTGCCTAGCTGATTGTTGTATTGACTTTTTTCAATCTGGTGTTTTAGACTGGTTTTCGATTGGGAAATCGGGAAGCATACAGGAAGACATACGACAGACAAGCGACGATGGAAGGAGCGACGGAAATCAAGACGGACATACCACCTCGACTAACTACAGAGACTTTGGAAACGGGGGCTGACGCAAGGGTTGACCAATGGAAAAAACAGAAGCACCAGTGGCAGACGAAATGGACGAAGTGGCCGACGGACGAACACCACCAACTTTGATTTAGTAATATAGATGTCGAATGAGAAATTGGAAAGAGATATGGGAGTAGTTAGATATGCAAAGAGAATTCATTAAAATCTTCATATGTTTTGACGATGAGATACTAGATTCTTCATAACTGCTTTTAGATGGCAGCTTTTACCTTCTTGTGTAAGTATTCCCTCCCTCCGGAATTAACTGACTCACATTTGTCTAGTTTTTCATGTATGCAGATCTAGACAAATGTGAGTCAGTTAATTCGGATGGAGGGAGTATTAGTTTTCTCATATACCCATATCGGGATAACTACCCAAATACAAAGGATGCCTTTGGTAGAACAATGAAAGATATTTCTGTTACGCCTATAATAGTTTTTTGTATTAATATTTCAGGCAGACATATGGCTATTGTCCATGGATCATGAAGAGGATCTTCACGACGAGCTAATTAGACAGTACTGCAAGGGCATGAAGGGTGAAAATAGACCTATTATTCTGTCCCATAGTATCCTTATTCAGCCTTTAGTTTTTGTTTGCATGTGCATGTACTACATCGTTTTTCATGTCAAAATACACACATGTATCCCTGACTTGGTGTCCAGATAAGCTCCCCAATTTAATAGAACACCCTGAATTTGCTAAGAATGGAGATCCAGCTTGGGCTATCTTCATGGAAGATCGGGAGGTACTCTTCTGTATGCCAGATGGTTCCTGTTGTGCTTATTCTAGTTTATTTGTCCTGAGTACAGTTCTGCCTGCATAGTACCGGGTATGTGGCCCTAGAATTCACATTTTTGCCGAGTACTTTACTTGAAGTTCGGTGCTGAACTAACTGAAAAGTAAAGCTGTCGTCAACAACCAAGAACCATGCGATGTCAACCACACACCACAGATTACAGAATAATGAATACCGAAATGCATAAACAACGTTGGATGCCACTTAAGCATTGCATATTGGATCAAATACATCTGCCTTCTTGTTTAATGAATACTGAAATGCATAAACAACGTTGGATGCCTTCTTGTTTCCTTTACTGATTTACTGAAACTGAAAAAAATGATGCGCCTATGAGCCATTTCTGTTGGAAAAAAGGGGCTTGGATTAAATAAAAGCATCCAAAATAGGAGTCTGATTTTTCCTAAAGATTATGACCGTTGCATTTTTGGCTTCATTTATTAAGCCCAACATGTGGGTCCAATAGTTAGCCTACAGGAGTCTTGACGTTGTTTGGCTTTGTTAAGCAACTGCTGAGTCCCGACAGTGGATTTTGTTATTGCCATTCGGTGTAATATTATACTAGAGATATGACATATGCTGTACGTCATGGATCTTTGATATTTGGATGCATTTTTTGGGGCAGTTTTGAGTTTTCCATCCAACATCTCTGTTTCAGGTTATTTTAATTGACAAACTGAGCAGAGCTTTCTGTCCTGCGAAAGTTGCAGAAGGCAACCCATGTCTGGAGTACATCAAATATATTGTGTTTCCATGGTTTGGATACTTTGAGGTACTCAGGAAGGAAGAGAACGGTGGTAGCAGGTAAAATTTGTCTCTGAACAAAGTTATCCTTGTATGTTTACATCTTTTTCAAAGGGTACATGTATACATCATAGATGTGATGAAGTATGTGCAAGTACTAAGGACTTGGATCATTTGTCAGCATGCAGTTAGTACAGATTTGTTAGAATGAGGGCTTTTTTCTTCCTTTGACGTGGTTACTAAATACCCCCCTTTTTCAAATTATAAGATGTTTAGCTTTGTCCTAAGTAACATTTCTTTAAGTTTGACCAAATTAGAAATATGTACCAATATCTACAATAGCAGATAAGTATATTATGAAGCTATATACTTCGTGGTAGATTTAATAAAACTAATATGGTGCTGTAGATGTTGGTTCCTTTAGATTATAAACTTAAGGAAGTTTGGCCTAGGACAAAGCTCGAAAGTCTTATAATTTGAGACGGAGGTGGCAGCACTTTTACATGTTTCCTCCTGAACCAGTTCATCTGTACAATATACAATTGTACGACTGATTCATTCTACATTTAGTAGCCAAGCAAGCGAAACTAAACAAATAATCATCTATGAGATAATTACGTGCCAACAAGTTTGTGGTCAGTGGCCGTGCAGTACAAAACGATTGCTGTAATTCATCTTGATGCAACTTGTTTTATCGATGTGTAGGACGTTTCAGAACATGGAAGAGCTTATCACTGATTATGAAAGTGGTGCTCTGGATGCCGCTGAGGTGAAGCAGGCCCTTACAGAAGCACTAAGTAAGATTCTGAAGGTAATTACTATACCTATTACTCGGCAAAAATGTGAATTCTAGGGCTACATAATCCGAATTCTAGCCCTTTTTTTTGTTTTGTCATCACAGCAAATCGCCTAAGTAGGCACATTTGGTGAACCAATCTGACGCATTGCCAATGTTCAATTGGATCTTGTTATGTTCAGCTCCTACCAATGGGCTGTACAACCATTATGTTCACTGCATATATGTACATTCCAGAACATGCTGAAGAAAACCAGGGCCCTTTTACATGTTATCTTATGTGCGCACATAAAATTGGGTGTTAAAATGTGATCTCATGCACAGTGTACAGATAGGCAAAAGATAGCACCCATGTGTGTTATAAGTGAGTCTGTTTCTCTCTTCTTTGCACAGTACATATATGATTGAACATAGTATATACTATGGGTTGTCGTAAAATTTGAATTGGATAAATAGTTTTATCAAATGGTTTGTTGGATATAATTTTCATGGGTTTGTGCATTGGTTAACTTTTGCAACCATTTTTGCTTTGAACATTGTGCTTGATTCAATCGAGACTGCTTTGACCAATTTCGTATTGGAAATAAATTTTCTGACAAGTGGTTGTACCAATTTCTGTTGTTTGAAGCCTGTACATGACCACTTTGCAAACAACTACGAAGCGAAAAATCTGGAGGAGGCTATGTGGGTACGTCACTAATTATCCTCAATTTGTACAAAGTTGGACCCTCCTTTTATATGGGTTAGTGTTCTTAGGCCTCGAAAATATCAACTTGAATTACAACTTGGCATTAGGCTCCCTACATTTTGTATTCGCCCATATTCCGTATTTTCTTTAGCTCTTACAGGAACTGATTTAGAATGGCCTAAACTGTTGAGGTTTTGGGATTCCTTTTATCGGTTGTTGCATCGGCAGTGCTATATTTCTTAAAATTGTTTTAAACTTCCCCTGCAGGAGTTTTCTCGCAACTAGGGGGTAAGGCATGAAGGCCCTCAATTTGTCGTTTTTGTCAATAACTAGAATTGGAGAAGGAAGGAGGACATGAAGTAGGTGGGTAGAATATCGGAGAACCGCAGCTAGAAGCACAAAACGCCCACCTTTAGGTCTCCTGCTTAAGTTGTGCCATTTTTAGGGATCACAGTATGTTGGAGAAACTCTGCATTTACATACAAAATTCTAGTAGCAGCACCCACTCTGAATAGTTGAGTATGGCCTTTTGTGCATTGCGAGGTCTGGTGCTATACCGACACTATTAGCAGAGAAGTGTTAGACGGTTAATAGATTCACCTCACTATGTGCTGACTACCAGGAAAAGGAAAGATAGCCATGATAGCTGCTTAATGTGCATAAGCGGCACGCTAAAGCCATGGTTAATTTGTAACTTCAGTCTCATCTGTATAACATTGATTAAAATCTCTCCTTTTCCCGTGTTCTTGAGAAGCATCTTTGAGTTGAGCACTTGACTGATGACTTCGATAAACAAAAAGGTGTGTGGCGACTTTCTGGAAGGTCTTCTGGCTCTTGTCATCTCCGCTGGTGTGCCAATTGTGCTGTCTTCTTTCTCGTCCACTGCAGTTCTTTTGTTTCCCTTTGAGCCAGTATCGAGTCGATCTCATCAGGCGCTGCAACCTGTCACAGTTCACGCAAGATTTACAAATTTCGCTTCTTGATGCATCTCTCGATCATGCATTTACTTGCATTCCGATTAGGTTTAAAGTATCCCAGGAACCATAGTTATTAAAAATATTTGTCATTCTGTTGAACTGAAGAAATATATCACTTCATAGGCATACTCATTCCCCGTGATTTGATTCTTTTCCGCACTCAAGATTCACCAGCAAGTACCTCCAAAAGTTTTAGTCTGAATGTACCATTCATCTTTGTTGTTTACTAATGTCTTCCACGAAGCATTTGCATGTTATCTATGCTCAGTTGGTTTCCTTTTATAAGTAGTGACCAACGCCCAGTAGGCTGTGGCCTGTGGGGTTGATTAAATTTTTAGCAGGCCGCTACACTGTTAATCATGAGCATAAATATGCACTTTGGCAGTACGGGTTATAAATTCCTTGTGGTAGTGACTTAAGCCCATCCTAGTAGTAGGCTGCGTGGTTGATTAAACTTTTAGCAATTGGGAACATAATATGAACTTAGGCCGTATGAGTTATAAATTAGGATGTACTGTGGGCGTTTGAGTATGGTCGACAAAAAATTGTGAACCTTGCATTTCCCCCCCATCACTATGCCAGTACTCTTTGCCTCTAAAGTCTTTGCTCAGTTTCTTTGACACTGTCTATACTCGAGATATATGATCAAATTGACGTACTTGCTCGACTTATTGATAATATACTTTCCACTAAACAAATATTATGCTCATGAACTGAAATGTTTCTCACCTACTGACTAAATGCGGTTTCTCGGGGAAGTCCCGTTCCGGGTGCTAACTGCCTATGATGCCCCGCATGCCAGTCCCCAACCTGTAGATCACTTCCTCACCTACTACTTGCTCGAGTCAGCGGCAGCCGGCAAGAATGCTGGGGGGCAGGACAAGGAGAAGGCAATGCGGTCACTTATCTCTACTGACGGTTTGGAGAATCTGGCGCCCAAGAAACTCAGCAGTTTTTGACAAGGTTTGCCCATGATGCACTGAACCCGCTTCACAGAGTATTTCATGACAGCCCCTAAAAAAATTGTTTCATGGTGGTGTCATTGCCATATACCAGGAAAATAAAAATATATATAACTATAGAAGAATGTACCATCGGACACAGGTGTGTTCAGAAGTCGCCATGACAAGCAAATGGCATTAGGGTAACTGTGTAACCCTTACCCTAATGCCATGCCCCAGATTGAACCGGCGTGTAGAATTTCAACCGTTAATCTGTTGGCAAGTTCTGTACATAGATTTTTTTATTACTTAGTTTCAAAAAGAAAGTTTTACGGCTTCAATTGTTTGAATTGATCAAAACAATTATACATGACAAGTTGCTTATAAGGAAAGCACGAGAATGAATATGGATCGGCAATTGCATCCATCCATCAAATGAAGATTCTTGAATTTTCACCAAGAAATTCCACGGTTCCCTGCAGTTCGTAGGTTATTCAGTACTAATGGATTCATTAAATCTTTTGAAGATATTGGTGCAATTTGTTTTATTGCTTGTGAAAACAAACTTAGTTCCACAAAATACATTATCACAAGCACCAAAAATACCGAATGTTGCCTTAGACATACTTCCTCCATTTCAAAATAGATGCTCAAACAAGTCATTAGCCAACAATCACTCTACCGATAGAGAATGACACGCCACTAAGAACATAATCCATCGCATAACGTGTTTTTTTCATGTCAATATTACGGGGATGGGTTAAACAAATGATGCCTTGTGAACCATTGTACATTCTCTTGATAATTTTGTGGTTGTTACTGTTGCATGCCTGCATGGAGGAAGCCACAGACTACTCCCTCGTTGTTATTGTCGCTCCACTGACTTTCAGGGTGTAGCCATCTAATACCACCCCATCAAGGGCATCCTCAGCTTCATATGTTTCATATGATGTCGCCATGGCCATGGTCACACACCCCTTCCCTAGTGAAGTCACCTCAGCATTGGAAACTTCACCATATTTGTTAAAGAAGCGGCATAGCCGAGGGCTGTCCACGCCCGGAGGCAGGTTCTGCACGTTGAAACTAACAAAAGGCTCCTTGAAACGTTTTGGTGGTTTATCCGTGCGGATAATGCTAATTTTTGGAGTTGGAGCACCTGTCCGTGACAACTGTAGCCTTTCTCGAATTACCTGGCCAAAAACAAGCTAGGTTATATACCATGGCACTAGGGAAGCAGATGTAAAAAATACATGATTACTAAGGATGGAAGTGGGTACCCTCTACCCTCTTTAGTACAAAGAAATAAACTAAATTTTTGAAAATCACCACTTTTTAAGAAATCTTTGTTCATTTGTTTGTACCAGACTAAAAAAGAAGGTACCCTGAACTCCCATCTCTATTACTAACACAGGTGAACAAAAATTTCTTGTAGAGTCACACACACAATCATTTTTTGTAGTATAAGCTACGACCAGTGAACTTGTAGCAAGTGTTGAAGTTTTGAAATATAAACAAGTAGTAAATATGAAGTTTTCAGGGGCACCATATTTTTGAAAAGGTGGAAACACAGGACTTGAGCTTTCTAATTTTGAAAAATAATCTTAGGGCCGCCGGTGCAAGGTCAGTGGCGGAGCTAGGGCCCGGCATGCCCGGGCTCCCTCCACAATTCTCCATTAAAACTAGTGATGAACTAATCAAGATTTTCCTTGGCAAATGGCCGCCGGCCGGAGAGCTTAGTATTTTGCCCGGGCTCTTTGTCCCGGCTGGCTCCACCACTGTGCAAGGTCACATGTGTCTTCCACATTGTAGGTCGTGACATCCATACAAAGACGTGGTGGTCTGCAAAGCTCCTACCGTCCCTCCTCGCCCAGCGTACCCTAGGAGTACGTCGGGCGGCTTGTGCGTCCACCTCTTCCTCCTCCAGTGCGTGGACTGACACCGCGAAGGGCGCCCTGCAGGCCTCCTTTGCCGTGGGCTGCCCTAATCTTTGGATCATCAGTACGGTCACTCGGAGCAGCTCGCCCCGGGACTCAAGGACGTGGCTAGACACGAGGTAGGAGTCTGTGGGGACTATTTCGTCTTCCGGTATCATTGTCCACCTCATCTCGCACTTGTCTTCGCTGCTTTGAACAGTAGTACTAGGTTGATCCCCGTCGTCCGGCGGCGATGGCGGCAGGAGGCGGAAGGTGTCATGGTAATGGTTCCAGTCCAGGCCAACTAATAACGTCTTGCCATCATCGACCCGGTAGGCCGCGAAGAAATGGCTGCTTACAAACTCCGGCTCCCACATTTCTACGTCTACATCAAACCATCTATCATCCAGGAACTTCCACGCGGTGTCGCCCGGACGTAGGATGGCCGCTCTGAAGAGTACTGATGCTTTTTCGGCGCACCGGAGCTTCATGCGAGGGGAGCAGGGACTGGACTGCGCGACGATCCAGGGAAACAAGCTAGGGCGGCGGAGCGAGGGCAGAGACACGCGCCATGGTTTGCAGACGGCGTGGAATCGGACGTAATCGGCGGCGTCGTGCAGCCTGCCGGAGACGACGGCCAGAAGCTCAGGCGGGAGATCGGGCCACCGCCGCCGCGCCGACATATTTATTGGATCTCGATTCGAGGGGGATTAGGGTACCTCGATCGATTTGCTGCTCCGCGAGAAAAGGAAATCCTCTGACGCATTATACTACTATAAAAGAGGCCGTGCATATTACTACTCCCTCCGGTTTGGAGGGCGTTTTAGAAAGATTGTTAAAATCTAAGTGACCGCTGATTGGAGCCAGATTTGTGTCAAAACATGTGTCTATTAATTATTTGGCGCTCTATTAAATATAATTACTCAATGGAAACGTGGAGTTTAGATGCATGTATTGGTGGAGTTGCATGCAAAAATTAATTTCTTGATTGCATGGAGTAGGAAGTGGGGAGAAAAAAGAGGCATTAATTCTGTAATTAAGTCTAACGCGCTTAGGAGGAGATGAGTTTTGAAAACGCATGTCTTTTATATAAGACTCCCTCCAAACCGTAACGGAGGGAGTAGTAGATATCTAGACGCATGTGCATGCCTCATTGGAGCCGGACCCGAATTATAGCTAATTCTATGTTCCGAATATCATGGCCGGTCACGTCTCTTCCTAGTATTTTTTTTTGAGAATGTCTCTTCCCAGTACCACTGCATACTTTTGGTTAGCTAATTTGACGTCTGCTCTACTACCACTGCATACTTTTGGTTAGGTTGGACTATCGAGCAGCTCGACTAGTGAAGTCTCAGGTCGCTAAGGCTTAGATCATTCAACTTGGTAAGGATAACGAGTAAAAATTAAAGTTCGGCTCCGTTCGTTAGATGTTAACGAGCGCTCACGAGCTGCTCGTTAAAAAAATGCATCAGCCTTAAACAAAGACATACCGATAATTAAAAACAACAATTACAACCACATGTACAGTACTTAAAAACGACAAATATTTCTCAATAGAACTGTCACACACTTGACCAATACTTAATAACTCGCTGACACTTCAACAATAGCTTAATAACTCGACCCAACATAAATATATTAAAAAATACAATTGCCAACTGGCCAACTGTTTGCCTTAGATGGGCTGCCAGATTAGAGACATGTAGCAACATAAGTGGGTGATACCTTGGTTGTTACCGAGCTTATTAACGAGTAGCTCACGAACATCGTTAACTCGATTGTTTAGTTCGTTAAGGTTATCGAGAAAAAACTGCAGCTCAGCTTAGCTCATTAAGGAAACGAGTCAATTTCGAACGAGCCGAACAAACAAGTGCTTGTTAAACTCATCGAGTTTCAAGTTTTATGTCCAGCCCTACTTCCGGTGCTGGGCAATAATTTAAGTTGCTTCATTCCCTAAAAACAGTTTAGTTGCTTCATCTCAGCCTTGCTATATCCAAATTACCCATCAAGTCTATCCTCGTGGCCTGGCAAGCCCCGAGGCGGCCGCTCTAGGCATGTCGAATGACTACACAGCCATACCGGTCATGTTCTATTGATCTCGATACCATGATATGGTTGATCGTTCCCACTTGAAAGCATGGATCTATTTGTACAAGAACGTTAGATTAAGGAAAGACATGAGTTTGAACTCCGTTTAGAGCGAATGTGAGTAATGCATTTTAGGTTTTTTTTGATTGAACTAGACGGGACTGTGGGGCCTGAGGGATCAAGCACGCAGCCACATCAACAGCATTGCAAGAACACTCAAGAAAGTTTATCCCCGAGCCCCCCAAGCCTTGAAGTAGCCGCTCTAGGCATACCGAACGGCTACACAACAATGATGGTCACGTTTTTTTGATTTCGGTACCATGGTACGATTGATCATGCCCATTCGGAAACACACGTCTATTTGTTAAGGAACGTTAGAACCGAGAAAAGAAAGAAAGTGGAGCCTAGTTTTGATACAATGTGTGTACTGCACGTTAGGTGTTTGATTAACGAACTAGATAGAAACTAATTGAACAGATCTTAAATTTCTCAATTTATTAAAGCCTCATAGATACACATACAACGATTATATCACAATACGTATCGTCTGTGATGGTTTTGTTCTTGTCCATCTTCAGATTCTATCCTCAAGATGATTTTTGTACTTTGTACGCCTCTCTTTGTTACTTGTTGACGGCGCATGACCATGTCCTCTAGGGCATACTGATATCGTTGGCGACAAGCAAGGTGACCCGATGCTTCAAGAAAATTGGTGATCTAGATAAGTCTCAGACGATGTCAAGATCATACTGCTTTGGGAGGGTGCCTAGGTCCTCAAGCAAGGACTTCAGATGGAAGAACTGACTCTCCTCGGGTAGCACCTCCAGCACCTCCCCGCCAAACTTGTGGATGATCTGGAGCGCCTCCGTCTTTATGGATTCTATAGGAAGGCCTTCGAAGCATATCTCGCATATACTTAGGTTGATTCTGTCCATGGCGCGAGTAGAGAGATCGTGGATGTGTCTGTGAAGATATGGGTGCTGATGGAAAGCTTATCGTTTGAATTGGGAAGGAATAAATAGTAAGAGAAGCATCGCAAAAAAATATTTTTTTGCAGAGAGGCATAGCTTGATTGATAGGGGATCATTGAGACATAGGATGCGAATTAGCTGGTACTGTTCATCATTCTAGAATTGCGTTAATGGATGAGAGGATTAGCGAGATAGAGGAAAATTTAGTTTCCCTGAATCGCGGGTTCCAATTCATTGGCATTTGTAGCTAAGGGGCCAGGTCCGTCGGTATTTTACACTAAGATACAAGTTCACGTGTGTTTGACTATCGACTTCTGACAGAACTCGGATAAAAAAGAGGTTGTGCTTATCTAATGAAACTAAAATAGAAGATTACGAGCAAAACACTACTCAAGCATAAACAACAAACAACAATTTTTATTATTACGAGCATAAGTTAACAATCAAGATAAACAACTACTATATGCTAGTAGAACTAGCAGTCAGTTCGGCTCTACTGCTGGTTTGTTGCCTCCTCCGACATCGCTGCCATCGCCACCTCCACCATCATCGGCTCATCCGCTGGCGCCTGCGTCGTCACCTCCGCCATCCACACCTTTGGCATGACACAACGGATGAATCTACCGCCATTGGGGAACCGATACCAGTAGTTGGTGCATGTTGGCGTGGGTGAACACCACAATGCATTTATGTGTACAACCTTCCTGTCTTCTTTTTATCCGCAACTGTTTAATATTTAGTGATACTTTACTGCTAAGAGAGATGGTGATCACTAATGAGTGACTCTATGTTCTATAGTGAACAGTTCAATGTGATTCTAAGGTTGGGTGTCTTCACCTATAAATAGAAGCCCGCGGATGTATCGGTAAATCATTTTTTATCATTGTATGATTCTTACACCGCCTCAAGTTTTAGTCTGCAATATTTTCCTTAACCCATCATTTTTTCTTTTCAATTTCACAACAAGATGAACATGCTAGAAAAGTTCACTAATATTTATGATTCTATAATGTGTCCCCATTAAGCGATACTTAAATTTGCTTTGGTCATGATCATCATTAACCTTAAGCCTCAAAGGTCTAAGGGGTATTGGAAGGCGTTGTACGTTTTTCTTCATATGCATGTTCCAGTAAAGTATTTCCTTTTCTAGGTACAATATTCTTATATTATCACAATCCCGTGTGAATTAAGAAGTTTCAAGACGGAACCTACTATTGTCGCAGATGCAAAATCATCATCTGGATGGTATGCAGATGCAAGTGAGCTTTCTTACTTTTTTCTATACACTAGTAGAAAAAGAGTCTTTTGTTCGGAGTGCCCCAGAGATTTTGTCCCGGTCACGCCACTAATCGGGATTAATGCTCGCATTTGTCCCGGTTCGAGCGGTCAAATTGTCGCACGGGAGCCGGGGACATTCGCTCCAGGACTAAATGTGTTGCGTCAAACTTTGTGTCACAAACCGGAACGAATAGTCTACATATAAATACGCAGTCCAGTCCTGTCTCCTCTGTTTTTTCACGGTGAAAGATGTGAGATGTGTGCTAGTTTGTTTTTTTCCATGCACATGAGGTGTTCGATGAAATGACTGAGGGAATGATGCCACTTGATTTCACATAAAACAAAAATGATATGAGGTGCTCGAGCCACACTTGAGCTTTATCCTCTGTTTCCTCCTCCATTGTGGTTAGCAACCTTATCCTTTCATCTGTCATTGATACAATGCATGTGTCGATGTAACGTGCTCATTTCACTATTCATGATGTTCTGTAATAGTTTTTGATAAACTTAATTATATGATGCAGATGAACCGGCGAGGATGGACGGATGGTGACCGACGCACTTCTGAGTACATTAAAGGTGTGGATAAATTATCGATGTGGCTAAGGCAAACAAAGAGAATGGTTTTATGTGTTGTCCATGTGTTGAATGTCGAAACATCAAGGAGTACTCTTCCTCGAAAATTCTTCGCGACCACCTGGTTCGGAGAGGTTTCATGCCCAGCTATAATTGCTGGACCAAGCACGGAGAAAGATGGGTTATGATGGAAGACAGTGAAGAAGAAGAGGATAGTGACAACTATCCTATATTCCTTGAATACGGTGATACTGCAATGGAAGACAATGAAGAAGAAGGAGGTGAAGAATGGGCATCAGATGAGCCCGCTGATGATCTTGTTCCGGTCATTTCTGATGAAAAGCGAAATTGTGAAACAGAAAAGGAGAAGTTAAAGTTGGAGGGCATGTTAGAGGATCACAAAAAATATTATACCCAAATCGCGAAGATGACAGCACAAAGCTCGGTACCACACTAAAATTGCTGAAATGGAAGGCAGGGACTGGTTTATCTGATAAGGAATTTGAGAAGTTACTGAAAATAATAAAGCCGAAGCTTCCAAAGGATAAAGAATTTTTCTAGAGTACGTACGAAGCAAAGAAGACTCTTTGTCCTCTAGGATTAGATGTGCAGAAGATACATGCATGCATTAATAACTGCATCCTCTACTGTAGTAAGGAGTACATGAATTTAGATAAATGTCCGGTATATACTGCACCGCGGTTAAGATCAGACAAGATGACCTTGGTGATGTTGAGGGCGATGATGAGCCCACCAGAAAGAGGGTTCATGCTAAGGTTTAGAAACAAAGATCATGTCAGGTTGTTGTGATGGCACAAAGAAGACTGTAAGAAAGACGGAAAGTTGAGACACCTTGCTGATGGGTCGCAGTGGAGAAAAATCGAGAGAGACTTTTCGGACTTTACAGGTGACACAAGGAACTTATGGTTTGGGCTAAGTACAGATGGCATGAATCCTTTTGGGAAGCAGAGCTGCAGTCACAACACCTGGCATGCGACTCTAAGTATCTACAACCTTCCTTTTGGTTGTGTATGAACTATGAAGCATAAGTTCATTATGATGTCAGTGCTCATCCAAGGCCCGAAGCAACCCGACAACAATATATATGTGTACCTAAGGCAATTAGTTAAAGAACTCTTATAATTGTGGGGTAAACCAAGT
Source organism: Avena sativa (assembly GCA_916181665.1). Lineage (NCBI taxonomy): Eukaryota > Viridiplantae > Streptophyta > Magnoliopsida > Poales > Poaceae > Avena > Avena sativa. Next base: position 299,844,497 of record OV702282.1, read on the forward strand.
GTATGTGTGTGTGGGATGAGCACAAATAGGAGCTATTTGACCTATGAGCTTTGCTTTTCGTAACCATCAATGATTGGTCTGCTTTTAGTAACCTTTCAGAACTCTCGACAAACAAGGGATACAAGACATGCATGCACTGTTTAGATAAGACTTCATATTTGCATAACTGTAAGAAGGTTGTGTACCTGGAGAATCATCGATTTGTTCCGACTAATCATCCCGTAAGAAAGAAAGGCAAGCATTTCAAAAATAAGGCAGATCACCGGAAGAAGCCTGACATCCCTACTAGTGATGATGTATTTGGTATGGTCAATGACATAGAAGTAATATTTGGAAAGGGTCCTAGAGGTCAATATCTTTGGAAAGGGTGTTGGTAAGTGGTAAGGTTGGTGGAGCATTATAGAGCGTCTGGGGGTCTGGTTTTGGGGGCCGGGAGAAATCCTTGCCATCTTGGCACCGATGCGGCGACGCTTGCGGGTGTCGTTGTCCTTACCTAAGGGCGTCGGGAGTACCTCCTTCGCAATCCCGGTAGAGTATCGGGAGAAACCTTAGAACACATTCCGGGGGAAACTCTTGGATTGGTTTGGGCAGCAACAACGTCGTCGTCGCTCCCTTTCTTGGAGGTGCTGCCTGATACGCGATGCTTCAGATGGCTAGGAGTGTGGTTGAAATTCTCCGGATGGCGCAGCGGTGGCGAGTCATCTCCATTTTTGTTGATCCGACATGCCGGTGTCGGCATTATTTTTTCTTCATTTTTTTCTTGTTCCTTTTGGGATGGATTTGTGCTTTCTGCCCCAGCAATGTGTCACGGTTGTTTCGGTTGATTGCTATATTAATATAGCTGGGGAGGCTATTCGAAGAGGTTTTACAAGTCTATACTCGAAAGTCATATACGATCAACTTGCATACATATCATGTTGCACCATCACTAAGAATGAGATTGGGCATAACTAGTAACTAGGATGTATAGAAGACTGTAGCTTTTTATAATTTTCGCCAAACTCACTTAGCATTACATGTTTGATTTCATTTTTATTTTCTTGTGTTTTTGCATCACTGAGTTTGAATGATTTATTTTCAAAGACTTTAAATTTCATGATTACAATGTTAGCCTTAATTTCCTGGGCCAACACTTTGCTCATTCCAAAACCATCAGCACACGGTGAAGATTGAATTTTTGCGGTAGCAAGAAGTTGGACACGGCTCCTATGCGGGCGACTTTTGCTGCTTTGCCTTTTACCGTCCGCTGAACCTCCAGTATATTGGGCACACAATTTAAATAAGACCTTCTAAAAACAGCAAGATATCAACTGACACGCAACTGAACCCTCTCACTATCCATCTTCCTTTTTTCTCCGTCCTATCCGCAACCGAGCAAAAAATTCTAAAGCTACCAGCCAACGACCCTTTTGCTCACATGCACCTCCAAGCCAGCATGCGTGCAAAAAATTCTAAGGGATGGCGTGAATGCATGAAGCTTGTCAGACTCTATTCCGTACTGCACATGCGGATCGAGTTAGTTTGGCTTGTCAGGGTCAAATTTTCCGTACAATCTATCTCCGTACGATGCTTTTCCAAGGTGGCAAATTTACTCTACTTTGAGTCCACCCCGCTTAATTAACCCTGAGCTCAGTGATATATGTCCAAGTCCCAGCCCAACCCAAACCATGACCTATCTATGGAAAACACTTTCTATCGAATCAGGTACTGCACATCACTAATTTTTTTATTTTGACAAATACACATCAATGTGAGAGCGTTACCTTAATTTCTCTGCACCCAGCCAAGCCCAAGTCTGCGTCACCGCGTGCCCCTTTGCTGTGCCTCTGCAAATCATGTTTCTAGTGGAAAAATGGCTGCTATTAGCTAGTAGACTTTATTCATTCGAAGTATTAACTACTAGACTAGTTCAAGACAGGCCAATGACGCCCGCAGTGAACATAGTATCCGACCACACGTACTTTTTTCACGTCAAGGAGTATAGATTGAGCACAGTGTATCCTGCGACACGCGAGAAGTAGCTAAAGATTTCGAAAAATGAGGATGAAGAGAGCTAAGAATTCCGATGATGGATTAGGCCAGAACTATAGTGAATATAGTATCCGGGTACATCCTTCTGGCCATAGGATTTGGCACATGCATACATGTCAATTCCGAATGAATTGGACTGTTGATAATTTTCACCAAACTCACTTAGCATTACACGTTTGATTTCATTCTTATTTTTCTTGTGTTTCTGCATCACTGAGTTGGAATGATCAATTTTCAAAGACTTTGGAAATTTCACTAGTACAATGCTACTAGCCTTAATTTCCTAGGCCAACAATTTGCTCGTTCCAAAACCATCAGCATACCGTAAAGATTAAATTTTTGAGGTAGCAAGAAGATGGACATGCCTCCTTTTTACTGTTTTGACTTTTACCACTGAACCTTCAATATATTGGACACACAATTAAATAAAGCCATCTAAAAACAGGGAAACACTTGTTGAACCGTCTCGTCTGACTCACTATCCATTTTCCATTTTCTACAAAAGATCACATGCACCCCCACGCCAGCCCTTGGATGCGTGCATCTTTTACCGCCTGCACCTCACCACGATGGCGTGAAGATTTTATGGCCTACACTCACCACAACATCGAGAATGTCAGACTAGTGCACATGGTGACATGGGAAGTTTGTTTTGCTTTGCCAGGGTCAAATTTCCGTACTACTACCACCTATCTCCGTACGATGCTTCTCCACAGCAGCAAATTTCCTTTGGGTCCACCCATATCCTCAGTGCCATATGTTCAAGTCCCAGCCCAAACCATGATTCATGGAAAACTGGCTTTCGATCGCATTGGGTATACTCCTAGACAGACATCGCTAATTTTTTAATGTGAAAGCATTACCTTAATTAATGTGCCCCTTTGCTGTGCCTCTGCAAATCATCATTCTTCTAATGGAAAACACCTTGACAAAATCTTCTCACACGGGTGTAGCAAAGCCAAAATAACTGCTAGTACAGTATTAGCTAGAAGTACGACTTTTTTCTTTTGAAGTAGTAGTAGACTAGTTCAAGACCCAGCGGAGGGCACTCGTATCGTATGAGAATCAATGGCCTGTGACCGTTTGACCCGGGTTGAACCTTTTCCTATCTTGTTTTGTGGCTATGGGGGCCTTTCGGCTCTCATCCCCCTTTTTTCTTTTATATACTTGTAACCCTGGTTTTCCACTATCGCAATGAATATAGCAGTTCTCCTGCTGTTATTCAAAAAAAAAAAGAATCAATGGCCTGTGGGGGCGCTATTCTCTGCATGCTGCATATAGTTTTGCTGTCAAGTTAGTCTCTCTCCTTTCTTTTTTCCAGAGAGGCGGTGTAAGTTTGCTACTTGTCAAACTTAAAACTTTCATACCTCTTAAAATATAACTCCAATTTAAAAACCGTTTAAATATTTAGCTTCCCTGTAAGGAGAGTTTCATAACGAGACCAATGTTGAATATATATTTTTTAATATTATTTGAAAATTGGCTTCTCTGCATGCTGCATGTAGTTTTGGTGTCAAGTTAGTCTCTCTCTCTCTCCTTTGTTTTTTCAGAGTTTGCTACTTGTCAAACTTAAAACTTTTATATCTCTTATAATATAAGTCTAATTTAAAAACCGTTTAAATATTTAGCTTCCATGTAAGGAGAGTTTCATAACGAGACCAATGTTGAATATATATTTTTTAATATTATTTGAAAATTGGCTTCTCAAATTTGACGAAAACTTTGAAAAACTAATTAAAACCTTGTGACAAATATTTGTTGAAACAATTTGTTATATTTTAAAACGGAGGAAGTAGTACCTTATCGAAATAGAACAAGTATGGCTTTGAATATTTCACTTGATCAGCTTGATTTGGCCACTTGTTTTCCTACGGCAGACTTTCTCCGCGCATCCATGGGAAGACGTTGCACGTCCCTTGAATGCCAGCCAACTGCCCCTTAGCCTTTACTCTGTCCTTTTTCTTTGCTCAAGAGTCCACATGCATGCTGCAGCACGCAGATTCTCTTGGCATGGTAAATGCACTGATGTGAATGCTCGACTCCTCTTCGGTAAAAAGCCCATGTTACCTCCATGCACTGTCACTTACTACTGCGACTGAAGCGAACTAACCACTACTCTTCTTTAAAAAGACACTGTTGCCTCTGCAAATCATGCTTCTAATTGAAAACACCTTGACAAAATCTTCTCACACATGTGTAGCAAAGCCAAAAGGACTGCTATTAGCTAGTACTTGACTTTTTTTTCTTTTAAAGTACTCCCTCTGTTTCAAAATATAAGATGTTTTTTAGTTTGTGAAGAAAATGAATCTAGGCTTGTTTTAGTATATAGGTTCACTCAACTTTAGGATGAATCTATATACTAAAATAAGTCTAGATTCATTTTCTTTACAAACCTAAAACATCTTATATTTTAAAACGGAGGGAGTAGTAGTCTAGTTCAAGACCGAGCGGAGGGGACTCGTATCGGACGAAATGCGTCGTACTCACAGGGTGACACACACCGCATGGTGCAAACACTTTAGTTGTGTCAGGTGAGAATCAGTGGCCTGTGGGGTGCTACCCTCTGCATGCTGCATGTAGTTTTGCTGTTAGGTTAGTCTCTTTCCTTTCTTTTTTTGAGAGGTTGTGTAAGTTTGCTAGTTGTCAAATTTAAAACTTTCATATCTCTTAAAATATATGTCAAATTTAAAAACCGTTTAAATATTTAGCTTTTCCCCATAAAGAGAGTTTCATAACGGGACCAATATTGAATATATATTTTTTAATATCATTTGAAAATTGGCTTCTCAAAATTGATGAAAACTTTGACAAACTTCATAAAACCTTGTGACAAATATTTGTTGAAACAATTTGTTTCAAAGTTGGTTCATCAAAGTTAGAAAATAATTGGCAATATTTTGTTTCTACAAATTCATTCGGGTTCCCCAGATGGAAAAACTTTATTCTGCTTATATTCGGACAACTTCACTAAATTTCATCCTTTCAAAAATCAAAATTTAAATATTATCGGAATATATTCAAAATTAGTCTTGTTTTGAGGTTCTCGTCGTTTGAAATATATATATGAAATTGAATATAAATCGAACACTTAATTCAAAAGATAAAATATAAAAATTTAAGATCTTATGAAAAGCATGGAGGACAAAGGATACTTGAAACAGGAACTTAAGATCTTATGAAAAGCATGGTTGTGATGACTCTCTTTGGTTGAAGTGGTGAGATTACCCTTCATATTTGGGCAACAAAAACAAATCACAAGTTTCAAGCAGGACTTTTGCAAGTCTATGAGGCGAACGACTGGGTTGACGCGGACCCCTTCGTCCCATGTCTTGCCACCGTGCGGGTGAACATGGGAACTCCCATCACCGCCGCCTCCTCCCCTCCTTCCTCACCCCTTCCCTCGCCTCGTCGATGCCGTCGGGGCGGGCCACCGAGCCTTGCCTATGCGGTACCGGCATCGATGGCGGCGGCTACTGCTTTTTTCCCCGCGCGTGAGGAGTAGTGGCGTAGTGCAAGCTTCTTGCGGCGGAGCACATAGGCTTGGCCGCGGTCCGGCGAGCTTCGGGTGGGAAAGGCAGTGGTGGGCCAACCGTTTGGTGAGCGGGGAGTCGTGGCAGCCGAGGCGGACTGGCCTACCCGACTGGCGGCGCTCGCCCTCCCGGCCCAAATCTAGGACCGATTGGGCCCATCTGGTCTGGTGGGCCCTCTCTGGTGCAGTGGAAGCTCCCCTGGTGGACTGTGAAGCGGGAGATAGTGCCAGGTCTGGTGGTGTTGATGGCGCCCCTACTGCAGTATGGCGGGGGGGGGGGCTTTATATCAACTTTCCGATATCAAAAAGTTCGTAGTCGACTCTGTTCTAGGGTGCCGAGGGGGTTATGGGTCCATTCGGGCTCGGCCGGACTGGTAAGGGCCTGGTTTGACCCTACTACCGCATCCGGTCGGGAACCGCCTTCCGACGGCGGAGGGAGTTCCCTCCCGCGTGCCATTGCTCTGCCGACCATGGCAAAGCCTTTTCTTTTCGGTTTATCGGCCTCGCAACCTGACCATGGTGAGACAATGGTGATGACTGCAAGACCGTGGTGGCGTGTGCTGTTGGGTGGTAAGATTGGTGGAGCGTTACAGAGCGTTTAGGGGGGTCTGGTTTTGGGGGCCGGGAGAAATCCTTGCCATCTTGGCACCGATACGGCGATGCTTGCGGGTCTCGATGTCCTTCCTGAAGGGCATCGGGAGTACCTCCTTCCCAACCCTCGTAGCGTATCGGGAAAAACACTAGGACGCGTTCCGGGGGAAAACCCTTGGATTGGTTCGGGCAACAACATCGTCGTCGTCGCTCCCCTTCTTGGAGGTGCTGCCTGATACGCGACGCTTTGGATGGCTAGGAGTGTGGTTGCAATTCTCCGAATGGCGCAGCGGTGGCGAGTCATCTCCATTTTTGTTGATCCACCGATGTCGGCATTATTTTCTCTTTGTTTTTTCTCTTGTTCCTTTTGTGTTGTCTGCTCCAGCAATGTGCCACACTTGTTTCGGTTAATTGCTATATTAATAGCGGGGCGAAATGCTATTTTGAGATTTTACAAGTCTATACTCAAAAGTCATATACGATCAACATGCATACCTATCATGTTATTGCACCATCACTAAGGATGAGATTGGACATAACTAGTAACTACGATGTATAGAAGACCGTAGCTTTTTATAATTTTCGCCAAACTCACTTAGCATTACACGTTTGATTTCATTTTTATTTTCTTGTGTTTTTGCATCACTGAGTTTGAATAATTTATTTTCAAAGACTTTAAATTTCACGATTACAATGTTAGCCTTAATTTCCTAGGCCAACACTTTGCTCATTCCAAAACCATCAACACACGGTGAAGATTGAATTTTTGCAGTAGCAAGAAGATGGACACGGCTCCTATGCAGGCGCTTTTTACCGCCGTTAATTTTACTGTCTCACTGAATTCCAGCATATTGGGCATAAAATTTAAATAAAGACTTCTAAAAACAGTGCGACATCACATGACACACGGCTGAACCGTCTCACCATCCATCTTCTATTTTTCTCCGTCCTACAAGCAACTAGCAACTGAGCAAAAGATTCTAAAGCCCTTTGCTGACATGCACCTCCAGCCAGCCCATGAATGCGTGCATCTTTTATCACCTGCAACTCAAGTGAATGCATCAAGCGTGGTGTCAGACTCCGTACTTCACATGGGGCTGTTTTGCTGGTCAAACTTCCGTACAATCTACTATCTCCGTACGATCTTTCTCCACAGCGGCAAATTTCGTTTTATATGAAAAACACAATTTCCATCGGATCAGGTACCACACATCACTAATTTTCCAATGTGAGAGCGTTACCTTGATTCCTCTACACCCAGCTAAGCCCAAGTCCGCATCACTCCGTACAATCATGTTTCTAGTGGAAAACACCTTGACAAAATCTTCTCACACAGGTGCGTGTACCAATGGCAAAATGACAAAATCTTCTCACACAGGTGCTAGTAGACTTTATTTTTTTGAAGTATATATTAACTAGTAGACTAGTTCAAGACAGACCAATCACGCCCGCAGTGAATATAGTATATGGCACGACCACACACATACCTTTTTTTTTCCGTCAGTGAGTATAGATTGATCACAATGTATCAAGCGAACATAGTGAATATAGTATCCGGGTACATCCTTCTGGCCATAGGATTTGGCACATCCATGCACGTCAATTCCGAATGAATTAGACTGCAGTTTTTTTTAATAATTTTCACCAAACTCACTTAGCATTACATGTTTGATCTCGTTCTTATTTTTCTTGTGTTTCTACATCAGTGTGTTTGAATGATCAATTTTCGAAGACTCTGGAAATTTCAGGAGTATAATGCTAGCCTTAATTTCCTAGGCCAACACTTTGCTCGCTCCAAAACCATCAGCGTAATGTAAAGATTAATTTTTTGCAGTAGCAAGAAGGTGGACATGGCTCATGCGGGAGCTTTTTACCGTTTCGACTCTTACCGCTGAACCTCCAATATATTGAACGCAGAATTGAATAAAGCCTTCTAAAAATAGAGACACACCCGTTGAACCGTCTTGTCTGACTCTGTATCCATTTTCCATTTTCTCCAAAAGATTCGCATGCACCTTCACGCCTACCCGTGAATGCGGGCATCTTTTAACGCTGCACCTCACCATGATGTCGTGAAGCTTTTATGGCCTGCACTCACCACAACTTCGAGCGTTCCGTACTGCACATGGGAAGTTTGTTTTGCTTTGTCAGGGTCAAATCTCCGTACTTACTAGTACTACAATCTTATCTTCGTATGCTCCACGGCGGCAAATTTTCTTTGGGTCCACCGAAATGGGTGGATCAAGGATCCATGGAAAACACACTTTCCATCGCATCAGGTACATCGCTAATTTTTTAATGTGAGAGCGCGTTCCCTTAATTAATCCTCTGCACCCAGCCAAGCCCAAACCCAAGTCACCGCGTGCCCCTTTGCTGTGCCTCTGCAAATCATCAGGCTTATAATGGGAAACACCCTGACAAAATCTTCTCACACAGGTGTGTAGCAAAGACAAAATGGCTGCTATTAGTAGAAGTAGACCTTTTTCTTTTGAAGTAGTACTAGTAATTAGTACTAGCTTAGTTCAACACCCAGCGGAGGGTACTCGTATCGTATCGAGATACACGTCGTACTCACGTGGTGCCAGGCACCACCTGGTGCAAGCACTCTAGTTGTGTCAGCTGAGAATCAATGGCCTGTGGGGGCGCTATTCTCTGCATGCTGCATGTAGTTTTAGTCTCTCTCCTTTCTTTTTTCAGAGAGTTTGCTACTTGTCAAACTTCAAACTTTCATATCTCTTATAATATAAGTCCAATTTAAAAACCGTTTAAATATTTAGCTTCCATGTAAGGAGAGTTTCATAACGAGACCAATATTGATTTTTTTATATTATTTGAAAAAGTTTCTTCTCAAATTGGATGAAAAAATTGAAAAACTAATTAAAACCTTGTGAAAAATATTTGTTGAAACAATTTGTTTCATTCGGGTTCATCAAACTTAGAAAGTAATTGGCAATATTTTATTTCTACAGATTCATTCGGGTTCTCCAGATGGAAAGTTAGCCTTGTCTTCATAGAATCAGGGGCGGAGACAGGGAGGGGCGAGTAGGGGCAGCGCCCCCCCTATGATTTAGATTTTGTAACTAAAACTATCCATCAAAGTACTATCTGTATGATGTTTTATCTATTTTAGCCCCCATAATCAAACTTATAACACTAATACACTCTAATTGCCTCCCTCAATGATAAATTCTGGCTCCGCCCCTGCATAGAATAAAAGTTGATAAAAAAATTTCTTTGAAAATAATTTGTTCAAATTATGCACAACCATTAATGTTGAAAAATAGGTTCATCATACTCTATAAAACATCCTCAAAATAACACTTGAGATTAATTGTTTACCGAAAAATGTCCTATGAGCTTTTAAGTTTTATTTTCGAAATAGAACAAGTATGGCTTTGAATATTTCACTTGATCAGCTTGATTTGGCCACTTGTTTTCCTATGGCGGACTTTCTCCGCGCATCCATGGGAAGACGTTGCACGTCCCTTGAATGCCAGCCAACTGCCCCTTAGCCTTTACTCTGCCCTTTTTTTTTTTGCTCAAGAGTCCACATGCATGCTGCAGCACGCAGATTCTCTTGGCATGGTAAATGCACTGACTCCTCTTCGGTAAAAAGCCCATGTTACCTCCGTGCAGCTTATTGTTTGTGTGGAGGGGACCATGCACTGTCACTTACTACTGCGACCTGAAGAGTACTACCTCTGTTTGGGATTATAAGTTTCACGTGTATAACTAGGTTGCCAATTTAAACAAGATAATATAAATATTATAGCATATTTTTAATGGTATAATTTTTATGGAGTATAAGTTATATTTTATTAGTCAAATTAACAACCTAGGTATGCACGTAGGACCTATAATCCCGAACAGAGGAAGTACTAACCACTACTCTTCTTTAAAAAGACATTGTCGCTGCTGCTTACACTCTTGCTGCATGCACGGATACATATTATTGGTTCCTGGAGAATTACGATGCACTGCTTTATCCGTACGTAGCCTCACTTGCTAGGGGTCTATAAATAGACCCCCCCACCCTCTCCCAGTCCCATCGCTCACAGTCCCATCGCATCACCAGCTAGCAAGCGCTTTGCCCCCTTCATCCTTCCCAGTCCCAGCACTAGCTAGCAAGTGTTTTGGCCAAGCAGATGGCTTACAAATATGAGGATATGCAAGCCAGAGTAAAATAATTTCTTCTTTTCTACCTCCTAGTTGCGGTTTAAGCTCCCCTAAGAGCAGAAATTCTAATTTCCATTTGCTTTTGCAGCTTCAGCAGCTCCACTCCGGCAACCCGGTGATCGATGAGCTGAACCAGCTGATCTGCACGGCCTATAACACAGCATGGGAACTGAATGAGGAGCTGAAGGAAAGGGCAGATAACTCTCCTCCACCGGAGACTCACAAAGCCTACAAGTTTCGTAAGCACGACAAAGGTAATGTGCTAATCTCCTCTATAACTCGAGCATGTTTTCGTTCTTAATTGACAAAAGAATCAGAGCTAGCCGGTGCCCACTTTGGTGACTTTCTGTTCTTATTATATTGCAGATATACAAGGTCAGATCAAAGCAAAAAGGGACCTTGCAAAGGCTATGCGCAAGCAGATCCGGGAGCTGCATGGTATCGCCTTAGAAGAGCCCGAGGAGTTCGCGGATATTTGATAAGATGTTGTCAGCCAAGTCAACTGAGTGATCATGCATCGTACAACTCATCATCTAGTTATGTTGTCGTCGCCCCGTCGCTGCCTATACCTGTAGCCGGCATGTCGGGCTTCGGCCCCCGCCCTGTCTTCTGTTTTTATGTTTATCTGTCTTGCAAACGCTAGTTCGCCTGATGATGTCTGCCGCTGCCTATACCTGTAGTTGGCGCGACAGGCTCCGGCCTTTGTTTCCTTGCATGTACTATGTCTGTCCGTCCGCTTTGATTTCATCTATCCTATCACCGTGTCGTGGATCAGCTGCATGTCGAGGCCTGATCAAGAAGCATGTCCTACTTTTTTTTTTTTGAACAGAATGTCCTACTTATGTTGCCACCACACAACAAAAGGTGGCAGTGTAACAAGACGTGGCCTTTTAAGAGTCGTACCTTTTTCTATGTTATCAAAACTGAAACTGCTTAACTGGAACGTAAGGGGCCAAACCGCTTTGTTGTCAGAGACTTGGTTGCAAGCACAAGATGCTCCATTCTCTCCGTACCATCCTTCTCCACAGCACAGCAGCAAATTTTGTTTGGGTTCACCCCATTAGTGACACATGTCCAAGTCCCAGCCCAGCCCAGCCCAAACCATGCATGACCTATCTATGGAAAACACACTTTCCATCGGAATCAGGCACTACACATATCACTAATTTTTTGTTTTGACAAATACATATCGCTAATTTTTCTATGTGAGAGCGTTAACTTAATTCCTCTGCACCGAGCCAAGCCCAAGCCCGCCTCGCTCACCGCGTGCCTCTTTGCTGTGCCTCTGCAAATCATGTCTCTAGTGGAAAACACCTTGACAAATCTTCTCACACAGGTGTACCAATGGCAAAATGGCTGCTATTAGCTAGTAGACTTTATTTTTTTGAAGTATTAACTAGTAGACTAGTTCAAGACAGACCAATCACACCCACAGTGAATATAGTATCCGGCACGACCACACATACTTTTTTTTTACATCAAGGAGTATAGATTGATCAAAATGTATAATGCGACACACGCAGAAAATACCTAAAGATTTCACAAAATTAGGATGAAGAGGACTAAGAATTTCGATGGTGGAATAGGCCAGAACTGTAGTTAATATAGGGCGTGTTTGGTAGATCGGCCCAACTCACAGATTCCCTGCGCGACCAAGACTTTTGGAAATTTGCGTGTTTGGTAGACCGGCTCTTCCATATGGGCAGTGCCCGGTAGAGAAGCTCGATTCGAGCTTCGCACCTGGGCAGGGCTGGACTCGGCCGAAATCCACCCCACGCCCCCGCCCCCGCGCCTCGCTCCCGCAGTGGTCTCGCACCCCCACCCTCACTTCCCCCTCCCAAAAACTGCTCTCTCTCTCTCTCTCTCTCTCTCTCTCTCTCTCTCTCTCTCTCTCTCCCTCTCTCTCTCTCTCTCTCTCTCTCTCTCTCTCTCTCTCTCTCTCTCTCTCTCTCTCACCGGTGAGATCTGTCCTGAGCACCGCCGCCTCCTGACCTGGCCTCCGTCGCCTCGTCGCCTAGACGCGCTGGCACACCAGCAGCCCGTGCATCCTCGACCAGACGCCGCCCGTGCATCCGCGACCAGACGCCGCCCGTGCATCCTCGACGGCCTCCTCGACCAGACGCCGACCTTGCATCCTCGACCAGACCCTGGCCGCCACTGGAATCTGGTGTCGTGCTCCTCTCGCCGGCGCCGGCGCCGCCGGCAGGCCGGCCATTGAGCTGCAACAAGGATGGGATCAATTTTTTCTTTTCTTTTTAGGGACCCGATCGCTTTTTATTTTCTGTTCAGGGATCCGATCGCTTTTACTTTTCTTTCCAAGGTCCTTTGTATAAAAAAAATCAAGGCAGGCTACCAAACAAGTTCTTAGTCCAGCTTGGTTTAGTCAACCCGGGCTACCAAACAAGACAAAAAATCTTACCTCAGCTTGGCTAGGGTGGGCTTGGTTGAGTGCAGATAGCTATTCTCGACTGACCCGGGCTACCAAACACGCCCATAGTATCCGGGTACATCCTTCTAGCCATAGGGTTTGGCACATGCATGCACGTCAATTCTGAATGAATTAGACTGCTTTTTAAATAACTAGCATGGTGGCCCTCGCAAATGCGAGGGCAATGTCTAAATATGACAATAAGTGTTTCTATGGTTCTATAGAAATTTCTATTATAAGATTATTATTAACATTCAAATAATGGAAATCTAAAAGTTTTTTTGGTCAAATTTAATGATACTATTTTGCTTAATCTCTGCATTATTCTACCGTGTGGTACTTATTGAAACAAAGGTAGACATATTTTTATCTATTTTATTTACCTCATTCCCTAGTATCTTCCACACGTTGTTGCACTCATTCTATATTCTTGTTCATATGTATTTTTGTATCCTGTAACATGACATAATTAACTGAAACTCAATTTTATTGTGTGTCTACCCACAATAAATTTAACAATCCTAATATCCAACTACGTAATTTTATGTTAGTTGGTCATAAACACTCCTCAATTAGTGGTCTCTTCATGTCATACTCAAGTAAAATTATGAACTCCTTAAATTCTGATAGATAATTAATGGAGATTGAGAAATAAACAATATTTCTTGATACCTTTTCATGTCCGTGGGTGGATATTTGTGTATATGAACAATACACTATTGATCAAGCTCCACTATTTTGAGCACCCATAAATATAATTCAACACACATGCCATTATATATTAAGATTCAAATAGCATGTGACGTGACATAAATAGTCTCTTGATATAACTGAACAAAAGGGAACTCGAGTGCACCATGGGAGATTGCTCCATAACAACTATTAAGTTTTTGTTTCATTTTATTGTCGTAGATTTTCTCTAATTATATTGTTTATAAGTCTACCTATATTTTAGGTTTTAAATAAACAAATCATAATTTTGAATTTATTAAATGGTACTCACTCCTCCAAATACATGGCATATAAACTTAGTCAAAAGTCAATATTTGGTAAGTTTGACCAAGTATATTTAAAAAAATATGAAGATTTGTAATACCAAATTGTTGTCAGACTATAGTATTGTCATTGTTGATATTTTGTAATATGTATTTGGTCAAATTTAGAAGGAATTGACATTTTTTTACTAAATTAATACACCATGTATTGGAAACTGATAGGGCAATCTATTAACTTTAAATGAGCATAAAGCACATGCTCCAATTATCTTTCACCTCTAAAATTATATTGCGCTCAATATTTATACACATTATTTTTTAGGCTGTGTTGCGTCGCAATATTTTGTAACATCCGCATCAGGCCCGTATCCAGAGCATGTGCAAAGTGTGCACTCGCACAGGGCCTCCACTATGTTGGAGCCTCAAATTTTGTGATCTAGCAGTGTGTTAATCTAAAGATTTACTTTTGAATCAAGCATTAGCCAATAAAAATACTTACTATCATTTACGAGAAATGCTATACTTACGGATTGTTTTCTACAAAATCAGGTTACGGACTGAGCTAGACTCACCTGGTTGGTGCAAATCTGTTCCCCTCCGTGATTTCAGGTGAGGAATTGAACCACTGTTTCTCCACGTACGTCCGTAAGTCTAATTTTGTGAAAAACGTCTGTAAATATAGCATTGCTGATCATTTACTCTAATTACCCGGGGTTCTGCACACATAGAAACGGCCGTACTCGGTGCTCACCGGTAGAGTGCGATTTATTGATCATATTCTACTAATTAATGCTACTGCTACCTTGGGTCAAGAGCTAAAACCATCTCATATCTAAAAATAATCTCTACATGTAATGAAATACATATAGCTTTAAATATTATATTACTACCTCCGTCCCAAGGCTTTTAAAAGTCAAACTACCTCAAGTTTGATCAAGTTTTTTGAGAAAATATTAATATTTATAATATATAATTTATACATCATGAAACATATTTTCACATGGTATCTATATAATATCATAGTTCTTGATAGTTTTTTCTAAAAGTTTGGTCAAACTTTCCGTGTCTTGACTTTTCAAAAAAATATAAGTCTTAAGCCTTAGGATGGAGGAAGTATAATTCAATTAGACTAATGTATCTTACACAAAAATGTGGTCTACTATAACAAATATTAAACATATGTAAGATACAATATATTTGGCAATAGTATCTAAATACTCCATGTAAACTGCTCTAGGTATTGCGCTTAACGAGCGAGGCATTAGGAGTGGCCTAACGGCTAACCCTAGAAAATGTGTTTTTCTCCATGATTGCTTTTTAATAGCTATAAGTCATTTCTTTTAGTTTCGCACAGGGCCTCCGATTTCTCGGGTACGGCCCTGATCCGCATATATATATCCACCTTCATGCGCTTAATGTGAGTTGTCTCTATTTGTTTACTTATTAAAGGAGTACTAATGTTTTTTTTAATGAGATGAATAACTCATATGCAATTATGTTAAAAGAGCAAAATTCGCCATTTCATAATTTTAGACGATACAACTAATTGTTAAATTGGTATCATAACCAAAAATCCTTAAATATGAATATTTTTTTTAAAAAAATCTCTCTTGGAAAATTAACACACATAGACTTAAGCGCAAAAAATAAATCTAACTTACATATTTTTCTATCTGTTTGTCTTGCCGGATAGAAGACCTAATCGACCACAAAATTTCTGCGCGTAATCTGAGAATAAATATATATATATATATATATATATATATATATATATATATATATATGGCGGCCAGATGACAAAGTGCAACTCTTGTTAAAAAGCCGAGTTTTTTTCTTTTTGTACATGAGCTGAACAAAAAAATATGAGTTCCTATAGCTCGATCAATGCCTTTAATCTTGTGTGATGCCCTAGTTTGTTTTGCTGGACGGACAACTTAATTGACAATAAGTAATTTAATTATATGAGCTGAGCACAAATATTTACGACGGACGGAAGATGCGAATTGAGCTCAGGGCGCTTGAAAATTGAGCTTCTTTTTGCACGTGAATTGGACAAAACAATTATATATTTAACTCCTCCATGCTTCACACGGACTCTTTATGAACCGCTTTTACGTTTGTACGGGAACAGTTTGCTAGTGTCATAAAGATTGGTATTGGCACTACTTTCCTGTTTTTTTATGTAGGTTTTATTTGAGTTTGTGTTTGGACCAACCACCATAGAGATAAGAGGATTTCTGTTTGCCTCTATTTTTTTTAGAGCCTGGTTGCCTCTGTTGTGTACGTGTTTTAAAGGACGTCAAGCCCATATACGTGGAGGAGACCGTGTCAAAACAGATTACGAAAATCTTTTATGCGTCCGTGGAGAAACTTGTCTTTATAGGGATGAAACGTGTCAATAAGAAGTTCATGGGATTACGTAACTATTAATAATTTGTTAAATCCTAGCCATAGATCTAAGATTTAACTGTCAAAATTAATTTGGATGATGTGGCTTAACCTGGTGGCTCTATTAGACATCCTTATATTATATTGCTTTTAGTATATATTAGGAAACAAAACCGTGCGTTTGCAACGGGAAACAAAAAAAATCTATTTCAGGGAGACGCACGAAATAAGTTCTCGTTGGTACAACTACTATAAGCTCAGCAGTTAACGGTAACATCATTAAAGCTAAGGGTCTATGTCATAGTTACAATTGCTGAGGAGTTTTCCATCGATAATCTGATTGTGTTTATGCGAGTAGACAATGGGCGGGATAGCCTTGGAAACAATAGGGGACAAAAAGAAGATAGTGTGGTCACTTATTTCCAAACGTCAAGATGCAAGTATCAGGAGTAAGGATCCACAAAATCAGAAGCAATTGAGAAAATAAATTAGCAAAACGAGCTAGCTTGCTACTCCCTCCGATCTATATTACTTGTCGTTAAAATGGATGTATCTAGCACTAAAATATGTCTAGATACATCCATTTCAGTGACAAGTAAAATGGATCTGAGGGAGTATATTTATTTAGTCGTTTAGATGGTCACGCAACTCAATTAGATGATATGTTTTTCGAATAATAAATTCAATTAGACGATCTGGTTGCTCAGTGTCTTCATCTTCTGGCACCTAGTCATCCACATCTTATGGATACTATGAACACCCTCCTCTAGTTTTCAGTAAGCTTTGCCAAGCAATACAGCCAAGATGCTTAACTGGAACGTAAGGGGCCAAACCGCTTTGTTGTCAGAGACTTGGTTGCAAGCACAAGATGCTCCATTCTCTCCGTACCATCCTTCTCCACAGCACAGCAGCAAATTTTGTTTGGGTTCACCCCATTAGTGACACATGTCCAAGTCCCAGCCCAGCCCAGCCCAAACCATGCATGACCTATCTATGGAAAACACACTTTCCATCGGAATCAGGCACTACACATATCACTAATTTTTTGTTTTGACAAATACATATCGCTAATTTTTCTATGTGAGAGCGTTAACTTAATTCCTCTGCACCGAGCCAAGCCCAAGCCCGCCTCGCTCACCGCGTGCCTCTTTGCTGTGCCTCTGCAAATCATGTCTCTAGTGGAAAACACCTTGACAAATCTTCTCACACAGGTGTACCAATGGCAAAATGGCTGCTATTAGCTAGTAGACTTTATTTTTTTGAAGTATTAACTAGTAGACTAGTTCAAGACAGACCAATCACACCCACAGTGAATATAGTATCCGGCACGACCACACATACTTTTTTTTTACATCAAGGAGTATAGATTGATCAAAATGTATAATGCGACACACGCAGAAAATACCTAAAGATTTCACAAAATTAGGATGAAGAGGACTAAGAATTTCGATGGTGGAATAGGCCAGAACTGTAGTTAATATAGGGCGTGTTTGGTAGATCGGCCCAACTCACAGATTCCCTGCGCGATCAAGACTTTTGGAAATTTGCGTGTTTGGTAGACCGGCTCTTCCATATGGGCAGTGCCCGGTAGAGAAGCTCGATTCGAGCTTCGCACCTGGGCAGGGCTGGACTCGGCCGAAATCCACCCCGCGCCCCCGCCCCCGCGCCTCGCTCCCGCAGTGGTCTCGCACCCCCACCCTCACTTCCCCCTCCCAAAAACTGCTCTCTCTCTCTCTCTCTCTCTCTCTCTCTCTTTCTCTCTCTCCCTCTCTCTCTCTCTCTCTCTCTCTCTCTCTCTCTCTCTCTCTCTCTCTCTCTCTCTCTCTCTCTCTCTCTCTCTCTCTCTCTCTCTCTCTCTCACCGGTGAGATCTGTCCTGAGCACCGCCGCCTCCTGACCTGGCCTCCGTCGCCTCGTCGCCTAGACGCGCTGGCACACCAGCAGCCCGTGCATCCTCGACCAGACGCCGCCCGTGCATCCGTGACCAGACGCCGCCCGTGCATCCTCGACGGCCTCCTCGACCAGACGCCGACCTTGCATCCTCGACCAGACCCTGGCCGCCACTGGAATCTGGTGTCGTGCTCCTCTCGCCGGCGCCGGCGCCGCCGGCAGGCCGGCCATTGAGCTGCAACAAGGATGGGATCAATTTTTTCTTTTCTTTTTAGGGACCCGATCGCTTTTTATTTTCTGTTCAGGGATCCGATCGCTTTTACTTTTCTTTCCAAGGTCCTTTGTATAAAAAAAATCAAGGCAGGCTACCAAACAAGTTCTTAGTCCAGCTTGGTTTAGTCAACCCGGGCTACCAAACAAGACAAAAAATCTTACCTCAGCTTGGCTAGGGTGGGCTTGGTTGAGTGCAGATAGCTATTCTCGACTGACCCGGGCTACCAAACACGCCCATAGTATCCGGGTACATCCTTCTAGCCATAGGGTTTGGCACATGCATGCACGTCAATTCTGAATGAATTAGACTGCTTTTTAAATAACTAGCATGGTGGCCCTCGCAAATGCGAGGGCAATGTCTAAATATGACAATAAGTGTTTCTATGGTTCTATAGAAATTTCTATTATAAGATTATTATTAACATTCAAATAATGGAAATCTAAAAGTTTTTTTGGTCAAATTTAATGATACTATTTTGCTTAATCTCTGCATTATTCTACCGTGTGGTACTTATTGAAACAAAGGTAGACATATTTTTATCTATTTTATTTACCTCATTCCCTAGTATCTTCCACACGTTGTTGCACTCATTCTATATTCTTGTTCATATGTATTTTTGTATCCTGTAACATGACATAATTAACTGAAACTCAATTTTATTGTGTGTCTACCCACAATAAATTTAACAATCCTAATATCCAACTACGTAATTTTATGTTAGTTGGTCATAAACACTCCTCAATTAGTGGTCTCTTCATGTCATACTCAAGTAAAATTATGAACTCCTTAAATTCTGATAGATAATTAATGGAGATTGAGAAATAAACAATATTTCTTGATACCTTTTCATGTCCGTGGGTGGATATTTGTGTATATGAACAATACACTATTGATCAAGCTCCACTATTTTGAGCACCCATAAATATAATTCAACACACATGCCATTATATATTAAGATTCAAATAGCATGTGACGTGACATAAATAGTCTCTTGATATAACTGAACAAAAGGGAACTCGAGTGCACCATGGGAGATTGCTCCATAACAACTATTAAGTTTTTGTTTCATTTTATTGTCGTAGATTTTCTCTAATTATATTGTTTATAAGTCTACCTATATTTTAGGTTTTAAATAAACAAATCATAATTTTGAATTTATTAAATGGTACTCACTCCTCCAAATACATGGCATATAAACTTAGTCAAAAGTCAATATTTGGTAAGTTTGACCAAGTATATTTAAAAAAATATGAAGATCTGTAATACCAAATTGTTGTCAGACTATAGTATTGTCATTGTTGATATTTTGTAATATGTATTTGGTCAAATTTAGAAGGAATTGACATTTTTTTACTAAATTAATACACCATGTATTGGAAACTGATAGGGCAATCTATTAACTTTAAATGAGCATAAAGCACATGCTCCAATTATCTTTCACCTCTAAAATTATATTGCGCTCAATATTTATACACATTATTTTTTAGGCTGTGTTGCGTCGCAATATTTTGTAACATCCGCATCAGGCCCGTATCCAGAGCATGTGCAAAGTGTGCACTCGCACAGGGCCTCCACTATGTTGGAGCCTCAAATTTTGTGATCTAGCAGTGTGTTAATCTAAAGATTTACTTTTGAATCAAGCATTAGCCAATAAAAATACTTACTATCATTTACGAGAAATGCTATACTTACGGATTGTTTTCTACAAAATCAGGTTACGGACTGAGCTAGACTCACCTGGTTGGTGCAAATCTGTTCCCCTCCGTGATTTCAGGTGAGGAATTGAACCACTGTTTCTCCACGTACGTCCGTAAGTCTAATTTTGTGAAAAACGTCTGTAAATATAGCATTGCTGATCATTTACTCTAATTACCCGGGGTTCTGCACACATAGAAACGGCCGTACTCGGTGCTCACCGGTAGAGTGCGATTTATTGATCATATTCTACTAATTAATGCTACTGCTACCTTGGGTCAAGAGCTAAAACCATCTCATATCTAAAAATAATCTCTACATGTAATGAAATACATATAGCTTTAAATATTATATTACTACCTCCGTCCCAAGGCTTTTAAAAGTCAAACTACCTCAAGTTTGATCAAGTTTTTTGAGAAAATATTAATATTTATAATATATAATTTATACATCATGAAACATATTTTCACATGGTATCTATATAATATCATAGTTCTTGATAGTTTTTTCTAAAAGTTTGGTCAAACTTTCCGTGTCTTGACTTTTCAAAAAAATATAAGTCTTAAGCCTTAGGATGGAGGAAGTATAATTCAATTAGACTAATGTATCTTACACAAAAATGTGGTCTACTATAACAAATATTAAACATATGTAAGATACAATATATTTGGCAATAGTATCTAAATACTCCATGTAAACTGCTCTAGGTATTGCGCTTAACGAGCGAGGCATTAGGAGTGGCCTAACGGCTAACCCTAGAAAATGTGTTTTTCTCCATGATTGCTTTTTAATAGCTATAAGTCATTTCTTTTAGTTTCGCACAGGGCCTCCGATTTCTCGGGTACGGCCCTGATCCGCATATATATATCCACCTTCATGCGCTTAATGTGAGTTGTCTCTATTTGTTTACTTATTAAAGGAGTACTAATGTTTTTTTTAATGAGATGAATAACTCATATGCAATTATGTTAAAAGAGCAAAATTCGCCATTTCATAATTTTAGACGATACAACTAATTGTTAAATTGGTATCATAACCAAAAATCCTTAAATATGAATATTTTTTTTAAAAAAATCTCTCTTGGAAAATTAACACACATAGACTTAAGCGCAAAAAATAAATCTAACTTACATATTTTTCTATCTGTTTGTCTTGCCGGATAGAAGACCTAATCGACCACAAAATTTCTGCGCGTAATCTGAGAATAAATATATATATATATATATATATATATATATATATATATATATATATGGCGGCCAGATGACAAAGTGCAACTCTTGTTAAAAAGCCGAGTTTTTTTCTTTTTGTACATGAGCTGAACAAAAAAATATGAGTTCCTATAGCTCGATCAATGCCTTTAATCTTGTGTGATGCCCTAGTTTGTTTTGCTGGACGGACAACTTAATTGACAATAAGTAATTTAATTATATGAGCTGAGCACAAATATTTACGACGGACGGAAGATGCGAATTGAGCTCAGGGCGCTTGTTGAAAAAAATTGAGCTTCTTTTTGCACGTGAATTGGACAAAACAATTATATATTTAACTCCTCCATGCTTCACACGGACTCTTTATGAACCGCTTTTACGTTTGTACGGGAACAGTTTGCTAGTGTCATAAAGATTGGTATTGGCACTACTTTCCTGTTTTTTTATGTAGGTTTTATTTGAGTTTGTGTTTGGACCAACCACCATAGAGATAAGAGGATTTCTGTTTGCCTCTATTTTTTTTAGAGCCTGGTTGCCTCTGTTGTGTACGTGTTTTAAAGGACGTCAAGCCCATATACGTGGAGGAGACCGTGTCAAAACAGATTACGAAAATCTTTTATGCGTCCGTGGAGAAACTTGTCTTTATAGGGATGAAACGTGTCAATAAGAAGTTCATGGGATTACGTAACTATTAATAATTTGTTAAATCCTAGCCATAGATCTAAGATTTAACTGTCAAAATTAATTTGGATGATGTGGCTTAACCTGGTGGCTCTATTAGACATCCTTATATTATATTGCTTTTAGTATATATTAGGAAACAAAACCGTGCGTTTGCAACGGGAAACAAAAAAAATCTATTTCAGGGAGACGCACGAAATAAGTTCTCGTTGGTACAACTACTATAAGCTCAGCAGTTAACGGTAACATCATTAAAGCTAAGGGTCTATGTCATAGTTACAATTGCTGAGGAGTTTTCCATCGATAATCTGATTGTGTTTATGCGAGTAGACAATGGGCGGGATAGCCTTGGAAACAATAGGGGACAAAAAGAAGATAGTGTGGTCACTTATTTCCAAACGTCAAGATGCAAGTATCAGGAGTAAGGATCCACAAAATCAGAAGCAATTGAGAAAATAAATTAGCAAAATGAGCTAGCTTGCTACTCCCTCCGATCTATATTACTTGTCGTTAAAATGGATGTATCTAGCACTAAAATATGTCTAGATACATTCATTTCAGTGACAAGTAAAATGGATCTGAGGGAGTATATTTATTTAGTCGTTTAGATGGTCACGCAACTCAATTAGATGATATGTTTTTCGAATAATAAATTCAATTAGACGATCTGGTTGCTCAGTGTCTTCATCTTCTGGCACCTAGTCATCCACATCTTATGGATACTATGAACACCCTCCTCTAGTTTTCAGTAAGCTTTGCCAAGCAATACAGCCAGTACTTGTTTATTTTGCTCTTATGCAAAAGTAATTAAATTGCTGCACTGAATCTGATATATGACATGTATAATTTGTATCATCGCAGTCTTAGCTGAACGAAAATTCTCTGGGAGTAATCTCTTTTTCGTCACTTCATGGGGATGATGATACGGCGTACAGTACCTACACATCAATAACTCAGCATGTACCCTGGTGCCCACACTCAGGCCGACAAAGAAGAAAATTGCCCCAGGGACAACTCCGGCGTCGTGTGCCGGGCTGCAGTGGGCGTCACACCCCTGCACCTGATTCCTCTTCACTGGTTCAGTGATCCCGTGCTCTAGCAGGAAGCCGTTCCTCCTCTTCTAAGAACGGCAGATTGATGTAGAGGCCCGTGCACCTGGGAAGCTTGCTCTTTGCCCTGCAGTGGCGGCAGAAGATGTGGCTTCTGGACGGATCTCTGTGGCGTGAGGATCGATGGAGGGCAGTTCCATTCCTCCTACCAGATGATGGAGGTGTCGCCGCTCGCCGGAGATCGATGGGTCGCGGTTGGATGGGGATTGGAAGGCCTTGTCAAGATAACTTGTTTTCCGTTTGGATTAGACATCGGCGAGGATCCATACCGAAAGAGGAGGAGGAAGGGAGGGCGACGTAGGTTACCAATGATGACATTTTCCATCTAGGCGAACTGGGAGGGCGCCACCGTTGTCCAGGATCCAGACCGAACCGGTTTTCCGTACGCGGTGGCACTGGACCAATTTCAATATTGGTGGGAGAATAGAACGGTCCAAAAAAGTGTAGGTATTATAAGAAACACTTCTTCCTTTATTATTAGGTATAGAATAGATTTTCACCAAACTCACTTAGCATTACAAGTTTGATCTTGTTCTTATTTTTCTTGTGTTTCTGCATCATTGAGTTTGAATGATCAATTTTTGAAGACTTTGGAAATTTCACGAGTATAATGCTAGCCTTAATTTCCTGGGCCAACACTTTGCTCGCTCCAAAACCATCAGCATAATGTAAAGATTAAATTTTGAGATGTTTTACAGTACCCTCAAATGAATAACAGCCATTTATTTTCGTCAATCCAAAGGCCTATAATGTTTTATACTAGTGACAAAAAGAAGACTAGTACAAATTATACCAGTGGTCTCCCGTGTCAAATTCCGTATCGGACCAAAAATAGGCCATAGACGGGCCGGCCCAATAGAGGACAATTGGCTGGGTGGTACATATTGATCAAATCAAAGCTAACCCTCGTTGAGCTGAAAACGAAACCAAAGCTAACGATCGTTCCTTCAGAATACATCGCCACGGCCGCCTCCCTACTCATTGCTAGGTCCGGCGCCCCCGGTCCCCGCCACGTCAGGCCCTCCGGCTGTCCTCGTACCTTCCTTCGCCGTCCTCATACCCTCCGATCCCGGATCCCACGATGAGGATGGCCATACCTTGGAGGATGTCGACAGCACGGGCGGCGCCGGCGAATCGGTGGAGAGAATCGACAACGGTTGTGTGGTGGGCGCCGACGGAGAAAAGATCCGGCGAGGGCGAAAACGGTGGTTGTACCATCGCCACCCGGTGGCGTCCGGTGAGCAGGGCAGCTCGGCTAGCATGCGGGCAGCGGGCCGGAGAAGCAACATGCAGTAGAGGATGGTGGCGCCGTTGTTGGTGATGACAACCTGCTGAATCCCAGGAGGAGATTGTCTTGTCCATGCCGTGGGGGTCTGAAGGAGTTGTGCACCACATCAATGGCGCGCGCAGCTATGGCGGCGGATCAGGAGGAATGATGGGAGTGAATGGAGGGAGGTGCGAGTGCAAGGCGTCCGAGGTCGTCACCGTTCAGGGAGCAGGGGACTGTCGGCAGCTATCTGATCTGTCCGAGGAGAATGAACGCCGGCGCGTGCAAGGAGGTGGTCGCGGTGTTTCAGATCGCACTCGGATTCGTCGAGGCTGACCTGGATGGCCCGCTTGGCGAGCCGCGCGTACCACGTCGGTGCGGATAGCGGCATGGCCTGCTCCTTCGGTGTAAAGCGTCCACCCTGTGTTCGCAACGTTTGTGGCGAGAAGGTGATGCCACTGGCTTCTGGGCTGATGCTACTGCTGGTGTCGTCGTTGGCGCCACTGCGATAGGTATGACCCTTCAGGACATGAACGACGGCGAGGTGGGAATGGATGAGGGTGCCGTCGAAGGAGGAGGGTAATGGAGGGCGACATTAACGGCGTGGCGAGTTATGTTCCGTTTTCGACTCGGTTTGTGGCTTCCCAAGTTGAATACAAGTTTTCAAGTTCTTGATTGAAGATGCAATAGGGAATGTCTTGTAGAGGACTACTCACAGATAGTCATATTCCATAGTAGGTTGTGTGTAATCATCCCTGTTTCATCTTGTTCCTGACATGACAAGAAAACAAAATGTTGCCTTCTGATCTTCATTCTAGTTAAGAAAAGTGTCCTGATATCTTTTAGTAATAATGGCTGAGCTATGTGACAATGAACAGAAACAACATTACAAAACAGTGAACATGGTCAATGTATTGAACTAAAACTCAGTGAAACTGCATCAAACCAACGTTTCAGCAATTGTACAACTCCTTAGAAAAAAACAATGGTACATCTGAGAATGACAGAATCCATATAACTACTTGTTGCCCACAAACAGCACTAGAGAAGAAACTGTTAGGTGATAGCAGCAGATAATTCTGCCTAAAACTTCGGATTCCCATGGATCAAAGCTCAAAATGACCAAGGAAATGGGCTTGTTTTCCTCCCGATAATCAGAGTTAAAAATGGCCAAAGTAGCGTTCTTGTTTCCTCTTTATAAATCTGGATACACTAGAGACATAGCCTTGACTAATTGTCCGTCCATCTTCCATATAGATAGCACCATCTGCGTATATGAGTTCTTCTAGTCGATGAGTCACTCACAGTGCCACAACCTCCCCACTAGCGCCAAAGTCTTAAACATGTATCTGTTTATATCACAATTGTTGCACTACTCATTTGATTTGCTACCACTACGTGGTTGACATCATATCATTTGGGCACAGTCATCATATTTTCTGTCTTGAATTGAACCGAAGATAAATAACAACAGGAGAAATTCAGTTTGTAAGAAATAAAACCAAACTGGACTGAACTCATGCAACATGAGAAGTTACAGGAATAAGGTATAATATTTGAACCAATCTTCAGAACTCACGAAACTTAACTTCTCCTGTTCTACCAAAATCCCACACAATCTTTAGAAACCAAAGGAAAGAAAGTTACAGAAATAAGGCAAAATATTTGTCACAGCTTTGGTGCGTGAAATAATAGCATTTGCTTTACATATTTTCCACCATCCCAGTGCATGTTGAACAATCCGTTGATTATTGGAGATAAACACAGAGCAAAAAAACCATGGTATTTGCACTCTGTTAGTTATTCTTCAGAAATAGTCTTGTGCTTCAAACTTCCTGCGCACAAACCCATCTTACATTAGTTAATTTAGGAGTATGAACTTGCCCCTGAATATTATGGTCAGAACATTTGAACACTACTAGGAAATTAGTACATAACAAGATCAATTGATGCATCTATATGGCTCTTTAACTAACCGGAATATAAAGTATTGCAGACTTGATTACTTATTTCCTCGAATCGAATATCGCCTGTTATCTAAATAAAAGAGAGACAATAAATAATGGCATTTGATACCGAGAAATACAATGGGCAGAATAGTTTAGATACAAAAGAGGGTGATCATATATTTTAGTGAAAGGTACCGACTGCGAAGCTTTGGCATCCAACTCCGCTTAGTTGCGCCAAAGACGTGAATGATAGTAATGCGAGTGCTCGAGAAAATCGACAAGTAACATCATTATGTCTAAATGGTTATTAAGCCCTGAGTTGAGACTTTCACTCCTCTAGTTGCTCCTCATTTCCAGGAAATATCCACCTTTTGTGCCTGCCAAGTACTCAGTTTGGTAATCCTACTCAGTTTCAACAATTCTGGTTGTGGGCATCTTAGAATTACATCAAACTAACTAATTTGCAAGATCCTTTATCATCTCAAAATCCTAGTGCAAAGCATACACCTCGATATCCAAGTAAGCAATTAAAACTATATAGCATCTGATTCTTTGAACAAAATTGCTAGAAATAAAGATTGACATGTAAATCTGATCTTTCAAATTAATCTGCACATGCTGATGGACCTCTATCTACGCACACTGTTCTGAATATGTACAACTCTTATTTTGTGTGCTGGACCACTTTATAGGCCAATTGCTTTGAATTTTAGAATTAAGATGCCGCAAGTAGTCTCTAGAAAAGGATGTTGCTAAGAGAATAGGTGCATAATGCATCGATATCCAGGATCTCCCATTTTTTGTTTGGCTCGCTGCTGAAATATACAAGGCGAAATTTTGCAATGCCTCCATATTCAGGATCAGCTTTTTTTTAGGGTAAAACAGTAGGGTAAAAAACCTAATGCAATTTTTATAAATTATATGCCCAGATGACAATGAATGCACAGTATTGCGCGACGACCATCTGTGGCCGGAGAAGTATGTCGACGACGTCTTCATCTCCAGCATGTATGAAGACACACCGCAACGCATTTATGCGGTCACTGAACCTAGCGGCAACGTGCGTGTTTGGGAGCCGTTCACCTGTGGTGAGTCATGGTGTCATATAGCATGTAAATTCCCATTCAGAATTTCGCTTACTGACTGAAAGTAACACGCAGGTACACACACAGCCCCACGCGTCATTCCAGCTCCGGTGATCGAAGATGCAGTAGTAGATGTTGATCCTGTATCACATCGCTGGTTCCTTGCACCTCTCAGAGGTGATGTCAACCAGGGTGCTTAACTCATGCGGATTCATATAAGGGGAGCACTAAACAGCGTTGGTGATACAATAGAACATATGGGGACACAACTTTCTTCATACCCATCGTTGCGGTGTCACGTTTTCTCGAGGTCCGCGTGTCCATCAAAAGACCCAGTAGACCAGGTCTGGAGCAGAATCGACAATCTGAAGGAACAATCTCTGTTTCTTGGGATCAACCACCCTTTCTTCCTCGGAGACCCTGAAGCTGTTGAACCTGTAATTGCTCAGGCAGCCCCGGCTCCCGACGATGCTGCTGGTGGTGGTGGTGGAGCCGACGAAGAACTAGCTGCTGTTGCGCCTAGTGAAGCTGACGAAATACTCGCTAATGCTGCCGCTGACGAAGCTAACAAAATACTTGTTGATGCTGCTGGTGAAGCTAACGAGATACCTGATACATCCAAAATGTATCTACTTTTCCGAACACTTTTGCTATTGTTTCTCCTCTAAACTTGTGTGATTTGGATACAACTAACACAGACTGACGCTGTTTTCAGCAGAATTACCTTGGTGTCTAGTTTTTGTGCAGAAAATCAACTATCAGGAAAAATCCTGGAAAATATGCCAAAAATCCTATTTCACCAGAAGATCCACGGAGCCAGAGTACGAGACGGAGTGGAGACCTGGGGGACCCACACCCCTGCCAGGCGCGGGCCAGGCCTGGCCGCGCCTAGGGAGTGCAGCCACCCCAGGCACCCCCTCGGCTTCCCTCTTCGCCTATAAGACGCCTCTTGACCTAAAAACCGAGGGGGGTTCGTCGTTTTTCCAGAAAGAGTTCCGTTGCGCCGCCACCACCAGAAACCAAGATTCGGATCCAGAAACTCCGTTCTGGCACCCTGCCGGGATGGGGAATTTGGATAGGATCATCGCCATCGTCATCACCAATGCCTCTCCATCAACCATCAATGTTTTCCTCATCCATGAGTGAGTAATCCCCCGCTGTAGGCTGTGGGGATGGTGATACGTCGGAAACGTATCTATAATTTTTGATGCTCCATGCTTGTTTAGTATCTGCTTTGCTTTGTCTACACTTTGAGGTGTTTTTATATCTTTTCTGGAACTAACCTATTAACAAGTTGCCACAGTGCCACTTGCCTGTTTTCTTCTGTTTTTGGTTCCAGAAAGGCAGAAAATCAATATTCTCGGAATTGGACGGAAAAAAACCAAAGTCAATATTTTACCGTGCGGGGCACGAAGCCAGAATACGAGACGGAGAGGCAAACCAGGGCGGCCGCACCCCCCTAGGCACGAGTGGGCCCACCCCGCTCCTGGCTATGGTGTGGGCCCCCTGGCCGCCTCGCCTCTTCGCCTATAAGAAGCCCCTGATGCAGAAACCCTAGGCACCCGATCAAAACTCCACAAAACCTTCTGTAGCCACCGACACCATCGTCCCTAGATCGGGGGGATCTGAAGTTCTTCCCGGCACCCTGCCGGAGGGGAAATCATCCCGGAGTCCTTCTCTCTGGTATGAAGCGTGAGTAGTTCCACCTTGGACTATGGGTCCATGTAGTAGCTAGATGGTTATATCTCCTCCTTGTGCTTTCATGTATAGATCTTGAGAGCTCCGTTCATGATTAAGATCTAATCTATTTGTAATCATGCATGTTGTGTTTGAGGGGATCTGATGGATATTGAGATTACTATGTCAGATTAATTAATGGTTTTGTCTTTATGATTCTATCATGTCTGTGTTGTTTGTGATCTTGCATGCTCTCCATTGTTAGTAGCTATCTTGGCCAAGTAGTTGCTAGTGACTCCAAGAGGGGGTATTTATGCTCGATAGTGGGTTCATGCCTCTAGTTTCCAAGGGAAGTGACAGAAATCTCTTCGGTTGTAGATGTGTTGTTGCTACTAGGGAGAAAACAACGGTCTCTTGTTCATATAACAAGTGGATTGTTTACCTTACACACTTTTCTTAAAGAAGTTGTCTGTTGCTTGCAACTTAATACTGGAGGGGGTTCGGATGATAACCTGAAGGTGGACTTCTAGTCATAGATGCAGTTGGATGGCGGTCTATGTATATTGTTGAATTTCCTAATCGAATCTCATACGATATTTTTGTCTGGTATTGCATTATTATGCCTTGGTTAGTTCCTGTCAATTGCCCTGATGTAATTTTTTACCCTTCATGCCATGTTGTTTATCTAAGGAGAGCACCTCTAGTGAACTATGGACCCTGGTCCAATGTTTACTATTGATACATCCTCCACTGTTACTTGTTTACTTGCTGTAAACCATTACCTTCCACACCATACGTTTAATCCTTTGTTACAGCAACCGGTGAGATTGACAACCTCACTGTTAGTTGGGGCAAAGTCTTGAGTTTGTGTTGTGAAGGCTCCACGTTGCTTGCAGCACCTTTGAGGCGTTTCCTTCCTCCTACTGGTTTGATAACCTTGGTTTCTTATTGAGGGAAACTTGCCTGCTGAACTGCATCATACCTTCCGCTTGGGGTATCCCAACGTAAGTGCTGCTGCACTCATCAGATGGTAGGGATTGGATGAGTTCTATCATGTAATCGAATAAGATTGTTAGGGCATAGTGCCTAGTATCTCTATTAGTGCTATTTGACTTTGTTGCAACTTGTTGTGCTTAATGCTTATCACTAGGGCCCGAGTGTCATGATCTCATATCCGAACTTATTATTAAATCATTTGTTGCAACCGTCCCGGTTCGTAACACGAACCGGGACAAATAACTCTCTGCCGCAGCAGAGAATTCATTTTGGCAACTTTTGTTCGCGGCAGCATTTTGGCCACTTTCTGTGACGCGGTAGAGAATTCATTTATGTTGTTTTATTGTTTATTTAGTGTTTTGCACTCATCAATGAAGGAACCACTATATTACACAAGATCATCATGACAATATAGATCCAAGTGTCGAACATATTACATTCGATACACGGATCGAGTTCATGCACTACATACAAAATAAGCTCTTTGTACAATCCCTATTGTTTATACACACCCGAATAGTATTCCCTTTTTGGGTTTAGGACTTCTGCATCCAAGAATCCCGCCAATTCCACCTGAATTGCTCGTACGCGATCCTTTGGCAGAAGACCGTCCCGTAGACGTTCGATCTGATTTAAAAAAGGAGTCAACCTATATGAATGAAACTGATGGTAATTAAAAACTATAGAAATTGTTTACGTACATGGAGTTGCTCTAAATTTCTGCCCTTCTCACAGCACGTCTGCCGGATGAACTCGCAAACATAGTATCCACATAAATTGTTCCCTGGTCCCTGCGTCAGGCACTTGACGAGAAGATAGTTCAATCAAAATAATAATCAAGCATGATAATAACGGTATCAAAACTAGAATCAAAGAGATGCGCGGATATAACTAGTGGTACTTACATCTAGTGCTTGAAATGTAAGCTCCTCTTTCCA
This sequence comes from Avena sativa, assembly GCA_916181665.1. NCBI lineage: Eukaryota > Viridiplantae > Streptophyta > Magnoliopsida > Poales > Poaceae > Avena > Avena sativa. The sequence continues at coordinate 299,875,406 of OV702282.1, forward strand.
AACACCCCTAGCCTTTTTGGTGAACCGTTTCCAAGCACTGCCTGGCGAAGAAAACGAATAAAAGAAGTTATTAATTACTTGATATCATAAAATTCACGAATGTTGCCGATATAGTGTCGTAATGATTAGAATTACCGCTGGAGAAGCATCTGCATGTCCTTCCACTGCTCAAGGGGTTTATGTTTCGAGTCCATGACTAGTACACACCCTTTGTCAAGTTGAATGATTAACAGAATATAGTGGAAGCTGCGCATGCATAACTAATCAATTATATACTTAACATCGAGTAAGCGAAATAGAAAGTGTATACAAGACAATAACACTCACTCAAAGTTGTAAGAAAATAGTATTTCCCTTCTGGTTTCTTGAAACCTTAACGCGTGTACGATATTATCCTCTGTATCCTGGGGGTTTGTTTTGAGATTAGCTTGATGAACCCAATATGGGTCAATGAAGCCAATGTCATAGATTTGTCCTCTGCTACATTCGAGAATCTTCATTCTGCATATTATAGTATGATTATATACATGCAATAAATGAGGTGAGATAGCTAGAGACTAAATTAATTATAGAATTAGTACTTACAGACAATAGGCACTGATGATCGATTTGTCCAAGGCGACTTGATTGAATAATTGAAATAGTTCATCAAATTCAATGGATATCATGTCATCTATTTCTTTCCCATAATGCTTTTTTGTAACCCTCAGCACTATCCAGTTAGCCCCGGCCTTTGTGGCATGCATGTACCAGTTATGCAATCTTCGCATTTTTGTTGAAAGATTATTCACCTCCTCAGGTTTGACGAGAGGTTTCCCGTACTGGTATTTGTATGCTACTTCACACACGGGGAGGTACTCTAACTGGGATAAGTACTGGGCAATACTCATACCTTGAGCAGCGGCAGCTTCTCCGTATTGTGCAACTACCTCTGGATCATACTGCTCATCGGCCGCATATTTGCTCGACCCCACATTGGTATGGGAAATCACCTTAAGAGGGGCGCAAGACTGTTTTGCTTGTTCTCTGAGCTGGGCAATAGATTTCTCGCTTGCATCAGTACTGCTCTTCGAGGCTTGTTGTGCCGCATGTGACTTGAGAATAGAACGCTCATAGTCTGATGACAGCTTTGGCTCGGGTTGATGAAGAGTCTTTAGCATTTTGAACACTCTGGCCTTTTCTTCTTTGGTTCTGGGGAACTCTGGCTCTTTCGGCCGCCTCAGCTTAGCGAAAAACGTTGTCGTTTCTGCATCAACGATAGCCGTAGTCTCCTCTTCAGTACAGTCATAAGCTCTCTTGGGAGGAACCTTTGGTACTTTTGGAAGAGGCTCTTGTTTACGTTTCGGCGATCACTTACCACGACGCAGAGTAGCGGTATGCTTACGCTTTTTATCCTGAGGCGTCGGCGTTGGCTGCCGCGGCGATGGATGCGCTGGAGATTGGTGAGGCGACGGAGTTGGGTGAGGCGACGAAGATGGCTGCCGCGGCGGCGACGACCTCGCTGGAGACGGGTGAGGCGGCGGCGTAGATGGCCTTGGCGTGTGATTTCGAAGCATGATACATTCCTTTGGCCATAGAATGGTGACGTTTGTTGCATCTCCCAGTTCAGTCACATCCCCTTCACCTGCAGGGTAGTCAAGCTTCAAAACTTCACAGGTGGGCATGATTTCATCCACCCCGACAATAGCGTAGCCCTGTGGAACCGGACGACAGTGGTAAGTTGGTGTGGGTCCAATTGGTAAGGCATAGCCGACCGCCACCTTCATTGATATGTTCACAACTTTGACATGTAGCTCGCAGTGTGTCATCTGTGTGATATCATCCACTGGGTAGCCAACAGGAGCCATCGTCGGTGCACCATCGTCATCGTCATTGTCATCACCCGGGACCTCGGTGGAAGCCACACTGCTTTTTTGATTATTCGATAGGCCGGTAGCATCGAATGCAGTGTGCTGCTGAGATGGGCCGGTAGTACTTTTCTCTTTAAGTGCGTTAATTTCATCTTGTTGTTGCTTTATTTGTTCTTCAATTATACGCATTCGCTCTTTCTGAATATCTTCTTCGACTTCCGCCTTGTCCTTTCTCCTCTGACGGCTTCTATCGGGATATTTCATCCTCTCTTCGGGAAACCCAGTCCTCCATGGTTTGGAGCCTATTGTGCCTCGTGTTCGTCCATCATGTTTCTTATTTCCCAGGGCGAGTGTTGGGGATATGCTATATGGGAATCCTTATAGCATGTCTCTTATCCGGCTAACCCGGGTGGCCCATAGTCGGTAGCAGTGCCTATGGCCTGCTGGGCGGCCTAGTTAGATGGATCTAGAAGGGAGGCCCATGCCGGATAAAGGAAGGCTACGGTGGAGTCACCAGCGTACCCGGAGCCTTGGAGTACAAGACACACAAGACTAGTAATAGACAGTGTAGGACTCTGTAACCTGTCCGGCTAGGACTTTTCCCTATAACCCTAGGACCTGGCGACTATATAAGTCGGGCCTATGGGAGCCTTTAGGGCACAATCTTAGACAATAACTTAGACTCTCTAGTCACCTCGCATAGCGAACCAATCCATGTAACTCGGCGTATTGCCCTTATAGTGATTTATAGCAGGAGTAGGATTCCGCCATCTTTGTGGGATCTGAACCTGGGTAAGCTGTGTTACCTCGTACCCGTCAATCGTCCGCCTTACCCCACGTCTCTAAACACGCACTGTGAGGACCCCTCCATGGCGTACTCGTCGGCAATACCACGACCGTTGGCGCCCACCGTGGGGAAAGAGGCGCTTCAGGCTCTTCAACGGGCGAAGACCAAGATCTTCGCGGGAATCGGCAAAACCGTAGCCATCGATCGCGTTCTCTTCTCTGGCAACGTTCCGATCGTCCCACCTGACGAGTTCTGGATCCTGGCGAAGAACGAACCCTACGCGGTGTTCGATCGTTCCTATTGGAGACATCCACCTCTTCATTGGCGAAACCGACTCGGGCACTAGTTCCCTGGGAGTCGGAGGAGCATCAAGGCCCGCACGGACCGCCTACGGGAAGGATACGTTCGCGGAAGGATCAATGTCGGATATCTCCTCGGAGTTTGCGGGCAAAGATCGGAAAAATTCAAGGCCCACCCAGACCGCCCCTGTGCAGGATATAAAGGTGGTAGATCACTGCAAATCCTTCGGCTTCGTCAGTGCGTCTGGACAGCAGAGATCCAAATTCGTCGGCGTGGTTACCATCTTCGATCTGGCGCGCTGCATTCAGAGAGAGGGCGAAAACCCCCGCGATTACCTGGCTAGGTGGCTCCGTATTCGAGCCGATCTGGCCCACTACCCAAATGATGATGCTATCTATCACTTTGTGGAAGGACTGGACCATGGCACGCTTCTCCAACATTCTCTAAAACGGCAGCAGGCGTCAGGACGCCTTACCTTCGAAGGCATGGTGAACACACTACTAGGAAAACGGCTATAGGTAATCCACACTTCTGTGGCGCACTTGCTAGTGGTGTCCCACGAGTAAAATAGGCGTGGCGCACTGCCCATAGGTGTCCTACGGCTAACTGCCATAAGCGTGGCGCACATGGGGGTGGTGCGCCACGGCTATGTGTGGGCCAGGGCACAGGTGGCCGCAACACACATACCTGTTGGGCACTAGGTCAAGGTGCGCCATGGAAGTGTCACTTAGCCGTAGGGCACCTTGACCTAGTGCGCTACGGGCATGTGTGCTGCAGTAGCTAGGTAAACTTAACCGTAGGGCACTCTGCCCTAGTGCCCTACGGCTAAGTGGCCTGCACCAACTCCCCCCCCCTCCCCCCCCGTGGATCGCCTTTTTAGGTTTTGCAAAAAATAAAAAAAATGATAAACACTTCAAAAAATAAAATCCTTTGATATTTAGGTAGGTAATGTGGTATAGTTTGTAGGGAAATTAACAAACAATAATTTTGACTTTATCTGCAAAAAAGTCATGCCACGGTAAAATGGCCGTAACTTTTGCATACGATGTCGAAAAAAATCGTATAATATACCAAAATGATGAGAACGAGATTTCGCATCCGCTCGCAACGACATTCGGTCGTTTAGCGATTATTTAGATTTTCAAAATTCGAAAAGAGTAAAAAGTTACGGTCAAAAGACCGTTTTTTTCTGCCGAAAAAAGGCAACTTACCCGTAGCGCACCACCAACTAGTGCGCTACGAGTAAGTTGGGCATTATTCAAAATTTGAATCCCCACCCCGCCCACCAACCCCTTTTCTTTCCCCTCCCCTTCTCTCCTTTTCCTTCTCCTCCCTTTTCCTTTTCCTCCCTTCTCCTTTCCTTCTTCTTCTCCTCCTCCTCCTCCTCCTCCTTCTCCTTCTCATTTTCCTCCTCCTTCTCTTTCTCCTTCTCCTTCTCCTTCTCCTCCTCTTCCTCCTCCTTGCAGTGAAGATGGTGATGGCGGCCTCCTCCTTGCAGTGACGACGATGATGCCGGGCTCCTTCTTCTTCTTCTTCTTCTTCTTCTTCTCCTCCTCCTCCTCTTCCTCCTCTTGTTCTCCTCCTCCTCCTTGCATCTCCGACGATGACGAGGCCTCTCCGACGAGGTGATGACGACGAGGCGAAGACGAAGACGAGGCAACGACGACCACGACGAGGCGACAACGACGACGAAGCGACGAGGCGACGACGACGACCTGCACTGACGACCGGCGGCACTAACAGCGAGATCCAGATCTGCCGCTTTTTTTAATTTTGAAAATTGTATCCGTGGCGCATAGCACGTACTGCGCCACGATTATTGAATTTCTAACTATGGTCGAACCGGCGTGCATGAAGATAGGGGACGAGCATCGTTAGAACTTGCATTGGATCTCTGAAGAAACCACATATTGCGCGTCTAAAAATGATTTTTTCAAAAAATCACGGGCGTTAGATCATGTACTTGTAGAACAAACCAGACCCACTTCCTACCGATTCGGCAGACATTCGTCCCTTTTATCCGGGATGGACGAAAAGGTTTGAGATGTCCCGGTTGGGACATACTCCATGTAAGGTGGTCTAGTATTTTAGGAAAATGGTACGGTAGCATTCTGAAACAGTATTTTGGTGGTTACTTCACAAAACAACCCGTTTTTTGCGCTCGGAAAATAGAAAAGGGCTTTTCCGTGCGACGAAAAGGAAAACTTCCTCCTGCAACATTGTTCTCCATACCAATGTCCACATGCATGCATAATATGGGCACATCATCACAAACTATGCCGTGATTCAGCACATAACATCGGTCATTTGGACCGAAAGCCATGAAACCTCGAACATGATAGGTCATTTTGTGAAGGTTTTTTCGAGACATGATCAATATACCAAGTATAGTATTTTTGCTTTCAACTATGTCACATAATATGACACCACGCGAAGGATTTTCATTGTTCGGATTTTTTTTGAATTTCCTATGCCTGTTATGAATTTTTTGAATTTCTAACTATGGTCGAACCGGCGTGCATGAAGATAGGAGAAGAGCATCGTTAGAACTTGCATTGGATCTCTGAAGAAACCACATATTGCGAGTCTAAAAATGATTTTTTTCAAAAAATCACGGGCGTTAGATCATGTACATGTAATACAAATCAGACCCACTTCCTGCCGATTCGGCAGACATTTGTCCTTTTTACCCGGGATGGACGAAAAGGTTTGAGATGTCCCGGTCGGGAGATAGTCCATGTAAGGTGGTCCAGTATTTTAGGGAAATAGTACGGTAGCATTCTGAAACAGCATTTTGGTGGTTACTTCACAAAACGACCCGTTTTTGCGCTCAGAAAATGGAAAAGGGCTATTCCGTGCGACGAAAAGGAAAAATTCCTCCTGCAACATTGTTCTCTATACCAATGTCCACATGCATGCATAATATGGGCACATCATCACAAACTATGCCGTGATTCAGCACATAACATCGGTCATTTGGACCGAAAGCCATAAAACCTCGAACATGATAGGTCATTTTGTGAAGGTTGTTTCGAGACATGATCAATATACCAAGTCTGGTATTTTTCCTTTCAACTATGTCACATAATATGACACCACGCGAAGGATTTTCATTGTTCGGACTTTTTTTGAATTTCTTATGCCCGTTTTGAATTTTTTGAATTTCTAACTATGGTCGAACCGGCGTGCATGAAGATAGGGGACGAGCATCGCTAGAACTTGCATTGGATCTCTGAAGAAACCACATATTGCGAGTCTAAAAATGATTTTTTTTCAAAAAATCACGGGCGTTAGTTCATGTAACTGTAGTACAAACCAGACCCACTTCCTGCCGATTCGGCAGACATTTGTCCTTTTTACCCGGGATGGACGAAAAGGTTTGAGATGTCCCGGTTGGGATATAGTCCATGTAAGGTGGTCTAGTATTTTAGGAAAATGGTACGGTAGCATTCTGAAACAGCATTTTGGTGGTTATTTCACAAAACGACCCGTTTTTTGCGCTCGGAAAATGGAAAAGGGCTTTTCTGTGCGACGAAAAGGAAAACTTCCTCCTGCAACATTGTTCTCCATACCAATGTCCACATGCATGCATAATATGGGCACATCATCACAAACTATGCCGTGATTCAGCACATAACGTCGGTCATTTGGACCGAAAGCCATGAAACCTCGAACATGATAGGTCATTTTATGAAGGTTTTTTCGAGACATTATCAATATACCAAGTATAGTATTTTTCCTTTCAACTATGTCACATAATATGACACCACGCGAAGGATTTTCATTGTTCGGATTTTTTTTTTGAATTTCCTATGCCTGTTTTGAATTTTTTGAATTTCTAACTATGGTCGAACCGGCGTGCATGAAGATAGGGGACGAGCATCGCTAGAACTTGCATTGGATCTCTGAAGAAACCACATATTGCGAGTCTAAAAATGATTTTTTCAAAAAATCACGGGCGTTAGATCATGTACCTGTAGTACAAACCAGACCCACTTCCTACCGATTCGGCAGACATTTGTCCTTTTTACCCGGGATGGACGAAAAGGTTTGAGATGTCCCGGTTGGGAGATTGTCCATGTAAGGTGGTATAGTATTTTAGTAAAATGGTACGGTAGCATTCTGAAACAGCATTTTGGTGGTTACTTCACAAAACGACCCGTTTTTTGCGCTCGGAAAATGGAAAAGGGCTTTTCCTTTGCGACGAAAAGGAAAACTTCCTCCTGCAACATTGTTATCCATACAAATTTCCACATGCATGAATAATATGGGCACATCATCACATACTATGCCGTGATTCAGCACATAACATCGGTCATTTGGACCGAAAGCCATGAAACCTTGAACATGATAGGTCATTTTGTGAAGGTTTTTTCGAGACATGATCAATATACCAAGTCTGGTATTTTTCCTTTCAACTATGTCACATAATATGACACCACGCGAAGGATTTTCGTTGTTCGTTTTTTTTTTGAATTTCTTATGCCCGTTTTGAATTTTTTGAATTTCTAACTATGGTCGAACCGGCGTGCATGAAGATAGGGGACGAGCGTCGTTAGAACTTGCATTGGATCTCTGAAGAAACCACATATTGCGAGTCTAAAAATGAGTTTTTCAAAAAATCACGGGCGTTAGATCATGTACCTGTAGTACAAACCAGACCCACTTCCTACCGATTCGGCAGACATTTGTCCTTTTTACCCGGGATGGACGAAAAGGTTTGAGATGTCCCGGTTGGGAGATAGTCCATGTAAGGTGGTCTAGTATTTTAGGAAAATGGTACGGTAGCATTCTGAAACAGCATTTTGGTGGTTACTTCACAAAACGACCCGTTTTTTGCGCTCAGAAAATAGAAAAGGGCTTTTCCGTGCGACGAAAAGGAAAACTTCCTCCTGCAACATTGTTATCCATACCAATTTCCACATGCATGAATAATATGGGCACATCATCACATACTATGCCGTGATTCAGCACATAAAATCGGTCATTTGGACCGAAAGCCATGAAACCTTGAACATGATAGGTCATTTTGTGAAGGTTTTTTCGAGACATGATCAATATACCAAGTCTGGTATTTTTCCTTTCAACTATGTCACATAATATGACACCACGCGAAGGATTTTCGTTGTTCGGATTTTTTTTGAATTTCTTATGCCCGTTTTGAATTTTTTGAATTTCTAACTATGGTCGAACCGGCGTGCATGAAGATAGGGGACGAGCGTCGTTAGAACTTGCATTGGATCTCTGAAGAAACCACATATTGCGAGTCTAAAAATGAGTTTTTCAAAAAATCACGGGCGTTAGATCATGTACCTTAAGTACAAACCAGACCCACTTCCTACCGATTCGGCAGACATTTGTCCTTTTTACCCGGGATGGACGAAAAGGTTTGAGATGTCCCGGTTGGGAGATAGTCCATGTAAGGTGGTCTAGTATTTTAGGAAAATGGTACGGTAGCATTCTGAAACAGCATTTTGGTGGTTACTTAACAAAACGACCCGTTTTTTGCGCTCGGAAAATGGAAAAGGGCTTTTTCGTGCGACGAAAAGGAAAACTTCCTCCTGCAACATTGTTCTCCATACCAATGTCCACATGCATGCATAATATGGGCACATCATCACAAACTATGCCGTGATTCAGCACATAACATCGGTCATTTGGACCGAAAGCCATGAAACCTCGAACATGATAGGTCATTTTGTGAAGGTTTTTTTGAGACATGATAAATATACCAAGTATAGTATTTTTCCTTTCAACTATGTCACATAATATGACACCATGCGGAGGATTTTTATTGTTTGGATTTTTTTGAATTTCTTATGCCCGTTTTGAATTTTTTGAATTTCTAACTATGGTCGAACCGGCGTGCATGAAGATAGGGGACGAGCATCGTTAGAACTTGAATTGGATCTCTGAAGAAACCACATATTGCGAGTCTAAAAATGATTTTTTCAAAAAATCACGGGCGTTAGATCATGTACCTGTAGTACAAACCAGACCCAGTTCCTACCGATTCGGCAGACATTTGTCCTTTTTACCCGGGATGGACGAAAAGGTTTGAGATGTCCCGGTTGCGAGATAGCCCATGCAAGGTGGTCTAGTATTTTAGGAAAATGGTACGGTAGCATTCTGAAACAGTATTTTGGTGGTTACTTCACATAACAACCCGTTTTTTGCGCTCGGAAAATGGAAAAGGGCTTTTCCGTGCGACGAAAAGGAAAACTTCCTCCTGCAACATTTTTCTCCATACCAATGTCCACATGCATGCATAATATGGGCACATCATCACAAACTTTGCCGTGATTCAGCACATAACATCGGTCATTTGGACAGAAAGCCATGAAACCTCGAACATGATAGGTCATTTTGTGAAGGTTTTTTCGAGACATGATCAATATACCAAGTATAGTATTTTTGCTTTTAACTATGTCACATAATATGACACCACGCGAAGGATTTTCATTGTTCGGATTTTTTTTGAATTTCCTATGCCTGTTATGAATTTTTTGAATTTCTAACTATGGTCGAACCGACGTGTATGAAGATAGGGGACGAGCATCGTTAGAACTTGCATGGGATCTCTTAAGAAACCACATATTGCGAGTCTAAAAATGATTTTTTTCCAAAAATAACGGGCGTTAGATCATGTACCTGTAGTACAAACCAGAGACACTTCCTACCGATTCGGTAGACATTTGTCCTTTTTACCAGGGATGGACGAAAAGGTTTGAGATGTCCCGGTTGGGAGATAGTCCATGTAAGGTGGTCTAGAATTTTAGGGAAATAGTACGGTAGCATTCTGAAACAGCATTTTGGTGGTTACTTCACAAAACGACCCGTTTTTTGCGCTCAGAAAATGGAAAAGGGCTTTTCCGTGCGACGAAAAGGAAAACTTCCTCCTGCAACATTGTTCTCCATACCAATGTCCACATGCATGCATAATATGGGCACATCATCACAAACTATGCCGTGATTCAGCACATAACATTGGTCATTTGGACCGAAAGCCATGAAACCTCGAACATGATAGGTCATTTTGTGAAGGTTTTTTCGAGACATGATCAATATACCAAGTCTGGTATTTTTCCATTCAACTATGTCACATAATATGACACCACGCGAAAGATTTTCATTGTTCGGATTTTTTTGAATTTCTTATGCCCGTTTTGAATTTTTTTAATTTCTAACTATGGTCGAACCGGCGTGCATGAAGATAGGGGACGAGCATCGCTAGAACTTGCATTGGATCTCTGAAGAAACCACATATTGCGAGTCTAAAAATGATTTTTTTTCAAAAAATCACGGGCGTTAGATCATGAACCTGTAGTACAAACCAGACCCACTTCCTGCCGATTCGGCAGACATTTGTCCTTTTTATCCGGGATAGACGAAAAGGTTTGAGATGTCCCAGCTGGGATATAGTCCATGTAAGGTGGTCTAGTATTTTAGGAAAATGGTACGGTAGCATTCTGAAACAGCATTTTGGTGGTTACTTCACAAAACGACCGTTTTTTGCGCTCGGAAAATGGAAAAGGGCTTTTCCGTGCCACGAAAAGGAAAACTTCCTCCTGCAACATTGTTCTCCATACCAATGTCCACATGCATGCATAATATGGGCACATCATCACAAACTATGCCGTGATTCAGCACATAACGTCGGTCATTTGGACCGAAAGCCATGAAACCTCGAACATGATAGGTCATTTTGTGAAGGTTTTTTCGAGACATGATCAATATACCAAGTATAGTATTTTCGCTTTCAACTATGTCACATAATATGACACCACGCGAAGGATTTTCATTATTCGGATTTTTTTTTAATTTCCTATGCCCGTTTTGAATTTTTTTAATTTCTAACTATGGTCGAACCAGCGTGCATGAAGATAGGGGACGAGCATCGCTAGAACTTGCATTGGATCTCTGAAGAAACCACATATTGCGAGTCTAAAAATGATTTTTTCAAAAAATCACGGGCGTTAGATCATGTACCTGTAGTACAAACCAGACCCACTTCCTACCGATTCGGCCGATATTTTTCCTTTTTACCCGGGATGGACGAAAAGGTTTGAGATGTCCCGGTTGGGAGATTGTCCATGCAAGGTGGTCTAGTATTTTAGTAAAATGGTACAGTAGCATTCTGAAACAGCATTTTGGTGGTTACTTCACAAAACGACCCGTTTTTTGCGCTCGAAAAATGGAAAAGGGCTTTTCCGTGCGACGAAAAGGAAAACTTCCTCATGCAACATTGTTATCCATACCAATGTCTACATGCATGCATAATATGGACACATTATCACAAACTATGCCGTGATTCAGCACATAACATCGGTCATTTGGACCGAAAGCCATGAAACCTAGAACATGATAGGTCATTTTGTGGAGCTTTTTTCGAGACATGATCAATATACCAAGTCTGGTATTTTTCCTTTCAACTATGTCACATAATATGACACCACGCGAAGGATTTTCGTTGTTCGGATTTTTTTTGAATTTCTTATGCCCGTTTTGAATTTTTTGAATTTCTAACTATGGTCGAACCGGCGTGCATGAAGATAGGGGACGAGCGTCGTTAGAACTTGCATTGGATCTCTAAAGAAACCACATATTGCGAGTCTAAAAATGATTTTTTCAAAAAATCACGGGCGTTAGATCATGTACCTGTAGTACAAACCAGACCCACTTCCTACCGATTCGGCAGACATTTGTCCTTTTTACCCGGGATGGACGAAAAGGTTTGAGATGTCCCGGTTGGGAGATAGTCCATGTAAGGTGGTCTAGTATTTTAGGAAAATGGTACGGTACCATTCTGAAACAGCATTTTGGTGGTTACTTCACAAAACGACCCGTTTTTTGCGCTCGGAAAATGGAAAAGGGCTTTTCCGTGCGACGAAAAGGAAAACTTCCTCATGCAACATTGTTATCTATACCAATGTCTACATGCATGCATAATTTGGACACATTATCACAAACTATGCCGTGATTCAGCACATAACATCGGTCATTTGGACCGAAAGCCATGAAACCTTGAACATGATAGGTCATTTTGTGGAGGTTTTTTCGAGACATGATCAATATACCAAGTCTGGTATTTTTCCTTTCAACTATGTCACATAATATGACACCACGCGAAGGATTTTCGTTGTTCGGATTTTTTTTGAATTTCTTATGCCCGTTTTGAATTTTTTGAATTTCTAACTATGGTCGAACCGGCGTGCATGAAGATAGGGGACGAGCGTCGTTAGAACTTGCATTGGATCTCTAAAGAAACCACATATTGCGAGTCTAAAAATGAGTTTTTCAAAAAATCACGGGCGTTAGATCATGTACCTGTAGTACAAACCAGACCCACTTCCTACCGATTCGGCAGACATTTGTCCTTTTTACCCGGGATGGACGAAAAGGTTTGAGATGTCCCGGTTGGGAGATAGTCCATGTAAGATGGTCTAGTATTTTAGGAAAATGGTACGGTAGCATTCTGAAACAGCATTTTGGTGGTTACTTCACAAAACGACCCGTTTTTTGCACTCGGAAAATGGAAAAGGGCTTTTTCATGCGACGAAAAGGAAAACTTCCTCCTGCAACATTGTTCTCCATACCAATGTCCACATGCATGCATAATATGGGCACATCATCACAAACTATGCCGTGATTCAGCACATAACATCGGTCATTTGGACCGAAAGCCATGAAACCTCGAACATGATAGGTCATTTTGTGAAGGTTTTTTCGAGACATGATCAATATACCAAGTATAGTATTTTTGCTTTCAACTATGTCACATAATATGACACCACGCGAAGGATTTTCATTATTCGGATTTTTTTTGAATTTCCTATGCCCGTTTTGAATTTTTTTAATTTCTAACTATGGTCGAACCAGCGTGCATGAAGATAGGGGACGAGCATCGCTAGAACTTGCATTGGATCTCTAAAGAAACCACATATTGCGAGTCTAAAAATGATTTTTTCAAAAAATCACGGGCGTTAGATCATGTACCTGTAGTACAAACCAGACCCACTTCCTACCGATTCGGCCGATATTTTTCCTTTTTACCCGGGATGGACGAAAAGGTTTGAGATGTCCCGGTTGGGAGATTGTCCATGTAAGGTGGTCTAGTATTTTAGTAAAATGGTACAGTAGCATTCTGAAACAGCATTTTGGTGGTTACTTCACAAAACAACCCGTTTTTTGCGCTCGAAAAATGGAAAAGGGCTTTTCCGTGCGACGAAAAGGAAAACTTCCTCATGCAACATTGTTATCCATACCAATGTCTACATGCATGCATAATATGGACACATTATCACAAACTATGTCGTGATTCAGCACATAACATCGGTCATTTGGACCGAAAGCCATGAAACCTTGAACATGATAGGTCATTTTGTGGAGGTTTTTTCGAGACATGATCAATATACCAAGTCTGGTATTTTTCCTTTCAACTATGTCACATAATATGACACCACGCGAAGGATTTTCGTTGTTCGGATTTTTTTTGAATTTCTTATGCCCGTTTTGAATTTTTTGAATTTCTAACTATGGTCGAACCGGCGTGCATGAAGATAGGGGACGAGCGTCGTTAGAACTTGCATTGGATCTCTAAAGAAACCACATATTGCGAGTCTAAAAATGAGTTTTTCAAAAAATCACGGGCGTTAGATCATGTACCTGTAGTACAAACCAGACCCACTTCCTACCGATTCGGCAGACATTTGTCCTTTTTACCCGGGATGGACGAAAAGGTTTGAGATGTCCCGGTTGGGAGATAGTCCATGTAAGGTGGTCTAGTATTTTAGGAAAATGGTACGGTAGCATTCTGAAACAGCATTTTGGTGGTTACTTCACAAAACGACCCGTTTTTTGCACTCGGAAAATGGAAAAGGGCTTTTTCGTGCGACGAAAAGGAAAACTTCCTCCTGCAACATTGTTCTCCATACCAATGTCCACATGCATGCATAATATGGGCACATCATCACAAACTATGCCGTGATTCAGCACATAACATCGGTCATTTGGACCGAAAGCCATGAAACCTCGAACATGATAGGTCATTTTGTGAAGGTTTTTTCGAGACATGATCAATATACCAAGTCTGGTATTTTTCCTTTCAACTATGTCACATAATATGAGACCACACGAAGGATTTTCATTGTTCGGATTTTTTTTGAATTTCTTATGCCCATTTTGAATTTTTTGAATTTCTAACTATGGTCGAATCGGCGTGCATGAAGATAGGGGACGAGCATCGTTAGAACTTGCATTGAATATCTGAAGAAACCACATATTGCGAGTCTAAAAATGATTTTTTCAAAAAATCACGGGCGTTAGATCTTGTACCTGTAGTACAAACCAGACCCACTTCCTATCGATTCAGCAGACATTTGTCCTTTTTACCCGGGATGGACGAAAAGGTTTGAGATGTCCCGGTTGGGAGATAGTCCATGTAAGGTGGTCTAGTATTTTAGGAAAATGGTACGGTAGCATTCTGAAACAGCATTTTGGTGGTTACTTCACAAAATGACCCGTTTTTTGCGCTCGGAAAATGGAAAAGCGCTTTTCCGTGGGACGAAAAGGAAAACTTCCTCCTGCAACATTGTTCTCCATACCAATGTCCACATGCATGCATAATATGGGCACATCATCACAAACTATGCCGTGATTCAGCACATAACATCGGTCATTTGGACCGAAAGCCATGAAACCTCAAACATGATAGGTCATTTTGTGAAGGTTTTTTCGAGACATGATAAATGTACCAAGTCTGGTATTTTTCCTTTCAACTATGTCACATAATATGACACCACGCAAAGGATTTTCATTGTTCGGATTTTCAATATACTAAAGGTTCATCTTTAGTCCCGGTTGGAGGGATTTCGGCAGGCTGGGCCAGGCAGCACTAATGACAGGGATGAGTGTCGACATTACGTCGTGCAGCGTGTACCTTGTCCCGGATGGTGGCACCAACCGGGACTAAAGATGAACCTTTAGTCCCGGTTGGAGACACCAACCGGGACAAAACACGAGTCAACACTAATAATAGGGGTGAGTGTCGACATTATGTCATAAGTGTCGACACTATGCCGAGCTACTTGTACTATAAATAGGCATCCTTGTGAGTCCAGTCCTCCAGCCAGATTGAGGCATCTCCAATATTGTTTTTGAGAGCAGGGACACCACTACGACCAGTCTCAGGGAGATGCCGCCGGATCCCAGTCCTCCGGCATCTCCAAGAAACTGGTCATAGAGGCACTCCCTAATGTGTGAAATTAGTTAGCTCCCAGGTGTATTGATCTAGTTAGAGAAGTTACAAGCTGCAAGATGGTTTTTGAGAGCAGGGACACCACTACGACCAGTTTCAGGGAGATGCCACCGGATCCCTGTCCTCCGGCATCTCCAAGAAACTGTTCATAGAGGCACTCCATAATATGTGAAATTAGTTAGCTCCCAGGTGTATTCATCTAGTTAGAGAAGTTACAAGCTGCAAGATGGTGTGCGAGAGCAGGGACACCACTACGATCAGTTTCAGGGAGATGCCGCCGGATCCCAGTCCTCCGGCATCTCCAAGAAACTGGTCATAGAGGCACTCCCTAATATGTGACCATGCGCGTTTGGAGATCATATCTTAATGGTAAGTACGAATCGGGACAACTTCTTCATAGTCCCGGTCCAGCCACAAAACGGGACTAACACTCAAGATATTTATTAATATTAAAAACTGAGAATACAAAACCGGGACTAAAGGCCCCCCTATATATAGTCCCGGTCAAACCACAAACCGCGAAAGATATCCCGGCCAGACATGAACTAGAGTTACATAATATGAGCATGAACTTCTTGGCATATGTCCTTCCTTATGATCGCTTCAGACGTAACCATGGAGCATCTTCTTTACTTAACGGAATGCTTGGGTTAGTTTTCACTACGAAGGGCAGAATTTCATCAAACTTATTATAATCTTCTAACATGTCTGTCTTGTCCTCGATTCCCACGATGTTTCTTTTCTCTGAAAGAACTATGTGACGCTTTGGCTCATCATATGATGTATTCGTTTGCATATTTTTTTCTTTTTTTTCTCAGTCTGGAGGACATGTCCTTCACATAGAAAACTTGACACACATCATTGGCTAGGACGAATGGTTCATCTCTATAACCAATATTGTTGAGATCCACTGTTGTCATTCCGTACAACTGGTCTATCTTTACCCCTTCCCCATTCAGGTTGACCCATTTGCAGCGAAACAAAGGGACCTTAAAAGAGACTCCATAGTCTAGTTCTCATATCTCCTCTATGTAACCATAGTATGTGTCCTTTTGTCCATTCTCGTCTATTGCATCAAAGAGGACACCACTATTTTGGTTGGTGTTCTTTTTATCTTGGGCGATCGTGTAGAATGTATTCCCATTTATTTCGTACCCTTGGAAATTCAATATAGTAGAAGATGGTGGCGCGGCCAACAAGTATAGCTGATCTCCAACAGTGGTGTCATTCAAGAGATGTGTCCGCATCCAACCACCGAAAGACTTCATGTGTTCATCTATAATCCATGATTCAGGCTTCCCTAGGTTTTTGGAGCGTACAATATTCTTGTGTTCCTCGATATACGGAGCTACCAAGGTGGAATTATGTAGAACTGTGTAGTGTGCTTTAGTGAAAGAATCCCCGTCCCTACATATCATTGCTTTCTTTCCTAGCGTGCCTTTTCCACTTAGTCTTCCCTCATGTCGCGAGTCAGAAACACCAATCGGCTTAAGGTCAGGAATAAAGTCAACACAAAACTCAATGACCTCCTCTGTTCCATATCCCTTGGAGATGCTTCCTTCTGGTCTATCACGGTTATGAACATATTTCTTTAAGACTCCCATGAACCTCTCAAAGGGGAACATATTGTGCAGAAATACCGGACCGAGAATGGCAATCTCTTCCACTAGGTGAACCAGGAGATGCGTCATAATATTGAAGAAGGATGGTGGGAACACCAACTCAAAACTAACAAGACATTGTACCACATCCTTCTGTAACCTTGGTAGAATATCTGGATTGATTACCTTCTGAGATATTGCATTGAGGAATGCACACAGCTTCACAATGGGTACTCGAACATTTTCCGGTAGAAGCCCCCTCAATGCAATCGGAAGCAACTGCGTCATAATCATGTGACAGTCATGAGACTTCAGGTTTTGGAACTTTTCTCTGCCATATTTATTATCCCCTTTATATTAGATGAGAAGCCAGACGGCACCTTCATACTGCAAAGGATTTCAAAAAAGATTTTCTTCTCTGCTTTGGTAAGAGCATAGCCGGCACGACTTAAGTGACACCCTTTATCCGTCTTGTTCTGTGTATGCATGTTCTTTGGGTCTTTCATAATTTGTTGGTCCTCCCGTGCTTCTGGTGTATCTTTTTTCTTCCCATACACGCCTAGGAATCCTAGCAGGTTCACGCAAAGATTCTTCGTCACGTGCATCATGTCGATTGAAGAGCGGACACGTAGGACTTTCCAATATGGCAGCTCCCAAAATATAGATTTCTTCTTCCACATGGGTGCGTGTACTGTAGCGACGTCGTTCGGAACTGATTGACCGTCGGGACCCTTTCCAAAGATTACTTCTATGTCCTTGACCATACCAAATACATCATCGCCAGCAGGGAGTTCAGGCTTCTTCCGGTGATCTGCCTCACCTTTGAAATGCTTGCCTTTCTTTCTTACGGGATGATTGGTCGGAAGAAATCGTCGATTCGCCAGGTACACAACCTTCTTGCATTTATGCAAATATGTACCTTCAGTCTTATCTAAACAGTGTGTGCATGCCTTATATCCCTTGTTTGTCTGTCCTGAAAGGCTACTAAGAGCAGGCCAATCATTGATGGTTACGAAAAGCAACCCTCGTAGATCAAATGGCTCATGTTTGTTCTCATCCCACGCATGTACACCTGGTTTGCCCCACAGCTGTAAGAGTTCTTCAACTAATGGCCTAAGGTACACATCAATGTCGTTGCCCGGTTGCTTCAGGCCTTGGATGAGCACTGGCATCATAATGAACTTACGCTTCATGCACAACCAAGAAGGCAGGTTGTAGATACATAGAGTCACGGGCCAGGTGCTTTGACTGCAGCTCTGCTCCCCAAAAGGATTCATGCCATCCGTACTTAGACCAAACCATAAGTCCTTGCGTCACCTGCAAAGTCTGGGAAGTCTCTCTTGATTTTTCTCCACTGTGACCCATCAGCAGGGTGTCTCAACTTCTCGTCTTTCTTATGGTCTTCTTTGTGCCATCGCAACAACCTGGCATGCTCTTTGTTTCTGATCATGCGTTTCAACCTTGGTATTATAGGAGCATACCCCATAACCTTAGCAGGAACCCTCTTCCGGAGGGGCTCTCCCTCAACATCACTAGGGTCATCTCGTCTGATCATATACCACAATGCGTTGCATACCGGGCATTTATCTAAATTTTCATACTCCTTACCGCGGTAGAGGATGCAGTCATTAATGCATGCATGTATCTTTTGCACATCTAATCCTAGAGGACAGAGAGTCTTCTTTGCTTCGTAGGTACTCTCGGGAAGTTCGTTATATTTTAGAAACTTCGGCTTCACTATTTTTAGCATCTTTTCAAATGAGGAGTCAGTTAGACCACACTCTGCCTTCCATCGTAATAATTCCAGTGTGGTACCGAGCTTTGTGCTGCCATCTTCACAATTTGGGTACAACAATTTCTTGTGATCTTCTAACATGCCCTCTAACTTCAAGTTCTCATTTTCTGTTTCACAGTCTTGCTTTGCATAAAAAATGACCCTACCAAGTTCATCAGCCGGCTCATCTGATGCCTGTTCTTCACCTCCTTCCTCTTCATTGTCTTCCATTGCAGTATCACTGTATTCAGGAAACATATGATGATAGTTGTTATCATCATCTTCTTCTTCACCATCTTCCATCATAACCCCTCTTTCCCCGTGCTTGGTCCAACAATTATAGTTGGGCATGAAACCTTTCATAATCAGGTGGCCGCGAATGATTTTCGAGGAAGAGTACTCCTTGTTGTTCCGACATTGCACACATGGACAACGTATAAAACCATTCTCTTTGTTTTTCGTAGCCACAACGATAAATTTATCCACGCCTTTCATATACCCGGGTACACGCCGGTCACCGTACATCCATTCCCGACCGTTCATCTGCATCATATAAGTAAGTTTATCAAAAACAGGACATCATAAATAGTGAAATGACCAATTCACATCGACACATTCATTGTATCAATGACAGAGAAAAGATAAGATTGCTAACCTCGATCGAGGGAAATAAAGAGGAGAGAAAGCTCAAGTGCGTCTCGGACACCTTCTATATTTTTGTTCTATGAGAAATTAAACGGGATCAATCACTCAAACATTTCAGCAAACACCTTGAATGCATGCATAGGGAAAAAACTAGCACACCTCTCACACCTTCCACCAAGAAAAAACAGAGGGGAGGCAGAGGGCTGGGGCGTCGTATTTATAGAGGGCGGGATCATGCGTCCCGGTTTGTAACAGAAACCGGGACTAAAGGTGTGTGCCGCCCAACCTTTAGTCCCGGTTTGTGTTACAAACCGGGACGCATGCCCCCCTATCAACCGGGACGCATGACTCCGGCCCCCGTGCCCGCTCGAACCGGGACGCGTGTGTAGCACCCCGGTAAAACCGCAACTAGAAAATCGCTAGTATTTTTATTATGTGCATCATCATGACATCATCGCGCATCTATTTGCCTGAAACTATTTTTGAAAAGCCCCATTTTTTTGTTTTCTACAAATACCCCTCCCTATTTCAAATGCAGAACCCTGGGCTTATATGAAATATTTTGTTTATCTAAAAACCTATTTAAAAATGTTTTACCTTAAAATAAAATAAATAAATCAAAACATATTTTTAACCCCGGGGAGGCAGCCGCCGGCCAGGCCCAAAAGGCCCAGCCAGAAGCCGACCTACTACCCGAAGAAAACCTAAACCTTAGTCCGACCCCAAACCAAACCCTAGACCACCTCTACTCTAACCCCAACCCGCACTTCCCCTCCCTGCCGCCGCCAGGCGCCAACCACCCCCGCGCACTAGCACCCCTGGCCCCAACGCGTGACCCACACGAGCCCTACCACGTCCCGCTGACCCGGTCGCCACAATCCCCGTCGCACACATCCACTTTGAGGTCGCGACCCTGACCCTCCTTGTCGATCTCGATCCCGCAACCCCCACGCCCGCCCCGCTCCTCGATCCCCTGGCCCCACCCTGATACCGCAATCCCCTCTTTCCTATCCTTCCCCTCGACTCCCTCTCGTTCTGATCCCCGCTGCCAGGGCCGCGACATCACCTCAGGCCTTTCTCTCTCTCCTCTGGCCACCCTCGCTCACCACCACTCGTCGATGCCAGCGTCCTTCCTCGACCCCACGAGTCCCCGCCGCTGGTCCTCCTCTCGTCCTCCTATGCGTGGCCATGTCACCAGCGCCCTTTCCGCGGCCCCGAGCCTCCCGCTCGCCTCTCTCCTGCGACCGCCTTCTCCTTCCCGCCTCTATAGCTTAGCCCACCGGAGGGGCCTCGTCCATGACGCTTCTTCTCCCTCCGTGCTGTCGGTCCCCTCGTCGCTCGGGCCCTGCACAACATCGTCTGGCTCACCGGCGTCGTCCCCGTGAGGCACTGCTGCATCCCGCCGCTCTCTGGCCGGTGCGCCGACTGAGCCCTCTCCATGCCTCTCGAGCTCCTCCTTAAGCCTACCTTCCTGCGTCGTCCGCCCTGCTGTCTTCTGCAAGCCGGTGCCTTCCTCGGCCCGTTGTCGTCGCCCCTGAAGCCTCCTGGTCGGAACCACATCCCCGCAGAACCAGGGAGTTACTCCAGCTTCTGCCCGTGTTCAGTGTTGGCCAGGCCGTTGTGGGCTTTCACGATCAAGACATGCTTCTGTCTTAAATTCCTGCGTTGGTGTTGTTGCAGGCATATGTGTTACCACGGCCACATCCTTACGCGTCTTCTCGTCGGTGATCTATTCATGTCTCGCCAGAATGTCCGGTGCGTGTACCCGATGTCCTCGACACAACCTGTTCTGTGGACAAGAAAGTCATTCCGGACCCTTGCTCCACCAGGATCGTCGCCCTGATGGCCGTTTGACGTCGAGTTCTACTTCTGGTTCCACCAAGATCTACCGAAGACTTTCGGAGGCACGAACCCCGAAGATCGTCGCCACGGACGCCAAGACCGAACCCGAACCCTCGGCACCCCTAAGATCGCCAAACCTCCACGTGTGACCTCTTTTCTGAGCCCTATTTTTATAAATGATATATCTTGTTGCATATAAATTGTTCATGATCGCATACATATTCATCTATTTGGGGGTAATTTGTCGACTCATCTAATAATTAAATATGGAGGCGATATGCGGGCTAATCTAGTCTTATACTGGCCCCATTTAAATTGTGTAGCGAACCGATGATATAATTTTGCCTTGTTAATACAACATTAAATTGAGGGCATCTAAGCAACATGAACTTAATAATTAATTGTCGGAACCCCGGTTTCGCTTAATATTGCATAATGGCATCGCATTTTTGCCATGCCATACATCATGCATGCATCATGCCCGATCTTCTACCGTAGTATTAAATAATGCATCCGGTGTTTCTTCTAGTGCTTTGCTTCTTCACGGATTAGGCCGATAAGTTGATGTGAGAGTCGACCCGATCTTCGGATGAACCTTCGACAATGTTTTCAGGCGAGCATCCCCCCTTTTCTACCTATCTTATTTTTATAGTCTTTATTTCCTCCTGTTGATCTATTGCTGACTGTGTTGCGATGCTTTAGTTTCCGTACCCGTGATATCCCTTGCAGCCATTATATTGCCTTGGACGCCTCCTATTACCTGTTGTTTGGTAGATAGTTGGACTTGCATGTCGTAGTCGCTTTCTCAAGTGTTGTTGCATGTCGTCAAGTACCACGGTTGTTGGAAGACTGCCATATGCTTTATGTTGGAGACGATCATGACTTAAATTACCGTTTAATAACTAAAATTGAAGTAAGTAAATAATGCAGAGGAACAGGTGGGCAATAGATGTTATTTGGTTTTTAACCGTCCACTTGTGTCTCGTAGGACCCCGAGTACTTGATACCTGTTCTTTGAATATTCGCACTATCCGCATGTGGGACCATGAATCCCCCTAGCCAGAGCTTGAGTCATATTTATTTCTTGGGGCCACAAAGTAGTTTGGGGCTTTATTACTATCCTGTACTTATGCCATGCTTTACTGCTTATTTACGATTGCGCGTGGAGCGCCTGTACTGTTTAGGAACAAAATGTGGAATGTTTTCGCGGTATCGACAAGCCCAGTCACACTTTCGGGTTCCCGGTCGTTTACAGCCATTGGCACAAACCTCTGGGTCCGTCTCGGAGCCGGCCAACTTCGTCGCGGGTAGCTTGGTGGGGTGGCCCCCTGAAATTTATATGAATCTTGCAATTGCTCTATCGTGATGCCTCATTGGGTTTTTATTGGTTTTTCTCGAGGTTGATCGTGCGTGTGTTGCTATTTGTGCCCCCTGCAGGGTAAAACTTTCTGAAAGCCGTGTCCGCGGTTATGGACGACTTGGAGCACAGTATCTCGATCATAGACAACTATAACTAAAGTAGTGCTATAAATTTGACTTTATAATGACTAGTAATCAGCTTCACTATAATGGAATGGCTAAATAAAAGTGCCAACAATTGCTTGTTTGGGTTGTCACCTATTACCATTGTATCTGACTAGTAAGTATTGCAACACAACGGAATGGCTAAATAAAATTACCAACAACTGCTGGGTTTTGGGATGCCTCATGCTATATGTATCTGACTAGTAAGTACTACAACTACAACGGAGTGGTTAACTAAAAGTGCCCACTGCTTATTATATCAGGATGACTATCTAGACCTGACTAGTAATTGCTGCAACGATAACTGAATAAATAAAACTGCCAACTTTGTGAGTTCCTCGGTTGACTTCCTCGTTTGGTCTCGAGGGGGAAATACCAGGATGGGTATGCTTGATGATAGTATCAGGTTGGATCCGAATAGGTATTTCTTATCCCTATCTGATAGCCGCCAGTTGTATTGAGTCTCTATAGGTTGTTTAGTGCATGCTGCGCTGTCGCTTCAGTCCATCATACCTATGTAGGCGAGGACCGCCGAATTCTAGTCTCGCCGTGTACTGGCCTCAGTACTGACCGCTCTCTTTTTCCTTCACCTTTGTCGGCACCCCTTTTGTTAAGCAGGTTTTGAGAGCGACGTCGTTAGCAGGGTTACCCTTCCGGCTTTGCCTGGGCAGGGTTATGGACGCCATTGGTTGTATATATCTGTTTTGTGGGTTCCATCGTGGACTAATGTGTAATGATATTACTTCATTTTCCACCCGCACGAAAGTGCCTGGTGGGCACCTTTGAATCGTTTCTATGCGGGTTTGGCGGGAAGCGCTAAAACTTGCATATGGCCGATTCTGAGGGTGTTACAGAGTGGTATCAGAGGTCAGCAGTTACGATACCCCACTGGTCCAGCCTGTAGGATAACCTAGCTAACGGTCGTCGTAGAGTGTCAAAACTATTTTTAAAAAAATCGCTTGGATAGATCTGATTAGGTCTGATTTTACTTCTTACCCTTCTGCTATTCTCCTATTATCTCGACGTGATTTAAATCTGCTCTCTTATCTTTTCTTCGAGTCCAGTAATTCTCGCGGTTGGGTTTCCGTCGTACCTTCAGGGTTTCGCTTCTTCCTCTTATGACAGTGCTTTGACATTCGGACTTCATGCTATCAGATGAATCTTTCATCTGTTGTACCTTTCAATGGACCGAAAATCCACTAAAAATTTTCTTTCTATCCTCCGGTGTTTTCTGATACGACGAAGTCAGCTACATCAGATCTGATGAGAATCTCCATCCCTCCTTAGTTTCCGAACCTCGCTTGTCGAGATCTTCAGTCTGAATTTTGAGAGTTGGTTGCATAATTCACCGTTCTTGTGCAGAGTAATGCTTTGGGTGCGCGATGGACTGATCACCATCCGACTACTCTTATCATTCGCTCTTGTGCATTGAATTGGTGGATCAAGCAATTTTACTCCTTCCATGGAAGTTAGAGGTCGCCTTATCTTTTGATACCTCTACCTTCGTGTTTCTCCGGAGTGTTCTCTCTATGGACGTGAGCCCAGATCCATTGTTGGTGGTGTCGCCAATTTCAAGATGAAGAAGGAACCCTCGTTAGTGGTGTCGCAAGGATCTACACGAAGCGAGAAGATTCAGGTCATCGGCTTTCTTCCCTGTACTAGGAGGCGGATCTCGAGGGCGAGATCCATTGTTAGTGGTGTCGAATTGTAGCACCCCGGTAAAACCGCAACTAGAAAATCGCTAGTATTTTTATTATGTGCATCATCATGACATCATCGCGCATCTATTTGCCTAAAACTATTTTTGAAAAGCCCCATTTTTTGTTTTCTACAAATACCCCTCCCTATTTCAAATGCAGAACCTTGGGCTTATATGAAATATTTTGTTTATCTAAAAACCTATTTAAAAATATTTTACCTTAAAATAAAATAAATAAAACAAAACATATTTTTAACCCTGGGGAGGCAGCCGCCGGCCAGGCCCAAAAGGCCCAGCCAGAAGCCGACCTACTACCCGAAGAAAACCTAAACCTTAGTCCGACCCCAAACCAAACCCTAGACCACCTCTACTCTAACCCCAACCCGCACTTCCCCTCCCTGCCGCCGCCAGGCGCCAACCACCCCCGCGCACTAGCACCCCTGGCCCCAACGCGTGACCCACACGAGCCCTACCACGTCCCGCTGACCCGGTCGCCACAATCCCCGTCGCACACATCCACTTTGAGGTCGCAACCCTAACCCTCCTTGTCGATCTCGATCCCGCAACCCCCACGCCCGCCCCGCTCCTCGATCCCCTGGCCCCACCCCGATACCGCAATCCCCTCTTTCCTCTCCTTTCCCTCGACTCCCTCTCGTTCTGATCCCCGCCGCCAGGGCCGCGACATCGCCTCAGGCCTTTCTCTCTCTCCTCTGGCCACCCTCGCTCACCACCACTTGTCGATGCCAGCGTCCTTCCTCGACCCCACGAGTCCCCGCCGCCGGTCCTCCTCTCGTCCTCCTATGCGTGGCCATGTCACCAGCGCCCTTTCCGCGGCCCCGAGCCTCTCGCTCGCCTCTCTCCTGCGACCGCCTTCTCGTCCCCGCCTCTATAGCTTAGCCCACCGGAGGAGCCTCGTCCACGACGCTGCTTCTCCCTCCGTGCTGTCGGTCCCCTCGTCGCTCGGGCCCTGCACAACATCGTCCGGCTCACCGGCGTCGTCCCCGTGAGGCACTGCTGCATCCCGCCGCTCTCTGGCCGGTGCGCCGACTGAGCCCCCTCCGTGCCTCTCGAGCTCCTCCTTAAGCCTACCTTCCTGCGTCGTCCGCCCTGCTGTCTTCTGCAAGCCGGTGCCTTCCTCGGCCCGTTGTCGTCGCCCCTGAAGCCTCCTGGTCGGAACCACATCCCCGCAGAACCAGGGAGTTACTCCAGCTTCTGCCCGTGTTCAGTGTTGGCCAGGCCGTTGTGGGCTTTCACGATTATGACATGCTTCTGTCTTAAATTCCTGCTTTGGTGTTGTTGCAAGCATATGTGTTACCACGGCCACATCCTTACGCGTCTTCTCGTCGGTGATCTATTCATGTCTCGCCAGAATGTCCGGTTCGTGTACCCGATGTCCTCGACACAACCTGTTCTATGGACAAGAAAGTCATTCCGGACCCTTGCTCCACCAGGATCGTCGCCCTGATGGCCGTTTGACGTCGAGTTCTACTTCTGGTTCCACCAAGATCTACCGAAGACTTTCGGAGGCACGAACCCTGAAGATCGTCTCCACGGAAGCCAAGACCGAACCCGAACCCTCGGCACCCCTAAGATCGCCAAACCTCCACGTGTGACCTCTTTTCTGAGCCCTATTTTTATAAATGATATATCTTGTTGCATATAAATTGTTCATGATCGCATACATATTCATCTATTTGGGGGTAATTTGTCGACTCATCTAATAATTAAATATGGAGGCGATATGCGGGCTAATCTAGTCTTATACTGGCCCCATTTAAATTGTGTAGCAAACCGATGATATAATTTTGCCTTGTTAATACAACAATAAATTGAGGGCATCTAAACAACATGAACTTAATAATTAATTGTCGGAACCCCGGTTTCGCTTAATATTGCATAATGGCATCGCATTTTTGCCATGCCATACATCATGCATGCATCATGCCCGATCTTCTACCGTAGTATTAAATAATGCATCCGGTGTTTCTTCTAGTGCTTTGCTTCTTCACGGATTAGGCCGATAAGTTGATGTGAGAGTCGACCCGATCTTCGGATGAACCTTCGACAATGTTTTCAGGCGAGCATCCCCCCTTTTCTACCTATCTTATTTTTATAGTCTTTATTTCCTCCTGTTGATCTATTGCTGACTGTGTTGCGATGCTTTAGTTTCCGTACCCGTGATATCCCTTGCAGCCATTATATTGCCTTGGAGACCTCCTATTACCTGTTGTTTGGTAGATAGTTGGACTTGCGTGTCGTAGTCGCTTGCTCAAGTGTTGTTGCGTGTCGTCAAGTACCACGATTGTTGGAAGACTGCCATATGCTTTATGTTGGAGATGATCATGACTTAAATTACCGTTTAATAACTAAAATTGAAGTAAGTAAATAATGCAGAGGCACAGGTGGGCAATAGATGTTATTTGGTTTTTAACCGTCCACTTGTGTCCCGTAGGACCCCGAGTACTTGATACCTGTTCTTTGAATATTCGCACTATCCGCATGTGGGACCATGAATCCCCCTAGCCAGAGCTTGAGTCATATTTATTTCTTGGGGCCACAAAGTAGTTTGGGGCTTTATTACTATCCTGTACTTATGCCATGCTTTACTGCTTATTTACGATTGCGCGTGGAGCGTCTGTACTGTTTAGGAACAAAATGTGGAATGTTTTCGCGGTATCGACAAGCCCAGTCACACTTTCGGGTTCCCGGTCGTTTACATCCATTGGCACAAACCTCTGGGTCCGTCTCGGAGCCGGCCAACTTCGTCGCGGGTAGCTTGGTGGGGTGGCCCCCTGAAATTTATATGAATCTTGCAATTGCTCTGTCGTGATGCCTCGTTGGGTTTTTATTGGTTTTTCTCGAGGTTGATCGTGCGTGTGTTGCTATTTGTGCCCCCCTGCAGGGTAAAACTTTCTGAAAGCCGTGTCCGCGGTTATGGACGACTTGGAGCACAGTATCTCGATCATAGACAACTATAACTAAAGTAGTGCTATAAATTTGACTTTATAATGACTAGTAATCAGCTTCACTATAATGGAATGGCTAAATAAAAGTGCCAACAATTGCTTGTTTGGGTTGTCACCTATTACCGTTGTATCTGACTAGTAAGTATTGCAACTACAACAGAATGGCTAAATAAAATTACCAACAACTGCTGGGTTTTGGGATGCCTCATGCTATATGTATCTGACTAGTAAGTACTACAACTACAACGGAATGGTTAACTAAAAGTGCCCACTGCTTATTATATCAGGATGACTATCTAGACCTGACTAGTAATTGCTGCAACGATAACTGAATAAATAAAACTGCCAACTTTGTGAGTTCCTCGGTTGACTTCCTCGTTTGGTCTCGAGGGGGAAATACCAGGATGGGTATGCTTGATGATAGTATCAGGTTGGATCCGAATAGGTATTTCTTATCCCTATCTGATAGCCGCCAGTTGTATTGAGTCTCTATAGGTTGTTTAGTGCATGCTGCGCTGCCGCTTCAGTCCATCATACCTATGTAGGCGAGGACCGCCGAATTCTAGTCTCGCCGTGTACTGGCCTCAATACTGACCGCTCTCTTTTTCCTTCGCCCTTTGTCGGCACCCCTTTTGTTAAGCAGGTTTTGAGAGCGACGTCGTTAGCAGGGTTAACCTTCCGGCTTGGCCTGGGCAGGGTTATGGACGCCATTGGTTATTCTTCGGGGCTCTTAGCCTAATTTGCATCTTGTCCGTACTCGGACGTTGTATCATTTTCAAGGTGATTTGGATCTTTGTACTGTATATTGTATTCTTGACTCGATGAGTCGCTGTTGTATATATCTGTTTTGTGGGTTCCATCGTGGACTAATGTGTAATGATATTACTTCGTTTTCCACCCGCACGAAAGTGCCTGCTGGGCACCTTTGAATCGTTTCTATGCGGGTTTGGCGGGAAGCGCTAAAACTTGCATAGGGCCGATTCTGAGGGTGTTACAGCGTGCCAGCATTAGTCCTGGTTCGTGGCGGAACCGGGACTAATGCTGTTAGGAGGCACGAACGGATGGCCTCTTTTCTACTAGTGTGATCTTATCTGCAAGTTGTGTACACATATCATTGTCCAAATCCAAAGGCCCCGAAGTGACAGAAATTGGGACAACTGGAGGGGATGGCTAATGTGAGGATCGCATGTGTTACAGAGTGTTAATGCTTTGCTCTGGTGCTCTATTAAAAGGAGCACCTTAATTGGCAGTAGTTCCCTAGAGGCCCCGCTGCCACGGGCTGGCTGGACAAAAGATGTTGTACAAGTTCTCATTGCGAGCACGCATGACTATATATGGAGCACATGCCTAGGATTGTTTAGTACTTGGATGCTTGTTCTTATTTATCTTCAATACCCTAGATCTTGAAGTTACATGTCTAGACTCGTCCATGCAACGCCCGTTCTTCCATCCCTATGCCTACCGCACTCGAATCGTACTGTTTACTGCTACTGTTACTATTGCTCTTGTTCTACTGTTGCTGTTGCTACTACCAAACCATTGCTACTACTAAACTTCTGTGAGCAAGAACTATTTCCAGGTGTAGCTGAATTGACAACTCAGTTGTTAAGGCTTGCAAGTATTCTTTTGCTCCCCTTGTGTCAAATCAATAAATTGGGTAATACTACCCGCGAAGACTGTTGCGATCCCCTATACTTATGGGTCATCAATACCGGCTGAGGCTGCTGCTGGAGTCCACGGAGAACATGGTGATGTTGTTGCTAAGATGCCAGCACTTCCAATGTTGATAGCAGACTGTGTGTTTGCTGTGCACTCACGCGTTTATTATGTTGACACTCCAGATCCGACCTGGAGCCGAATCCACGTTGGGAGGAGGGGGCCTCCCATTGGCTCATCAGTGGGGTCGTACAATTTGATAGAGGATGAGAGATGGCCAAACGCAGCACTCTGGTTCGTTCCGACGATGCAACCAGCTCCAAAGGTCAGTTCGCCGATTGGCTCACCAGAAGTTCCGGCGGTGTAAGACTGCTTTGCTTATTTGTGTAAGAACAAGTTCACACTATGTGTGTAAGACTAAGTTATGCCTAACTGCGTAATATTCAGTGAAGCCCAGCTTTTCTTTCCATGCCCACAATAGCCAAATTGCAGCATAGAACATATAAGGGTCATGTGTATACCAGACATTTTGCTCGGGATAACAACCACTTCAAGTTAATTGCAGTTTCAAGTTGGCAATACTGCCGATAGTGTTATTGTTATGAATGTGTCCGTAATTGAACGCATCACTAGAATGTGCCACCTATTGATGATTGATGACATGGATCTAGCTTCTCTTCACGTATTTTCATTCAATTGCTCATATATCAGAATTACTACATGTACATAGAAAAACAGCGAAATTGAAAGAGGTACAACACATGAACTTTTTGAAACATAGAGAATCCATTGTATTATAGGCACACCATACAACTTGCACTTGCATATGATTCATAGACAAAGAATACAACAGGACCAGACCAACATGATCCATCAATCTAATCTGATGGGTAGCCGTCGTAGTAATCGTAGTGGATGGTACCACATTCGCCATAAGGCGACACCATCTGTAGTTCAGAATGCTCGACGATTCTGCAATACTCTGCCAGGAATCGATCGAGTTCGAAACGATGGTAATTGATCCATAATCCTCGTACTCCATACCCATGGTCAACCCTTGGCTCCTCTTCCCACACAAGAGCCTCAAAGTTGTAAGATCTAATCTGGGATAGGTCTGGATAGTAGATGCTGTCGGCCTGCACCATGGGTACCCTGGCGCTATAGACGCAGATAAACCGATTGTCAGCAAAGAAGAGAGAACGGCTGCCGATGCCTCTGACCGGCTAAAGGACATGGTTCTGTGGTACAACCCGGTAAACAACGGGCCTGACGCCGTAGACCGGTCCACTCACAACGAACAACAACTCCCCGTTGGACTCGACGAGGTAAAAACGATTCTCGGGTACCGGCAGCCCGGAACAGGGCCTTCGATGGTGGCATGCATCTTCAGGGTCCATGCGGAGCGCTGCATCTAGACAAATCCATGAATAGCACCAGGCATAGTCGAGAGGACAGACCCGTATCTGTCTATGATGAAAACATCACCGGCGTAAGAAGTCATGCTCCGGAGTTCTGCGAAGTCATTTGGCGTGTACCGCCCTTCACCAAAGACCGGGCGACTGCCTTCCTCTGTGCCCTCATCCTCCCACCGAATGATGGTGTTCTGAAGATTTGATGTAAACACCATCAATGACGGGAACATCGTCACAACGACAGAAGCCCCATGCTCGGTCGGTATCTCCACCCTCAGGCGCTTGATAGCGCCCGAGAAGGGGTTGTACAACCGTGTCTTGTACGGCTGCACCCTCTGTCCAAGCACAAGGAGGCCGCCGGTTGTGTTACCGATGTAAAAGTACCTTCCAGAGACACAGAGAGGGAGAGAGAGAGAGATGAGAAGCAGAGATTCAGTCAAGGTAAATAGATAGAGATTCAATCAAAAACAAGTAGATGGAGAAACAAAACTTGAAAAACATATCGTATAGGAGGTGAACGCAAAAAAAGGATCGCACATATACAGATGAATATCAAGAAAGCACTTGCGAATAACCTGACTAATATTCTTCTCAAGGTGGGGCCGGTTCTCACGTTCAGCAATGTGATGGCGGCGTCGTCTACCCCATACTCCAGCGACAACTGGTGCTCTAGAATAATCCAGTTGGCTGGTATAAAGCGCTCCTCCGTGAAGTCACGCTAGGCGCTGCAGACTGCCCGAAAGGCGGCGTAGTAGTCAAAGTCGTCTGTCGATAGGAAGATGTCACCTAACTTCTACACGACTCCCTCAGGGAGATCAGCCCACGACGAATCCTGCTGCTTGTTGCCGGCCATGGATGATGGTGTTCGTGTGGTCTCAGCCCCGTCGAATGGCAGAGGAAGTGGTTCCAGAGACAGATATTTATTAAAGAGGGCATGGGAATGCCAAGGGAAGCGTTTGGAAACGAGACGACCGCATGCACACACCAACCGCAAGCCCAACCACCAATGATCCCGCATGCATTCTCTCTCGTCGGTTCGGTTCCTGTCATGTAAATGCGGGGGGTTGCTACACGGGCAAGTTAATGCGGGGGGTTGCAGTTTCAAGTTTACTAGTATCCAGGAAAGTAAGGTGCCACGATCATATAAAATGAATAGCTCATACAAACAGCTAGCAACACTGCCGCCATAAGTTATTGTTATGAATGTGTACATATTTGAATACATAACTATAATGTGCCACCTATTGATGATTGATGACATGGGTCTAGCTTCTCTTCGCGTATTTGCATTCAATCGCTCATGGATTTGTTCCCATATTTTTTGGCAATGGCTGATGAACTCCACTCTCTTGGTAACATGCTTCGTCAATGAGCCCTTGTTGATGCAATGCAAAGTACAAACTATGGTCTTCATTGTTATCCCATTTAGGTTCTCTATTTTTCTTCATCATGGAGCTACTAATTTCAAATGAAAGTCTAGTAGACAACATATCGGTACATGTTTTCTACTACCACAATCACAAGAAGAAAACTGGATGGAATTTCACCTTGTTGGCATTGTGCCGATAAGATTGGATGTGGCCTTGGGGTTCGGAGAGTAAGGAGCCCTGGCTGGTGCGGGTGCGACAAACAGCGACAGCGAGCTTGGATTTTGGAGAAGGACCCCGAGGCAGAAATCTCGTCCTGGTGCCGTGCCATGGGTGCTGCCGTGCCATGGTTCGAGCTCCGGTTTGGGAGGAGGAGGGCGAGACCAATCAGGTTCAGCCGGGTGCCGGATCTCGCCGTTGAAGGAATTCCCTCCCAGCTCCATGCCATGGCAGTGACCACAGATCGCCCCTTGGGGGAGGAAGAAGGCCGGGTCAAAAAGACCTTTTGAACACGAGGGTGCCAGCGCTGCAAGTCTACATGGCAGCCAGGATGGCAACGACTTAACGGTTAAAAGTGACAGGTGGGGCCCAATTTGACAGGCGTTAGCGAGTTTTCCCGTGTTCAAACGGTTTGTTGAATTCGTGCCGAAAAAGACCCTCTGAGCATTTGGCACGCCAACTCGGGGTATCGCGATCCAATACCGACGAAGTCGGACTCCGTGTTGCCTTGGCGCTTCAACTTTCGGGCCGCAAGTTAAAAATCTCCTTGACACCGACGTGGTGACGCCTGCGGGTGCCACCGTCCTTCTTGAAGGGCGCCGAGTGTACCTCTTTCCAACCTCCCGAAGCGTACCGGAAGAAACCCTAGGACCTGTCCGGGCAGCAGCGTCGTCATCGTCGTCGTCCTTCCTGGAGGTGCTGCTTGGTGTGCGACGCTTCATAGTGCTAGACTTGTGGTGGAACTTAGCTGGAGGACGCAACGGTCGCGGGTCCTCCTCATTTTCGTCAAGCCGCTGTTATCGGCTTTGCTTTCTTTTCCTTTTCATTTTAGTTCTTTGTTTTTCTCTTTTGGGCGTTATGCTGTCTGGCCTAGCAGCGGTATCAAATGGTGGCTATATTAATATAGCTGGGTGAATGCCTGTTTCGAGGAGATTCTTAGCTTGGGGATGAGACTCGCTAAACTTAAAGTGGATCTCTGATGAAACATCATATTGTGAACCTAAAAATGATTTTTGTTAAAAATCATGAGCATCTGATCATGTACCTGTAGTTCATATCTGACCCACTTCCAATGATTCGGTAGGAATTTGTGTTTTTACCAAGGATAGACGGAAATGTTTGAGATCCTCTGTTAGGACATTGTGCATGTAAGGTGGTCTAGTATTTTTGAAAAATGTGATGGTATCATTTTCAATTAGCTATTTGGTGGTTGCTTCACAAAACCACATGTTTTTGCACTCGGAAAATGGCTTTTTGGTGCGACGAAAAGGAAAACTTCCTTCTGAAACATTGTTCGCCATCCCATGATGCACATATATGCACAATATGGACACATTATCCCAAACTATGCCTTCATTCTATCCATAAAATTGGTCATTTGACCCAAAAGACAAGAAACCTCGAATTAGATAGGTCATTTTGTGAAAAAAAAATTGAGTCATAATCAATATACTAAGTTTGATATTTTTCCTTCTAACTATATCACATAATATGACACCACGATGAAGTTTCACATTGTTTGGATCGTCTTTTAATTTCTAATGCCCGTTTTAAACTATATATAATGTTTTATGTTTCACTTAATTTTTATTTACAAATGTGTAATATTTGAGTGTAGATAGATAGATCTTATGTTTCTGTAAATTTTGATATATTATTTATATTTTTATGAATTAGAATGATTTAGTTATGATTTTTCAAAAATTAATGAGGTAATAGGAAAAATAGCTATGGCTAAAATTAAATGGAAAAAAAATCTGGAGGCCTCCGTCGACGGCACAGCCTAGCTACCTAACGCCGTGTCTAAACTGGGGCTACGCCGAGGGCTTTATGTACGCCGAGAGCCACCGTCGGCACAACCCTCTCTACTACGCCGAGAGCGGCACCATCATCTATGCCGACGGTCATCTCTACGCCCGACGACCGGGCTAGACGGCTGGCTGGAGAAGGTCGCTACGCCTACGCCGACGGCCCCGACAGCCGGCCGGCCGTCGGCGCCATCGAGTTTTCCTGTAGTGTAACTTGGCCAACTTTGGCTGCCGGGTTATGTGGGCGGCTGCGTTAATTCTCAAGAAGAGATTGAAGTAGGAGACGGGCGCGAGAAGGAGTTTGATCCAGTTTCTAATTAGGGCTGGCGACGGCCGGGGAGGTGCGTCCATATACCCCCGCGCCTACGTCTCTCCACCACGAACGCGAGGAGTAGGATTTTGTCGATGGAGGCGATGCGTGTTCCTCTCAGGTGCAGCGGGACGCCGGAGCGGGAACAGTACCTTTCGCTGGATCTCCAGCTCGAGATCGTCGCACGCTCCGACATAACAACCGTGGTCCGCTGTGCCGCCACCTCCAGGATCCTCCGCCGCGCCATCCTGGAACCGGCCTTCCACCGCCGCCTCGCGGCCGACGGCGGCGGCTTTGACCCGGCGCTCCTCTTAGGCGTCTCCATCCGTAGCAAGAAAGGAGATGCATATCGCGTCATCCACACCCCATGCTCAGCCCAGCCCCTGCCCCGGGTCCTCCTCGGCGCTTCCAGCCTACGAGATTGGTTCACGCCAATGGCGTCCCGCGACGGCCTGCTCCTCTACAGAATGTACGACCACAAACTCAACGCCCAGCGGCTGCGTGTCTGCGACACTTTAACAGGCAACGCCACTCCCCTCCCGCAAATCGCCCTGTCCAACATCCATTGGTACGCCTTCCGCGGTGTTGGCGAATCCTATGAGCTGCTCGCCGTGGAAATACGCATGCGGTTCCAGACCTTGTCCTCCAAGCACGGCCAATGGGGTGCTGTCCGCCAACTCTCAATCCCGGAGCACGAGCAAGGCGGGACATACGAGTTGGCCTATGCCTCTCCTGCCGTTGTCCGACGCACCGTCTACTGGCCCTGCGGCCGGTTCAACAACAACGACCAGGTCTGCTGGGAAGGAATCGTTGCCATGGACGTCGAAGCAGCGCAGGGGACGATAATGGAGCACCCTCCAGGCTGGTTTACGGACAAGAAAGAAGACACATGCATCCTCGTTGCATCCGTGTGCGGCTTCCTCAGCCTCTTCGTCGTGGAGAACGGCGGGATATCGATGTGGACATTCACGCCGGCCTCGGCGAAACAGTCCACGGCGACGTGGAGCCGGCAGCTGCTGATCGATAAGGTGGAGATCGAGAAGGCGGTGGGGCAGGTCGACTACACCAGCATGTCCTTTCTCATTGCGGGGTTTGGGGAGAGGAGCGGCTCTGTTATCGTGCGAGTAGGAAAAGCCGATCTTCTCCGGCTAGATATTGGAACCAAGGTCATCAAGCGGCTTCATAACGAGGGTGATGTGTTGATCGATGATGTCTTGTTTTTGCACGAGGCAGATGTCGTCTCTTTGATTCAGGCCATGAAATATTTCTGAACATTCGTGGTATTTTGCTTTATTATTTCTCGTTTGACTAAATTTATTTTAAAAGGAAGAGTATTTAAGCAATGTTATGTTACGCCGCGCCGCTAATGGCTTTTAAATTATCTGACATAGACGCTTGTTTGCTTAAGTATATGTATATATAGTTTCGTATTCGATTAAATCTCGTAGCACATGCTCTTGTTTTCTAGAGTGTATAAGATTTTGTATTTGAATCGTTATGGCCTGGGCTTTGTTGTTCACATTACCATATACTCTTCGGGGCAATTTGTGATGATTTCATATATAGAAACTGATAGCGATAAATTTCGTATTCAAAATCCAAGTGATGATTTTGTATAGGATTTAACAAGCACACTAATTGATTTAAGAGCTAAGTACACCACTAGTCCCAATAATTCTTAACTAGGTGCATTTTAGTCCCACTAGTTGTAAATTGAGGTAGAGTAGGCCCAATAGTTGTAACTAGGTGCAAAACTCACCCCAATTAAACTCCAGGGCTGACACATGGCACTGGTTGTTTTGCAAAAAGCCCCTTTAATTTATTTTGTATAACATGTATCACCTAATGCTTACCGATCCAACTCCACCTATCAGAGAGGCCTCTTTTACGGTACCTTTTACTGGTTATGAAAGTGGGACAAGTATGAAATGATGGAACGGCTCTGATTCTTTGATGAAGATTAGGCCCAGCAGACCCATTAGCCGTAATAATTAGAAAAAAAATGTTGAAGACAGCCGCCGCCTCCTACACCTCCCGGTTCCCACACGCCCACAAGAGGACGGCCGCCGCCGCCGTCTCCTCCACCTCCCGCGCGGCCTGCCTGCTCACCTCCCGCGCGCCCAGAGGAGGGACACCGCCGCCGCAGTCTCCACCTCCCACGCGGCCCGCCTGCACAGAGCCGCCGCCGCCTCCCACATGACGCCCTCGACATGGTTCTGATCTCCCCCACGGCAGGTATCGTTTCTTCCCGTCGCCGATCCTACAATTCCATACTTTCTTAGTAGTACATCATTTGGTATTTCTGGTCGAATCAATACTCGATGCATAGCATTTTTGGGGGAAAATGGTCAGACTTCAGCCGATTCTAATGGTGTCATAGATATTGTTATGAAACTTCAAAAGTTTGATTAACCTGAATATGCATCAATCAAGTTATACAGATTACACTGCTTAATAATTGCAAATTTTGTTGTAAGCTAATCAGGAATAAGGATTTAGGTATATGCTGAGTTCAGGAATGTGCATGCCTGTGTCAAGTTAGCAAGCACATATAATGCTACATACAGTGACGTTAGATGAGGAATTGCTTTATATTGCTCGTGTGCATGTGTGTACTGACAGTACCACATCATCATACTTGTGATGGTTATGCATGGTCAAAGCAAATTTCCTACTTATCAAGTTACCAGCAAGGAAATATGCATACACTGACTGTACCAATAGTAAGATCTGAGGGTTATGTACTTCTGTGTACTGAAATTTGTTAGCACTATAGCATATATTTCTGACATTGTGTGACATCATATTAGTTATTCCTTTGTCTTCTACAGGCTGATACTACAATCAAACTTAATCCCTAGCGCAAACCCCGCCTTTATCAACTATGATTACTGAGTATCATCAATTTATATATTCTACATTTCACACTATTATTCACTTATGCAAAAGCTGTTGGACAGTCAGGACGCTGGAGCCAGGATTTACTTTCTTCGTCAACGGGAGACTAGCGGCCTCATGTCACTCAGCGCATTCGACCTCTGAACCAGCTGATGATCAGTTCATGTAGGCTCAGTTCAGAACTGTTTAATCCAAGTGTTAGTTCTGACTTTTGGTTATGTAAGTTACTTATTCACATCCTTGCATATATTAATTAAATTGTTCAACATAGATTAATATTGTGTATACTTATTTGCATAGAGAGAATAGGAAGAAATGGCATCACCACAAGACCAAATTCCTCAGGAGCCAACCACTAGTATGGGTGGACCCCCATCTCACCCAGCTGCTCATGGTATTCAATTTAACATGTGTAAATTAGACTGTCAATCTGTAATGATTTTGTTTTAATTCATTATTTGTCTCTTTAATCTGTAGGGCTCTAGCATGGAGCAGAACGGTCTTGATGATACTTGGAACTTTGGGAACATTTCATATTTTACTGGCTGGCCACATTAGCTTGATACGTACCGAATTAAGTTTTCTAATTGGATGTGTGACTTTCTGCCATGTAAAGATCTCAATCCAGTACTGAACTATGTACTTAAGATACAAATGCTCATTTCATATTCTCATTGATTCACCCTTTTGGGCTAGCTAGAAATCAATACACGTGCATTTCAAGTCCGCCAATGTACAAGTGAGCACATACATGACAGATTGTGGGCCAGCCAGGGAGTCGACAGCTGCAGCCGCTGTTGTCCGTCTTGAACATCCATCAATCACAATTACCAGAAGGAGATGTGTCCTTCGCCGCGCCGCCTGCATCTCGTCCTAGCACAATGAGAGTGTCGTGGTATAACTGCACGTGGTGTGCTTTATACATTATGTGTGTTGGTGATTGTGCATTAAACTGGTTCAACTTTATATCTTTTATGACCATGACAAAGTGCTAATCAAATATCAGCGGCGTATCGATGGATATTCAATCCCATGTGTAAACGGTACAAATATACGTCATATTTTCTCAAAAAACGTGTAATGTGTCTTGGAATGAATCTCAGTATATTTTGTCAATGGTAAATACTCCCTCCGTTTGGGATTACAAGTGCCGCGCGGATAACTAGGTTGCTAATTTGAACAACAAAACATAAATAGTATAGTATAAAAATTATACCATTAGAAACTTTAGAGGTTATATTTTGTAATGGTATAATTTTTATGATATATAAGTTATGTTTTGTTAGTCAAATTAACAACCTAGATATGCGCGTAGGACCTATAATTCCGAACAGAGGGAGTATATACAAATGTACTTTCGTGACAATATGAACATCGTGAAAAATAAGTCATTTCGAAACTGCATTAAATTTATAAGAAATTTTCCACAATAATCTAAAAAAATCAGATCAAGACATTCCGTCAGAGTCGCCTGCCCGCGGGCGTGCTGGTCGACGCAGGGAGGCTACCACGAGCCAAGCCCAGGTCGTCGAGCTCCCTCGCCGGAGACAAGGCTGCGTAGGTCTCCCAGACGCTCGCCCTCTGCCAGCGGCACGGGGTGGTCCACCATGACGTCAAGCCCGACAACGTGGTCCTGGACGACGGCAACAACGTCTCGCCCCGCACGCGCCTAATGGACTTCGGATCGGCGGCCGAGATCGGCTCTGACGGCGGTCGCGCCGAGGGCCTCGTGAGCACACCCACTACGTGGCACCTGAGCTGGTGTCCGGCGAGGACTAAGGCGGGAAGGCAAGCGTTCGGTGTACGGGACCTCTCACCTCCGGCGGCGAGGTCGTACAACAGCGACGGTGGTGGACTTGGAGATGGGGACGAAAATGAAATACTATCACATACAGGTACGAGGCTTATACGGCCTCTATTGGGCCTAGCCTGTCTTCTAAACGACCCATGATTTGCCTTGGCGAGATAAGCAGTATGAATCATACTTGTCCTGTTTTTGGCACCAGTATAAACGTGTTTTGTCCATTGGATTGACCAAAATGGATGGCTAATGTACAACCACCAACGCATGCTTATGTCCAATGTAGATCGCTACTCTTATTGCCAAAGGAGTTGTTACAACAAGCGGTGGTTCGATCAGGTAGCGTGCAACCTGATCAAACCTCCTCTTCCTCATGCAAAATTCTCGATCAGGTAGAATATTGGATCTACTCGTTTATATAGAAGAATTGCGCGTTGCGCTCCTAGCTTACATTGAGTCTGTATTATGCTCTAGCTTCTACTCAAGGATGTACCTCTTTCTAACTGGGGGGCCGAAGGCAGCCTAGATCTCGACTCCACGATGGCGGCAAACGCCAATTCACTTCTCGATATCCGCACTTGAAACTCGTCTCTCATGACTCTGCAACTGATATGGATGACAAAGGAAACACTACAGCTACGCCGCCGCCGACTCCTTGGTCTGCGAGGGCACCGGCGGCGCGCTCGTATGTATACAACCAGCTCAATCTCGATGAGACGCCAAGCGCGTGCGTAAGTGGGTGTGGGGGCCATGTTGAGGGGGGAGGCATGTCGAGCAGGCTTGCGGTGCTGGGGTAGTCATAGAGCACAGCGACAGCAAGCTATGCGTCTGAGCACGGGAGCGGCAGGTAGGCAGCGGACAGGCCGGAGTTGCTAAAGCTAGCTATGGCTCACTTAGAAAAAAATTATGCGCACAATATATAAAAGTTTAAGGATGCTGCTAGCCAGCCCTCGGGGGCTGGTTAGTCCGATCTAGCCCTCGTCCAGACAAATAACGCACGGCCGCACGCGCAGTCAGGTTCCCATGCCCGGGTCAGGTTATCATGTGCCCTGTTGTTCCGGACCAGCCTGCTGCCAACCCGGTTTCGTGCATGTTAACCTGTCCCCACCCAACCACAGGACCACATGACGCCTCTTCCCTTTCTTCTGGACATCACCTCTTCTTCCTCCAAGATCTCCGTTGAACCTACAATTTTTAGGTTTTCCATGGCTTAGCTCTAAAGGAAATAAAAAGGAGGTAATCAGATCACCCACTGCGTTGAACCTACAATTTTTCCGTTGAACCTAACTGCCCTATACCTCCTTAATTTCCTTTCTTCTGTTACTCCTAAATTAGGATTTGCATGTACTCTAGGGTCCCGGAACAAACCTTCCTGAAACACAACAATCAAAGTAAGCAAGCATGAACTTCTATGCATATTAGATCAATCGTAGTGCATCCCTGGATATAACTGATGTGGTAGACCCAGAAACTTAATAGCTACTTTGTACTACTTAGCATTAATTAGACACCAACTTAACAACAATTAGGCAGCAACTTAGCAGTGATTAGGGAGCAACTTTACAACAACCTGAAAATAGGCAACTTACAAGGTTCTTAGCAGCAAAACCTATATTCGCTTAGGGATCAACTTAGGAGAAATTAGGGTGCAACTTAAGAGCTTCTTGAGATCAACATAGCAACTAATTTGAACACAACTTAACAGTAAACAGTGAGCAACTTAGCAACAACTACAAAAAGTCAACTTCACATCAAAAGGAAGTAGAGAATCTACACAACTTGGTTTTTAGCAAAGAAACATGTATGAACAACTCCCAAAGGGTCAATTAAAGTGTTGCAAGGGAAACGCACTCCTCTCCTCTCCCTCCCCCCCCCCCCCCCCGTTTTGAGAGTCTCCCGGAGAAGCCCGGCCTGACCCCTAGCCCTCTCCGCCGGCGTTGCCGGCCGGAGACGGCGAAGGGAAGGCGCCGGAGTAGATAGGAGTAGTTGTAGGTTCGGCAGCTTGCCGTCTTGGGGCTGTTTCCCCGGTAGTTTGTGCGGAACTCTAGATCTTGCCACCCAGATCTATGTAGTTTTAGGGTTCCTTGTCTCTGCTTTTCTTCTCCGATGGATGGAGGCCCAAGTGGAGACGGGAACCGACGCACCCCTGAATAATTTCGTGGTGGTGGCCTGCCCTCCGATGCTGAGGTGCTGCAGTCTCGGTTTCCTCTCGGCCGGCAGTGGTTGCGAGGAAGAGGAGATCGATGGTGCAGTTAGCTGCGCGGCGGAGCAGCTCCTGTCTGGCCATGGTGGCGTGGGGGAGCTGTGCGGCGGCGTGGTGGCCTTGGCGGCGGGAGGGCGGCCTTGCCCTCCGCGGGTTGGTGTTTGCCTTGACGGAGAGGGGTGCTGCGTGGCGATGTTTTCTCCGGCCGGCCGTGGAGGCGAGGGGAGCAAGCGAAGCAACAAGTGCTTCCCGGCCTCGTTGAGGTGGGGCGTCAACCTGCTGCTGCAACGTCGAGCAATTCCCGCGGCGGCTACGATTGCCAACGCGAGCTTCGGCCAAGATGGTGGCCTTGTGTGGCGCCAAGACGGCGCCCTTTCCAACCTCCGCAGTGGAGGCCTTCTTCGGAGTCACTCGCCGGAGTTCCCCCTGTGTCAGCGCCAAGTGGTTCGTCCCCGGCGAAGTCATGGTGGCCGGCGCTCGTGGCTCAATCTCGGTGGAGAGAACCCTGGGCTCGATTGCTTTTTTGCTTTTTCTGTCAGGGTCCTCGGTGCAAATTTCCTGGCCTTTGTTGTAATTTCTTTTTCTGTTCTAGGCCCTGCTTGTATTGTGCACCCACCGTCGGTTAATTGAATGCAGCTTCGGGGCCCTTCGAGGCCCCTTATCCGTTCAA
Source organism: Avena sativa (assembly GCA_916181665.1). NCBI lineage: Eukaryota > Viridiplantae > Streptophyta > Magnoliopsida > Poales > Poaceae > Avena > Avena sativa. The sequence continues at coordinate 299,916,994 of OV702282.1, forward strand.
AAAAAAGTGTCGCAAGGAAAACTCAGTTAGATGAGCTAAACAACTAAATCATTTTGCATGATTGTCTAAGTAAAATCCCCAGCACATGCATGTATAGCAAAACTTTGATAAAAACCAACATTACTAAGGAGCAACAGGAAACTTAATAGAAGTGGCCAGCCAACTTAATAAAATGGCATAAACAACTTATTAAGTCATGGTGAATCTAAAAGAATAACCCTAGTCCATGGATATGCAAAAGAACAACTTAACAATTGATAGTAAACAACTTAAGGCAATGGGATAAATAACTTAATTTGTTTTAGTAAGTTGATAAACCAAGTTTCCTGGTGAAGCAACTTAAGTGGATAGCTACCTGCAAGTTGGTGGAGTGGAAGCTACGACTTAGATAGTTATGAAAAACAACTTAAGCTAAAGTTGTTAATCAACTTAGTGAAACAAAATAAGCAAATTAGGATCCTTCAACTTGGTGGACTGAAAGCTGCAACTTAGATACTTATGGGAAACAACTTACGATTGAGTTGTTTATCAACTTAATGAAACAAAAAAAATAAGCAACTTAGGATCCAGCAACTTGGTGGACTGGAAGCTGCAACTTACATAGTTATGGGAAACAACTTAGGTTAAAGTGTAAAACAACTTAAGACAAGTTATGCATGTTGCTCAAAAAGGAACACCTAGGTAGATTGTAAAAATACCCAAACATGCTGAAAGAATCAACTTAATTCATTTCAGTACACAACTTAAGCATATTGGTAAAACAACTTAATTAAACAACTAGCCACATAGGAGGTAATCCTAAAAAAAGTAGTACCCGTTTTCCGCTTGCCACTCGTTTACTAGATAGATAGATTAACCACTGCTATTCATCAAGCATGCGACTAAGCAGCAACAGTCCTTCCATTCATTTATCAAAAGAAAGATATCGGCGAACTTTAGGGCACAGAAACAAAACAGTCAACCTTTTAGCTACACACACAAGCTAAAAAATTTGTAGTGATTAGGTCAAAACTATATGCAACCCAACGATCTGTGTTGGATGATGGCCAGAAACAATATTATCAGGAAATGCAAGAGTGAGTCACCTTGAGGTCATCGTCGTCTGAGTAGAGCAAGCCGTCCGAGTGGGCGTCCACCTGAACCATCCTTGTCGTTGTCGCCGCTTGCGCAGCCTGTACCATCACACCCAAGCATAAAAAAGAAAAAAAAAGATGAGGTCGCATGCGCATAACAGAGAAGCGCAACACAAACAAAGTAGAAACATGCGTGAGGTCTTACCGGAGGGGGTAGATTAGCAGCAGCAACAGTTGGCCACGATGCATCTGGAAGACCAGACCAACAATTCAGTACAGTTATTTTTGCAGCAATTTAAACTACCAAGAAAAACACAGTTCTTAAGTACAAAAAATTAGTAGGGATCAGAGACCAGATGGGAGTACTAACCGGAAGTTGCTTGTGCAGAAACTTAGTTGTACGGTGGATACAACTAGGAAGATATGCCTGGTGCAAAAAAAATACTCGTACTCCCTTCGACCCAAATTAGTTCACTTAGTTTTGTCTAGATTCGGATGTATCTATACATGTTTTAGACAAAATCAAGTCAATTAATTTGGATCAAAGGGAGTAGTAAAAATTGCATACACAGCGGACATAACCCCCATGAATAGAAGACGATTCTTCCACAAACAAAAACCAGTGGGTTCCGGTCACCACTAGTGAATAATTGGCCAACAATTTGTAATCCAAACTCGAATAATTTGTTCTTGGATTATGTCGGGATAACATATTAATGAAACAAGCACTTATAACCAAGCCTAAGAAGATGGGAATGTACAAGTCCCGACGCGTCCATGATCTACAACATCTGAAAGTGAGAGTATTACCACTACTAAAAGTGATCTGTGCACAACACGACATCGCCCAATCGGAAAATAGAGGCAGCTACGATACCTGCTAAAAAATCAAACAGCAGATGACGTGCAGAGATGAAAATCAACACTGATAATCCACTTGGCGACCTAAATAGGCATGGATTCACGATTTCACTTGGGAAAAGCGGCCGATCTGATAGATTTGTTCACGCGAGATTACCTCAGGACCTCGATCTCTGCTTCCCATCGCTGATTCACCGTATCTCCGAGCTCGTCTGCGCCTCTCTATGTGTCGCCCAGCTCGACGCCTTACAACGCCCCTCCCTCTTTGTCGCTGCTGAGCTCCCAGCACTCGCGCGCCGAGAGCTCCCCGTCGACGACATCGACGTACTCCCTCGTGCCTCGATCTCCGACGACGAACTCCTTCCTTCCGCGCTCGTCTCGTACTCCGCCAACGAGATCAACACTTCCCGCGCGTCTTGCTCTTCGCGGATGAGCCCGGCGACGTCCCCCGCAAGTATCTCAATCCATTGGCCTCCCGCGCGAGATCGAATCTGAGCGAGGCAGGAAGAAATGGGGAACGGAAACAGAAGAGAGAGAAAGTTTTCCAGGTGCTTGTTTGTCGGAACAGTGCGGATTGAGTCGACCAGAATCGATCGAACGACCCAAAAGCGAGGGCTCTGATGTGTTAACCAGCCCCCGAACACTATTTAGCATTTGGGAAAGTTTAAAGTACAATACGTAAGATCAAATTTGTGTGCTCTGGTGGCCCTATGGAAGTGCACCAAACAAACTGTTTCTGGTCGAATCTCCGTCCGCTCATATTTTTTTAGTTCTTTTTCTTTCTTCCTGACAGGTGGGGCGGTGTGAGCAAGCCACCTGTAAATTACATGTCCTAGACAAAAGAATTAAATGGGGATTTTTGCAAAACAACCATGGCCACATGTCATCACCAGAGTTAATTAGGATGAGTTTTGCACCTAGTTGCAACTATTGGGACTACTCCATCCTAATTTGCAACTAGTGGGACTAAAATGCACATAGTAGACAACTATTAGGACTAGTGGTGTATTTAGCTCTTGATTTAACTCACACTAAATTCGTCGAGGCAATTCCTTAACCACGTCACATGAACGTCATATACGAATTTATGGTATCTGCACATAGCAATTTTTTTGAAAAAGTGAACTCGTTCTAATTACCTCACAGGAGAATTGGGTGAATGAAGTACATCGCATAACCGACTTTAGCGGTGGAATAGCAATTGCATATTACCGTTGAAGAGGAGTGAGAACGGTATTCATGTATGGCGAGTAATGTACACATTGCCTTTTTTCCTTAGGTTATGCCTCTTTTTTCGCATCACAAGTTTCCGGGTGCTTCCATACATTTTGTGTTCCTGCTCCACCATACCTAACCAGTAGTCTTGATTGTAAGCAAGAAATTGAACAATTCAAAAGATAACTAACCTATTTTTTTACCTTATGGCTCAAAAGATTCTACAGTAAACAAAAATGATCATACATTTTTTAGCACATAAGAACCAGAGCTACCAGGCATATTTGGTTCCATAACAGGACCACCAAATATGGTAAGGACTTTTCCAAAATTCTGCACAATTTCTGCGAGAAGGATTCAACCAAGATGACAGAACAAATTAGTATCTCTCCCACAACAGATATTTGGGAAGTTCAATATTATTCGTAGGCCAATATTAATTTTAGGTGCTGCCTAGGAAGCTACTATCGTGAGTGTTTTTTATGTGATTTATCTAATCTACGTCATGATTAATAAGTTCCAAGTCAGGCCTACTCGACTGCCTTTTGCCACATAGTTGTACTTAAGCTAATTCACTGTCACCTTTTTTAGCATGCATATAGATTACTATAAACTGAATTATCTTCTTAATGGTACTTTTTTCGTCTCGAAATAGATGTCGCAGGTTTGTTAAATTTTGGATAAATCTATATATTAAATAGTCTAGAATCATATAAATTTTGACAAATCCAAGACATCTATTTTGAGACGTAATTCTCTTGATTTGTCAGACTGGATGACTTATTGACCTGAGGGGACTTTTTTAATATAGTTTTTGGGAAGTTCAGAAGGGCCAGTTAGTATTGGAAATTCAGAAACCAGAATTAAAATTTGGGCATCTGCAATATCGTAATTCAGAATATGGGTGCGTTTGGCACCAACATATTTTCAAAGTATTTCTAGGATACCACGGTTTATAGAAAAACTATGGTTTGAAATATTTTGAGAGGTTTGTCTCTAGTTGAAACTGTAGTTTTCTAGGCCCCGTTTGGGAGCTCTGTTTTTTGAAGTATTATGAGGATATACTTCGGTTTCTAGAAAAACAAAGTATTGAATAATTCAACGCATCTGGTCCAAGCAATAATATGATTTTGTAAACTGGAATATCACCAAAACTATAGTTTTTTTTATCGTATTAAAAACTTTATCCCCAACCTCTTTTTTCTAAAACGGTGAAACTCGCTCGCTTTGCTCCTGGAAAAACTCATCTGCTCTTTCCACCGTCATCTTCACATACGGCACCGCCCACACCGATGTCCTCTTCTCTAGGAAGGACAAGTGCAAGCTCACCACCTAGAAAAGAATGTCCACTCTCCCGCATGCATCTTTGTCCACTTCCTTCATAGGCTACAAAGTTAATTAGTTGAAACTGAAGCATTCGACGTGCATGTACGCACCGATCGGTCAAAGAGGATCATGCATATGCAACCATGACAAGTGGTCAAAGGAACAACAAAACACCACTTTCCAAACACCTTGCAGTTTTTGTCAAAACTGAGAAATATTGCGGGATGGTGAAACTACCGTATTGCTTGTCCATGCATTCAAATACTTTAGTTTAGAAATACTGTGGTTTGGGAAAAACAAAGCTCCCAAAAGAAGCCCTGTAGTATTTGCAATACTACGGTATTTTTGTTGTTTCTAAGAAAGAGGTTCAGACCTCTTTTTTTTAAAAAAAAAACTGTAGTATTCCAAAACTACAGTATCTAAGTGTCTGGGCTAACAATACTTCAGTTTTAGAAAAAATGTCTGGAGTTGTTTTTTCAATACTTTAAAAATAGCACGGTTTAAGAGATATTGAAGTATTAATACTATAGCTTTTAGTTATAGCCAAACACCTCAAAGTATTTAAAACTGTGGTATTTTAAGAAACTATAGTATTGTTGAAATACTTAAAAATACTTTGCTACCAAACACAGCCTGAGAAACGCAACAAAACCACAGTGCCCAGGACAGAGAAAACCATAGTATTGCAATACTGAAGTTTGTATGAAACGTTGCTTCCAAACCGAGCCTAAAAACTGAAGAAACTATCAAAGTTGTTGCAAATCCCCACATGCTAACCTCAAAAAACAGTATCAACAAGAAGTCGATGACATGTATATATGGAATAACTAAATTGCCATACAATTAGAGCATCGAGAGGTGGACAACATGCAAGAGATAAAAGCATATCTCTAATGTGAACTTGGATCAACTTTGCACAAAACATGAATAAAATGAGCATTCTCGACATGTGTAGACTCCATTACCTGACAGCCTAAACAAAGATGATCTCAGCATAAAACATATCCCTTGTTCAAAGTTCACATTAGAGCACAGCTCTCTAGGTAACAATACAACACAAGGGGGACATAGCTATGAGTTAAGAAATTAAGCAATTGAGTTTTACAGAAAATAACTTAAGAACCATGAAATATAATCTTTAGTGAGTTCAGCCCAAAGAATTCTTATGCATTTATAGATATGTAAAAAATATGCCTTTCGAGTAGGCATGGTCATGCTTGATCCATGATGACTTAACACCACCATCAAAATACATATTTTGGAGACTAGAAATTGTTACAGCTTTAGCTTGGGATTGTTGTATCACAATATCAATTCAAACAAATATCACATAAATGATAAATCTACATAGATTTGTTTGGAGAGATATTTTTAAATATTCTCTGGAAACAACAAACCTCATATCCCAGTGTTAAGACATGAGATTCTAGACGCGGTTGTTTCTTAAGCTGCTAACCTGGGCCTGAGCTCCCTTGTAGAACCTAAAATAAAATTGGAGAAGGGTCATGGACATGAGAGTGGCAACACTTCACCTTGTAAATTCAAATATACTTGACTTCCAGCTACAACATGTCTACATTCTGCCCATCTTGATGGAATATTCTAGAGGAAATAGCAATGTAATGATCCGGCTGCATATGGAGTAGATAAAAATGATAAGATAATAGAAACATTTGAAAAACTATGGATTGTACCACAAACAATTAGGTAGATAAGATACCGCCAATCGTTTGTTCTATTCATAAACACCTCAAAGGTGGTTCTTTATCTCAAGACTGTAGCAGTAAGGATAATACTGACATTGGACAGAAACAGAAAGATGAACTACGATGGTGTAGAGCTGGTGAGTTTCAAATGTCTTGAAAGAAACTAATATACGGTTGATGTGGTATAAAATCATAGTTATTAATCATATATATTAAGAAGCACAGCTACATAACAACAATTTTATAGCAGCTGGATTGAAATCAGTTAACAAATTAACATAGACCTTCTCCAATCAACAGAGAGCTACCATACAACCAAGTTCATACACAACTTATGCAGGACTCACTAAAACCATTTAATTCAGCAATTCTGTTCTTTCAAACAAAATGTACTTGTTGCAAAAATTTCAGATTGAAGTTCAAGTGTTCAACTCTATGTAATGAAGGCAAAAACTGAATTGACCTCATGAATTGCTGCAATACTGTCAATGTCGGGTTAAATCCATTCCACTTATAAATTTTAGAGCACTTAAAGACCATGTATCGTGAGCTTAAGTGTGTGGAGTAAACACTTAGTCTTATTTTCAACTTCCTATCAACAAGAAAATCAACAATGGAAACGGAACATATAAAGAGAGAAGTGAACAAGCATTAGCTCCGATAGCTTTCAATAGTACATATATTTGATCAACTGCCAGCAGCTGCAATAACTTATTACTTCAGATGATATATATCTACACGAATAACTACATTGTACCTCACGAACCAAGAAGCAAATGTTATGAGAGTGAAGGGGAGAAACCATGGATGAGAAAAGGAGCATGTGAGTAAGCAACTGAAGCCTGAAGGAGAGGTGCCTCAATGAATCAATCTACATGTATACGCATGTAACACCTCTAAGTGATGAATCATTCAACCTGTGTGTTTTTGGAAACCCCTCTTCTCCACCACTAACCATGAACGCATAATGGAGAGACAGAAGCAAAGGGGAAATAAGAATTACCAGTAGCCAGCAAGAAATCGAAGGAGGCGAGGTGCTAGTTCCTGGGGGAGGGATAGGGTCAAGGACTTGCAATGCTACTGGCTATAGAATTAATTGTATAGAAAGAATATTCGATAACAAATAATGTGGCTGATAGAAGGTTTTATATAGGCCATTATAAACCGACTAGGCTAAGTAAACTTGCGCAAGAAATAATCTAACATCCCCTGTAGTGTCAATGGTAGGCTCGACAACGTTAAGACTGAAATGAATGTCTTGGAATGGTGATGTAGCCAGTCCTTTGATAAAGATATCAGCAAATCATGCTATAGTTGGAACATGTAGAACACGAACTTGATCCAAAGCCACCTTCTCTCGAACAAAATGGACATCTATCTCGATATGCTTGGTACATCGGTGTTAAACTGGATTCCTAGACATGTAAACGAAAGAAATATTGTCACGATAAACGATGGTTGCTTGCTCAATGGGGCGATGTAGTTCCAACAATAACTGGCGCAACCAAACTGTATCATCAACTGCATGAATCACAGCATGGTACTCAACTTCAACATACGAGCGAGAGACTATAACCCGCCTTTTCGAAGACCAAGAAACCAAATTGTTACCGAGAAAAACACAAAATACGAATATGGACCTACGAGTATCTGGACAACCAGCCCATTCTGTATCAGAGTATGCTTGCAAAGAGGATGGAGAAGAGTTGTTTATGTGAAGACCGGGCTCAATTGTGCCCTTTAGATATCTTAGAATACATTTTACATGGTTGAAGTGAGGAACACGAGTATCATGCATGTATAAACAAGCTTGTTGGACAATAAAATAAATTTCAGGACGAGTGACCGTAAGATATTGAAGAGATCCAGTAAGACTATGATAAAGAGTAGGATCAGGAAAAGGGTCGCATCGGCATAAAGTTTGGAACCAGTATCGACAGGAGTATGAGAATATTGACAGTCAAGCATACCAGCTTGAGAAAGAAGATCAAGAGTATAATGGAGTTGTGAAAGAAAAAGACCAGAAGAGTCACGAACAACAACAATTCCTAAGAAGTGATGAAGAATGCCTAAATTGGTCATGGAAAATTCGGAGCAAAGAAGAGAAATAATGTGATCTAATTTTTTTGGGAAGAAGCTATGAGAATAATATCATCAACATAGAGAAGGAGATATGCAGTATCTGAATTATGTTGGAAGGTGAAGAAAGAAGTATCAGAACGATAAGGGACAAAACCTATGGTTTGAGCATATGTGGAAAAACGTTGAAACCAGGCCTGTGGCGCCTGCTTAAGGCCATAAAGAGATTTTTGAAGAAGACGGACATGATCAGGATGGGAAGAATTTTCGAAGCCAAGATGTTGTTGACAGTAGACAATATCTTGAAGAGAACCATGCAGAAAAACATTTTTGACATCTAATTGATGAATAGGCTAGGAAGAAGAGATGGCAATACTTAGAACAGTGCAAATAGTGTTGGGATTAACAACAGGAGACAAAGCCTCGTCATAATCGATGTCATGCCGTTGAGAGTAACCACGACAGGCCCATCTAGCCTTGTAACATGCAAGACTTCCATCAGAATGATATTTGTGGTGAAAACCCCATTTGCCCGAGACTATATTTGTGTTAGGAGGACGAGGAACTAATTGCCATGTATTATTTTGAAGAAGAGGATCATATTCTTCGTGCATGGTTGTTGCACAGTTAGGATCAAGAAGAGCATATTTGTAAGATTTAGGAAGAGAAGAAAAGGATGGAGATGCGTGGAGAGGCAGGAAGACAAAAGCCAGATTTTCTGCGAGTGTACATAGTATGATCATTACTTGGTGCAGGAACTAGAAGAGCATGACGTGGAGGAGACAACATGGATGGTAAAGGCACGCCCAACGCAGCGAAGGAAGCAGACGGAGACAGCGGTGGCAAAAGGTCTGTCGTGGCCGAGTTTTGGGTAGAATCTGCTGCCGTGGCAGGAGTGGCGGCAGGGGCCATAGGCGCGGCAGTATCCGCTGCCACGACAGAGATTTCAGGAGGGTGGCTGCCGTGGCAGGGTCCACGGCAGAGGTTTTAGAAGTTTTAGCGACTGCGGCAGGATCCACTACAGAAGATGATGCTTTGAAAAAAAGTTAAGTTGGGACAATGGGGAGAAGGAGGAGGTGGCGTGGGTGTTGGAGACTCGTGAGATTGACGGGTGGCAAAAGGAAAAAATAGATTCGGTGAGGCACATGGACACGACCACTAACGATCTAGGCAATGATAGCCTTTGTGCTTGTAAGAAAAACCGAGAAGAACACATGGGATGGAATGAGGAGAAAATTTATTAGGAGAAGTGGAATAAGAATTTGGAAAGAAAAGGCAACCGAAAACACAAAGGTCGAAGTAGTTTGGATTACAAATAAAAAGAGAGAAGGAGTTGTGGTTGGGATAGCTTTATATGGTCGAATATTAAGCAGATGGGTGGCCGTGTGGAGCGTTTTAGCCCAAAATTTCGGAGGCATAGATGATTGAATAAGGAGAGTGCGAGTTATGTCATTTAGGGTATGAAGGGAACGCTCATCCTTGCCATTTTGGGGAGAGGTGTAGGGTAGTAAAAACGTAGGAGAATGCCATGTTGAAGAAAAAACATTTCGACTTTTAAGATTGTCAAATTCACTTCCATTATCACATTGGATGAACCGTATGGGGAGAAAAATGTGTACAAAAACATAGCGCTGAAAGTTGAGAAAATATTTTTTGCGTAAAGGAAAGATCTAGACATGATGTGTATAGTCATGAAGAATCACAAGATAATATTTCAAGCCAGAGACACTCATAATTGGAGATGTCCAAAGATCAAAATGTATCAACTCAAAACAAAAAGTACTAGAGGTATGAGAGGAACTAAAAGGAAGACGGACATGCTTGCCTAATGGACACAACTGACATATAGAAGAATTATGAGAATCTTGATTACAAGGTATGGAAAATTCACTAAGGAATGTCGATAACACATTATTATTGGGATGGCCAAGACGTTGGTGCCATAGATCAAAATAGGCCACCATGTACATGGGAGGTACGGTGGAAGGAACACCATGGAGGTAGTATAGATCACCGGAGCTATTGAAGTGTGCGATCTCGACCTTGGTCTGATAATCCTTCATAGATAAACAAAAAGGGTCAAAACATGATTGTCAGAGGTGAATTGGCAAACAAAAATTAGATTTTTAATGAGGGCAGGAGCGACAAGAACATCACAAAGAAGCAAAGGTTTGGTTTGAGATTGGATTTGAGCCTGACCAACACAATAAATAGGAATAGAGGATCCATCACCAAGGATTATGAAGGGAAAAGAAGAGGGTGTGCAAGAAGAAAGCAAATTACTCAATACAGATGATGAATGCAAGTGCACGGTTCGGATGTAGCTAATTTCGAAATAAAGATATCGATCCCACAGGGAGCAGGAGTCTGAAGTCTAAGAATTCTTGAAGTAAATACTGAAAATAGAATTGCTAAATAAAGTTCTAAGTGACAAGATAAAATACGAGTAATGTGTAAAAAGGTGTTTTAGGGTTTTTGGTATAAGAGAACCATACATGAAGTAAATAAAACTGAATACAGAAAATAAGTATCGCGTATGTAAAAGAGATTTTAAACTTCAGTGGGAGAAAGCGTTCTCAGGGATTGGCGGATACACCACTAGCATTATAAAGGGCTAATGTAAAGATTATTATCATGAACATTCTCAACTATGTATGTGTGGGAGGAACTCCGTATTTGTACAAAGAGGCAGCAACCACTGCTCAAGTTATCCTCATAACCACATAAAACAGCAATCAACATCAATTGAATTGTCGCGCTATTAAGGGACATAATCTCGCAGGACGTATCCCATGGCATGGATAGTGTTTTGTGAGTTTCATTGATTTCCAAGTTGATACATAAGGGGTGCCATCAGCTTTATAGTCACTATAAGTGCTAACATCCCTCCGTCTACCAACAAGTAGGTCCCTACATCAAGTCCTCGCAAGAGGCAAATATTAGAGAGGTCGACTTCTCCCAACATCAAGTGTAGACAATCTAACATATGGTCATAGCGATGAATATCATAATAAAATTTATCTTATTCCAATCTCATACTAGGGTTTGTCCATCTCCCCAAGAACTAATGATCTACTCAGACATGGAGGCAGACAACATCATAATAATGGTAATGATGAAAGCGACCATTGATGAATAGTACTTGTATAAATCCACAACTAGTGCAAGAATTACAACAAGATCTAGATGGGATGGATGGAGATGATGGTGGTGATGAAGATGCAGCGGTTGATTAAGATGGAGATCGATGCCTTGACCTCCCAGATCTGCGTAGGGCGAAGATGGATCCCTAGGGCAAGTTCCCCTCCAGATGCCTTTCGGAGGTTAGGTTTCAGCGATTTATGGGTGTTCTGTATGTCGTCTATCCGAACCATTTGCACGGGGTGAAACTATTTGAGGAGGCAGAGGCGGCGCCAACTATACAGCGGGAACTATACAGCGGGCCGCTGTATAGTTGGTCGTCAACTTTCTGTCTCCGCTTCTCGCTTTGGGTTTTCTTCTGGTATTATTAATATTCCACAAATAAGTGATTTACGTAGTGTTTGGCTCCTTTTCTCTTCGGTACAATTGCTCCAAGAATTGTGTCCTTTGGATCCATCATCTGATCTGATCCTGGTGAAAATAAACATAAAAAGTGCATGTGAACGCCGTAAAATACGAAGATCCTACATCTACAATGCAAAATAATAATGTAAAACATGATGCAAATATGCACTCATCAACTTCCCCAAGCATAGACCCTTGCTCTTCACAAGCAAGTTTGAGCTTAATGGATGTGATCCTCATATTCATGAAGCTGAGTCGATAAAATAAATGAGGCAGTTGTAGCATGTGTTTATCATAAAGTATACATATAAATAAGTTCATGAATAGTACTTTACTTGAACCATTCGAATAATATTAGCAGGCTTCCACACCTTAGCAATTAATAGTTTACAAAAGATTATTGTCAACATGATGTAAAAGTATCCGGTTCAACCGAATGAGTTAGTGAGGTAGTCTCAAGTGTTTTTAGGATTAAAATATTCACTTGGGATTCAAAATCTTAAACGTCTCTTTGTCTTACTACAATATAGTGGTATATGCCTATTTGCTCTTTGCACATTCGCTCTTTTTCTTCATCTTTATTTTTCTTCTTTTTCTATATATATTTGTGCTCACACTTTTGTTTAAGTGATGTGCAAAGGAGCTAGTCATATATTCCACTTCATGTAGGATTTTCAAAGTTTAACGATCTCAATTATCAAATTCCAAACATATATGAAGCATCTTTGTAACTTGAGTATTCTACCTCAAACTTGTTCTCACACTTTTTGATAGAACTTATATTTTCTCCTTTGTTCAAGGTTTTTCTTTATCATCTTAATTAATTAGATAGTTTCTCCTTTTCATAAATCAAACCAATGACCTACAACATATTAATCAAACTATCTTTATATGGTCCATTAATACCAATAGTGTGGAAGACTCCTATTGCTATCATCAAGTGCAAGTAAAATCATACTCAAGTCATTCATATATCCAATAAGACAAACTCAAACTCAATAATACTCCATATATTATAATAAACTCAGAATTTCATAAAAGGGATCGACTATTCTTGAAGGGAATCTAATGATGCAAACTTTATTTATGAGCTCGAACTAATGCAAAAACTAGAATAGAAATAAAAACTTGTACGATAGATTACAAGGTCTTAAATATCTCCCCAAGCTTGGAATCAAGCCAGGCAGGATCAAATAATCCCTTGTGATTATTTGATATCGTGCTTTATTGAAGGTCACTGTGGTGCCATAGCATGTAAAACTATGGTGCGTAGCTTCTTGTTGGTGTCCTCCAAAGTGGTGATGCGGCTGTAGCACATGCGCAAATCATATTGCAGTGTATCCATCCTATCAACGATCTTCGTAATCATTGGGAGAAGATCACCCTTCTCCTCTATCTTCTTGAGGTGGTGACAGACATCCGCGCGATGCAGTAGCTCCTGCTTCTGATATACTTCCAGTGCCCGCACACTATCCTTTGTTCTGGGGACAACTTCTTCTTCCTCATCCATTATTGATGGATCAGGGAAGTAGAAGTTGTTCATCCACTCCTCTTGAGGCTTCACCCTTATGCGAGCGCCGGTGGTAGGATTCGAGCGGGGCAACGTCGGTTCCTTTCTAGCACCTGCACCAATGTGAGGAATTTCCTTACGCTTATGAGACCTTTGATCTGTAGTGATGAACTTGACCGTCTCTACACGTCCTTTTCCGTGCGGCTTGCGGCCTTCTCTCTCTTCTTGGATCCTTTTCATCACCACCCAGTCGATCTCCGAGGGATTGTAGACATCGCGGAAGATGTAAACATCGCTCACCCCTTCATCTGGGTCGCTGTTGTAGAAGCTTGGCTCGACGTACTCTTTGTACCCTGGGCTAAACCTCTCCACCTCCTCATCGCTGTCCTCCATTGACGGGCTACTAGAAAGGTCCCTAGGGGCAATGAGCCCCATAGGTTTTCCATGGCCTAGAAAGGATGGAGCATATCTGGATTTGTTCATGGTGATTTGTGATTAGAGAGAGACACAAGGGTAGTATATAAGAGAGGTCATAGGTCGGTAGAACTCGCAAGAAACACCAAATTGTCGTCCAAGAAAACAATCCAAACCGACTAGAGAAAGAAATCGCGGATTTGAAGGAGTCATGCGCCGTAACGACCAACTATACGGTCGTGGCCCGTATAGTTGCGGGCGGAAACTTCCAAAAAAAATTAGCCTGGGTCGGTTAGATTACCAACTAAGAACCGACAAAAAAATTACATGGAAAAATAATGAAAACGTGTTGAGGGTACTGAATCTTTGATGACCAACTATACGACGGGAGAGTTTTCTCCGGCCGTATAGATACCGCACCTCGAAAATTCTTTTGCGAAAGGATACAGAACGTTTAACGACCAACTATATGGCGGAAGATTTTTCTCTGGCCGTATAGTTGCGCCCGTATAGTTACAACATCCTAAAATTATTTTGTAAAGGGGATACAGAACGTTTGACGACCAACTATACGGCGGGAGAGTTTTCTCTGGCTATATAGTTGCAACCGTATAGTTGTAGAAACCCCTCAAAAACTTCAGAAAAACAAGAGGAATTCAAAGGCAAACAATTTAATAGTAGGAACTGTGAAAACAACACACTTATTTAGAGTTAGAAAACTTACCTTCTACTTACCGTTTATTTAGTCGGGAGTGACAATCTCCTCCAACAACAAGGACTTCTTATTTTTGGGAGGATTTGTCTTTAGCTCATATAATAATTCTTGAAAGCAAAAATCATCAAGACTAAAACTCCTCTCAATAAGATCGGTGTCTTGTTGGGTAAATATAGATGATGCATCTTCTACCTTTGCTCCTTGTCTCTGCATAATCTGCAACTCAAATTCTTGAAGTAAAAGGATCCAACGGATCAGTCTTGGCTTATGAAACTTCCTCTCGAGGAGTTCTTTTAAACCATCACGATCTATATGAACTCTTACTTTGCATCAACAATGTAATAATGAAACTTATCACAAGAGAAAAATACAGCAAAGCGCTTCTTTTCTTCCTTAGGATAATTCTTTTGAGCACTATTGAGAGTTCTACTAGCATGATGTATAATATTAAATCCGCGACCTATATGTTGTCCCAGAGTTACTCCTATAGCATCATCACTAGCCTCACATATTAAATCAAAAGTCATATCCCCTATAGGTGGTTTAATGACAGGAGCTCGAGACAAAGCATGTTTAAGTTTATCAAAGGCAATAAGGCATTTGTTATCAAGATTGCATCTTACTCCTTTTTGCACAGATTAATCAAAGGTTTAGAAATTCTAGAAAAATTCCTAATGAACCTTCTATAAAAGCCTACATGACCAAGAAAACTTCTTATACCTTTTACGTCCCTTGTGGCATTCTTTCTATTATTTCAACTTTAGCCCTATCTACTTCAATATATTTACCTGATACTTTGTGTCCAAGGACTATGCCTTCTTTGACCATAAAATGGCACTTATCACAATTCAAGACAAGATTGGTCTCTTTGCAACGCTGCAAAATTCTATTGAGATTTTCCAAGCAACTAGTAAACAAAGTTCCATTGACAGAAAAATCATTCATAAATACTTCCATTATAAGTTCTATAAAATATGCAAATATAGCAGGCATGCATCTTTGAAAAGTAACTGGAGCATTACACAGACCAAAAGGCATACGTCGTTAAGCATGTAAACCATAAGGACTAATGAAAATTGTCTTAAGTTGGTCTTCAGGATGAACAACTATTTAGGAAAAACCAGAGTATCCATCCAAGTAACAAAAATGAGTGTGGTTTGCTAACCTCTCTAAAGTTTGATCTATGAATGGTAAAGGATAGTGATATTTTCTAGTCTCCTTATTTAATTTTCTGGAATCTATGCACATCATGTGTCCAACAACAGTTCTAGTAGGTATGAATTCATTGTTTTCATTAGGAACAACTATAAAGCCGCCTTTCTTAGGAACACAATGAACAATACTTACCCATTCACTTTCTTTTACAGGATAGATTATACCTGCATCAAGTAGGCATACTATTTCTTAGTCTTCTATTAAATTCCGCAACTAGTTTAGCACCTTCCTCCATGAATATCCGATGAGAGGCTATCATGGGACTTATACCCTTCAAGTCATCCATTGAGTACCCAAAGGCCTTGCGGTGCTCCTTTAGTATCTTCATAAGTTCTTCTTCTTCCCCTGAAAGTTTAGCACTTATAATAACATGGAGTTTATTAGTATCATCTAAGAATCTATAATTAAGATTATCTGGTAGAGTTTTTAATTCTGGGGGTGGTAGTTCCTCATCCCCTCTCTTTTCTGGTTCTTAAAAAGCTTCATCAGTTGGAGGTTCTTCATTGGAAAATGAATCAAATTCATTCTCTAATTCTTCTAGAGTTTTATCCTCCATGATTATTTCTTCACAATTTGGGTCTTCATTTATTTCTTCATCTTAATTATTTAAGAAGAGAGTTGTCATTTCTTCAATAGTTTTCTCCTTCTATTCTTCTTTTATGAATAGAGGTTTTGTCTTTAAATTTGGAAAAATGGAATTCTTTTTCCACTTCCCCAAGCTTAAGGGATACAACCTCCTTTCTGAAGTCAACTATGGAACGTATATCACTCAAAAAGTTTCTTTCAAATATAATTGGGAAAAGAGTATCAATTGGCATATCAACAAATACAAAATCAATAAGAAAATTTTTATTGTTAATTGTGATAACTACATCTTCAGTTACTCCCATTGGAATTCTAAGATTTTTATTGGCTAACATGATTGTCATATCGGTATTTTCTATTGTAGCTGATGCTACTTTTTCTTTTATTTCTAGATAAAAATCATAAGAATAACATTAACTTCAGTGCCAAGATCACATAAACCGTAATGCGAGGTTTCTTTAAATATGCAGGGAAGAATAGGCTTACCCACATCTTTTACCTTAATTGTACCTTCAACCAATATGGAAGTCTCTTCATCAAATTCAACTATGTTACAATGTGCATACGTATCCATAATTTCTTCATTGGTTACCTCTTCATCTTTGGTTTCATCTAGATGTTTTTCAATTATTGGCACACTTTCCTCTTCTTTCTCCTCCTGTACTTCTTTGACTTGTTCATACTCCAAAATATGCTTTTGTGCAGTGTTAGGAAAATGTATCTCATACATTGGTTCTAGGGAGGCTACAGTTGCTTTAACTTCTTTTTTTGTTTTCAGGTTCAGGTGGTAGATCAAACTTGACTGGACCCACCTTTGGAGCTTTGAAGTGTTCTGTAAAAGCTTTAACAACTTGCAATACAAGATCTGAATCTAAATAAAGCTCTTTAGATAATTTGTTAACATGGCCTTTTTATTATATTCATGAATACATTCATGATCTATTTCCGTGCCTCCTTCACTTCCTAGACAAAAATTCCCTGAAAACCTATCGTGAATTCTATTAATTAAAGCCTAAGCTTTAGTTATAGGTAAATCCATAAAAGCTCCTCTCGCGCAAGAGTCTACTCCATGGATTATTTTGATAATGGGTATTATTTAGATAGGAATTGGAAAGCTAAATCATCCCAAGTAGTAGTGGCTTATGCGGGTAGAGATCTATGCCATGAGAGAGATGTACTTGTCAGAGTTTGACTAAAAAATTTAACCCTTACCTCATCGGCAGTATACCCTATTAATTGGAACGTGCCACATATATCTTTGAAACATGCAATATGCTCATATGGATCAGGATCTTCTTCATATCTAGTAAATTTCTTCTTGTGTATAATACCAAGTAGTAGAGGATTTATTTTAAACCCTCTTGTCTTCTCGTTGGAGTTATCACTTTTATAAATATCATAGGGCTTCCCAAAACGGTGTAGTGGGTTAGCACTAGTCATATGCTCAAACTCCATCATGTTGGTGGAAACCTGTAACTCAAAACAAAACTTAACAAAACTAAGTAAATAAGCAAAAACTAAAAGACCTACAATGCTTAGCTCCCCGGCAACAGCGCCAGAAAATAACTTGATGACTGATGTAGCTAGTTTCGAAATAAATATATCGATCCCACAGGGAGCAGGAGTTTAAAGTCTAAGAATTCTTGAAGTAAATACTAAAAATAGAATTGCTAAATAAAGTTCTAAGTGACAAGATAAAATGCGAGTAATGTGTAAAAATGTGTTTTGGGGTTTTTGGTATAAGAGAACAATACGTAAAGTAAATAAAATTGAATACAGAAAATAAGTGTCGTGTATGTAAAAGAGATTTAAAACTTCAGTGGGAGAAAGCGTTCTCAGGGATTGGCGGATACACCACTAGCATTATAAAGGGTTAAGGTAAAGATTGTTATCATGAACATTCTCAAGTATGCGTGTGTGGTAGGAACTTCGTATTTGGTCAAAGAGTCAGCAACGACTGCTCAAGTCATCCTCATAACCATAGCAGACAGCAATCAACATCAATTAAATTACCGTGCTATTAAGGGACATAATCCTGCAGGACGTATCCCATGGCATGGATAGTGTTTTGTGAGTTTCCTCGATTTCCAAGTTGATACGTAAGGGGTACCAACAGTTTTATAGACACTATAAGTGCTAACATCCCTCCGTCTACCAACAATTAGTTCCCTACATCAAGTCCCCGCAAGAGGCAAATATTAGAGAGGTCGACTTCTCCTAACATCAAGATGTAGACAATCTAACACATGGTCACAGCGATGAATATCATAATAAACTTTATCTTATTCCAATCTCATACTAGGATTTCTCCATCTCCCCAAGAACTAATGATCTACTCAGACATGGAGGCAGACAACATCATAATAATGGTAATGAAAGCGATCATTGATGAATAGTACTTGTATAAATCCATAACTAGTGCAAGAATTACAACAAGATCTAGATGGGATGGATGGAGATGATGGTGGTGATGAAGATGCAGCGGTTGATGACGATGGAGATCGATGCCTTGGCCTCCCAGATCTGCGTAGGGCGAAGATGGATCCCTAGGGCAAGTTCCCCCTCCAGATGCCTTTAGGAGGTTAGGTTTCGGCAATTTCTGGATGTTCTGTATGTCATCTCGCTGAACCAGTTGCACGGGATGAAACTATTTGAGGAGGCGGAGACGTTGCCAACTATACGGCGGGAACTATATGGCGTCCCGCCATATAGTTGGTCGTCAACTCTTCTGTCTCCGCTTCTCCCTTCGGGTTTTCTTCTGGTATTATTAATATTCCCCAAATAAGCAATTTACGTAGTTTTGGCTCCTTTTTCTCTCCAGTACAACTGCTCCAAGAATTGTGTCCTTTGGATCCATCATCTAATCTGATCCTGGTGAAAATAAACATAAAAAGTGTGTGTGAACGCCATAAAATACCAGGATCCTACATCTACAATGCAAAATAACAATGTAAAACATGATGAAAATATGCACTCATCAGCAGACATATGACTAGAAGCACCAGAATCAAAAATCTAATCCGTACCTGAGTTCCCTTGAGAAGCAAAATTGTTCATGGCCTGGAGAAAAGCAGCTTGGTCCCAGCTCAGAGTCGAAGTCGAGGTTTGTGTGGGTAGGAGAGCTGGCGGTTGTGGAGGCATTGGTAGTATAGCCGAGATCGGCGTGAAGGAGGAGCCACCATCATTGTAGTTGGGCACATAGGATGATGGTGTAGCGCCATAAGAAGCAAAGGGAAGAGAATTGTAGACCTATGACACATAAGTTGGAGTAGCGTGATATGCAGTTGTCCGCTGTCAAGGCGCAAGAACCGGAGCACCAGTGTGAGGGAGAACATTGGGCTACCAGGCACCGGTGTAGGCAGGTGGGGCGTCGTATGGGAGGGGCAGACCAAGACATGGGCCATGCCTGGACAAGCTCGGTACATGGGTCGGGTGATGGGCGCCAACCGGGCGGAGGAGATGAAGCACTTAGTGGATCTGGAGCCGGAGGTGGATCAGGAGGAACGGGCGCCATACAAAACTGCGGTGGCCTAGGGTTTTTTCCCGGTAATTGGGACTAGGGCGCCAGCCAAATGGTTGTGGTGATACTGTTGGTGGAGGCGGTGGTGCCGACATTGGAGGCTGAGGAGCAGCGGTGAAGACCTGGGGACACGATTCCTTGTTGGTTCGGGCGCGATCAGCCCATTTTTTCATGGAGCGGACCTCTTGTGGTGCTACTGTTGGTGGAGGCAGTGGTGCCGACATTGGAGGACGAGGAGCAGCGGTGAAGACCTGGGGGCACGATTCCTTGTTGGTTTGGGCGCGATCAGCCCATTTTTCATGGAGCAGACCTCAACAAAGGAGGGACGTGGCTGCATCATGGGGATGAAGGAGGCCTGCTTCTCGAACCGCTCGCTGAGTCTGATGAAAAAATGTTGATGAGCTAGAGATCGTCGATGGGATCACCAAGTTCGCAGAGTTCATCGGCGATGGCTTTGAGACGTTGGAAATAGACGTCGACCAGTGCATTGCCTTGCACCGTGTTCCGAAGCTCGGTATGAAGATTGTTGGCGCGTGCATCGATGTTGTATTAAAAGAGCTAACTAAGGGTCGCCCAGAGAGTGGTGGCAGTAGCACCATCACGATGCACGAGGTTGGAGATTTCAGTGGAGACTCGCATGTAGATGCATTAAATAATGGAGAAATCATCCTTGATCCATTGAGGATCATGAGGTTGGGGGGCGAGAGTCGGGGGCGACGTGGGAGAGGAGATCACATCGCCCGAGGTGGACGTCGAAGAGGTGATGCTAATGGTAGTAATTGTGAGCAGCGAGGTCTAGGGTTACAAGGATGTAGGGGCTAATATCTGAGATGGGGTTGGTGAGGGAGACTGAGGAAGGTATAACTAGGGTGGAGGAGGGAGGGGTAGAGGTGGAGGTCACGGCAGCAACCTTGGCAGCGACAATGGTGGTGCCGCTTGAAGAAGCCGGGCGACAGCGACGGTGGGGCGGGCGGGTTCGACATACCCTAGGATCATTTGGAAGCAATGGTCTCCGGCTAAGCGTTGACGAGGGGGTCCCGTGCGAGATGCGGGTGGGAAGTGGGAGAGA
Organism: Avena sativa; assembly: GCA_916181665.1. Taxonomy (NCBI): domain Eukaryota; kingdom Viridiplantae; phylum Streptophyta; class Magnoliopsida; order Poales; family Poaceae; genus Avena; species Avena sativa. Next base: position 299,937,828 of record OV702282.1, read on the forward strand.
GAGAGAGAGAGAGAGAGAGAGAGAGAGAGAGAGAGAGAGAGAGAGAGAGAGAGAGAGAGAGAGAATAGGTGGGTAGTTGAGTGGCTGGCCGTTGGGGCTGCATGTCTCCATCCTACAAGGAGTTTTTTTGCCGCTGTTGCTGGCACACCCAAGTGAGCCAGTAGTTTCTAGGGCTGGAGTCGCACGCCAAACAGTTTTAGGCCTGGTTTTTTGCTAGCACTGTTTGGGTGCTTCCGATGTGGAGTGTTTTTTCCTACCACTCCACATACAAATAAAAATCGGTTGGGGGCTAGGTTGGGGGCGTCGGTGGATATTCTCTTAGCCATTCAATCTCACAAGGGGATAAGGCATAGACTCTCTCGCTCTACCATACCTCCCTGCCGCCGCTCACCCCTTCTTCTCGTCGCCCACCGGAGCTTATTCCCACGCCTCCGGCTGGAGAGCCTCCTCATGTCTCCGTCCACCACGCCATCAATGCCGCCATCCAGCGTCCTCCCGTCGACTAGCTACCTCGTGCCCTGTGTCCTAGGGACATCACCGAGCATGCCGCACTATGCCCTAGTGGGCCATCGCCGACCTGACCCCCAATGTGTCACCTGCACCCCGGGGACCATCGACCCGACCTAGAGGTCCTCCGCCCCGGCCCAGTAATTTTTCTACATTAGCATATCTTTTTTGCTAAGAGGATTCCAGCAATTTCTCATGTGAGGTCTCTAGCAAAGTCGGTGTTTATCTCATGTTTTTGTAGATAAACCTTTTTTTGCTACACTCAGCAAAACCGGAAAGGTTATTTTGCTACATAGAATAAAAGGCGGGATTTGGGGACAAAAGTGGACATGTGTCAGCAATACGAGCTGGAGGCTAGGACGCTCGCATCCTCCGAATGATGCCTAGTCCTTTCCTTATGCTAAAGTGCCTGGACGAAGATCAAACTAAGTTTGATATGAGAGAGGTACATGACGGCTTATGCGGAACTCATCAATCGCCTCGGTAGATGAAGTAGATGCTCCGGCGTGCCGAATTCTATTGGCCAACAATGATCATCAATTTCTTCAAATACTATAAAGAGTGCAATTCATGCCAAGAGTTTGTAAGTAGTTACCTGGTGCCAGCTTTCATGCTTACTTGTATTATCAACATGTAGCCTTTCAGAGGTTGGGTGCTAGATTTTATTGGTATGATCTACCCACCACTATCAAAAAGGTATAAGTTCGTACTGGTGGCCATTGATTATTTCACCAAGTGGTCTAAAGAAATACCTCTCAAGAAGATGACCCATGCAAAGGGGATTTGGTTTATTACTGAACATATTGTTCATCTTTTCAAAATATCCCAAACTCTTACTACTTAATTAAGGTACATCCTTTATGGCAGAGGAAGTACAATAGTTTGCTGAATCTTATGGGATGAATATGCTTAATTCATCTCCTTATTATGCTCAATTCATCTCCTTATTATGCTCCAGACAATGGACAAGATGAATCCACTAAAAGTGTTTTCATCAAGGTTATCAAAATAAAGATTCACAATCATCCTAGAATGTGACATGAGGTTTTATCTAAAGCATTATGGGCTCATGGAATCTTGAGGCATAGAGCTACCAAAGTTACTGACTTTGATTTAGTATATGGATAAGAACCCGTTTTATCCCTAGAGGTGAATCTGACAGCTTTGAAATTTGGTCAACAAAATGGTTTATCGTCTAAGGACTACTATGATTCAATGATGGACAACATTGACAAAGTAGTTGATAAGCACTTGATTGCTCTACGAGACATTGAGAAGGATAAGTTGCGGGTAGAAATGACATACAATAAGAAAATCGGTGTAGAGAAATTTTGAGTTAGATACTTGGTCTGGAAAACTATCTTGTTGATTGGAACCTGGAGCCGGGAGTTCGCCAAGTGGTCTCCTATCTGAGAAGAGCCTCTACGGATTACTAGAGTGGTACCTGGCAACTCTTATCTGATGGAAACTACGGAGGGGAAATGATGACCTGAGCTATCAATAGCAAGTACCTCAAAAAGTTCCATCCTAGCATGTTACAAACGGGTTAGCCATAGGAAATGATCGATAATAGATATATCACCCTCAGCCAAGCTCTACACTGAGTATTTCTGGTACGCAACCTTTACCAGAAAAGGGCACATATGTTGTCACTCATTTTTAGCTGGTTTATGACCAAATAGTGAAGGCCTGTTATGGGTGGAGGACGCAATGAATGCATTCACTTATTGGTAGGAATTAGAAAGGAGTCAAGGAACAATCCAATCAGGAGCAAGGGAAGGAACCAGAAGGATTCGGAAGCTGTTTTAGGAGGTCCTAGTAGAAGTATATGCCGGATCGCACTATCAACCAGATCAAGCATGGAAATTCCTATCTTCAGGGGCCTAGTTTGTGTTAGTTTATACCAAAATCCCACGGATCTACACATGTTGAAGCACAAAGACAAAGGGAAGAGCTTCCCAACATGGAAGGATCACGACGGCTCTTCGCGAGAGGCGGCAATGGCCACCGTTCGAGCGGATGACCAACGAAGGCGAGTTCTCCCAAGATTTGAAGGCCTAACTGTCAAGATGGATAGTTAGTTGGCATTTCTGTCGGTGGTTGGAAGATGACGGTAGACGACAACCGACATCTTCGTTGGTCTTGCATCGTTGTTAGCCGGCTGTATATCAAGAACTCTCCTACCACCGGCTAACAACGATGCAAACAGAAAAGCACACCAGCAGAGTAAGCGGCGTCGGCAGTGCACGTGGGCTCGCCAGCCGCCACCACTCGGTCCGTACGACTTGGATGGGGACGTCGGTGAGGAGGAAGGTGAGGAAGATGGGGAGGAGGATGCATTGGAAGAGGTGGATCAATCTGTCGAACATTTGTGTCACATGCTGTAATAATTTGTCAAACTTGGCATAAGGGTTATGACGTGAGCAGATGTTTTGCGGTTTCAGTTTACGGTTGGTTGCTGCTCGGTGCCACTTTAGTGGCCACGAAATTGCGTTTTCCGCGTCTTGTATTAGTGTGTTTATGTTTTGCCTTTCACGGTAGCTGCTAGAGATGACGTTTGGTTTCGCATATGACTGTATTATACTCCTTCCGTCGAAAAATAATTAACTTGGATTTAATTTGAAGATACTTCAAATGTAGACAAACTAATAGTTATTTGTGGAAGGAGGGAGTAACTGGACGCGCTCAATGTAAGATTCGATGGCACTGTCGCTGTGCTAATTCCTCGACAGAATTGGGAAGAGAAAGCTGAGCCACGCCCACGCCTCCATGGCCTCCACCCCTCTCCTCCCTATCCTTCTCCTCTTCTTGGCCCACATCTCGAGGCACGCGGCGTCACCGGTGCCGGCGAGCGACCTCCTCGGCACGGCGCGAGAGCCGGGGTTCGCCGCGTGGCTGCGCGGCGTGCGGCGGCGCATCCACCAGCACCCCGAGCTGGCCTTCCGGGAGCACCGCACTAGCGAGCTCGTCCGCGCCGAGCTGGATGCAATCGGCGTGTCCTACTCGTGGCCCGTCGCCCAGACCGGCGTCGTGGCCAAGATCGTCGGCTGCGGCGGCGCTGGGCCTGTCTTCGCGCTCCGGGCCGACATGGACGCGCTCCCGTTGCAGGTACGCACGCTACCCGATTCGGGACATTTTCCGTGCGCAGTGCTGTATTTAGGCTCGGGAAGTGTAGACCAATTCGATCTACTGCAAACTGGAACGCAGTCTGTTGACCTGTCTTTTAAAAGTAGTACAACCATATTTTAGATGATAATCGAGATGGTACAAGTGCAACCGCATAATAATCACCGGAGCAATCGATTAGAGCTACCGTTTCATGGAACACTAGGGAGAATATTGTTGCATATACAGTTCAGCAGCAACACAAGGCACAACGCCACAGTCTGGTAGTATGGATTGCTCCAGTGATTGTTCTCCCCCTTTCTGTAGCAACACTAGGGAGATGTGCTCCTTGTCCTCCCCCTTTCTGTGGTATGGATTCGGCCTAGTCTTCGCCCCTAGCTTTTGAAGAACTGTGGTCTTAGTTCCTGGTACTGTAATGTTTGGTAGCGTTTTGTTTTCCTGTTTACTGCACTCCTAGATACTCTGTTTTTGGTGAACCTGGTGTTTCGTTTCTGTATGAAAAGGAACAGGGGAATAAAAATCCCTGTTGATCTAAAAACAAGGCACAACGCCACAGGCTGGTAGGCATGATTTTTTTCAGTTTACCTCTTCTTGGACCTGTGGGGAATTGTTTGCCCCTGTCATCATGCCTTCATCGCCTACTTTTAATTTTTATTTGCCAATTCCAACATGTATGCAATAGTAGTTATATATATCAGCATTATTGTTCTGTTCGGTGGTGAAACTGGCTATGCCTGTCTAAGCTTCATAGACAAAGCAATCAAAAGTCCGAGCTGATGAAGGGCTAGGCAATCGACGGAAGGAGTGAAGCATATAAGCACTACCATTCTGTATTTCCGTTCGACGTGGATTTACCATTGTGTTGTATACACCTTTGCGAGCACTCTTCATACAAGCTTTATGAACAACTATACTTTTTCTTGTCACTTCACAGGAATTGGTAGATTGGGAATACAAAAGCCAGGAAAGTGGAAAAATGCATGCCTGCGGACATGACGCTCACACATCAATGCTTCTCGGAGCTGCTAAGCTACTTCAGTCTTGGAAGGATGACATCAAGGTATTACCGTATTAGCCTTTTGTGTGACCATTGACCAACATTTGTACACTGAGCTTGTTTAGGGAATCTGGTGTTTACATTTGACAATTGGCAGTCGTGTGTATTCACTTAAATTTGTATATACGCACGTTCCTCACTTTAAGTTTGAACCACGTGAATCCGATGGTCTGATTCCTATAATCTCTCACACATTGGTTCTTAGTCTAACTTCTAATTTGGTAACTCACATGGTTCTTTCTTGTTTTCACCAGGGTACTGTGAAGCTTGTCTTCCAGCCAGCAGAAGAAGGGTATGCTGGGGCGCACCATGTTCTAGAAGAAGGTGTTCTAGACGATGTGTCGGCCATTTTCGGTCTGCATGTCGACCCAAGCCTTCCAGTGGGTACTGTTGCTTCCAGGCCAGGGCCGTTCATGGCAGCATCGGGCCGGTTTTTGATAACAGTCACCGGGAAAGGCGGTCATGCAGCAAGCCCGCATCATCCTGTAGACCCTGTCGTCATGGCATCATCGGCCATCATCAGCCTCCAGCAAATCGTAGCCCGGGAGATTGATCCCCTCCAGGCTGCGGTATGTGATCAGCATAGAATGCCTGCATTAGCTGCATTGTACTGTCGTAAATATATCCAGCCTATATACCTTATGTCTTGATTTGTGCATATTCAGATGCGCTCCTTTGTATGTATAAATGATATGATCTTGTTTCTGTACCGACAGGTGATCTCTGTAACATTCGTTAATGGAGGTGATGCTTACAACGTCATTCCTGAGACGGTATCCTTTGGTGGCACCTTCAGGAGCTTGACATCAGAAGGTCTGTCATATCTTAAGAAGAGGATCAAGGAGGTAAATCGATCAAATAAGCGCTCTGCATCTCCAATCTGTCTAAGGCCAATTCAATTGTAGGCAGTCCAGTTGAAAGCCTACATTTTTCTTTCCATTGCAACTAAAATTCTATCACTGGTAAGTAATTTTCTGCTTCTTTGGAAGATCATCGAAGCACATGGCATCCTGAGCCGATGTGTTGTGACCGTCGACTTCATGGAAGAGGAGCGCCGGCCATACCCTGCCACCATCAACGACCAAGGCATGTACGATCACGCCAGAGCAGTGGCAGGGGCAATGCTTGGAGAAGGCAACGTCAAGGTAGCTGCTCCAATGATGGCCGCAGAGGATTTCTCCTACTACGCGCAGAGGTTCCCCGGGGCATTCTTCATGATTGGAATCCGCGATGAGGCCACGATGACCGCGGTGCATCCGCTTCACTCCCCCAACTTTGTGATCGATGAGAGTGTGCTCCCGATAGGAGCTTCCTTCCATGCAGCCGTGGCAATGGAGTACTTGAACAAGCACGCGACCGCCGCAAACTAATACAGTACTGATTTTTTGTTCTGAAATTTCAGGATGCCAAAGTTGGCAACTTGCAGTAGATGTAATGTTATTCGACCTGGCACTAAGCTTGTGCCATGTGTCATATAAATTGGCCTAACGTCAATTTTCATTGTGCAAAGCTTTGCACCATGTGAGTTAGGTCCAGTTCTTTTCCGCTCCGCTTATGCATCCAAAGAAACCAGCAGTGAAAATAAGCTATCCAAAAACTGTAGTCCTGTTCTTTTTAGCTTCTTCTTTCCTAACTTATTGACTGAGATGTATCATGAAAAGACTGTAACGCCATTGGAATGAATTTGTGTTCTGATTAACTGTTTTGAGACATTTTGTACTGTTTTGTGGATGAATCATTGTACTCAAGAGAAAAGAGAGGACTTGGACGACAAACTGATAGATGCCAAACTGATAGATGCCGGGAAACGTAAGTATGACTTTTTACACAATCTACTCCCTCCGTTTCATAATATAAGATGTTTCAGATTTTGTGAAACGAATATATCTAGACATATTTTAGTGTATCAGTTTACACATAACATAAATACTAAAAGATGTCTAGATATATTCTTTTTACAAAAGATAAAATATTTTATATTTTAAAACGGAGGGAGTAGATTATTCTAAATGAGAAACTCAATATGTTATGGAACATTTGGTAGCCTCCAGCTGCTTCTCATCTCCCTTGGACAGTGCCAGGGAGCTACTTCTCATCTCCCTGGACAGTGCTAGGGAGGGCATGGCCACGCACAAACACGTTTTGGGTCATGTTCTACAACTCGTTTGCTAGCTTGTGTGGAGCATTTTTGTATGATAGCAAAGTCAGAAGAGAGGTTGTTTGGTTGCCTCCGCTTGATATAGCAGCCACATTTTTTTCTTGAAAAGGAGCATATATTAATATCGCGAAATACCAATTATACCCAGCCTCTGTAACAGCGCGTTACCCTAATGGAATTATGGATGCATATAGCCAAAAAAAGAGTTAGACAAAAAAAATGTCCCGCTACAGCTATCTATGCCCTCCAACAGCGATCAAACACCGCCAAGGCAGCACCAGAAATCCATCCTTTCCAAAAATGACGCCTCTCAGAGAGCAGTGCACTAGCGCCATCATCGCTCTGATCATCGATCATAGATTTTTACCCCGGAGAAAATCCGTGCTGACAAAACAATGCCTGCAATAAGGTTATTGCCAGGCATAATCATTTAAAGTCAGACTTGATTTTCACCCTGCAGCTTGAACTCTGGAATTCTCTTGTACTGTCGCCCCTACTTTCCAATGTCACTGCTCCAAGACCTAGATCACCAAGCCAAAACCTCAACCAGGATTCAAACCACCATTACTTGTTTTCAGACCTTGGTTTTCATGTCATTCTCCATGACTGACTTCACAATGGGACTAATAGCATATCCTTGATGGCAACAGTCTACAAAGCTTCACAACACTCCCTCTGAAACCAAACGGTCAGATAATAACATGGTTGTGTGTGACCGAAATCCATCCAATCTGGTAAACTTCGCATGTCGTCCATTGGAGTTCACCAGCGAAATCTTCCGGAACACAACAATTCAACCAGATTGATGAAGTCATGGAACAGGTCGTCATGGTGTGAGAGGGATCCTAGGACCAAATTAAACCCCCTTTATTCGAAGCCAGACCGAAAGCCCCCTCACCACCAGCCTTCACCGGCCACCAGACCCGTCGGATCTAGGCTGGCAGATCGAGGATGACCCCGGCCGCGTCGCCCGCGAGCACCTCGAGGGGTAACACTTCGGTGGAGAATGGTGCAAAGACGGCATCGCGGCCACCATGCCCCGCCGCCCACCTCCAGGCCATCCCACTACCGCACCCTTGCAGATGGCACATCGATCCATGCGCATCCCGCCTCTCCGCGCGAAGCCTTGGGAGGAAGACACGCCCACCTTGACCCACCGCCTTCGCAACCAGGGCGCCGACGGCGGCCAATAGGGACTGGGGCTAGGTTTTTTGGAGGGGGAGAGAGAGTCGCCCCAGGATCGCCCACGCGAGCGACCCGGGGGCAGTTTTCCGTAAGGCACGTGAACAACCATTATCAGGCACGCCTAAACAATCTTAGTAGCCACATGAACAACCATTCGTGAGCCACATTGTCAGGTCGGCGGCGCTGCATGTCGCGGCTAGGACAGGAGTGCATTGATAAATATGTTAAAGCTAGAGTATATCATATTAGCGAAGTGAAGTATGGCCACTCTTTCCCAAATTATCAAATGTGCGGCGGCGGGCTGCGCTGCTCCCGCCGGTGACCAGACGCTCCTCCCAGCGTCGGTGACCAAACACTCCTCCCGGCGACCAGATGCTCCTCCCGCCGGCCAGCACCTGCTCCTTCTCCGATGTCACCGTTGTGGTGTTACCATGGTGAAGAGGAGAAGGCACAAATAGGAGAGAGGGTGGAGGAGAACGACATTGGTGGCGGCGACACAGGGGATGGAAGGCTTTGGCGGAGGAACGAAACCATGGGATTGGAGAGCAGCGCACACGCCATGGGTTGGGTGGGCGGTGGCTTAGGGTTTCTAAGCGTGGATTATCTCCCTGCCCCGCTCGCATCTTCGTGTACCCGGTAAAAGAAATCGGTGTCGGATAGAACGTTGGGAATGACGCGGACGGACCCACTGGCTGTGACCAGCCCGATGTTCACCTAGCACAGACAAAAAATACTGTTGGCGGGGATGAAAAAGTAAAACCGCAAATTGACGGACAAGATGCATTCTTAGGAGCTAATCTAATGGCCTAATGTACCTAATCGATGTGGAACCGGCCAGAACTTGCCTCTATTATACTTTTAGATGTTATAAAGCTAAAGTATATCATATCAGCGAAGTGAAGTATGGCCACTCTTTCCCAAATTATCAATGCTTTAGGCTTTTTCACATACAATCAGCCATGGACACTGTGCTTGCGTTTGAATAATTGAGATATGCTGTAGCTCTTAGATGGAACGGAGTGTTGCCCGTTTCTCTCTTCTACGAGGAAATGACAAAAAATCACCACATTTAAGGACGCGGGGACACGAAACTACCACGTTACGGTTTTTTGGCACATAAATACCATTTTACAGGACGGGCTATGACGCGGGGCACTGATTCCTCGTGGTTAACCCTCTAACCAAGTTTCTGGCAAGTGGGGCCCACTGTCAGTGCACACGTGGCGGGGTGGCGGACGGACCGACCAGACGGCCTCGCCACCCCGCCACGTGTGCACTGACAGTGGGCCCCACTTGCCAGAAACTTGGTTAGAGGGTTAACCACGAGGAATCAGTGCCCCGCGTCACAGTCCGTCCTGTAAAATGGTATTTATGTGTCAAAAAAGTAACGTGGTAGTTTCGTGTCCCCGCGTCTTAAATGTGGTGGTTTTTTGTCATTTCCTCCTCTTCTACTATATGCACAACTGATATGGTTTAATTGAGATGCAAGTCCTCGGTTTTTTGTTGATATCGAAATGCTCCAAGTTGTAAAATGTTGAATGCTAGCATTAGTTTTCGTTGCTGATCGCAAGGGGTTTGCAGCAGTATGAACGCTGTTTGGTCCAGTCGTGGACCGTACTATATTTTGGCCACACTAATACACTACCATTCTCCATTGAAGCTTAAAAAAGACTAGGGATTATGAAGCTGTCATATTGCTTTTTGTTGCAGATTATGGAGAGAAAGAAAACAAAGGCTTCATGGTGGTCATTGGTGAGAGAGAGAAGACCACATTCGTCGAGACAGGTTAGCCGCGTGGATGAATTTTGCTCTTGGGCTCTGATCAGTACAATATGTATATTTATTACTCCCTCCGATTTATAATAAGTGTCGTGATTTAGTACTGATTTAATATAATGTCTGTACTAAGTCTCCGACACTTATTTTGGATCAAGGAGAGTACTTTATTTCATAACGACATGTAACTTGAGAATGAGATAATCAGATCAATTTTTGCTTTCTATGCATATGCAATCGAATTGATTTTTTATATCAAATTACATCTCAAAAAGTATAATTTATTGTTTCTGGAATACTATATTACTCTATATTTCTATATGCATGAACTTTCAGATGTATTATGTTTACATGCGCAGAAATAAAAGAAATTTTAGAAATCATGGCAACGCATGGGGTGTTCAACTTGTTTATGTAAATTTTGAGTAGGGTGTCAAGTGGGATCCCACCTAAATCCCACTTGTAGTTCATTTGTCAAAATCTAGTGTAAATTTTAAACAAAAATTTGAACTAGATTTTGGCAAATGAACTAGAGGTGGGATTTATTTGATCTTGGCAAATGAACTAGAGGTGGGATTTAGGTGGGATCCCACTTGACACCCTAATTTTGAGTTTGTTCCTCTTGGCCTTTTAGTTTTCTTGGTCTTGTGATTTTCTCTTTATTTCTTTTTTTATGCAAAGTAGTGCTTTGTAACATTGTTTCTTTTGATATTTTGATAATGGTTCAGTCTGGTCTTGTGGCCGCCTTAGAGTTCACTGAAAGAGAAATTCAGAGAGTTCCAAAAAAAAGGTAAATTCAGAGAGTAAATGATCCAAAGTTACCATACATATTTACCGAGACAGGATGGAGGAGTAAATAATGTGTAGATGGATGGATATTACATTCGGAGCATTTACATAGAAGAAATAATTCGGGACAGGCAAGGCCGGACGAGGAAGACGAAGTCGCAGCAGTGCTCTGTTTCTACGTCGGCAGTCGAGTAGCCGACCAAGCAGCTGCTCCGTCGACTACACGACACACCAGAGGAACAAAATCTCTTCCGATATAAAGAAGAAGAAAAAAGAAGGGATCGCCACATTAATTATTTCTCGACATCCTGTGTTCAAGAGTCGCCTCGAGTGATCTATCGCCGGGGCCAGCGCCGGAGAAGAAGAAGAACAAGAAGAAGATCATGAAGAGAGGAGGCGCCGGAGCTGGAGGAGGTGCTCCTCGTTGGAGATGTTGAGGGAGAGGCGGAGGTTGGTGAGCAGCGACTCCTGCTCCCACGTCAGGGGCCCCGAAGCGTGGAGCGCCCGCACCGTCGACCGGTACGCCTCCAGCTCCAGCTCGTGCACGTCCATGGCCGGCCCGTCGCTCAGGCTCAGCACCCCGTCCTCGTCCGCGCTCCTCCTCCCGGACGACGACGAGGACGACGGCGTGCACGGGGCGGCCACGACGGACATGGCGTCGCCGCGCCCGACCGAGCAGCACCGGTGCACGGCGTCGTCGTCGTTCGCGCTGCAGCTGGCCACCGAGCACTCGGCGGCCTCTTCTCTATATTGCGGATGCCTGTGCTGCAGGGCTGCCTTCTGATACTCTGACGTGAACTTTCTCTGCATTGGCTCAGGAGGATCCAAAACTGCAGATGATTTCCTTTTCTTGCCTGACCTTCTGAGCACATCAGCAGGTAGCTGCTTACCTCTTCGATTTGCCTGAACAAATCAATGATGAACAAATCAATAAAATGTTTGTCCTGGACAAGTTTGAGAATTGCACAAAGGTAGAAAACAGTGAAAAAAGATACCCAGTGTAATGCTGAAGTCTGCTAACATGCTGTAATTATTGTCAGCATGTGCATACTTTTCTAAGAATGTCAGGAGGCTCAATCAGTTGGAATGCTTCAGCTGAACCTTTTGTATTTTTCCTAAAGAAGGTAAATGCTTCAACTGATCTGTAGCTACATTCATATTGCAAAATAGCAACACGTAGGAACACTTCCACAACTCAGAGTACTAAAATTAGAACATTGCATATGGTATACTTCTGAAGTTCTGGTGCCGGACAAGTTGAGTTGTTTCATCTCGGCCTCGCTAGTTCCAAATTACTCAGGAGGCTCAACAAGATGAAACGACTGATTTTTTAGCTGGATTTGTACTGGAACATATAAAAGCAATAGCAGTATGGAGGAACATTTCACTATAGCTAGAAGCATAGCATGGCATACTTCTGAAGTTCTAATGCCGGACAAGTTAAGTTGCTTCATCTCAGCCCTACGGTAGTTCCAAATTACCCATCAAGTGTGGACCAGCATGGCATTTCTGTAATCCCACAGAGGCTGATCAAGCATGTGGGATATAAATCATTGTCAAGGAAACCGCTTAACTCTGAAGAGCTTTTCTATTCTAGGACATGGCTATTTCAGCCCCAAGCTATAAACTGATGTCTACCACCTAGTACTCCTGTTCTACTTCTAATATACCTAAATCTTGTTTCCCAGAATCACAAGCAATGCAAAGACTGCTTCATGGGTAGTAAGCTAGCAAGAGAAGATATACTGTAAATAAACAATGTATCAGTAGCATTTGACCAGGTCAATCGCAAGTAGCATTTGAGATTACAAACGTATGCTATACAAAGCACCTGCTAAGTGACCCATTTGACTAGAGAACTGAAAATCACCATTTACATGCTACAAGAACCGGTTATTCCTTACCTTGTCAGGTGCTGGGAACTGCTTGCAATGAACAGCTTCTGTAGGAGGGTCCTGTGGAACTGGAACTCTCAAGCTAGAAATGTGGAACTCTTTGAGCTGGATGCAGTCGGCGAGCCTGATGACAAAGTAATTGTTTTCCACAATCTTTGCAATTTTGCCAAGCTTCCATGTGTTATGATCCAACACCTCAGTGACATCTCCAATGATCCATCTGCATCTTGTCTGAACAATATCTGGTTTATTTGTCCTGACACCATAGTCCCTTTGCACCGAGTTCGGGCCCGTCTCCCTAAACATACCTGGCGCTCTGTTTTTCAGATTCATGATTCCTCTCCTGGATCATTGGAGGTAGCAAGAAGATCAGAATATGCATAAGAAGCAACCGGAAGGAAATGGTGTCAACAGTTGATAACAGTACAATCTACTGTTATTTTCCGTACTGGATCCAACCCAAAACAGAATAAACTATCATTTGATTATGTGCAAAAAACTGTTAACTGAATATGTCAAAGAAAAAGAGGACTACATTCAGTTTCGGCAGGAGAAGCGATCACCAAAGGTCTAGAATTCTCGTTGTTTATCGACATGTGCAGTTAAAATGACTTGAAACAAATAGTCAACACCAATTCAGATCCCTCGCAAGAAAAACACATGTTCAGAATTTCAGATCTGTCTCCATTTACCAGCTCATAATATTAATAGCATCTGCTCAAATTCAGAAGTTTCAACGTAGGAGAAACAACACAAAGACAGAACAGAGAGGATAAACCAATCTCCACATCAAGATCCAAAGGCATACCCATGAGCCCATCACAATCAGGAACACAAGAGATCCACCCATCTTGGACCATGCTTTTCCGTACAAGACTAAAATTTCGACACAGAATACCCAACAAAAAAAAGTGATCACTTTTCATGGAGAAACATTTAGCAGTTACCAACTTGACTTGGTTTCAGTCCTCTCCTCATTACCCGAATACTCGATCGAGATTTCCAGCTAAAAAACAAAACGCAACCTGGAAAAAGAGGAGCAATACATAGGAACTCTAAGCACTTCCAGCCTATGAGGAAAACAGAAAACGTTCGGCATTAGCGATCCAAAGCCATCAAGAGAAATGGTGCTGCAAAAACGGATAAGCCAGATTGAGACATCGAACTGGAAACAGAGAGCAGGAGCAGCTGGAAATTGGGATCAAGAACTGCAAGAGGAAGGACCCGATCTTTGCCACGCACGCACAGGGCACAACCTTGATACTAAGATGCAAGAAATTAACCACGAAAGTAATAATCGGATACAGGGGAGCTGTGGGTGGGTGACCAACCTGCGGCAGGCAGGCAGACAGGCAGAGCAGTGGATCGATTCCGCCTCGGTAATCCCAGGAAGAACAGGAGGAGGAGGAGGAGGAGGAGGAGAAGCAAGCCACCGGGGAGTTTACCGGTCCTCTAATTAATCCCCAATTGGGTTGCTCCTCCAAGCCAACCCAATTGGGATTAAGCCGCGAGGCGGAAGCCGGAGGGGAGACAGCAGTTCTGGTAAGAGAAAATTGGAAATAAAACTGAGCTGAAAAAAATCACCACCACCGAACTCCAAGAATAGGAAGTGGAAAATGGATGTGCTGGAAGGAAAATAGTGGAGAGAAAATTGGAGACTGATCGGCGACCAACCTGGGAGGCGGGGAGGAGCGGAAGATTAATCAGGCGGTTACGGTGCGGGGCGATCGGGACGGACGCCTGCGTTGGGATGGATGGAGGGAAGGAGGGAGGGAGGGAGGGAGGGCCCGGACCTTGGAAGTGGCGTGCTATTCTGCTGCTGTTCTTTCCTTCAGTTCTTCTTGGCTCTCGTTTCTTTTTCTTTCTTTTTTTGTTCCATGTAGTACATTGCCACCTTGAATTAGTTTAATTTTTTATATGACCAGGCGACATCTGGTAATTAAAAGGTTTTTAATCGGAGCCGCCAATGGAACTAACTACCTTCGCGGAGGATGTCGCTGATAGGGGCTCCAAGTCGAGGAGTCCCATTTCATTATTTTCAGAAAACTCAAAATTATTCTACCTACATTCCTATTACTTTTTTTTCCGAGATATACATTCCTATTACTAATAAACCGTACACGCATTTGCAAGACGAGTTTTGATAATAAAAAAATTGAGCAACAATAAATTGATTATGTGTATGTAATTAATATTTTTTTGGATTCGTATTCAAAAATACTTTCTAATGATGCTAATTTTATACCAATAATTTTTGTATATTTAAAGTTTTTTTTGGTAAAAACACATGAAAAACGATGGTATCTTATCCATTGGAATGGAAGGAGTATGAGCTCCTGTAATTTGTAAATAACAACTGGCCTCATTAATTGGACCGAAAACTTGTCACGCTTGTAAACTACTAGTAGAATTCTTTAATGCCGGGAGAGGTAGATCTTTGCTAAAATGTCGATATCCACGTCAAAACCGTAATCGTGGCAAAGGTGTCCCAGGTGATCGGTGCTTTGCGGCAATATTCTACACAAGTGTGAACGACACACAAGGTGACTTCATTTGGTGGGGGTGGTGTGTGTGTGAAGGGGGGGGGGGGGGGGGGGGGAGGGCGCTCTTCGAGAACTGTGTCCCAATCTCAGAGAAGAAAACTTTAGGTATGACCTACATTACATTGATTGTTCCTTGACAATGGCGGAATTCTACCCGTGTTCCTTGTTGAAAGCATGTTTTTTACATGTTGAAAGCATTGTGTGAATGCTTCTCGGAGTTTTTAGGGTGAAAACCTATAGCCTGTCCTTCATGGGGAGGCCGGGAGACGAGCGAGAGCGCTTGTGCACCGTTTCCTATATGAAGGTGTTGTTTTTGGACAACATTTTCCACAATCTGGGCATTGCCGATGGTGCTACCGAGACGAACCGCCGATCGTTATGGCTAAGCGTCTTTTTTCTTTCTTTTGATTGTGTGCATCATTGATGCCTTAACTAGCACTCGGCGCTACATTGTTACATAGTCCGGGTGTAATTGTTATCGAGTTGGTATTTAATTAAAATGGCAAGTTCCTTTTAATTGCTACAAAAACAATAAACGTAGTGGTACACAAACACTACACCAAGATGATCCAAACAGCCACGAGGAGGAGCTGCTTACGAAATTTGCCAAATAATTCACTTGTGTGCACGCTACCGAGTTATTTGCTGGTATTTTTCACGTTCTCCCATCCGGGGGAAAATCTGGCGACGAGAACAATGGAAGGGCGTTGCTTTCTGCTGTGCCAATGGTGTGACAGCTTTTTCCCTAGTAGTGTGTTTATGCTAATATTGTCGCCCTCCCGCCTGTCAGTGCATCTTGGATTCTTTGGTTAATTTAAGAGAAGGCAACAAGTGACTCCGAGCTGTACAAACAACAGGCTGGTCGCTCTAGCGGCATGAACAAGTTGTCCATAGATGACAGATCGACGACGAGGGTGTCGTCATGATTTGACTGTTTTGATCAAAATTTTAAGCACCATGTTTTCGTCTCAAAAACACATTGCATCCTGATAAGCGATAAGGCTGGTGTGGTAAGTCATATGACAATTTAGCATACGTGTGTAGATAATGTTTGATGGGTGGCAAGGCATGCTGATTGGCACTTGCGCCGGTAGAGAGGATATAAGAGACATATATCCACATCATAAAGTTCCTTTTCCTTGATAGAAAGTGAGTATGATCTAAGCTCACAAAACAAAAGCAGAATGCGACGGGATAAGAGCAATTCTAGCAGATCCTGTAAATTTCCGGCATGTAAATCATGTTTACGATTCGTGGAAAACCTGTTTTACGGTTTGCTTGAGCCGGCGCCGAGCGGAACCGTAAAACAAGTTTGCATTTGCAACATTTTGGTATGGAAATGAACAAAGTAGAAACATAGTCAAATATATATATATGAATGTTTCAAACATCATAACACACAATAATCAATCAAATTACAATATTGTTCAAATCAAATTACAACAATGGTTCAAATTATAACAATTAAACAAATAATGAATGATTCGGAGGGCAAAATAAATGTTCATCTCACACATACATAAATAGGAAAGCTAAAATAGATAGATCATTACCGGCCATGTAGCTAGGTGCTCGATGAGGTCATCGTTGAGCTGGGTATGTGTGGACGAATCTTCAATTTGTCGATGCGTCTCAAGAAATGATTGAATGCGATTGGGGTTCCTTTGTGGTTTTTCTCGGATACCGACATTGGAGAGTTTTCTTATCCCAAAAACGAGCAGGACCACAAAGAAATGCAAATCCTTCTTGCAAAACACCGAAAACTCTTTCGATGTCCTTCATGTTGCCTCTTGAGCCGTGGCAAAAATGGATTCTCGTCTTGATTTTGAATCTTGAATGGTCTTGACAAAAGTTGACCATGAATGATATATATATATATATTATATATATATATATATTGTCGACGAGGTAGTAGCCTGTTGTGTATTCATGATTCATGACATTGTAGTTGCAAGTTGGAGCATCTCATTAGCTAACCTAGCAAATATAGATGGTCCAGGTGATTACGGCAATCCAAAGAAACAATGCCAAATCCACAAAGCCATCTGATGCCACGACCTCGAGCACAATCGTAGGATCATGGATTTTACTGCAATATTGGTCATGACATGCCTTCGGGCAATTCTTCCACCTCCAATGCATACAATCCACACTTTCTAGCATGCCCGTCCAACCTATTCTTTCATCTATGGCCATCAATTTCTTTATATCTCCTTCTTTGGGAGCTCAAAGATACACATATCCAAATAATTGGATGATGACCTTCGCAAACATCTGCATTGATCGAATGGTTGTATCTACCCTAATGCAAAGATATTCATTAGTATAGTCAGCGGGGATTCCATATGCGATCACCCGCATGTCCGTCGAGATTTTTTGGTAGGCACTAAACCCAAGAAGGCTGGCAGCATTTCTATGGCGAATGAAATAGCGTCAGTTCGCCTCGCAAGTTCGAACAATTTTCATAAACAAACTCTGGCACGTTCGGTATCTTCTACGGAAAAGATGTGGCGGATATGTTTGTACCTCGGCGAAGTAATCTTGCATGAGTTGGGCGTGGCCGAGTGCGCGGTTGCACTCGATGAATAGGCGGCCCATCATCCCGTCTTCGGCTTCATTCTATCATCAAGCTCCTTTATTGCGAGGAACTCATCGATGTCGGAATCGTCGAAGGACGACAAGTCTTTAAAGAAGAACAGTTCGCTCTCGCTCACCATTAAGCTCGTCCTAAAAAAGAACTATCAATACGACAAAACCAGTGCTAGGCCTTGACATCTTGTGGATGTGAATCTTACCTTGAGCTCAGTTTGGTCGATGAGGTGCTCTCACGGCGGCGGAGGACGGGGCGCACATTGAAGCTCCGGTTGGACGGGATCTGGCTGCCTACATGGACGGCACGACGTGTGGGCACCTCCGCGGCGCATCCATGGTAGTCGCCGCCTCGACTCCTTCCGCCGTGGAAGAACCCCGTGGGAACCGGCTACTTTCGAGCTACCATCGACATGAAGGGGTGTGAGCAGTTGGCGGCAGGGGGAGGGGGTGGTTGGAGGTGCTGGAGGGAGGGAAAAGCTTGCACGGAAGGAGGCAACCGGAACGGATGGCAGCATGCAGAAATGGAAGGGGAAGGTCAGTGCGTTATATATTCTAGCGCGAGTAGGCGCATCTTTGCTACAAAAATAAATGTTCATCTCACACATACATAAATAGGAAAGCACAAATAGATAGATCATTGCCGGCCATGCAGCTGCCCGGTGGTGCTCGATGAGGTCATTGTTGAGCTGGGTATGTGTGGCCGAATCTTCAATTTGGCGATGCGTCTCAAGAAATGTTTGAATGTGATCGGGGTTCCTCTGTGGTTTCACTCGGTGGCAGACATTGTAAAAAAAACTCCAAGTTCAAGCCTCTGTCATCTTCGATAATCATGTTGTGTAAAAACAAACAGTTGTAAATCTTAGTTGCAAAACACCGAAAGCTATTTTGATGTCCTTGTGTGCTGCCTCTTGAGCCATGGAAAAAATGGATTCTCGTCTTGTTTTTAGATCTTGAATGGTCTCGCCAAAAGTTAACCACGAAGGATATATGTCGTTGGCGAGGTAGTAGCCCATATGTATTCATGATTTATGACTTTGTAATTACAAGTCGGAGCATCTCCATTAGCTAGTCTATCAAATAGAGGTGATCTATGTAACACATTGATGTCATTTAATAATCCCATCAATCCATAAAAGCAATGCCAAATCCACAAGTCCCCTAATGCCATGGCCTCGAGCACAATGGTAGGATCATGTTTTTTACCACAATGTTGGCCATGCCATGCCTTTGGGCAATTCTTCCACCTCCAATGCATACAATCGACACTTCCTAGCATGCTCGGACAACCTCTTATTTCATTCATGGCCATCAATTTTTTGTATCCTCTTCATTGGGAGCTCGGAGATACACATCTCCAAACAATCGTATGATGACCTTGGCAAACATCCGCACGGATTGAATGGTTGTATCTTCCCTAATGCGAAGATATTCACCGGTATAGTCAGCGGGGATGCCATATGCGATCACCCACATGGCCTTCAAGATTGTTTGGTGGGCACTAAACCCAAGAAGGTCGGTAGCATTTCTACGGCGAGTGAAATAACGACAGTTTGCCTCACAAGCTCGAACAATTTTCACAAACAAACTCCGGCGCATTCGATATCTTTTACAGAATACCTCAGCGAAGTAATCTTGCATGAGTTGGGTGTGGCTGAGTGCGCGGTTGCGCTCGATGCATAGGCAGCCCATCATCGATCCATGTCTCGTCTCCGGCTTCATTCTATCCTCAAGCTCCTTTATTGCAAGGATGACAATCATTTGTTATGTGTCGTTGATACGTTCAAAACGTATCTACTTTATCGAACACTTTGCTATTGTTTCTCCTCTAAACTTGTTTGATTTGGATACAACTAACATGGACTGACGCTGTTTTTAGCAGAATTACCTTGGTGTCTTGTTCTTGTGCAGAAAATGAACTATCAGGAAAAATCCCGGAAAATATGCCAAAAACTATTTCTCACCAGAAGATCCACGGAGCCAGAAGGGGAGACAGAGGGGAGGCCTAGGGGGCCCAGACACACCCCAGGCGCGAGCCCACCTGACCCCTCGCCTGGAGGGGGTTTGGCCACCCCAGGTAGCTCCTCGGCCTCCCTCCGCGCCTATAAGTTTCCTTCTGACCTAAAAACTCAGGGGGGTCGATAGTTTTCCAGAAAGAGTTCCGCTCCGCCGCCATCAAAAACCAAGATTCGGATCCAGAAACTCCATTCTGGCACCCTGCCGGGACGGGGAATTTGGAGAGGATCATCGCCATCGTCATCACCAATGCATCTCCATCAACCATCGATGTTTCCCTCATCCATGAGTGAGTAATCCCCCGCTATAGGCTCGGGGATGGTAGGGATTGGATGAGTTCTATCATGTAATCGAATAAGATATATTAGGGCATAGTGCATAGTATCTCTATTAGTGCTATTTGACTTTGTTGCAACTTGTTGTGCTTAATGCTTGTCACTAGGGCCCGAGTGTCATGATCTCATATCTGAACTTATTATTGAATCATTATGATAGTATTGTTTGTGATCTTATCTACAAGTTGTGTACACATATCATTGTCCGGATCCAAAGGCCCCAAAGTGATAATAATTGGGACAGCCGGAGGGGATGGCTGTGGTGTGAGGATCACATGTGTTCACGGAGTGTTAATGCTTTTCTCCGATTCTCTATTAAAAGGAGCACCTTAATTTCCAGTAGTTCCCTAGAGGCCCCGCTGCCACGGGCTGGCTGGACAGAATACGTTGTGCAAGTTCTCATTGCGAGCACGTATGACCATATTTGGAGCACATGCCTAGGATTGTTTAGTACTTGGATGCTTGTTATTATTTATCTGCAATGCCCTAGTTCTTTGAAGTTACATGTTTAGACTCATCCATGCAACGCCCGTCCATCCATCCATATGCCTACCGCACTCGAATCCTACTGTTACCGTTACTATTACTATTGCTCATGTTTCACTGTTGTTGTTGCTTTGCTATTGCTACTACCAAACTATTGCTACTGATAAACTTCTGTGAGCAAGAACTATTTCCAGGTGCAGCTGAACTGACGACTCAGTTGTTAAGGCTTGCAAGTATTCTTTGGCTCCCCTTGTGTCGAATCAATAAATTGGGTAATACTATCCGCAAAGACTGTTGCGATTCCCTACACGTGTGGGTCATCAAGACTATTTTCTGGCGCCGTTGCCGGGGAGCATATCTTTATTTGTAAGTTCACTTGGATCTATTATTGTTACTGCTACTCCTTTCATCATGGGGAAGTCTCATGATGGAAAGTTCCCTATTTTACCATCCACTATAAGAAGAGGTACAGTCCTAAACACCTCTGTTGCTCTTGATTCGTCGTCCGTTATAAGTAAGCTTGTCACACCACCACCACATACTCATGCTACACACCCTACTACTACTGGTGAATCTGAAACTACTTTTGATGCTCATGATGTTACTTCTACTGTGCTAGATGCGAGTGGTTCATTAGGTCCTTTTCTAGATGCTACTATGGCTAGTCTATGAAACACCGAAACTCCTAGTGAATACACTGTTACACCTGTTAGCTCACCTGAGTCTAGTGAGAGTTATGATATTAATGATGGTTACATTGAGCTCACTAATAAATTTGTTGAAGAGTGCCGAAACACACATGGTACTAGTGCTATGAAGAGTCTCCTGTTGGAGATATTCCCTAGAGGCAATAATAAAAGATGTTATTATTATATCTTTGTGTTTATGATAAATATTTACATTCATGCTATAATAGTATTAACTAGAAACATTAATACTTGTGTGATTTGTAAACTAAATTAGAGTCCCTGGTAAATCCTCTTTATAATACTAGCTTGTTGGTTTGTAGATGATCATGGTTTCTCGATCATGAACATTGAGATGTTATTAACAACAAGATCATATCATTAGGAGAATGGTATGATGGACATACTCCTATAGATAAGCGTAGCATAAAGATCAAGTCATTTCAATAGTTCATTTGCTATAAGCTTTCTAATACATAATAACCTAATTCATTCGACCATGAGATCATGCTAATCACCATCACCGGAAGGATGCTTTGATGACATCAAACACCACACCATAACTAGGTGGCTATAAAGGTGGCATTGAGTGTTCAGAAAGTATGTGTTGGGGCACATGGATCAAGAGTGGGAATTTTCCATCCATATGACGGATAGATATACTCTGGGCCCTGTCGGTGGAATGTCATACAATTAGCTTGCAAGCATGTGACTGGATCACAAGGGATCATATATCACGGGAACGAGAAAAGAGTACTTATCGGTAATGAGGTTGAACTAGGTATGCAGAGATACCGACGATCAAACCTCGGATAAGTAAACTATCGCGAGACAAAGGGAAATTGGTATCGTATGTAAGTGGTTCATTTGATCGCAAAGTAATCGTAGAAATATGTGGGAGCCATATGAATTTCAGATTCCTCTATTGGCTATTGATCTGAGAAGTGTCTCGGTCATGTCCGCATAATTCACGAACCGTAGGGAGACACACTTAAGGATTCGATGTTGTTTAGTAGATATGGAATGTAAGTAGGGAAACCGGATGTTGTTCGGAGTCTTGGATGGGATCTGGGATATCACGAGGAGATCCGGAATGGTCCGGAGAATAAGATTCGTATAAAGAAAGTCCGATTCCGGAGTTCGGGAATGATTTCGATGTTTTCATCGGAGAGGTTCTAGAAGGGTCTAGAAGGTTCACCGGACCGGAAGGGGAATGGTCCATGAATGTGTCATGGTTAAGTGGAATGATTGGATCATGTCCTAGGTCACTTTGTTTGGGCATTTGTGAGAGAGAAATAAAGCTCTAAATTGAAAGTCAAAAGGGAGGTTTAAAAAGTCAAACTGGAACAATAGTTTCCTAGTGGAAGAAGAAAGAGTCCTTCCTTCTATCCAACTTGGGTTTGGATATGGATTCAAACTCCCCTCTCCCAAGCTGCCCTCCCTCTCATAAATTGAGGGTGAGGGCTGCCCCAAAGCACATAACCTAGCCCTCCCCACCCCGTGCGCCATCACCGCCGCCCAAGCCGCCGCCGCCAGCCGCGCCGCCGCCGCCTAGCGCTGCCACCGGCCCGTCGCCGTCGCCCTAGCCACCGCTGACACCTCCTCCTCCTCTCCGGCCTTCTAAACCTAGATCATCGGAAACCCTAGATCCACCATAACTCGCACCGGCTTAGGCGAAGCCCTGCGGGATCTTCCCTCTACTTCCGACACCACGTCATCGTGCTGCCGAAATCACGAGGGGAGAACTACAACCTCTGTTGCCTGCTGGAACAAGGAAGAGGAAGGTCTTCATCGAGTACCGAATGTGTGACCGACTGCGGAAGCGCTGCCGGAACGCAGCGCCGGAAGGATCGTCTACATGATCTTGAGATCGGCAAGTGTACGACTACATCACCCATGAGAATCTGCTCTCGTTAACCGCTCTGGAATCTTCGAGGGTGAGTACTCTAATCGACTCGTTGCTTCAATCTAGTAGATAGATCATGGATTGTTTGTATGCATGCGGTAGAAATTTTTTTGTTTTCCATGCTACGAACCCCTATAGTGGTATTAGAGCCGTGTCTATATGTAGATCTGTTGCACGAGTAGAACACAATGGTCATTGTGGGCATTGATGATTTCGTTGTAGATTGCTTCTTGTGTACTTTGCATCTTGCGGGATGGTGGGATGAAGCGGCCCGGGCTAACCTTACATGACATCGTTCATGAGACTTGCTCCACGCTTGACATGCAACTTGTATTGCATAAGTGGCTTTGCGGGTGCCTGTTTTTCCCAACATAGTGAAGATTTAATTTACAACAGGTAATTGACAATACTAGTATCAACGTTGTGGTTCTTGTTCGTAAGTTAGAACGACACTTATTGAAAGCCCCAAACCACGTAAAACATGTAAAGAAAATTAGAGGCGTCTAACTTTGTTTTGCAAGGGTGTGCTATAATGTGATATGGCCATGATTGTGATTATATATGATGTATGCAATGTTCCTTATTGTAAGTCGGCAACCAGCAGGAGCCATATGGTTGTCTTTTAATTTCGTTAAAGACCTGCGTGTCTATTATTCAAAGTAGTTGTAATAGTTGATGCTGGTGGACGACAACCATGAAGCGGCGCCATTGACCTTGACGCCATGCCGGTGATGATGGAGATCATGTTCGTGCTTGAAGATGGAGATCGGAAGCACAAGAAGAAAGGCCATATCATATCACATATTATGAATTGCATGTGATGTTAATCCTTTTATGCATCTTGTATTGCTTAGTTCGCGATGGTAGCATTATAAGATGATCCCTCTAGCACAAAATTTCAAGTTATAAAGCGTTCATCCTTAGTAAGCATCGTTGCTAAAGCTCGTTGTTTCGAAGCACCACGTGATGATCGGGTGTGTTAGATTATGCGAGTGTATACAACGGGAGCAAGCCAAATTTGCTAATGCGGAAGCTAAGGTTTGATCTTGACGAGCCTAGCATGTATAGACATGGTCTCGGAACACGGATCACCGAAAGGTAAAGCATGAGTCATATAGTAGATATGATGAACATGTTGATTGTTCGCCATTGAAGCTACATCAACTCTCGTGATGATCGGTTTTGATGTGGTGGATTTGGTTCGTGTGATCACTAAAACAATGTGAGGGATATTGTTTTGAGTGGGAGTTCACCTAGATTAATTTAACTATTAATTAGAACTCAATTGTCATAAACTTAGTCTAAACTATTACAAATATGTTGAGGATCAATGGTGGCCCCTACCATCAATTTTAATGTGTTCCTAGAGAACGAAAAGTTGAAAAACAATGGAAGCAACTTCGCGGATTGGTTCCGCAACTTGAGGATTGTCCTCAATGCTGGTAATTTGACCTATGTGCTGGATGCACCACTGGGTGACCCACCTGCAGCTGATGCTACCGATGAGGTAAAGAATGTTTTCCTCGCTCGGAAGAATCAGTACTCCACAGTTCAGTGTGCTATCTTGTATGGTTTGGAATCAGAGCTTCAGAAAAGGTTTGAGAACCATGACCCACATGATATTGTCCGTGAACTCAAAATGATTTTTGAGGCTCACGCGGCAGTTGAGAGTTATGAGGCTTCTGAAAAGTTCTTTAACTGCAAGATGGAAGAGGGCGGCTCCGTCAGTGAGCACGTGCTTAAGATGTCTGGGCACGCAAGCAAGCTTCAAAGCTTGGGTATAGTGATTCCTAATGCTTTGGGGATTCACCGTGTCCTCCAATCACTACCACCAAGTTACAAGAACTTTGTGATGAACTACAATATGCAAAACATGGACAGGTCATTTCCCGAACTCTTCTCCATGTTAAAGTCCGCGGAAGTGGAGATCAAGAAAGAGCACCAAGTGTTGATGGTCAATAAGACCATCAAATTCAAGAAGCAAGGCAAGTCTAATAAAAAGGGAAACTTCAAGAAGGGCGGTAAGAAAGTTACCGCGCCGACGAAGAAGACCAAGGCTGGGCCTAAGCCTAATACTGAGTGCTTTTACTGCAAGGGAGAGGGTCACTGGAAGCGGAATTGCCCTAAGTACTTGGCGGATTTGAAGAACGGCAACATCAAGAAGAAAGGTATATTCGATATACATGTTATTGATGTGTATCTCACTAGTACTCGTAGTAGTGCCTAGGTATTTGATACTAGTTCGGTTGCTCATATTTGTAACTCGAAACAGGTGCTGCATAATAGACGGAAACTAGCGAAGAACGAGGTGACCATGCGTGTTGGAAATGGATCAAAGGTTGATGTGATCACGGTCGGCATGCTACCTCTTCATCTACCATCGGGATTAGTTTTATACTTAAATAATTGTTATTTGATGCCTGCATTGAGCATGAACATTATATCTGGATCATGTTTATTGCGAGACGGTTACTTGTTTAAGTCCGAGAATAATGGTTGTTCGATTTATATGAGTAATATGTTTTATGCACATGCACCTTTGATAGATGGTCTATTCTTATTGAATCTCGATTGTAGAAATACACACATTAATAACATTGAAGCTAAACGTTTGAAATTAAGCGATAACTCGACCTATATGTGGCACTGTCGTCTTGGTCATATTGGAGTGAAGCGTATGAAGAAACTACATTCCGATGGACTTCTTGATCACTTGATTTCGAATCACTTGAAATATGTGAAGCATGTGTGATGGGTAAAATGACTAAGACTCCATTTTCTGGTATGATGGAACGAGCTATGGACTTATTGGAAATCATACATACCGATGTATGTGGCCCAATGAGTGTAGCATCGCATGATGGTTATTTTTATGTTCTTACCTTCACGGATGACTTGAGTAGATATGGGTATATCTATTTCATGAAACATAAGTCCGAAACTTTCGAGAAGTTTAAGGAATTTCAAAGTGAGGTAGAGAATCAACGTAACAAGAAGATTAAATTTCTACGATCTGATCGTGGAGATGAATATCTAAGTTACGAGTTTGGCAAGCATTTGAAGAAATTTGGAATACTTTCACAATTGACACCGTCGGGAACACCACAACGTAATGGTGTGTCCGAACATCATAATCGAACTCTCTTAGATATGGTTCGTTTTATGATGTCACTTACAGATTTACCGCTATCATTTTGGGGTTATGCATTAGAAACAACCGCATTCACTTTAAATAGGGCACCATCTAAATCCATTGAAACGACACCGTATGAATTATGGTTTGGGAAGAAACCTAAATTGTCGTTCCTTAAAGTTTGGGGTTGCGAAGCTTATGTAAAGAAGACTACAGCCAGACAAGCTTGAACCCAAAGCGGAAAATGTGTCTTCATAGGATACCCAAAGGAAACTATTGGGTATACCTTCTATCATAGATCCGAGGGCAAAATCTTTGTTGCCAAGAATGGATCCTTTCTAGAGAAGGAGTTTCTCTCGAAAGAAGTGACTGGAAGGAAAGTAGAACTCGACGAGGTTGTTGAACCTTCTCTCGGACTTGAGAGTAGCGCAGCACCGGAAGTAGTTCCTATGGCACCTACACCAATAAGAGAGGAAGCTAATGATGTTGATCATGAAACTTCGGTTGAAGTAACTACAGAACCTCGCAGGTCAACGAGAACGCGTACCACTCCTGATTGGTATGATCCCGTTATGAGTATCATGTTGGTGGACAACACCGATGACCCTGCGACATATGAGGAAGCGATGATGAGCCCAGATTCCAATAAATGGCAAGAAGCCATGAAATCCAAGATTGGATCCATGTACAAAAACCAAGTATGGACTTTGGTGTACTTACCGGATGGTTGAAGGCTGTCGAGAACAAATGGATTTTCAAGAAGAAAACAGATGTTGATGGTAATGTTACTGTCTATAAAGCTCGACTTTTCGCAAAAGGGTTTCGACAAATTTAAGGAGTTGACTACGATGAGACTTTCTCACCCGTAGCAAAGCTAAAGTCTGTGAGGATTTTGTTAGCAATCGCTGCATATTATGATTATGAGATATGGCAGATGGATGTCAAAACGGCGTTCCTCAATGGAGACATTGATGAAGAGTTGTATATGGTACAACCCAAAGGTTTTGTCAATCCTAAAGATGCTAAAAAGGTATGCAAACTTCAAAGGTCCATTTATGGATTGAAGCAAGCATCCCGGAGTTGGAATCAACGTTTTGATAAGGTAATCAAAAGTTTTGGTTTTATACAAACTTATGGAGAAGCTTGTATTTACAAGAAAGTGAGTGGGAGCTCTGTAGCATTCTTAATACTATATGTAGATGACATATTGTTGATTGGGAATAATGTAGACCTTCGTAATAGAGTCAAGGATTATTTGAATAATAGTTTTTCAATGAAAGATCTTGGCGAAGCAGCTTACATATTAGGCATAAAGTTTTATAGAGATAGATCGAGACGCCTAATATCATTGTCACAGAGTACATATTTGGAAAAAGTTCTAAAGAGGTTTGGAATGGAAGATAGCAAGAAAGGGTTCTTGCCCATGCTGCCCAATACGACCTTGAGTAAAACTCAAAGTCCTGCAACGGCAGAAGATAGAGAAAGGATGAGTAAGACTCCCTATGTCTCAGCCATAGGATATCTTATGTATGCCATGCTATGTACTAGACCTGACATTGCATATGTTGTTAGTTTGACTAGCAGATATCAAAGTGATCCAGGAGTGGATCATTGGACAGCGGTCAAAAACATCCTTAAGTACTTGAGAAGAACTAAGGATATGGTTCTTTCTTATGGAGGTGATGAACAGCTCGTTGTTAATGGTTACACCGATGCTAGTTGGAACACCGATCTGGATGATTCTAAATCTCAATCTGGATACGTATTTACTTTGAATGGTACAGCAGTTAGCTGGAGGAGTGCAAAGCAAAGCGTTGTGGCAACATCATAAACTGAATTAGAATACATAGCTGCTTCAGAGGCTTCACAAGAGGCGATATGGATGAAGGAGTTCATTACATAGCTCGGTGTGGTTCCAAGTGCGTTGGACCCAATGTCTATCTACTATGATAACATGGGTGCCATAGCTAATGCGCAATAACCAAGGTCACAAAAGAAGCTGAAGCACATCAAGCTACGTTTTCATGCTATTCGAGAGCATGTCCAAGATGGTGACATAAAGATTTGCAAAGTACACACATATCTGAATGTGGAGGATCCGTTGACTAAACCTCTCCTGGGGGAAAAACATGACCAGCACCAAACCGCCATGGGTGTTCGGTATATTACCATGTAATCTAGATTAGTTGACTCTAGTGCAAGTGGGAGACTGTTGGAGATATGCTCTAGAGGCAATAACAAAATAGGTTATTATTATATCTTTTTGTTTATGATAAATGTTTATATTCATGCTATAATAGTATTAACCGGAAACATTAATACTTGTGTGATTTGTAAACTAAATTAGAGTCCCTGGTAAAGCCTCTTTATAATACTAGCTTGTTGGTTTATATATGATCGTGGTTTCTCGATCATGAACATTGAGATGTTATTAACAACAAGATCATAGCATTAGGACAATGGTATGATGGAATACTCCAATAGATAGCATAAAGATAAAGTCATTTCAATAGTTCGTTTGCTATAAGCTTTCTAATACATAATAACCTAATTCCTTCGACCATGAGATCATGCTAATCACCATCACCGGAAGGATGTTTTGATGACATCAAACACCACACCGTAACTGGGTGGCTATAAAGGTGGCATTGAGTGTTCAGAAAGTATGTGTTGAGGCACATGGATCAAGAGTGGGATTTGTCCATCCATATGACGGATAGACACACTCTGGGCCCTCTCGGTGGAATGTCATCCAATTATCTTGCAAGCATGTGACTGGCTCACAAGGGATCACATATCACGGGAACGAGAAAATAGTACTTATCGGTAACGAGGTTGAACTAGGTATGAAGAGATACCGACGATCAAACCTCGGATAAGTAAACTATCGCGAGACAAAGGGAAATTGGTATCGTATGTAAGTGGTTCATTCGATGCAAAGTAATCGTAGAAATATGTGGGAACCATATGAATTTTCAGATTCCTCTATTGGTTATTGATCGGAGAAGTGTCTCGGTCATGTCCGCATAATTCACGAACCATAGGGAGACACACTTAAGGATTTAATGTTGTTTAGTAGATATGGAATTTAAGTAGGGAAACTGAATGTTGTTCGGAGTCTCGGATGGGATCCGGGATATCACGAGGAGATCCGAAATGGTCCGGAGAATAAGATTCATATAAGGAAAGTTCGATTCCGGAGTTCGGGAATGATTTCGATGTTTTCATCGGAGAGGTTCTAGAAGGGTCTAGAAGGTTCACCAGACCGGAAGGGGAATGGTCCATGAATGTGTCATGGTTAAGTGGAATGATTGGATCATGTCCTAGGTCACTTTGGTTGGGCATTTGCGAGAGAGAAATAAAACTCTAAATTGAAAGTCAAAAGGGAGGTTTGAAAAGTCAAACTAGAACAATAGTTTCCTAGTGGAAGAAGGAAAGAGTCCTTTCTTCTATCCAACTTGGGTTTGGGTATGGATTCAAACTCCCCTCTCCCAAGCTGCCCTCCCTCTCATAAATTGAGGGGGAGGGCTGCCACAAAGCATAAAACCTAGCCCTCCCCACCCCGTGCGCCACCGTCGCCGCCCAAGCCGCCGCCGTGCCGCCGCCTAGCGCTGCCACCGGCCCGTCGCCCTAGCCGCCGCTGACACCTCCTCCTCCTCTTCGGCCTTCTAAACCTAGATGGCCGGAAACCCTAGATCCACCATAACTCGCACCGAATTAGGCGAAGCCCTGCGGGATCTTCCCTCTACTTCCGACACCACGCCGTCGTCATGCCAGAATCGTGAGGGGAGAACTACAACCTCCGTTGCCTGCTAGAACAAGGGAGATGAAGGTCTTCATCGAGTACCTAACGTGTGACCGACTGCGGAAGCGCTGTCGGAATGCAGCGCCAGAAGGATCTTCTACGCGATCTAGAGATCGACAAGTGTACGACTACATCACCCACGAGAATTTGCTCTCATTAACCGCTTTAGAATCTTCGAGGGTGAGTAATCTAATCGACTCGTTGCTTCAATCTAGTAGATAGATCTTGGCTTATTTGTATGCATGCGGTAGAAATTTTTTGTTTTCCATGCTACGAACCCCTGCATCTCCTTGCCAGACGTACTATTATGCCTAAGTTGTCCTATGATCCTAAGTTTGCCACTTATCCCATAGATATTAAAGATGAAGATTATGATTTCTCTCTTGATTTATCTTATCTAGATATTGTTGAGAAAGAACCTTTTTGTGGTACCGAAAAATGAGAGTGATGTGGCTCATATGAATGAGTCTTCTACTATGAGTGCTTTGTTCTCTGATGATTTTAAAATGTGCAAGTACTTTGTTGCTAAGATCTTCCCCTTTTCACTAAAAGGAGAAGCTAGGGATTGGTTTAATAGATTACCTCCTGGTTCCATTGATAGCCCTGATTGCTTGGTTGCTTCTTTCTTCCATAAATATTTTCCTCCTAGTGCTAGACATGCTGCTTTGCAGAGACTTTTTAATTTTAAATAGGGATAAGAAGAGAAATTGCCTAAGCCATGAAAAATATTTTGTTCCTTGATTCATGCATATCATGGATGTCCATTGCCTAAGAATGAGCTTCTTGATATTTATTATAATGGACTAACTGATGATTCTAGGACCTACCTAGATAGCTTTGCTGATTGTGTTTTCAGGAAAAGGACTCCTATAGATGTCGAAGAATTAATGACTAAGATAAGCAAGAATTATGATGATTGGACTTCAACTGAGTTGAATACACCTGAGCCTATTACTCCTGAACCAGTTGTTCCTGAACCAGATCCAGCACCAACAACAAAGAAGAGGCGAGTTATTGCATTAAATGATGAAGTGATGAAGGAAGCTAAGAAGTGTCTAAAGGAGAAAGGTATTAGAGCTGAAGATGTGAAGAATCTACCTCCTATAGAAGAATTATGTAAGCCAATTCCCCACTCATCTACTATTGAGGTACACTCTCTCCTATTTAATGAAGGTGATATTCCTTATGGTAAGCCTCATGATCAGTGCTTAGAGTAACTTGACACATTTATTGTTAAACAAGGTAATTTTAATAAACAAGTTTAGAATCATTTATTGGAAAACTCTAGGGCTATCCATGA
Organism: Avena sativa; assembly: GCA_916181665.1. Classification (NCBI taxonomy): domain Eukaryota; kingdom Viridiplantae; phylum Streptophyta; class Magnoliopsida; order Poales; family Poaceae; genus Avena; species Avena sativa. The sequence goes on from OV702282.1 coordinate 299,969,120, forward strand.
GTTGAAAGATATTGTAGAAATAACTTCCAATGATATTAAAATTCTTTGTAAACACTTTCAAATGGTTCAAACTCAACTTGATCAACTTGCTAAAGTACAAAAACATATGCTAGTTAATGCTTCAGGAAATAAACATGCTTATGGAATTAGAACTAGGAGTGGTGCAGCTACTCAAGATCCTTTATATCCTGAAGGACACCCTAAAAGAATAGAGCAGGATTCCCAACAAGGTGAGGATAGTGGTAGTCCTCGTAAGAGGAAGAAAAAGAAACATAAGAAAGTTGAGGAACCACTCGAACCTGTTGTAGATCCTAATAGTATATCTGTCTCAGATGCTGAAACTAAGAGTGGTAATATTGGTGAGTCTCCTGACAACGAGGAAGGTGAGGAAGAACCTGATAAACACACTAAGAACACTAGGTACACAAAGGAAGATTTTATTGCTAATAAACATGGTAAAGAGAGAGAACCTTGGGTGCAGAAACCTATGCCTTTTCCAGGTAAGAAACACATGTCAAAGGAAGAGGAACACTACAACAAGTTTTGTGAGTGGATGAAACCTTTATTCCTACAAATTCCTTTGACTGATGCTATTAAATTGCCTCCTTATTCAAAGTATATGAAGGATACTGTCTCTAATAAAAGGAAGATTCCTAATGAGGAGATTTCTACTCTATTTGCTAATTTTTACTTCAATGGTAAGGTTCCAAAGAAACTTGGTGATCCAGGTATACAAACTATTCATTGCTCCATTAAGAATAATTATGTTAGAACTGCTTTATGTGATTTGGGAGCTGGAGTTAGTGTTATGCCTTTTTCTCTCTACAAGAGGCTCCAGCTAGAAAAGTTGATACCAACTGATATATCTTTGCAAATGGCTGATAAGTCAACTACTATTCTAGTTGGTATATGTGAGGATGTTCATGTTCAAGTTGCTCACAATTGCATGGTTTTAACCGATTTTGTTGTGCTTGAAATGCCTGAAGATGATAATATGTCTATTATTCTTGGGAGACCTTTTCTTAATACTGCAGGTGCTTTCATCAATTGCAATCAAGGAAAAGTAACATTCAATATTAATGACAAAGAGCACACTGTATATTTCTCCAAGAAGGTTGTTAAGAGCTATTGCCTGAATTCTATTGAAAATATTGAGAGCATCAAGGTTGGAGAAATATTCCACAAGAAAATTTTGAAACTATTATGATTGGGACCATTGCTATTAAGTATGAGGTAACATAATCACCTTATGGAATGCAAAGTTTTGTTTCATATAAGATTGTTTTGGTAACAAGACTTGATCAACCTTGTTAACAAAAGAATTTTAATAAACAAAATAGTGTTTCCACTATGGTTGTACTTGCTTTCTTTTTCTTTTCTCCTTTCCAATCTTTGCTCTTTGTCGTGCCTAACTTAAAGGCATTAAAGAAAAGTACTTGTTGGAAGATAACCCAAGAGTTTCCTTGAGTCTTGGAAGTTATTACTTCAGTAATGACCTCTCCTTGTACCTTTTTGTTTGCTTTTTGTGCCAAGAATGACCTCTAATGAGAGGGAAGTAAGCTTTGGGGAGTTGCTGTTCCAAAACAGATTTCTGTCCTCCACCATAAAAATTCGTGAGGAGTCTCCGTAAGTCGTATTGAGCTGAAAATTTACGAATAAATCCCCCGGTATGTTAGCTAACTTTCATTAGTTCAACAATTTTTTATTTGAGCTACAGAAGGTCTTCGGAAAAAATTGGTTTCTACCTGTTGGTCTGTTTTGACATATTTCTGCCATTATTTGCATTTGCTTCTTATTGATTCCTTTTCGGGTTTTTTTTTGGAAATTGAGCTTTTTTAAGGAGTTGCTACAGTAGATTGTATTTTTTATGAAAATTCTTGTTGTTCCAAAGCTTTGCCAGAGGTCTAATATCTTTTGAATAAGCTAATGTTGCTAATGAAGATTGTGTGACGTTTTGTATGAAGGAAAAATTCCAGGTGTAGGGAGAGGATGATGTAATGAGATGAAGAATGGAAAAAAGCTCAAGCTTGGGGGGAGCCACTACGTGTCACCCCAAGAATTATTCAAGAGGTACAAGCATCAAAGCTTGGGTGTTCCCAAGGCATCCCCTTCTTCATCAATAAAAATCTCAGGTCTTTCTAGACACTTCGTTTTTATTGTTTCATGCACAATTGTGTTGTTCTTGGAGCATCTTAGTTTTTGTTTTTGGTTTTCTTTTGCTTCGTTTGGTTTTGCGTTGTTTGCCTTCTAAACAAATAGAAAACACCAAAAATATTTGTTCTTCTTCTTTGCTTTTGTGAGTTCTTTGCAGGGTCCAGCCGTCCTTAGTGGATTTTGGTTTTATGTTAATTATTCAAGTCACACAAGTGAAGGGCAATAATGAAGATTAAGACAACTTGAGTTGTGGTAAGAGGCTGGTAACGAACTCTATTTGTTTCATTTTTATACATATACTCATCATTGTGAGCATGCTTAGCCTGTTTGTGTAAGGTGTATGTCATTATGGATGCTTAGTAGTTCTTGATTGTCTATGATTAGCTCCAGCTTGCTAATAGTTTGTAGCATGTCATATGAATGTTTGCTTGCATTGTTTTATTCATACTTTGGTATGACATTGTGGTATCCTCCTTTGAATGTTCATGTGAATCGACTTGGCACATGCTCACGCATGCATATGACTAATCAATAGTCAGTAAGCCTCGATGATTTATTTTGCCTCAGAGTTCTTGTATCACTTTCATGCAATAATTAGTCCTGTTTTGTTGCAAGCATGATTATGACAGTTATTGCTCTCTCGTTTGTCGCTCCCTCTCTATTGCTAGCCTTCACTTGCACTGAGTATGTGCTCTACCTGTGCTTCCAACTCACCAAAATCAATATTGCCAGTTGTGTCCACCATACCTACCTATTAGCATCATTTGCTATTTCAGTGCATATTCCATATGCCGTGTTTTCTTCCAAAATAAAATGTTTGTCTGTTTGAGAAAGTTAGTTAGTAAAGCTCTCACGAACTTGATGGCACACTTTATTCCTTGCGCTTAATAATCTTGAACCATTGTGACTAGTCCATGAAAGTTATATGCTTGCTTATTATATACTGGGAGTCAGCAGAACCGTGTTGTCACGGGGAACGCTTTCAACACTTTTTGGATATCTTATCCAGTTGATTCCTTGCTCTTTTGTTTATGGATGTCGACGATATGAAATAAAAGGGGAAGTTGTTAGTTCATGGAGTTTATACATTGTGTTAGAGAAACGCCTGGGCCGCTAGCCTAAGCCATGCCTAATCATGGTGGAAACTTGCAGCATCACTGTAATGAGCATCTAGGAAGCATCATCAATAAAAAGCTATGCATATGGTAAATAAAAAGATTGCTGAGATGCTCATTGTCTGCTTGCCTTGTCATTTTGGTTATGGGAAAGCTCTTGTACCATGTGCAAGGGGTACCCTGTTGGCGGTTCTCGATGATATGCATGTATTTACAATGACAAGAACTTTCAGGTGACCAAAGTTGAGTAGAATGCGGAGCGACCCTCGTACTCAAGGGACTTGGGATTTCCAGTCTATGGTCTGTCAAGCATATGATTCAGAGTGGACCTCAGTTTCACCTTAACCACATGAAGATGCCTATGATAGGGGCAATGAGAGCTCAAAGCTAATGAGTACCTTCCTTTCAGCATTAGGAAACCTTTCAAACCTTCACAAAACCATTTTCAAAACTTTGTTGAGTCACCACTTATTCTATGAGCACCTTCTTGAGAGCATAGTTGTCATTCTTGTGTTTGTTCCAAAACTTGGTTAATTATGTCATGACTTTGATGCTCTGATATCTTTATCTCTTGTATTCATGTGAACTTCAGAGGTGCCTTGGCATTTATATTGTGCTCTTCAAACAAAGGCAAGCGAGATACCACTCTATCATACCTTATTATGAGCATTGCGATGTTGCTTATGTTTATGTTTCATGCTACTTATTATTATTGAGTTGGTGTCTCTTCATAGCTTGCAATGACTATTGAGTAGACTTAGTTGCATACTCCTTATTATGAATTGTCTAAGCATCTACTCCCGTGCTGAGAATATTTACATCATATGAAGCAAAGTGTTCGTGAAAGTTCTTTTATCGCACTCAGTTTTCAACTGAATTGCTTGAGGACAAGCAATAAGCTAAGCTTGGGGGAGTTGATACGTCCAAAACGTATCTACTTTCTCGAACACTTTGCTATTTTTTCTCCTCTAAACTTGTGTGATTTGGATACAACTAACACGGACTAACGCTGTTTTCAGTAGAATTACCTTGGTGTCTTGTTTTTGTGCAGAAAATGAACTATCGGGACAAATCCCGGAAAATATGCCAAAAAATATTTCTCACCAGAAGATCCACGGAGCCAGAAGGGGAGACAGAGGGGAGGCCTGGGGGGCCCAGACCCACCCTAGGCGCGGGCCCACCTGAACCCACGCCTGGAGGGGGTTTGGCCACCCCAGGCAGCTCATCGGCCTCCCTCTGCGCCTATAAGTTGCCTTCTGACCTAAAAACTCAGGGGGGCGATAGTTTTCCAGAAAGAGTTCCGATCCGCCGTCGCCATCAAAAACCAAGATTCGGATCCAGAAACTCTGTTCTGGCACCCTGCCGGGATAGGGAATTTGGAGAGGATCATCGCCATCGTCATCACCAACGCATCTCCATCAACCATCGATGTTTCCCTCATCCATGAGTGAGTAATCCCCCGTTGTAGGCTCGGGGATGATAGGGATTGGATGAGTTCTATCATGTAATTGAATAAGATCTGTTAGGGCATAGTGCCTAGTATCTCTATTAGTGTTATTTGACTTTGTTGCAACTTGTTGTGCTTAATGCTTGTCACTAGGGCCCGAGTGCCATGATCTCAGATCTGAACTTATTATTGAATCATTATGATAGTATTGTTTGTGATTTTATCTGCAAGTTATGTACACATATCATTGTCCGGATCCAAAGGCCCCAAAGTGACAATAATTGGGACAACCGGAGGGGATGGCTGTGGTGTGAGGATCACATGTGTTCATGGAGTGTTAATGCTTTGCTCCGGTTCTCTATTAAAAGGAGCACCTTAATTGCCAGTAGTTCCCTAGAGGCCCCGCTGCCACGGGCTGGCTGGACAGAAGATGTTGTGCAAGTTCTCATTGCGAGCACTTATGACTATATTTGGAGCACATGCCAAGGATTGTTTAGTACTTGGATGCTTGTTATTATTTATCTGCAATGCCCTAGTTATTTGAAGTTACATGTTTAGACTCGTCCATGCAATGCCCGTCCATCCATCCCTATGTCTACCGCACTCGAATCCTACTGTTACCGTTACTGTTACTATTGCTCGTGTTTCACTGTTGTTGTTGCTTTGCTGTTGCTACTACCAAACTGTTGCTACTGATAAACTTCTGTGAGCAAGAACTATTTCCAGCTGCAGCTGAACTGACAACTCAGTTGGTAAGGTTTGCAAGTATTCTTTGGCTCCCATTGTGTCGAATCAATAAATTGGGTAATACTGCCCGCGAAGATTGTTGCGATCCCCTACACTTGTGGGTCATCAGTCGTCGTCTTCTAGGAACTCGTCGATGTCGAAATGGTCGGAGGACGATGAGTCTTTTAAGAGAATAGTTCGCTCTCGCTCATCGTTGTGCTCATCCTAAAAAGAACTATCAATAATGCAAAACCGGTGCTAGAACTCGAGGGTTTGTGGATGTGAATCTTACATTGACCTCGATTCGGCCGATTCGAGGTGCTCTCGCATCGGCGGAGGATGGGGAGCAAGATGAAGCTCTGGCTGGACGGGATCTAGCTGCCTACGTGGACGGCGTGGCGTGTAGGCACCTCTGTGGCGCATCCATGGTGGCCGCTGCCTCTACTCCTTCCGTCGTGGAAGAACCCCCCAGGAACCGGCTACTTTCGAGCTACCATCAACATGGAGGGGTGTGCGGTAGTCGGCGGAAGCGGAGGCTGGTCGGAGGTGCTGGCGGGAGGGAAAAGCTTGCGCGAGAGGCGGCGGGAGCGGAAGGCAGTATATTCCAGCGGGCGGCACTCGGTTCGGCCGCTAAGCCTGTGTATGTACGGGTTGAGGCACGCGTTTTTTCCATCGCCCGTAAAGAAAAAGATGGGTTGAATATGAAAAACTATAAAGCTGCCGTTATTATACGGTTTCTGGAGATTTGCGAGTTGCTCTAAACAGTGAGACATCGCAACTAGAACATGTTAAGCACTTGGTGCTCTAAAAGACACAGCGTGCGGGAATCCACAAACGCGTGAAGCTTGCTGCAGCAAGTAACAGAATTTGCTTATCCTACCGGAGTTGAAACTAGGTTCAATGGAGTACTCATCTCAAATACAGAGTTCCAGTGTGCACTCAGTCACCCAGGTTGGAAATCACAGTAATAATTCAGTCAGTAAGAGATGATGATCAGGGTTCATCAAAAGTGAGATGATTTAGTCTTTAGCAAAACATCGTGACTAGTTTTGTTTAGCAGAACTACTTCACACGACGTTTGGTGAATCAGATGGATGTACTGCACCCTGCCTTCACAGTGAATGCTTTGATCTGTAGCGTACGTATCTCTGCTTGTGCAGGTGCTAACGCGAGCAATTAATTATTAAATAGTTAAATCAGCAATCTAAGCACATGAGATGTTTACATTTGAGGACATTCATATATGTATTCACAACATTTAAGCATACCGTTCGCACCAATGCATGGTAAGGTGTTGTGAAGGCTACCAGTCTACAACCTCTTCACATAGGAGGGGGATTGATCAAAGAGGCATCAGCTATGAGCATCAGAAATGTTTTCAACTACTATATCAGATGGCACACATTTGAATTTGGTGTACATATAGTACTGGTCTGCTTCAGTGTTTTTAACTTGCATACTAAGTTACCCTACATAGTTTCATAGTAGCTCAAAGGGAGAACTTCCTGGATAGCTAGTCCACCTAAATTTTATTTAGCCAGCATATGAACCTACAGCAATATATAATTCATCTATCCCTACAAAATATGACAATCAGTTATACTAATAAAAGGTATAACCTAGTATATCTGCCATGCACAACAAAATAGAGGGTAACCAATACAAACACAAACCACACTGAATAGCAAATTTGACGGTAAAGCATGCAATTTACTATGTCTCCAAATGTGTCCACAGGTAAAACACTCACGATAAAGAACTACCAAAACAGCATACAATGCCTGAAATTCCAGAAAACAGGGTACCATATCACAGTAATAACAGAATAATAATTTCTGATCTTAAGGCAAGATGATAAACTTGCTACTACTTCAGCCAGAAGATTACTGGCTAACGCCGAGCCACTTGGAGAAAACGTCGAACTCTGTGTAGTCGCTGTCGGAGATCATGGTCTTGTACCACGCCTTGCCAGCAGCCTTGATCTTCGAAGCCTCCTCCTATAATAACAAGAGATGATCTTCAGTGTGAGATTATCAACAATAATATGCATCACACGAGAAATAAGATAACAGCCAGGAAGGACAACACAAAAACACTGCTAATGTGAACAGGACAGAACACAAAGGCAGTCATGAGAAATATTAGCCAAGATTTTAAGCATGCTACTAGCACAAAACACTGTATCAAGTAAGATCAGATGCAGTCATGGTTGCCACACAAACCAAGATTACTCCAGATTGTAGGCATGCAATTAGCAAAAACAATCAGCTCACATACTTGCAGATATTTCAGTGCTAAAGTAACATGATAGTTGAAATGCAATCATTATTACAAGGGTGTATCAAGATTAAAACACAGTTTAGGCTTTCAACTAGCGAAAACAGCAAGTATATATAAAGATTGTATCAAATAAACAGTATAGTATGCCAGAAACATAGGTGGCAAATAAATAGCACACCATACTGAACTACAAATATTAAGAGTGGTGGTCTAATACTATTTAGTATATGAGAAAGCAACATAACACATGTAGACAAACCAACTCAACCAATACAAACTAGTTATACTACCACATAAGAAAAGGACATACAGAATTGAACTAACAAATTGAGCTAGAAGGCATCAATACGAATATACAAGATTAAACCTGCAGCTGTAAACACATGTTCACAGGAATACAGACGCCTACTTATGAAAAACTACTCCCTCCGACCCATATTACTTGACTTGGATTTATCAAAATTTGGATGACATATTTGAGTCAAGTAATATGGGTCGGAGGGAGTACTGCAAGTCTACTTAAGAAACACATAATCAATAAACAGCAGTTGCTCGATAAAGCAGTACAAGCATAATACTGAAACGAATAGCTACAATGATAAATTTGAATCACTATGGACAATAGAGGGCATTCCTGAACTCATGTTACATATATTCTATCTGTAAATATAGCAAGATATGAAACACTTCAAGCCTACGTACAAAACACTACAAGTCTACTTAAGAAACACATAATAAGTATTAAGTAGTTGCTCCATATAACAGCACAAGCATAATACTGAATAAAATAGCTACAATAATAAACTGGAACCACTATGGACAATAGATGGCATTCCTAAACTCATGTTATGATGTTATCTGTTAATTTAGATAGATATGAAATATAAACCAAAGGGAAAGAAGAGCATACCTCGCTGAGCTTGGTCCTCTTGGAGTTAATCTTGTCCTTCCTTGCCTTGACACGCGCCGCCTCAGCGAGAACTGCCATCCTGCGTGCAGTCCCGAAGTAGGGGTTGAGCTTGAGCACAGCAGCAGCATTCTTGAGGGGGTTCTTCCTAGCCTCCCTGCGCTTCACCTCCTTGTTGATGGGCTTCACCACGGACTGGACCTCATCAGAGTTGATGAGCCTGCCCAAGTCAGCATTGGACATCTTAGGCCTGGGGAGCACGAAGCCCTTCTTCTTCAGTGAAGGCGTCTCCAGGGAACCATAGACCTCGTCCAGCTTCTTGAAAGCAGACTCGGTCCAGATCACGAACCGGCCAAGGTGGCCACCAGGGGCAAGGTCGAGCAGGTTGAGACGCTCGACGTTGGCAACGTTAACACCAGGGAGGTTGCGGAACGCCTTGACGATCTTGGATCCCTCGGTGCCGTAGACGATGAGTGGGCCCTTGCGGTTGATGTACCTGCGGTTGCGCATCTTACCGACACCGGGGCGGATGCCAACGGAGTCCTTGGCCTTCTCGGCGTCAGCGTAGGCCCCGATCTGCTTGAGGACCTTGATGGCATGCGCGGTCTTCTCGACGCCCTCAGCGGAGTCGGAGACGACGAGCGGGAACTCGGGGACGGACTCGATGCGGTGGCCGCGGGCGAGGACGAGGGACGGCACAGCGGTGGCGGCGAGGGCGGAGGCGATGGCGACGCGGCGGAGACGGATGTTGACGCGGCGGTGCCACTTGCGCCAGACCTTGGTGGGCGCGAACATGCGTCCGCCACGGCACATGTTGCCGAAGGCTCCCTGCCCGGCGCGGTGGGTACCGCCACCGCCGACGCGGGGGATACGGGACACGGCGCGTCCGGTACCCCAGGACTCGGCGGAGGTCTGGTGGCCGGCCTTGGTGGAGACGGCGTAGGGCTGGCGGCTGTTGCAGGAGATGAGCTTGTGGGTGAAGCGGACGACGTCGGGGCGGATCGGCGCGCGGAGGACGTGCGGCATCGGGATGCCGGCGGAGTCCGTGGCCATGTCCCCCTCCAGGGCCTTGACGGAGACCAGCGGGCGCGCGGAGGTGGCCATTGCGGCGGCGGGGAGGAGGTGCGGGTAGAGGGGGTTGGCGGCGGCAGGGGGAAAGGCTGGTGACGGATGGGGAAGGTGCGCGTTTATATCGGTGCTTCCGTGCAGGGGTTAGGGTTTCGTGCGAAAGGTGGGCTCTGGGCCTTTAAGAACCTTGGCAACGTCGGGTATTTCGACGGGCTGGGCCTCCGCCAAATCACGCAACATGGCACGTCGAGTGTAGGCCGAATTGGTCAGCAATACGTTCCAGAAATAAACATAAGCGCGGTCAAAAATGATCCATGAAGGTGAGAAAAGATTCCTGGGGCTAATAGTTTTTTCACGAAGTCCCGAGGCCCATAGTTTCGCCCCCAAAGTGGAGACGAGTACCCTATTCTTCAAAAACTTATGGACGGCACGCGCACGCACACCCCTATGGAAAATTAGGGCCTGGCCAAGTTACGTGTCCGATACATTTTTTTTCTTCTGCTAGAAAACTTGCACAGGATAGACAATTCTACTTTATATGAAGACACAAAGTATGCTATCATATGTAAAGTTTCGACGGATCACAAATAGCAGCCAACTTCAGGGGTCCACTGGGCGCTCCATTTCCCGTGTGCCCACCGTTGCCCACTTGCCCGGCGCTTCAGCAAGCCTACTCATACACGTGCGCGCCATGTATCATCATCGTTAAAGACAGATAAATCATTGAAAAGAATCGTAATGCAGATACTTGATCGACGAAGAATTCTTAATAATTTGGCTCCAATTTTTCTCCAAATCTTAAATATCAATTTTGTGGAGAAAATGTCATGCTAGCCTTATAAATAAATCTAGCAATCTAGACCAAGCTATTCGCATTGTCTAATATCATCTACGGTGTGCCTAACTTTAGCCACATCATTTCAATGTAGGCGTCCATGCTAAATTTTCTTTCTCACACCAGCCTAACCAATGCCGATCAAGATACTGTGGACAAAAAGATATAACCAAACGTCAAGATGCAAATATCAAGAGTAAGGATCCCACAAAATCAGAAGCAATTGAGAAAATAAATTAGCAAGATGAGCTAGCTTGCTATACTTACTTAGTCGTTCAGATGGTCGCGCAATTCAATTAGATGATCTGTTTCTAAAATAATAAATTCAATTAGACGATATGTTTCTCAGTGTCTTCATCTCCTGGCACCTAGTCATCCACGTCATATGGATACTATGAACACCCGCCTGTAGTTTTCAGTAAGCTTTACTGCAAACGGGAGCTCTGAATAATATTTATTTATTTTGCTCTCATGCAAAAGTAATTAAATTGCTGCACTGGATCTGATATATGACATGTATAATTCGTATAATCGTAATCTTAGTTGAACCAAAATTCTCTGAGAGTAATCTATTTTTCGTCACTGCATGAGGATGAGGATACGGTGTACAGTACCTACACAGCAATAACTCAGCATGTACCCCGATGCCCACACTCAGGCCGGCAAAGAAGAAAATTGCCCCAGGGACAACTCCGGCGTCATGTGACGGGCTGCAGTGGGCGCCACCGCCCTGCACCTGCCTCATGTTCACTAGTTCGGTGAGCCCGTGCTCTAGCAGGAAGCCGTTCCTCCTCTTGTAAGAACGGCACTTGCTCTCCGCCCTGGCGGCAGAAGATGTGGCTTCTGGACTGATCTATGTGGCATGGGGATCGATGGAGGGTAGTTCCATTCCTCCTGCCGGATGATGGAGGCGTCGCCGCTCGCCGGAGATCGATGGGTGGCGGTTGGATGGGGATTGCCCGTGCTCTAGCAGGAAGCCGTTCCTCCTCTTATAAGAATGGCAGATTGATGTAGTGGCCCGTGCACCTGGGCAGCTTGCTCTCCGCGCTGGCGGCAGAAGATGTGGCTTCTGGACGGATCTCTATGGCGTGGGGATCGATGGAGGGTAGTTCCATTCCTCCTGCCGGATGATGGAGGCGTCGCCGCTCGCCGGAGATCGATGGGTGGCGGTTGGATGGGGATTGAAAGGCCTTGTCGAGATATCTTATTTTTTGTTTGGATTGGACATTGGCCAGGATCCATACCGAAGGAGTAGGAAGAAGAGAGGGAGACGGAGGTTACCAAAGATGGCACTTTACCTCTAAAAGAACTGGGACGGCGCTGCCATTGGCCAGGATCCAGACCGAAGGAGCAGGAAGAAGGGAGAGCAACGGAGGTTACCAACGATGACGTTTTCCATGATGACCCACAATTATAGGGGATCGCAACAGTCTTCGAGGTTAGTATTATCCAATTTATTGATTCGACACAAGGGGAGCCAAAGAATACTTGCAAGCCTTAACAACTGAGTTGTCAATTCAGCTGCACCTGGAAATAGTTCTTGCTCACAGAAGTTTATCAGTAGCGACAGTTTGTAGTAGCAACAGCAAAACAGGAGTAACAGTAACAGTAGAAGCAAACAATAGGATATGAGCGCGGTAGGCATAGGGATGGATGGATGGGCGTTGCATAGACGAGTCTAAACATGTAACTTCAAGATCTAGGGCATTGCAGATAAATAAGAATAAGCATCCAAGTACTAAACAACCATAGGCATGTGCTCCATATATAGTCATGCGTGCTCGCAATGAGAACTTGCACAACATCTTTTGTCCAGCCAGCCCGTGGCAGCGGGGCCTCTAGGGAACTACTGCCAATTAAGGTGCTCCTTTTAATAGAGCACCGGAGCAAAGCATTAACACTTCGTGAACACATGTGATCCTCACACCACAACCATCCCCTCGAGTTGTTCCAATTTCTGTCACTTCGGGGCCTTTGGATCCGGACAATGATATGTGTACACAACTTGCAGATAAGATCACAAACAATACTATCATGGTGATTCAATAATAAGTTCAGATCTGAGATCATGGCACTCGGGCCCTAGTGACAAGCATTAAGCACAACAAGTTGCAACAAAGTCAAATAGCACTAATAGAGATATTAGGCACTATGTCCTAACAATCTTATTCGATTACATGATAGAACTCATCAAATCCCTACCATCCCCATAGGCTATAGCGGGGGATTACTCCCTCATGGATGAGAGAAACATTGATGGTTGATGGAGAGGCGTTGGTGATGACTGATACGTTGGAAACGTATCTATAATTTTTTATGCTCCATGCTTGTTTTGTATCTACTTTGCTTTGCCTGTCTACACTTTGAGGTGCTTTTTACATGTTTTCTAGTACTAACCTATTAACAAGTTGCAACAGTGCCAGATGCCTGTTTTCTGCTGTTTTTGGTTTCAGAAAAGTTAGTAAAGAAATATTCTCGGAATTGGACGGTACAAATGTCAAAGTCAATTACTTTTCGTGGGGAACAAGAAGTCTAGAGGAGAGCCGGAGGGGCTAGCCAGGGGGCCAGACCCACCCCAGGCGCGGGGGCGGGTGGGCCTGCGCCTGGCTAGGGTTTGGTGGCCCTGGACGCCTCCCGGTCTCGCCCCTTCGCCTATAAGAAGCCCCCGATGCAGAAACCCTGGACACCCCGATCAGAAATCCACAAAACCGTCTGTAGCCGCCGCCACCATTGTCCCTAGATCGGGGGCACTACTAGGAAAATGGTCGTCTGTCCCTAGATCTGTGCGCCACGGGCCTTGCGCTACGGCTATCTCATAGCCGTGGCGCACTGCCTGGTGCGCCACGGTTATGTGGAGATAGGCGTAGCGCACCTACTAGTGCGCCACGGATATGTTGGCAGGTGCGCTACGCATTGGATCTTCTGTGGCGCATGTTGGAGTGCGCCACAAGCCTGCGCAGGTGCGCTTTAGGCACTATGCGCCACAGAAGTTGTGCCATGTGCGCCACGGGTGTCTTTTTTTTTTAATTTCAGGGCCAGATGATATACAATACAGATTATATAAGCAGATATACACACAGATATAAGATATACAGTTATATATAAAAATACACAATTCGCAAAACAAGATTGAAACAAATACATATAGATAAGTCTCATACATGAATACATAAGTTATACATTGTTTCGATCAAGTTACAAAGTAGTTGGTGACATGCGAATACATGTGTCGATTGAACAAGTTAGAGCTCGGAAGCTCGTCTACATATCTAAACTAGCTAGACACAAACGCGAGATAAACAACCAAAGAAGATAAGCATGATCACCGTGACAAAGGTGTAGGTCTTCATCCGGTTCCTCGTCCTAACTCCCGCTAGATAGCGCGTGTATCTAGCTTCCGCCTCCGCCATAGTGTTGTACCCTTTGTAGCTATTGCCGCCGAAACGGTGCACCTGTCTCCGGCAGTCTTACCAATCATCGTAGACTCCGGGAACCCGTCCCTTATACACGACGTACCACGTCATCTACAAGTTGATAATAATAATTAATCGGTGATTGAAAAAAACATGTATAATTAAATTCGCATATGAAGATACACTTATAGAAAGTACTCCTAAATCAAAAAGACCAAACTCAAAAAGCATGCCTCATATATAACTAGGTTGTTCGACACAGGAATATGCTACGATGGAACCGTCCGCCAAGTAGGATGCACAACACCTGGACCTATGCATAGCATGAGGCGGACAATCCCATCGCAGCACATTCACATATATAGTGTGCCACGACATTTCAATCATCGGCATTATTCTCGAAAAAGACCAAAGTAACTCAAAAAGCATGCCTCATATATAACTATCTAGGTCGTTGGACACAGGAATATGCTAGGATGGAACTGTTCGCCAAGTAGAATGCACAACACCTGGACCTGTGCATAGCACAAGGCAAACAATCCCATCGCAGCACATTCACATATATAGTGTGCCACAACATTTCAATCATCGGCATTATTCTCGAAAAATACAAAAATAACTCGAAAAGAATGTCTCATATATATACAGAGGTCGTTGGACACAGGAATATGCTACGATGGAACCGTGAGCCAAGTAGGATGCACAAGACCTGTACTTATGCATATCACAAGGCTCGCAATCCCATCGTAGCACATTCACATATATAGTGTGCCACGACATTTCAATCATCGGCATTATTCTCGAAAAAAGAGTAAGGAAAAAAGAAGGACCAAAGTGAGCAAAGGACCAAAGAGTAAGCAAAAAAAACCAAGCGTTGATTGATATATAATAATAATAAGCAAAAGAAATAAGCGATGATTCATAAACCTAATAAGATAAGTAGTAGCATGTACACTTGTCCACACACACACAAAGGTCATCTATAGTTTGTAACTATAACTAGGCCAACATCAAGCCTTCTGGCTCGGCTTAGGGAACGGGAGGACGCCTTGTCTCGTCATGAACTTCCTATAGTCACCCTGCATCTCTAGGCGATCTTCTATGTCACGGTTATTCGGGATATTTCCTCCGTAGAAGATCCCCCCGAAGTCATGACATCACGAAAGATGATTGCCCCAAACTGTGTTGGATGCGATACATCTCTTGTCTAATATCTGAATCAGTGATCTTGGCCTTTGCTTCGGCCCACTGTTTGAGATGGTCTAGCAGCGTAGAATTCTGCTGGTCAAGTAGGAACGCCCTCATGTGATGGAGTGTGTAGTAGGCTTTCTTTTTACTGTTTTCCGGTTGCTTCACGTAGGGGAACTCCGTTACGTGGTTGAAGACGTGCCTGCCGAACTTGACCTTCGTACGCACGAATGTGGTGTCTTCCGTCAAGGCATAGCCAGTGAGAGCATCATCCAGAACTTCCTTGATCTTGTCGTAGTTTTTCTTATTTTCTAGACTCCCCGAATCGAAATACGTGGCGTGAGAATGCTTCAGCGATAAGGAGATGAGAGTGCAATGTTCATCTCTGTGCAAAAAAATCAAATGGAATGTGTTGGAAAAAGAATGATGATAATCTAATAAAGCCAATCGACGGTGGCGAGTGAATAACGACTTACTCGGGAAAGTAAGGCACGAGAATGTATTCCTTTGTCTTGTTCGCCACGAGGATTCTTTTTAGGTATGAGGCCACGATACGTCGTTCAGCGGGGGAACCCAAGCAGCCGTCACGCATGTAGTAGGGGTCCACTATAGCGATGCCCAGTGTGTTCTCTCTAATGATCTGCATGGCCAGGCTGAGAGAAAACAGGCGGACCATGGTATAGTGTAGCGGGTATAGGTGGAACATACTGAAGATGCCGTCGAACCGCAGTAAGAACAGATCCGCAGGGGCAGTGTCGACGAAGCCCAAGCCTGGTGGCACCTTAACCACGAATACCGGGTGCGAGGGATCTTTCTCCGATAGAAGGCGTCTCTCTATCGTCAGCACGCCATCATGCACACTCTGCAGTTCCGAACTAGCGAGCCTCCGCAAATTCTTAGGTAGCATGGGCTCACCTGCCACATGAATCCTCCACATAATACCCTCGGGTCTTGGTGACCCGTCCAGAAACCTGATCAGATTCGCAGTTGTTGCCGCCACCGGCTGGCTCGAGCTGCTAGATTTTCTTTTCCTTCCCTTTTTTTTCCTTTTGGAGAGCGGGCAGGCACCGCAATCTAAGCACCGGCCGCCCTATGTAGTGTGTCAGGGCTTAGAATAAAGGGCCGGTTGGTTGTATCAGCTAGCTCTGTAAAGGCGCAAGCTGGAGGCGTCTCCTGAGAACCAAACAGACGCTTGGTGATAGTGGCTTTCTCTGTGGGGCCACCAGCTAGGTCTTTGTTGCTAAACTGAGTGTTGAAGAAGTGGCCATTCCAGTCTTCGTCGTCCTCGGTCGGATCCTGTGCCATGTGCATATCATCAACATGATCATCCGACCCACCGCGTGGAGGTGACGACGAGGGCGGTAAGGGGGCCTTGCCACCGCTTGTCGCTGGCACGAGTACAGGCGGTGTTATTGTCTGTGGAGTGATGGCCCCCGCCGTCCCCAAACGGCTCATGCTCTTTGGCCATTTCAAGAATAAGCCAAAGCAACTTCTGAGGACAGCCGGCCCTTCTTCATCCGCTCTTGGGGGTTGAATGGGAGGTTCCAGGTCGTCGCAGCCCCTTAGCACCCGACTAATTTTAACCCTGTGCACGCTATCTGGCATCGGCCTTGAGTGGAACGTGCGCTGCAAGGGTTGAACGGTGGTACCATTGGCAACATCCCTCAGCTCGTTGTTCACGTAGCATAAGAGAGTGCAAGGAACATCCGTTTGCGGAAAACATGTATGGCGTCGTCAGAGATGCCATAAGAGTAATAGATGGCGTGAAAGGTGGTAAATCAATTTGTTTACCGTGATGGCGTCGAGATCGGCTAATGTCGAGGCACCGCATACGGCGACGAGCGTGCAAGAGACGGAAGGGTTGCTTGATGGCGCGGTGCTGGCCGCCGGTGTATTCTCCCTACCACCGGGTGCTTGGAGCTCCGGCGCCGCGGTGATGGCAGGAGGAGTCACCAACACTTGCGGCGCCCCGGTGCTAGCGGGCGGAGTCACAAACACGTAGTTCGCCTGATTCGTCAGCGCCGCATTGTTCGAGTGGCTGCTAAACATGCTTGGAATCGGGCACGGCCCTACTCGACCACCCACACTCCAGTTCGCTATTGACTCCACCAAGGTAGGCAGGAAGGACGTGAGGGTGATTGCCAGGTTGTCTTGGACGATCTGCAGGATCCACGCCACTTGTTCCTTAAGTTCTTGAACCTCGTGGTTTCCCTCCTCGCTCCTTCCCGACGACGCCACATGCGTCCACGGCGGTGGACCAAAATGATCCACCCAATTCTTACCCCCGAGGCCGGCCAGACGGCCAGCCGACGACGGCTTCTTCGTAACCAGCTCTATTTTCTTGGCCCGGTTCATCGCCTGTTAAAAGGGTTATCCCACCGGGTGGCCGGCGTCGACCCCTGGGATGAGGAACCCTGGGATCCATGACTAGCAACAATTTCCTCCTCCTGGAGAGGAAGTAATAGTGAATCATTTAGATCATCAATTAGAATGCAATCGAGTTGATCCGCGGTAATTAGATTATACTAACCACAATTTCCTCGAATTCCTTCACCGCAGGATCCGCGGTGAGTTGTTTGGTTTTTGGGTCCACATGGCAACGGGCCCTGATGAAGTTTCGAACCTGCCCGGGTTCGAATTTCGCAAAGGGGTTTTCTATCCCCTTGGATCTATACTCTTCGTCCTCCTTATTCCATTTGGCCTCCGCGGTTCTGTATCCACCAGATCCGAGATGGTGATGGCCTATATTCATCGCCTGCAGCACCTTTCCCCGATTACTATTGGCCAGGGCTCTTTCGGATTCACACCTCTCCTTGAACTCCCGGAACTGATCTTCGGTGATCTGCGGGTCAAACTTCTGGATCTCCTCGAGACTTTTGCCTTCTTTATAGATCTTCTTCTTTATCCGGGTTCTCCAGCTGGCCAGGGCGGTGCTCATCTTTGTGAGGGCGGATTTGTTTACTTTGTTCCCATGATAATTTGTGTTCTGATACTTAGCGGGGAACTTGTATCTTGCGTGCAGCTTCTCGAAGAGGAGTGTGCGCAAGTGGCCATTATATTTATGCCAGAGATTCTCTGTGTTGATCGAGATGGTTGTCCGGGTGATCGCCGCCACTTGCCCACCGTACCCTTTGACGACAAGGTCGGGCTCCAAAGGAACCCCTCTTGGGCTCACTTCGGTAATTTCCTCCCTGACCGTGCCGACCGTGTTCGGGCGCCGGTCCTTCGGCTTCTTCTTCTTCTTAGGAGGATTGCTACCACTCCCTGTGCCCTCGCCGCCATCAGTGGTTTCATCACCCGCCGTTCCTTCGGCTTCTTCCTCCGCGTCTTCCATCTCATCATCCTCGCTCTCCGAAGGATGGTATTCTTCATCGTCTTCTAGCCGCTGGGCCGCCTCCCAGAATGTCAATTGTTTATTCGGAGGTCTGAGTTCTCCTTCAGCGCTGATGCGCTTAGAACATCCAGCCTCGTCGTTGTCACACATCTTTGCACTAATAAAAACAAATAATTGGTTAAATGCACAGAAAAATCCGGTATGACCTTTGCTAATTTTCTTAAACTAGGAATGCCCGATCTCTGCCGAAACGGAAGTTAATCAACATTCCGGCAAAAATCAGGACTCATTTCATACAAGAACCTGCATACACGACATAATAAAGTGCTTCATACAAGCACAAGCACAATTTCAAGGTGTTGTTATCCCAGCACAGATAGTAGTAGAAGCACAGTAGCACCACAGATAGTAGTAGCGAGAGCAACACTAGGATGTATATAAGGAACAAATAGTAGTAGCAGCACAGATAATAGAAGTAGTAGCAGCTCAAGTAGCATAGAAGTAGTAGCAGCACAAGTAGGGTGGACATATAGCATGTGGATGTTCCAGACTAAGAAGAAGAGCAAGCACAATAAGGACAACAGCAAGCAGAGCAAGCACAACACAGCAAGCATATTGCTGTCATTTTTATTATTTCAGTTATGTGAACAAATGACAAAGTGACAGCAAGCAAATGAGAATACAACAATCCTTGTTGTCATTTTTACTACTTCAGACTAAGGACCAAGGATTTCTATACTAGAAGATCATTACAGCAAGTGACAGCAAGCAAATGACCAAGTGACAGCAAGCAAATCAACACATATAGACTATTAAAAAAGAACAAGTTCCATGACTGTTACTGCTACTGCTCCAGCAGCTTTTCTCGCCATCAACAAAAACAAAGGCACACATCAGACTGTTATGCTTATCCAGCCTGCTATCCTAAGCACCATCGGTGCCCAACCCTTCTTTTTTACTGAAACTCTCAGCAGCATTCTTGCTCCTCTGCGTTGTAAGCCTCCCAGCCCTCGAATCTGGAGATCAACCCACCAATTCATCGAGAGAGCAGATTGAGCTATAACACTAGTAGGATCATAAGGAAACAAATTGTTAAAGCAAGCTGCATTCCTGGTTTTCCATAAGGACCAAACCACAGAAGCAACACCTACTGCTACCAAACTTCACAGAATAAAAAGGCTGAGACTTGGGCATCAGATGTCCAGAAGCTGTTTTTTGGGCAAAACAGTGGGAGAGTTTGCATGGGCAAATAGTGGGAGAGTTTGCATGGGCAAAACAGTGGGAGAAAACAGTGGATTCACCAGGCACCAATCTAGCTAGGAATTTGAAATGCCGAACCGTATTCCAGTACACCAAGGTTAAGAAATACTACTAGTACTAGCAAGCAACATACTTCAGGTTAGTCTTGGACTCTTGGTGATAATGATAACATTTCAAGATAGTGACTGTTGAAACAATAAAGTTTATCAAAGTGGAAAGGCTGGGCATCTTTTAACCTTTAACTGAATTTATCAAGGTGGTTGAGTAGTTCAGAAAAAATGCATGTACCAAGCACTGAAGACCGTACCAGTCAAGAACGTATTCAAGCAGCATGTTATATTCCCCAAATAAATACAGCATGCTTGAAGAAAGTTATATATTCTACAATATAATGTAATCAGCCATAGTTTGAACATATAATCAGAACAATATATAAGACATCATCATATCCTCGTGGCTATGTGTAACTTGACACAATTCAACCACAATTTGAAGATTTGATTTCTTGCTTCTCTCTGCCAAATGAAATGACATAGGCAGCGTTTGATTATGTAACTTATGTTGTTTCCGTTAGGCAAGCCAGATCAAACTAGATCATCTAGGCATTGCCAACGGAAGCAAGACATGCTACTAGGTTAACACCAACGGTGAGGTTCTCCATCAAGAGGCCAAGGGGCATTGCATCGTTTTGAAGAAAGAAACCAGATTCAAGAGTTGTAGATATTAGGAATCATTCAAATAGCAGCAGCGGTTGTTACAGGAACCCTAACCATGGCCTGCAGAGAGAGAGAGAGAAGGAGAGAGAGAGGGAGAGAGGGAGAGAGAGAGGGAGAGAGGGGAGGGGCGACGCTCACCTCTGAGATGAGGACGACGATGGTGGGCGGGCGGGCGGACAACGATGGCTGGCGCACGGGCCTCCTCCTCAAGCGGCGGCGGGCCTCCTCCTGCTCCATGGCCTCCTCCTCGAGCGACGGCGGCTGGCGAGGCGGCGGATCGAGAGAGCGGCGACAGATCGAGAGTGCGGCGAGAGAGCGAGGCTTGATTGAGATGGTGTCTGAGATGGAGGAGAACGTGGCGCCGTTGACCAAACCGTGCCCAGATAGGCGTAGCGCACTACGGATATCTGTAGCGCACTTGGGCATAGTGCGCTATGCCTATCGGCATTTATCGACTGTATAAGATGGTTGTATAGCTCTACTATGTACTACTACACTAGCCTATCCCACTGGTTCCACCCACTACTCTAATCTAAACCTATGAGCACCCAGGTTCGAATCCTGGTGCCCACCTTTTTTATTTTTATTTTAAAAATATTTTTAAATGTTCCAAAAAATGCCCAAAAGTGGTGATATATTCCATAAAAGTTTTGTTTTGTTTTTAAAATACTTTTAAATATTCCAAAAATGCCCGAAAGTGATAATATATGTCATAAAAGTGGTACAAATTAAATATAATTCAAATATGTCATAATAATTTGTCCATGATACAAATATGTCATAATAATTTGTCCATGAATATTACAATCTTTTTCGACCACGCGTTTTACAATATTTTTTGAGCTAGCGTTTTACAATCTTTTTTCCCTTCTTTGTCGCGGTTGAATAATTTAGCCCCGGCACTTTAATGTTTCTTTTTTCGAACGGGCTACCTTTTTTGGGTACGGTTGTCCTTTTTATTCTTGTGATGTATGTTGTTGCATCGTAGTCGTCGTCGTCTTCAATCTTTGGATCGCCGTACTGGTCGAAGTCTTGCTTGTTGGCGACTCTATCCATTCCGATGATGTTTCTTTTTCCTCTCCTCACGACAACACGGCCAGGATTTGTCGGGTCGGTAATGAAAAAACACTGGTCCACTTTGGTAGACAGTACCCACGGTTCATTTTTCGCGGCCACGTTCGCACCGGCGGCCTTGGATTTGGCTGCTTCGGGTATAACCATGGTTGTGAAATACCGGTCTTCTCTTTCGACGCTCTTTGCATATCTGACACGGAACATCGACACCTTCTCTCCACAGTAGTCGAGCTCCCAGATCTCCTCGATTCTTCCGTCGAATCTTTCCTTCATGTTGTCATCTGATGGGGGAATACCAATCGGGGTATACCCACGAAGCGGATTCGCCAGCTGGATCGAGCCGACTGGAACCTAGCCCAGAGCGGGTCGACTCGCCCAATACGACGACTGGCGCATGCTGCACCCAAGCGACTGGCGCCAACTGGAGTCCCAAGACGGAGACTTCAATACAAAGCCCACCAAATACTTGTAAACCCTAACTGGCTGCATATATAAAGCCACCAGGGGCACCCCCACGGGGTACGCTCTCCCACGTCATATGACAGCTCCTCCCATATTAGATTAGATTCTCTCCCTACGCCTACGGCGACTCCATTGTAAACCAATCTATGATCATATACTGGATTGATAGCAGGACGTAGCTATCCTCCATCGAGGGGACATGAACCTAGGTACATCGTGTGCCAATCTCGCTCCCGGATTCTCCTACGTCGCCTTGCTCCCTCTACGTAAGCTATACCCAGTAGCATCTGCCGTGCAATACCACGACATCATCGGTATAGAATTCCGACGTTACGCCTGAGTTCTGATAATCACACTTATTGTCCTTTTCCTCCGTGTGGAATGTGTAGCCGTTGATATCATACGCCTGATAGGTCACCAGGTTTTGCATCGGTCCCTGCGACAAGGTGAATATGATATTTTACGTGTCAGAAGAATGCGATCGCGGGGGATTATCAAGGAGCGTCTGCCTAAACCAACGCGTGAAATCTGAGTTGTGCTCTTTGATTATTTCTCCCTGCGTCCTCTGTATGCCCCGGTCACTGTACTTCTTCTCGATTAACCTTTTGTGCTTTTGTACCCAAGGATCGACCAGTTCTAAATGCTGTAGCGCGACGAGGTTTGCTCGATCAAAGTCCGTGCATCGAAAATCGAAGTTTGCATGCAGTATGCGACGACCCTCTCCGAGACCAGATCCGTCGAGCTTGCCAAAGTGCCTATTGACGGGAAGACCGACAGGGTTCTCGATGTCTAGATAATTCGTGCAGAAAGAGATGCACTCTTCGGCCAGAAAGCCCTTGGCTATGCTTCCATCTGGACGGGACCTGTTGCGAACGTATCCTTTGATGTGTCCGATCATCCTTTCGAACGCCATCATGCTGCGGAGGAACATCGGCCCGAGTTGGACGATGTCCTCCATGACATGGACCAGCAGATGCACCATAATGTCGAAGAATGCGGATGGAAAGTAGACCTCAAGCTCGCATAGTATCACCACGATCTCCTCCTGTAGCCTCCCAAGCTGATTCACGCCAATCGACTTCCTAGAGATGACGTCGAAAAACTTGCAGAGGCCAAATAACGTTTCACGGACGTGCTCGTCCATTATCCCTCTTAGTGCGACCGGAAGTACCTGCGTCATTAGCACGGCACAGTCGTGAGACTTCATGCCACTGAACCTCTGCTTCGCCTCGTCCAGGTATCTGCTTATCTTGCCCGCGTAGCCGTAAGGAAATTTGACTCCTAGAAGGTACTTGAAAAACTGTTTGATCTCATCCTGGCTTAGAGTGAAGCAAGAAGGAGGGCAGTAATATTCGTTCTTCTTGAACTTTTTACCCTTCCGACGACCTTGTGTCGTCTCCGACTCATGATCATCGTCATCTTCATGATCATCAGGAGTATGCGTCCTCCGTGAAGCTCCTTCCGAATACCCAAGCATATCAGGTTGTGCCTTGCTTTCGGACCATCTTTCGTCCTATCTGGCATGTTGATTATGGTGGCGACCAGACTCTCGCACACGTTTTTCGTGATATGCATGATGTCGAGGCTATGAGGCGTGCGGAGAAACTTCCAGTATGACAACTCCCAGAAAACAGACCTTGTTTTCCATACCTTCATCAGCGGCTTGTCTTGCTGCCTCTTTCGCTTCTTTCCAGGCTTAGGACAATCTTTCCAGTTTTTCAGCAACTCTTCCACTTTTTCGCTGCTCCTACGCTCTGGGATTCCTCGGGTCTCGGATTTGCCATCGAACCGGTCTCCACGTTTTCTCCATGGATCATTCTTGCCGAGCCACCTTCGGTGCTCCATGAACACGGTTTTCGATGTCCCTGGATCTTTCTCTAGTTGGGGATAGCTTGTGTTATCCATGCACCTAACGCCTGCGCAGAATCCTTGGATAACCTGCCCCGAGATATACCCGCAACCTGGATAGTCTTGCACCGTAGTGACCAACGCGGCTCTCATAGTGAAATAATCTTGTGCGATGGCGTCATAAGTATTGGCTCCAGATTCCCATAACGTGGCTAGCTCCTCTTTCAACAGCCCGAGATACAGATTGATGTCGGTACCAGGTTGTTTTGGCCCTTGAAGTAGCATACTCATTTGTATGTACTTCTTCTTCATGCACAACCATGGAGGGAGGTTGTACATCCATACAAACACGGGCCAAGTGCTGTGTGTGCTGCTCTGGCTACCGAACGGATTGAGTCCATCGGTGCTCGCACCAAGCCTGATGTTCCTTGAATCTCCACCGAATTCTGGGAATTCGAGGTCCAATGCTTTCCACTGGCTAGCATCTAAAGGGTGCGTCAGTAGCTCATACTTTTAGGGGTCATCATCGTCATCTCCAGGCTTCTTCCTTTCCGCATGCCATCGCATGAGCTTCGCTTCCTTAGGGTCCACGAAATAGCACTGCAGACGAGGAGTGATAGGAAAGTACCATACCACTTTTCGAGGTGCTTTCTTCCCTTTCTTGTATCGACTCACGCCACACACCGGACATGTGGTTTTCTCCGCGTCCTCGCCCCGATAAATGATGCAATCGTTGATGCATACGTGATATCTAACGTGCGGTAGATCGAGAGGACAGATGATTTTCTTGGCGTCCTCGATACTAGTTGGACATGTGTTCCCCTCCGGGAGATGATCGTGCCAGAATGCCATCATATCGTCGAAGCTTGCGTCGCTCAATTTGTGTTTTGCCTTCATCTCCATAGCCATGAGCGTTACATTCAACCGGGTATCATCGGTCCTGCATCCTTCATACAATGGGGTAACCGCGTCTTTCTCAAGTTGCGCAAGCTTGGCTTTCTCTCTAGCGGCAGCCCTGGCGTTACTCGTCTGCTTGAGAAGCAGCTCTTGCACATAAGGGTCCCTCACGCAGCCTGACGTTGTTCCATCGTCGTCTGCTCCTTCGGCATCTAGATCATCATCATCCCGGTTTGCTTCCGCACCTTCACCATCTCCAGGAGACTCTTCATCATCTCACCCGTTCTCGCCGTGATGATGATCATCGTCATGTTGCCCACCTTCACCGTCTCCATCGTCTTCATCATCGCTTATCCAACGAGTGTATCTATCCATGAAACCATGGCGGAGCAGGTGCGCCTGCAGATTCCCGGAATCTGGGTCGATCACCCAGTTGAGTTTGCATCTTCTGCACGGACATCTTATATCCGTCTTGTTATTTCGTATCATGTCAGCTGTCGCACATTTCAAAAATCTAGCCACAATGCCTTCGCTCATTATGCGGACCATTTTTGCCTGCACGGTGTACACAGTACAATTAGAAGTCTATTAGAACCACATAATGAATGCATGCATGCAATGGTCAATAGAAAATTTCGGCATGACCTATCCTAAAATTAGAACCTTTGCGAAATGCCAAAGTCTTGCCAAAATGGAAATGAATCAACATTTTGGCAAAACAAATGGCAACTTGTTCACACACAAACACAAGAGAGAGACCGATCCATACACACATGAACATATCATTATCCTCTCCATACACACATGCATATGAGCATCGATACTCTCCATTTATATACACACACATGACCATCGACGATCCTCTCCATACACACATCATGAGCATCAATCATCTACATACATATGAGCACATCCTTACATGGACAACTTACCGATATGAGAGATCGAGATAGCGAGAAGATGGAAAGGAGAGGTGCGCGCGAGACCGGCCGAGAAGGAGATGCGAGAGACCGAAGAGCTTCCTCTATTACGTATGTAACATCCAAGGCAAGTTCCACATGCTAAAAATGGTGAATGAGTGGAGAAATTGAGGTGGGAAGGAGAAGGATCCCGACTAGATTTAAGGAGGAAGAAGAAGGGGGAAAGTGAAGTGTGAGGTGGTAGTGATCACACATGTGCACAGAGTGGAGCTACCAAAAAAATACTGGTCGACACAACAGTGGCGCACATGCCCCTAGTGCGCCACAGGAACAAAACACAACCGTGGCGCACATGGCCCTAGTGCGCCACAGGAACAAAACACAACCGTGGCGCACATGGCCCTAGTGCGCCACGGATGTGTCTGTCCATTTACAGAACAGAGAGGCCTCCACTTAGGCGTAGCGCACCCCCGCCACGTACGCCACAGTTAACCATAACACCCGTAGCTCACCTTCCCCATGTGCGCTATAGATATGCGGCATGCGGCCAGCAGGGCCCTGGCCCACACACATCTGTGGCGCACCATCACCATGTGCGCCACAGTTATTGTAGTTACTAGTAGGGCACTGCCCACAGGTGAGCCACGCCTGTTTTACCCGTGGGGCACTTCAACCATGTGAGCCACAGAAGTTTGGATTACCTATAGCCGTTTTCCTAGTAGTGGGGATCTGAAGTTCTTCCCGGCACCCTGTCGGAGGGGAGATAATCCCGGAGGCCTTCTCTCCGGTATGATGTGTGAGTAGTTCCACCTTGGACTATGGGTCCATGTAGTAGCTAGATGGTTGTATCTCCTCCTTTGTGCTTTCATGTATAGATCTTGTGAGCTCCGTTCATGATCAAGATCTAATTTATTTGTAATCATGCATGTTGTGTTTGCGGGGATCCGATGGATATTGAGATTATTATGTTGGTTTGATTAATGGTTTTGTCTTTATGATTCTATCATGTATGTGTTGTTTGTGATCTTGCATGCTCTCCGTTGCTAGTGGTTATCTTGGCCAAGTAGTTGCTAGTGACTCCAAGAGGGGGTATTTATGCTCGATAGTGGGTTCATGCCTCTAGTTTCCAAGGGAAGTGACCGATCTCTTTGGTTGTAAATGTGTTGTTGCTACTAGGGAGAAAACAACGACCTCTTGTTTATGGAACATGTGGACTGTTTACCTTACACACTTTGCTTAAAGTAGTTGTCTGTTGCTTGCAACTTAATACTGGAGGGGGTTCGGATGATAACCTGAAGGTGGACTTCTAGTCATAGATGCAGCTGGATGGCGGTCTATGTATATTGTTGTATTGCCCAATCAACCTCATAGGATCTTTCTGGATAGTAATTGCATTGTTATGCCTTGCTCAGTTCCTATCAATTGTCCCGCTGTAATTTGTTTACCCTTCATGCCATGTTGTTTATCTAAGGAGAGCACCTCTAGTGAACTATGGACCCCGGTCCAATCTTTACCATTGATACATCTTCTACTATTACTTGTTTACTTGCTGCAAACCATTACCCTCCACACCATACGTTTAATCCTTTGTTACAACAAACCGGTGAGCTTGACAACCTCATTGATTCGTTGGGGCAAAGTCTTAAGTTTGTGTTGTGCGGGTCTCCGCGTTGCTTGCAACACCTGTGTGGCGTTTCCTTCCTCCTTCTGGTTCGATAACCTCGGTCTCAACTGAGGGAAGACTTGCTGCTGTGCTCTTCACACCTTGCTCTTGAGGTTCCCAACAAGACTCCACATCAAGCACCAAGTTCTCTGGCGCCACCAAGAAGTCATCAACAAGTTTTCTGGCGCCGTTGTCGGGGAGGGTAAGGACGTCTTCACTAGGGGAGTCCTTCACTTCCTTTCTCTTTAATTTGTTTTTAGTTTGCTTTGTTTATTTTGCTTGGTTTTATCTGCCTCTCTTAAAAAACCCCCAAAAAATTAGTCTAGTTTGGTTTGCTTGCTTTATTCAAAAACACAAAAAAATTAGTTCCTACTCTAGCTGCTGCTGCTGTTTTTGGCTTGCCCACCTTTGCCAAAATGAACTCTGCCGAGAACACCAAGTTGTGTGACTTCACTAGCACCAACAACAATGATTTCCTAATCACTCCTATTGCTCCACCTGCTCCCGATGCTACCTTTTATGAAATTAAGCCTGTCTTGTTATATCTTGTGATGAGAGAGCAATTTTCTTGTGCTGGTTCTGATGATCCTGTTGTCCATCTTAATAGCTTTGTTGAACTTTGTGAGATGCAAAAGTATAAGAATGTAGATGCAGATATTATTAAGCTCAAGCTTTTTTCCTTTCTCCTTGAGGGGAAAAGCTAAAGAATGGTTGCTTTTTTTTTGCCTAAAAATAGTATTGATTCTTGGACTAAGTGCAAAGATGCTTTTATTGGAAAATACTATCCTCCTGCTAAGATTATATCTATGAGAAGTGATATTATGAAATTTAAGCTTGATAGTGAACATGTTGCTCCTGCTTGGGAAAAAAATCTTTGGTTAAAAATTGCCCTACTCATGGACTCACTGCTTGGATGATTATCCAGAAGTTTTATGTAGGTTTGAACTTCTCTTCAAGGAACCTGCTGGATTCAGCTGCTGAAGGTACTTTTATGGGACTCGCCTTGGGAGTTGCAACAAGGCTCCTTGATAATATGATGGTTAACTACTCTGAATGGCATGTTGAGAGAGTTCCACGTGGTAAGAAGGTAAATTCTGTTGAGGAAACTTCCTCTTTGAGTGAAAAGATTGATGTTATTATGGCTATGCTTGTTAATGGAAAAGCTCCTTTAGATCCTAATAGTGTCCCCTTAGCCTCTTTGGTTGCTCAAGAAGAGCAAGTTGATGTGAACTTCATTAGAAACAATAATTTCAACAACAATGCCTACATGAATAATTTTGGTAGCAACAACAATTATAGGCCTTATCCTCCTAGTGGAAATACTTATTAGAGTAGATCTGGAATGCCTAGTGAAGAGAGGATTCTAGAAGTTGAGAGATCCACTAAAAACTTTATGCAAATGCAATATGAGCAAAACAAGATTTTCACTAAAACTATGGAGGAGCAATCTATCATTTTGAAAAATATTAGTCATCAGCTTGAGAATCTGAATAGAGAAATTCCTAGTTTACAGTCAAAAAATTAGAGTGCTGAAAAAAAAGTCCTCTCTTCTGAAGCTCAAACTTCCTTGGTTAATAAAATGGCTGCTAAACCTGAAACTATGGAAAATACCTTTGCTACTGCTCATGCCATATAAGTTACTATTGATGAAAATGTTAGGCTGTTAGCTCAACTTCATGCTAAGTGGGAAAGGGAAGCTGAAATGGATAGAAAAAATAGTGTGTGCACTATCACCACTAAACCACAAGTAGCCCTATTCCTCCTCCTACTATGCCTACCACTAGTGATGCTAAGTTTGACTTTGATATTGATGGTTGTAATATTTCTGAAGTGATTATGTTCTTGCAAAAGCTTGCTAGAAGTCCTGATGCTAGTGATATGCATGTTGCCTTACCAAACATATTACAGATGCTCTTGTTAAGATTAAGGAAGAGAAGCTAAAATACAAAGCTTCTATTTCTAGGAAAGTAGAAGATAGTTGGAAACCCATTATTAATATACAAGTGAATGACTTTGATCTCAAAGCTTCATATGATCTTGGTTCTAGTGTCTCTATTATGCCTAGGAAGATTTATGAAATGCTTGATTTGCCCCCATTGGAAGATTGTTATTTGGATGTCCCACTCAATGCTAAGAAGAAAAGCATGGGGAGTATTAATGATGTTCTCATTATGGTTAACAATGCTTATGTCCCTGTTGATTTCTATGTTTTGGATGTTGAATACAATGCTTCTTGTCCTATTACTTTGGGAAGACCTTTTCTTAGAACAGTTGGTGCCATCATTGATATGAAAGAAGGCACCATTAAATATCATTTTCCATTCAAGAAAGTTATTGAACACTTCCCAATGAGAAGAGAGAAGTTGTTTTTTGCTCCTCCCTTGAAAGCAAGATTTGATGTTAATGCTTCCTCATTTGAAAATACTTGATTCTTCTTGCTTCTTGTGCCTAACTTAAAGGCGTTAAAAAAAGTACTTGTTGGAAGATAACCCAAGAGTTTTCTTCAGTCTTGGAAGTTATTACTTCTGTAATGACCTCTTCTTATCCTTTTTGTTTGATTTTTGTGCCAAGAATGACCTCTAATGAGAGGGAAGTAAGATTTGGGGAGTTGCTGTTCCGAAACAGATTTCTGTCCTCCACCAAAACAATTCGTGAGGAGGCTATGTAACTCGGATTGATCTCAAAATTTACGAATAAATCCCCCAGTATGTTAGATAACTTTCGTTAGTTCAACACTTTTTGATTTGAGTAACAGAAGATGTTCGAAAAAATCGGTTTCTACCTGCTGGTCTGTTTTGACAGATTTCTGTCATTATTTGCATTTGCTTCTTATTGATTCCTTTTCGAGTTCTCTTCAGGTAAATTGAGCTTTTTGAAGGAGTTACTACAGTAGCTTTGTTTTTAGTGAAAAGCCTTGCTGTTCCAAAGCTTTGCCAGTTGTCTAATATCTTTTGAATACACTAATGTTGCTAATGAAGATTGTGTGGAGTTTTGTATGAAAGAAAAATTTCAGGTGTAAAGAGAGAATGGTGAAATGAGATGAACAATGGACAAAAGCTCAAGCTTGGGGATTCCACCATGGTGTCACCCCAAGAAATATCCAAGAGGTACAAGCGTCAAAGCTTGGGGATGCCCAAGGCATCCCCTTCATCAATAAAAAGCTTAGGTCTGTCTAGACACTTCGTTTTCATTGTTTCGTGCACAATTGTGTTGTTCTTGGAGCGTCTTAGTTTTCATTTGCTTTGCTTAGTTTGTTTAGTTTTATTAAGTAGTTTGGACCCCCCTTCTCGCTGTGTTGTTTTGCAAATAAGTTGCTTGGTGTTTGGAAAGGAGTAGTAAGTTCTTGCTTGAAGTACAAGAGAAGCTTGCATTGACTGTGACTTAGACTTTAGCATGACATGCTAGGTGTTGTTTTAGCATTATGCTTAGTGGTTATTGCTGTAGCATGTCTTGTTCCAAACAATTGGGATTGCTTGGTGTGCCTTGAAGAAATTATGCGTTGTTTTAGCATGCAAAAGCATAATATTGTGGTATTCTCCTTTGATGTTTTGCTTGGGTTGATTTGGCACATGCTCACACCATGTTATGTGTAACACCCTCAGAATCGGACCTATGCAAGTTTGAGCAAAATTCGCCAAACCCGCATAGAAACGATTCAAAGGTGCCCACCAGGCACTTTCGTGCGGGTGGAATACGAAGTAATAACATTACACAACAGTCCTCGATGGGACCCACAAAACAAATATATATATAACAGCGACTCCATGAGTCAAGAGTACAGATATAATATACAAAGATCCAAATCACCTTGAAAACGATAGAGCGTCCAGCTACGGACAAGATGCAAATGGGGCTAAGAGCCCTGAAGAATAACCAATGGCGTCCATAACCCTGCCCAGGCCAAGCCGGAAGGGTAACCCTGCTAACGACGTCGATCTCAAAACCTGCTTAAACAAAAGGGGTGCCGACAAAGGCAAAGGAAAAAGAGGAGCGTCAGTACTGAGGCCAGTACACGGCGAGGCTAGAATTCGGCGGTCCTCGCCTACATAGGTATGGTGGACTGAGCGGCAGCGGCGGCATGCACTAAACAACCTATAGAGACTCGATACAACTGGCGGCAATCAGAGAGGGGTAAGAAGGACCTATCCGGAACCAACCTGATACTATCATCAAACAAACCCATCCTGGCGTTTCCCCCCTCGGGACCAAGCGAGGAAGTCAACCGAGGAACTCACACAGTTGGCAGTTTTTATTTGTTCAGTTATCGTTGCAGCAATTACTAGTCAGGTATAGATAATTATTCTGATAAAATAAGCAGTGGGCACTTTTAGTTAACCATTCCGTTATAGTGGCAGCAATTACTAGTCAGATACAGATATCATGAGATAAACCACAAACCCAGCAGTTGTTGGTACTTTTATTCAGCCATTCCGTTGTAGTTGTCATACTTACTAGTCAGGTACAATGGTCGCAAGCGACACTCCAAACAAGCAATTGTGGGCAGTATTAATTAGCCATTCCATTAGAGTGAAGCTGATTACTAGTCATTATAAGTCAAATTTATAGCGATAAACTTTAGTTATGCTTGTCTATGGTCGAGATACTGTGCTCCAAGTCGTCCATATCCGCGGACACGGCTTTCAGAAAGTTTTACCCGGCCGGGGTGCACCAATAGCAACACACACTCGATCAACCTCGGAAAAACCAAATCAAAACCCAACGAGGCCTTCACGACAAAGCAATCACAAGATTCAGAAATATTTCAGGGGGCCACCCCTTAAAGTAGAACCCGCAACGAAGCCGGCCGGCTCCGAGACGGACTTAAGGTTGTGGGGACGGCTGTGAACGACTGGGAACCCGAAAGTGTGGCTGGGCTTGTCGACACCGCGGAATCGTGCCACGATCCTAAACAGTACAGTGTGCTCCTCGCACAATCGTAAATAAAGCAGTAGCATGGCATAAGTACAGGATAGTAATAAAACCTCAAACTAGTTTGTGGCCCCAAGAAATAAGACTGAATCAAGCTCTGGCTAAGGGGGGTCCCATATACCTCCCGGATGTGGATAGCGCGATAAATCAAGGAACAGGTACCAAGTACTCGGGGTCCTACGGGACACAAGTGGGCGTTCGGAAACCAAATATTTTCTATCACCCACCGATGCCTCTGCTTATTTCAATTTTAGTTGTTAAACAGGAATTAAAGTGAGCGATAAGTAAAACTATGATCATTTCCAACAACAACATGCGGCAATACATCAACAACTGTGGCACTTGACGACACGCAACAGCACCTGAGCAAGCGACTACGACGCGCAAGTCCAACTATCTACCAAACAATAGGTAATAGGATGTGTCCGAGGCAATATAGGGCTGCAAGGGATATCACGGGTACGGAAAACTAGAGCATCGCAACACAGATAGCAATAGATCAACAGGAGGGAAGTAAATACTATAAAAGTAAGATAGGTAGAAAGGGGGAGATGCTCGCCTGAAAACATTGTCGAAGGTTCAACCGAAGATCAGGACGAAGCTCACATCAACTCAACGGCCTTATCCGCGAAGAAGCAAAACACTAGAAGAAACACCGGATGCAATATTTAATACAACGGCAGAAGATCGGCATGATGCATGCATGATGGATGACATGGCAAAGGTGCGATGCAATTAGGTCATATTAAGCGGAACCGGGGTCCCGACATTCAATTAGATGGTTCAAGTTATTTAGAACCCCCGCAATTTAAATGTTGTTTAACAGGCAGAAGATAGTACCGGGTTCGCTACACAAATTTAAATGAGGCCAATATGAGACTAGCTTTGCCCGCTTATGGTCCCCATATTTAATTATTAGGTGAATCGGCATAAGGCCCCCAAACCAATGAGGTGCATGCGAGAATGAATGATTGAATATGCAACAAGTTTATCTAGTGGACATTTTATAAAATAGGGTTCTCGGATAAGGGTTCACACATTAGGGGCTCGACGATCTTGGGGTTCTGGGGTTCGGGGTCGGTCTCGGGGTCCAGGGTTCGACGGGCTCGGTCTCGGCGGAAACGTTCTCAATCAACGGGGCAGATCTTGGCGTTCCGGGAAGCCGGACTTGGTTCGGCGTCGGGGCGCATCGGGTTAGCCCCGGGTTGCTGTCGTTCTTGTCATCACGAAGATCTTGTCGGGCCGTCGTATCGGGTCGGTCTTGGCGTTCGGGAAGAAGTACTCGGCGTCCTCGAGGGAGTACTTGGCGTCCTGGTTGGCGACCTGGGCGTCCGAGAGATGAACTTGTCGCACGGAGTCCGGTAGGCGAACTTGTCGGTGGTGTCTTCTAGTGGCATCACGGTGGTTCTCGTCGATGTCCTCGTTGGTCGATTTGGCATCGCGACGGTTATCTCCCGCGGACTCGGTCTCGGCCTCGGAACTTGAATGGCTCCGCGAAGATCTTGGAGTCCGTGGCGATCTTGGTTACGAGGGTAGATCTTGCTGGTTTCACTCCGAAGGACTTGTCATTCTGCGGCGGAGATCATGGGGTCATCGGGGTCCGGGTCTTGGTCGGGTCGCCGGTAGCTCTTGGTGTCCAGGGGTTTCTCCGGGGCCGGGGTTCACCGCTCCATGAGGTGGATCTTGTCGAATCGGCGTCATCGCCCCTAGTTTCCACGACGAAGTACCCGGGGTTCCACTTGATTGTCGGGGTAGCACTTGATTATGTAGTCTCCAACTAACATAACACAACTGCAAACGGCTTCTGCTGACCCGAATCGACAACAGGCAGGGACCCACTGCCTGCTACCGAGGCCCAGGAGGCAGCCCGCGTGGCTCGACGGTGGGCGGGCCCGGCGGCTGCAGGAGCCAACGGCGGGGTCGCGGCAGCTGGAGGAGCGACGGAGGAGGGAGGGCCTGGCTAGGCGAGCGGCGAGGCCACCGGCGGCGCGAGCAGAGAAAGGCCAGAGGCGGCGCGGCGGTCTGGCGGCGGGCGTGCTTGGCGGAGGGTGGAGCCGGGGTCGGGGAGGCGATGAGGTTGGGGGAGAGGAGGCGAGCGGAGGAGGGCCGAGGCTCGCCGGCGCGCGGGGTCGGCCGGAGCGGACGCGGCGAGGGAGGACGGGCGGCAGGCGGGCGCGGTCACCGACGGCGAGCGGGGGGGGAAAGCGCGGTGGGGAGAGGAGGGACGGCGAGGTGGGGAGAGGAGGCGGAGGCGGTCGCCGGTGAGGGAGGAAGCGGCGAGCGGAGGCGGAAGGAGATGGGGCGAGCGCGGCGGAGCAGCGTGCGATGCAGGGGAGGAGCGGGGCGGAGCGGCCAGCACGCCGGTGGGAGGAGGGGGTGAGGTTGGCCGGACTTGGGGGAGAGGGAGGAGAGCGGGGTGGCGCCGGGGAAGAAGCACATGCGCGTGGGGGTAGGTGGACGCGGGCCCGATCAGGGGGAGGGCGGACCTGGGGAGGGGTGCCAGGGGAGGTGGGTACCTGGGTCGGTGGGGCTAGACCGGGGTGGAGCGGTGTGTTGTGTGGGTGTGTGGGGCGTGTGGGCCAGGGAGGGACGGGTCCACGGGCAGGGAGAGCGGGGGAGGCTGGCGGGTAGGTGAGTGGGTCGGTCAGGGGAAGGGTTGGCCGGTGGAGGGAGTGGGAAGAGAGAGAGAGGCCAGGGGCTGCTGAGGTGGCAGTTCCTGGTTGGGTAGAGGGGGAGAGAGGGTGAGGTGGCGTTCCAGGATTGGTCCGGGTGATGTGGCCAAAGGGATGTGGGTAGGTTAGCTGGTAGGTTTAGGAATTAGAGGGGCCGTTTTAGGTGGCCCGATTATAAATCCGGGGTGGTCGTTCGGGTCATTCGGCCCGTTCGACTGCCCCACTAAAACAATTAATTAAAATATTTATTTTTAACCAGCGCTTTTGCAATCCGACATCGGACAAAACAAAATACTCCGGGGACCCGGTTTTGATGTTTGAATAAAGAGGGGCGTTTTAGAAAACAAAAACGGGGATTGCGAAAAATAGTTTTATGCAAACAATGCATGATGATGACGATGCAATGCACAAATTCGACGCGATTTTCTAGTAGTGGTTTTGCGGGATGCCACAATTCGACACCACTAACAATGGATCTCGCCCTCGAGATCCGCCTCATGGTACCGGAAGGAAGGTCGGCGATCTTCGTCTCCTCGCTTCGTATAGATCTTCGCGACACCACTAACAAGAGGTCGTTGATCCCGTTCGTCGAGAGAGCACTCCGGAAACAACGGACGAAGTTAAAGGTAAGACCACCTCTAACTTCCATGGAAGGAGTAAAATTGCATCGATCCACCATTCAATGTACATAAGCGAATGATAAGAGTAGTGGTATGGTCGCGACTCCATCCCGCACTCAAAGCATTACTATGTACACGAATAGACAGATTATGCAACCAACTCTCAGGATTCAGACTGAAGATCTCGACAAGCGAGGTTCGGATCAAAGGAGTGATGCAGACTCTGCATCGGATCTGGCATAGAGGATGTCGTCGCGTCGGAAAACACCGGAAGGCACAAACAAAGAACAAAGGATGGTTCCATAGACGAAGGATTCCTCGGATAGCATGAAGACCAGATGTAGCAACACCGTTATCATGGAGGAAGCGAAACCCTGAAGGTACGACGGAAACCCAACCACGAGAATTCCTGGACTCGACGAAAGGGACGAGAGCGGGTTCAAAACACGCAGAGGTAAGAGGAGAACAGCAGAGGGGTAAGGAGTAAAATCAGACCTAATCAGAACTATCCAACCGAGTTTGCAAAATAGTTTTGACACTCTACTTCGGCCGTTAGCTAGGTTATCCTACAGGGGACTTGTGGGGTATCGCAACTGCTGAGCTCTGATACCACTCTGTAACACCCTCAGAATCGGACCTATGCAAGTTTGAGCAAAATTCGCCAAACCCGCATAGAAACGATTCAAAGGTGCCCACCAGGCACTTTCGTGCGGGTGGAATACGAAGTAATAACATTACACAACAGTCCTCGATGGGACCCACATAACAGATATATATAACAGCGACTCCATGAGTCAAGAGTACAGATATAATATACAAAGATCCAAATCACCTTGAAAACGATAGAGCGTCCAGCTACGGACAAGATGCAAATGGGGCTAAGAGCCCTGAAGAATAACCAATGGCGTCCATAACCCTGCCCAGGCCAAGCCGGAAGGGTAACCCTGCTAACGACGTCGATCTCAAAACCTGCTTAAACAAAAGGGGTGCCGACAAAGGCAAAGGAAAAAGAGGAGCGTCAGTACTGAGGCCAGTACACGGCGAGGCTAGAATTCGGCGGTCCTCGCCTACATAGGTATGGTGGACTGAGCGGCAGCGGCGGCATGCACTAAACAACCTATAGAGACTCGATACAACTGGCGGCAATCAGAGAGGGGTAAGAAGGACCTATCCGGAACCAACCTGATACTATCATCAAACAAACCCATCCTGGCGTTTCCCCCCTCGGGACCAAGCGAGGAAGTCAACCGAGGAACTCACACAGTTGGCAGTTTTTATTTGTTCAGTTATCGTTGCAGCAATTACTAGTCAGGTATAGATAATTATTCTGATAAAATAAGCAGTGGGCACTTTTAGTTAACCATTCCGTTATAGTGGCAGCAATTACTAGTCAGATACAGATATCATGAGATAAACCACAAACCCAGCAGTTGTTGGTACTTTTATTCAGCCATTCCGTTGTAGTTGTCATACTTACTAGTCAGGTACAATGGTCGCAAGCGACACTCCAAACAAGCAATTGTGGGCAGTATTAATTAGCCATTCCATTAGAGTGAAGCTGATTACTAGTCATTATAAGTCAAATTTATAGCGATAAACTTTAGTTATGCTTGTCTATGGTCGAGATACTGTGCTCCAAGTCGTCCATATCCGCGGACACGGCTTTCAGAAAGTTTTACCCGGCCGGGATGCACCAATAGCAACACACACTCGATCAACCTCGGAAAAACCAAATCAAAACCCAACGAGGCCTTCACGACAAAGCAATCACAAGATTCAGAAATATTTCAGGGGGCCACCCCTTAAAGTAGAACCCGCAACGAAGCCGGCCGGCTCCGAGACGGACTTAAGGTTGTGGGGACGGCTGTGAACGACTGGGAACCCGAAAGTGTGGCTGGGCTTGTCGACACCGCGGAATCGTGCCACGATCCTAAACAGTACAGTGTGCTCCTCGCACAATCGTAAATAAAGCAGTAGCATGGCATAAGTACAGGATAGTAATAAAACCTCAAACTAGTTTGTGGCCCCAAGAAATAAGACTGAATCAAGCTCTGGCTAAGGGGGGTCCCATATACCTCCCGGATGTGGATAGCGCGATAAATCAAGGAACAGGTACCAAGTACTCGGGGTCCTACGGGACACAAGTGGGCGTTCGGAAACCAAATATTTTCTATCACCCACCGATGCCTCTGCTTATTTCAATTTTAGTTGTTAAACAGGAATTAAAGTGAGCGATAAGTAAAACTATGATCATTTCCAACAACAACATGCGGCAATACATCAACAACTGTGGCACTTGACGACACGCAACAGCACCTGAGCAAGCGACTACGACGCGCAAGTCCAACTATCTACCAAACAATAGGTAATAGGATGTGTCCGAGGCAATATAGGGCTGCAAGGGATATCACGGGTACGGAAAACTAGAGCATCGCAACACAGATAGCAATAGATCAACAGGAGGGAAGTAAATACTATAAAAGTAAGATAGGTAGAAAGGGGGAGATGCTCGCCTGAAAACATTGTCGAAGGTTCAACCGAAGATTAGGACGAAGCTCACATCAACTCAACGGCCTTATCCGCGAAGAAGCAAAACACTAGAAGAAACACCGGATGCAATATTTAATACAACGGCAGAAGATCGGCATGATGCATGCATGATGGATGACATGGCAAAGGTGCGATGCAATTAGGTCATATTAAGCGGAACCGGGGTCCCGACATTCAATTAGATGGTTCAAGTTATTTAGAACCCCCGCAATTTAAATGTTGTTTAACAGGCAGAAGATAGTACCGGGTTCGCTACACAAATTTAAATGAGGCCAATATGAGACTAGCTTTGCCCGCTTATGGTCCCCATATTTAATTATTAGGTGAATCGGCATAAGGCCCCCAAACCAATGAGGTGCATGCGAGAATGAATGATTGAATATGCAACAAGTTTATCTAGTGGACATTTTATAAAATAGGGTTCTCGGATAAGGGTTCACACATTAGGGGCTCGACGATCTTGGGGTTCTGGGGTTCGGGGTCGGTCTCGGGGTCCAGGGTTCGACGGGCTCGGTCTCGGCGGAAACGTTCTCAATCAACGGGGCAGATCTTGGCGTTCCGGGAAGCCGGACTTGGTTCGGCGTCGGGGCGCATCGGGTTAGCCCCGGGTTGCTGTCGTTCTTGTCATCACGAAGATCTTGTCGGGCCGTCGTATCGGGTCGGTCTTGGCGTTCGGGAAGAAGTACTCGGCGTCCTCGAGGGAGTACTTGGCGTCCTGGTTGGCGACCTGGGCGTCCGAGAGATGAACTTGTCGCACGGAGTCCGGTAGGCGAACTTGTCGGTGGTGTCTTCTAGTGGCATCACGGTGGTTCTCGTCGATGTCCTCGTTGGTCGATTTGGCATCGCGACGGTTATCTCCCGCGGACTCGGTCTCGGCCTCGGAACTTGAATGGCTCCGCGAAGATCTTGGAGTCCGTGGCGATCTTGGTTACGAGGGTAGATCTTGCTGGTTTCACTCCGAAGGACTTGTCATTCTGCGGCGGAGATCATGGGGTCATCGGGGTCCGGGTCTTGGTCGGGTCGCCGGTAGCTCTTGGTGTCCAGGGGTTTCTCCGGGGCCGGGGTTCACCGCTCCATGAGGTGGATCTTGTCGAATCAGCGTCATCGCCCCTAGTTTCCACGACGAAGTACCCGGGGTTCCACTTGATTGTCGGGGTAGCACTTGATTATGTAGTCTCCAACTAACATAACACAACTGCAAACGGCTTCTGCTGACCCGAATCGACAACAGGCAGGGACCCACTGCCTGCTACCGAGGCCTAGGAGGCAGCCCGCGTGGCTCGACGGTGGGCGGGCCCGGCGGCTGCAGGAGCCAACGGCGGGGTCGCGGCAGCTGGAGGAGCGACGGAGGAGGGAGGGCCTGGCTGGGCGAGCGGCGAGGCCACTGGCGACGCGAGCAGAGAAAGGCCAGAGGCGGCGCGGCGGTCTGGCGGCGGGCGTGCTTGGCGGAGGGTGGAGCCGGGGTCGGGGAGGCGGTGAGGTTGGGGGAGAGGAGGCGAGCGGAGGAGGGCCGAGGCTCGCCAGCGCGCGGGGTCGGCCGGAGCGGACGCGGCGAGGGAGGACGGGCGGCAGGCGGGCGCGGTCACCGACGGCGAGCGGGGGGGGGGGGGGGGAAAGCGCGGTGGGGAGAGGAGGGACGGCGAGGTGGGGAGAGGAGGCGGAGGCGGTCGCCGGTGAGGGAGGAAGCGGCGAGCGGAGGCGGAAGGAGATGGGGCGAGCGCGGCGGAGCAGCGCGCGATGCAGGGGAGGAGCGGGGCGGAGCGGCCAGCACGCCGGTGGGAGGAGGGGGTGAGGTTGGCCGGACTTGGGGGAGAGGGAGGAGAGCGGGGTGGCGCCGGGGAAGAAGCACATGCGCGTGGGGGTAGGTGGACGCGGGCCCGATCAGGGGGAGGGCGGACCTGGGGAGGGGTGCCAGGGGAGGTGGGTACCTGGGTCGGTGGGGCTAGACCGGGGTGGAGCGGTGTGTTGTGTGGGTGTGTGGGGCGTGTGGGCCAGGGAGGGACGGGTCCACGGGCAGGGAGAGCGGGGGAGGCTGGCGGGTAGGTGAGTGGGTCGGTCAGGGGAAGGGTTGGCCGGTGGAGGGAGTGGGAAGAGAGAGAGAGGCCAGGGGCTGCTGAGGTGGCAGTTCCTGGTTGGGTAGAGGGGGAGAGAGGGTGAGGTGGCGTTCCAGGATTGGTCCGGGTGATGTGGCCAAAGGGATGTGGGTAGGTTAGCTGGTAGGTTTAGGAATTAGAGGGGCCGTTTTAGGTGTCCCGATTATAAATCCGGGGTGGTCGTTCGGGCCATTCGGCCCGTTCGACTGCCCCACTAAAACAATTAATTAAAATATTTATTTTTAACCAGCGCTTTTGCAATCCGACATCGGACAAAACAAAATACTTCGGGGACCCGGTTTTGATGTTTGAATAAAGAGGGGCGTTTTAGAAAACAAAAACGGGGATTGCGAAAAATAGTTTTATGCAAACAATGCATGATGATGACGATGCAATGCACAAATTCGACGCGATTTTCTAGTAGTGGTTTTGCGGGATGCCACATTATGACTATGACAAGTCACCATTAGCCTCTATGATTATTTAGTCCTTGACTTGTAGTACCACTCTTTGCTTTGATTAGTAATGCTTTGTTGCACTGCATGATTATGGCCATTATTGCTCTCTTAGTTGGTTGCTCCTAGTCTTTTGCTAGCCTCCACTTGTATGAGTAAGTTCTACTCATGCTTCCAACTCCCAAGAAACCAAGTAATTCCAAAGTGTCCACTATAAATTCTTATGCATAGTGTGTTACACCATTCTAAGTATATTCTTGCTTTCATCTATCTTCCAATTAAAAACTATTTTGTTATATGAAAACTTAGTGATTAAAGCCCTCACGAACTTGATGGCACACTTTATTCTTTGTCCCTAATAAACTTGAACCATTGTGACAACTTCTGGCTCTGTGGGTCTTCTGGTGAAATAGGATTTTTGGCATATTTTCCGGATTTTTCCTGATAGTTGATTTTCTGCACAAAAACTAGACACCAAGGTAATTCTGCTGAAAATAGCGTCAGTCCGTGTTAGTTGTATCCAAATCACACAAGTTTAGAGGAGAAACAATAGCAAAAGTGTTTGGGAAAGTAGATACATTTTGGACGTATCACATGGCATCGATTATGACGAGACCTTCAAGCCCATTGTCAAACCTAGCACCATTCGTCTCATTCTTTCCATCGATGTTTCTCTCCATTGGCCTATCTGATATGTCCAATTTGCATCACCATTCTATATCATAATTTGCCTCTATTCATTGATATATTTCATATTAAGAGGTGTTACTTATGTCTTTTCATCTATTTTTGCATGTTGGATGATTCTTGGAGGATGGACTGCCGGAGTTAGGATTCTGATGGAAAAAGAGGTGTTTCGATGCAATTTCGCGAAGATCAGAAAAATACCAGAAAAATTACGGAAAATCATATTTTCCCAGAAGACGAAAGAAGCCATAAGGGGAGACGGAGATGGGCCACAGGGGGCCCAGACCTCCCAGGCGCGGGCCCCCTACCCCGCGCCTACAGGTGGTGTGGACCACCTAGCCCACCTCTGGCTCCGCCCTAAAACGAGGGGAGAAACCACAAAAAGATTCCGCCGCCTCTGCGGGGCGGAAAACACCTAGAGATAAAGAGCTCTCCGGCAGACAGATTTCTGCCGGAGGACAGATTTCTGCCGGAGAAATTCCTTCCCGGAGAGGGGAGATCATCGCCATCAACACCATCATCAAGCTAGACTTCATCGGGATCATCATCATCATCGACACCATCATCTACACTAGCACCATCATCACCACTCCATCCCGATGTTACAATTGTGCTGAATACTTGCATAGTGCTTAGGGGAAACTTTCCCGGTGTTGGTTACTATTGTAGTTGATGCTTGGGAGTGGAACCATTGGATTATTGTTTATGTTCAGATTGTTAACCAACACCATATCATCTTTGATCTTGATCCATATGATGTCTTGTGAGTAGTTTGTTTAGTTCTTGAGGCATGGGAGAAGTCATGTTTTTAGTAGTGGATTTGTGTTAAGATATTATTCAATGGTTTAGTATTTAAGTTGTGGTGCTATTCTTCTAGTGGTGTCATGTGAACGTCGACTACATGATACTTCACCATTTATGGGCCTAGCGGAATACATTGTGTATTTGGCTACTAATTGTGGGGTTGCCGGAGTGACAGAAACTTGAACCCCCGTTAGGACACCATTGCACAAGGGAGCGTAGGATCTGAGAGTTTAAGGTCATGGTTAGGTTTATATCTTAATTGCTTTCATGTAGTTGCGGAAGCTCGCAGGGGGTTTAATCACAAGTATGTATTAGTCCAAATAAGGTCGGTACAACACAGGTTCACCCACACAACACTTACAACATCAAAGAAGACTACTTAGCTATATGAAGCGAAAGCACTTGCCAGAATTCCCATCTGTCCTCGAGAACGTTTGGTCCTTATAAGTATTTCCACCGACTTATCCTTTACTAAGAAAGGATTGGGCCACTTGCTGCGTTTGTTCGTTGTCTTTATTACTTTCACTTTGTTTTCTTGATTATTCAGAAAACCCCTAAAGATCCGTTTGCTAAGTATTTACAGAGATTTCCTGCACCATACCACTAGTCAACACCTTCCGCTCCTCGTTGGGATCGACACTCCTATTTATCGAAAGTACTACGATACACCTCCTATACTTGTGGGTCATCA
This sequence comes from Avena sativa, assembly GCA_916181665.1. Classification (NCBI taxonomy): domain Eukaryota; kingdom Viridiplantae; phylum Streptophyta; class Magnoliopsida; order Poales; family Poaceae; genus Avena; species Avena sativa. The sequence goes on from OV702282.1 coordinate 300,011,928, forward strand.
CTATCAATCAACCAGATATAAAGAACGATTTTCTTCACGGCACTCCTTTTGAGACTTTCTACTGTCAACAGCCCTCCTGTTTTGAATATAAAAAATAACCCTTTCTTGTTTGCCTTCTTAAAAAACCCCTATACGGTCTCAATCGGGTTCCATGAGCCTGGTTCACTCTTTGCAACCTTCGCTACCTCCATGGGCTTCACTGCCTCCAAATCTGACACTTTTTTCTTCATTCTTTAGACACTTGAGAACACATCTTATCTTCTCCTTTATGTTGACGACATTGTTCTCACAGCTACAACTCGATCTCTTCTTGATTCCATCATTCAAACCATCTCCAATGAGTTTTCCATGACATATCTCGGACTTCTATTCTCGGCATTTTTGTTACTCGTTTCCAAACTAGTCTTCATCTCTCTCAAAACAGTATGCTCTTGAGATAATTCAGCGAGCAGGTATGACCGACTGTAATCTCGTTGCTGCCCCAATTGACTATGGTTCTAAGCTATCCGTCAATGATGGTGATCTTCTCGATAACCCTACTACATACCATAGCCCTACAAGAGCACCTCAATATCTTACTCTCACCAGACCCGAAATTTCTTATGCTCTTCACCAAGCTTGCCATTTCATCCATGCGCCTCGCATATCCCATCTCAATCTGGTTAAAAGAATCATTCGATACAATAAAGGGACTCTTGATCTTAGCACCGAACTCGTTCCCCCTTCTACATCCCCTCTCATCGCCTATTCCGATGTAGATTGGGCTGGATGTCTTGACGCTCGACGCTCCACCACTGGTTTGTATGTCTTTTTTGGTGACGATCTTATCTCTTGATCTGCAAACGCCAACTAATCGTGTCTAGGTCTATCGCTAAAGCAAAGTACTATGTTGCTGCTCATGTTGTTTCAGATAGATATTGGCTTTGACAACTTCTACAAGAACTTCATCAACAACTTGACCAGATTGACAGTTGTCTACTATGACAATATTTCTGTCGTTTATCTGTCAGCAAATCCAATGCAGTATGGACGTACAAAACACATTGAAGTAGACATCAACTTGTTCATGACAAGGTACAAGTTGGAGGGTCCATGTTCTTCACGTGTCTACAAGTTTGCAATTCACCGACATTTTCACCAAAGGACTACATACATGGCCTTTTCAAGAATTCCATACCAATATCACCATTCATTCCTCTACCATCGAGACTGTGGGGATGTTAGATTAGACTTAATCACATAGACTAGTTCAGTACATATCCAAACGTGTATAGATCATGCGCAGGCTGTGCGCTACTCTTCCCCTGTTACCTAGGACATCTAACTACCTCGTCGCAATATATCCATTCTCTTTAACTCTGACATGTACTGTTAGAATCAATGAATACAGCGCCTTCTTCTATCTCTAGTTGTATCTGCATTGCCTTCACAAAAAGTGTTTAGATTTTAAAAATATTCAGATTTTGAAAATTATTAAATATAAAAACATTCAGATTCAAAATGTGTTATGTTCTGATTTTAAAAAGCGTTAAAACATTCAGATTCAAAATGTGTTATGTTCTGATTTTAAAATTATTAAATATAAAAATATTCAGTTTTATGGTTTTGTGTTATATTCAAATTGAGAATATTCATATTTTAAGTTGTTTATTAAATGAGAATCGTAAAACCGATATAGAAAACCAAAAATCCAACAGGAAACAAGAAACCGTGCTAGAAAAGTGGGCAAAAGGGCGAAGCACGTTACATGGGTCTGGCCCAAATCCACGCAGGGTGTGCGACGGGCTGACTACACCGACCTGGTCCATGTACAGGCTCACCTATTCCCCGCTAAATGCGGACTGTATCTGGCGCTCCTCCA